>CM023103.1:38888534-39488534 GCA_013103745.1 Gardenia jasminoides
AATACAGTATTGCTTTATTATGCAATTTTTCAATTTGCATCAAGTGCCATAATATCAAGTAAAGAGAGACAATTATACCCTCAATTTAATAATTCAAGCTTGATTTCTCACCTTTCACCAAATTTTGCAATCAAACTACGTCATATAGTCAATTCAAATTTGCTCTCTTTCCTCGGTTTTCTCTAAGCCCTTACCGCTAAAAGGATTTATTGAAACACCTCTTCTTTAATCAAATTGCAATAATGCCTTTTGACGCCAAATCAACACCCTTTAGTAGAAGACCTCAAGCACCACATATGCCTTCTGCTCAAATAGTAAAATACCTTTTTGACGCCGAAAATCAACACTTTAGGTGAAGATTCCCCGATACTCAACATTTTACTTGTTCAACCGCTGCATACCTGTGAATTCAAGCACTTATGCGGAAGTTGTAAATTTGTAGGATGCTAAACCTCCTCGGGTTACTTAGTACCTAGAATCACTGGAGAGAACTTTAATTCCTAATTTGTTGTTTTTTTCTTTTTTTTTTCTCTTTACTTTTTTTGACCATATCAATTGAAAAAGGATCATTTGCCAACTCAGACGATCATTTTCCTAGAATCCAATAAAAGAAGAAATCATTTAATAGGTTCGATTCTGAGGCAAGTATAATTTTCCTATTTTACAAAACATACCCTTCTTAAAATGCCACAATGTCTTAATCACATAATACTATTCTAGTAAGATGGAAAAGGATTTTTTTCAGATCATTAACGGGTTTTATTCAAGAATGAAAGCAATTGCAACCAAATTGACATTATTCCTTGAATCAAAATTAAAAAAACAAATCAATGACTAAAGTGCAATTAAATTTTTTTTTTAAATTTTGGTAGAGTTTTCCCTATAACCGATGAAAACTCCCTGCCAAAGAACCCAATTTTTTTCAAAAAACACATTCAACACATATAAGCAATATAAAAGCTAAATTTAAACAATATACACACATCCCGATGTAAAGTTAATTTAACTAAAAGTATTTCTAACAGTTAAACCTATGTCTACAACCAGAACACAAGATCAAACATAAAAAGAGAAATAAAGTGGGTGAATGAATAAACCGGTGAAATCGTATGGATTCTATCATTCCTCCTCAAATTTCCACCCATCGTCGGTGTATTCTCTCGACAAGTTGCTCAAGGTTAACAGGATGTGCCTCTATATCGTGCTCCACCTGAAAGTGCTCAGCCCCATTCTGCCTCCATACTCATCGAACTCAGGTTCCATACATGATCCCATCTTCAGCATCCGTGGGTCTGAACCTCCTGCAGTGTTCATGACGCCCTGCCACCCAGACCGTGGTGGCGGGGCGGCAGTGCAGTAGCAGACCATGAGCCAGCCTCTCCTCCCCACATGTCTCTCTCAGGCTCGACCTGGCCGTCAATGAAATGGCTGTCCTATATATTTATGTGTAGATCCTTCACCAATGCGATGCTAAGTCACCCACCGTCTCTGGAGCAAAAGGGATCTCGTGGAATCACCCTTTGTGGTAGCAAGCAAGTGAGATTAGCTCTGGGAAACCCGGGCAGAACGATGCAGTCTTCCTCACGCCGCCTCTGTAATATGATCATTGGTTCGCGCAGGGAACCGGGCTAATGGTGAGTTCCAATCGGTGGGAACATACGATCTAAAAAAGTATAGATCGCCGTTTCAACTCCTTACGCTTCCTCTTGGGATGACGCTAGGCCGGTGTACAAAATAGCACCTGGCAGAAGGCCGGAAAGATCGGCACAAGTTTCGCTCGCTCTGACCCTGAACTCCTCGCATGTGACCGGTCAGCCATGGTATGGAGAGGGATCCCATTCCTGCCAAGGACGAAGTCCTTCAAGTCGACGCTGACCCCTTGCCATCAAGATTCCGTAGTTCGAAGCATCAGACCTTATCAATCGAACCCCTTACAGAGGAATCGACCCCTCTCTCCACTGCAGGTTGCCCCTTCTGAACCTCGGTGTTCGTGATAGAACTCAACCAAGTTAGAAGATCTGGTAGGCAACGCCAATCGGCCCACCCTCTAGTTAAAGGGCAGTAATCTGCGTGGGTAGCACCGGAGTTACAGCTCATATACAAAATCGATGCTCTCTCGAAGCCTTATAGCACCACCTCGCCTTCTTTAGAGAGAATCGGTGGTGTCACAAAATCAGCTGAGCTGTCACCGCCTCTTTCTCAAACAATGCATGCCTCCCAGCCAATTCTCCCCACTCAAGGGATACGTGGCTCGACCACCTGCTTTGCTAATGCGGTTTCCGACATAGTACCGTAGAATCACGTATGGAGTGTCGAGGAGTTAAATGATGCAGAAGCCCCAAAAAACAAGCTCGAATCACCCCAATCGACGGCAGGCTTTTGTTTCAAAACCACCTCAATCCCCGAAGCTATACATTTTTTTGTGATGTTTGTTCGATAAAAAAAGTTCTAAAGAGGCTCAGTGGTTTTGGCTGAGAATTATGGTAGAAAAATGGGTTTCTGAGGGATTTAAGAGCTATGGGAGGGAGGAAATGAAAAGCTCAGAAGAAGACGTCAAGGCTTTCACGCTTTTGAGTTTGAAATTGGAAACGCTGACTGTAACTGACTCACCATATGTGTCCGCTGCTAAGTATCATATGAACACTAAACCTGTCGGGATAAGAAACGCTGGATGAAGCTGAGTCATCAAGGTAATCCATACGCTGCTTACGAAACATGAAAATGCTAAGAACCGGTGGAGGGAAAACGCGAAATTACCCACGCAGACTCCGCTGCTATATCTAAGATATGAATTTCAAAAGAAATGCGGGATGTTCCGCAAACCACTTTAACAACCCGCGGTTGAGGATATGAATTTGTAAAGAAATCGCTGAGTGAAATGCGGATAAACGCCTTAACCTCCGCTGGCCACTGTCAAAAAAAAAAATGTTATCGCGTTCAGTTGTGTGCTTTCCACTTTTCCTTTAAGATTTGTTCTATTTTGTCACCAAAAAATTTGTCTCCCACTTAATAAAAAAAGAATGCCCCGCTTTAGTTAATGGAGAATTTAGACCAGCTTTAGTCTGCTAATAAAAATTGCTCCTAATGTAGCTAACCAAAAAAATTGGCCCCACTTAATCAAATAAACATTGTTTCCGGGGCCAAGCCATTAAAAATTTTCTCTTTTTTTTTAAAGTAACCAAAAACCGCGCTAGAGTTACGCTCCTTCGAATTGATAGCTGCGCCATCATCTTAAATGTAAGTATATTGATTTTATTCATGCTTGATTTTTTGATCTCAAGAAACTTTGTCTTCGCTTTCATGGATTCTCACCTATGAATACCCCGATACAAGTAGGGGACTTACAAAATATGATGTGCATTTGAATTTTAAAACAATTTGTCTTTTATTATTATTATTATGTAATAATTACCTTCAAAACACTAACTTATCAAAAGCCAAATTTTGAGTGGTAAATTTAAAGATGTGTTATTTGGACCCTTGGTATGCCCAAATACATTATAGAAATGTTCCAAAATTGTTTTTTTAAATATTTACCCATTTTTCTTACAGAGATGTTCGAGCTTGTGTTTCCCCAAATGAATTCTCCATAGTTTGTCATACATTGTAGGATTTACCCAAGAATCAAATAACACTTCTAATTTTCAAACTTGATTAGATCAAGAAAATGTTTCTTTCTTAATGAACTACATTTTAATGAATGCAAGGAGTGGGGGGAAAGGAAAAGAAAAAAACTTAGAGTTGGTAAGTTGCAAACCGGTATGCATGTCCTATGGGGAGCCCTTATGCCAAGTGGGTTTGCCTAGCATGAAAAATGCAATCCTCGGGTATACACCATACACAGTTGACGGGTCCGATCACTTCAACGATATGCGATTAGTAAAACAAACAGAGTATTGACCAAAGAAAATGTGATAATTTGATGCATCAGAGGACAAAGTTCAATGAATTTATTACTTTAATTGATATGTGAAGAGAGGTTAAAGGTTAATTTAGCATGAAAAGGATTATTCTTGAAGGAATCAGAGGCCTTGACTAGTCTTGAGGGAAATATGGATCTAGTTCAAAATGGATTGATCGGGATTGATGGTTTACCCAAAAGTCGAATGGTTCATTGCTTACCCGTAACTCCACATCTCAATTTTATTTGCAACACACCTGCTCATAAGCCTCTAAAATCAAGATTTGGCCTGATAAAATCATTATCTCAACAATGAGAAATTATTTGTGAATTTTTTTCGATTTAGTGTCCTTATGTATGGGATTTTACCAACTTTGATTAAAATGGCCAAAAAAATGATTAGGGGCTTTTAATTCCTAGAAGGTCACCCATATCTTTGGTGCCATCATAGAAGGGATCGACCTTACCTACCTTTGTGCTGCCTACCCCTTTGATACTCGAAAACATAAACATGCAAGTCTCATTGGATTATATATCCGAGACACAAGGGTGGTTTATTCCTATCAAGTGGATTCCCTATGCAGTATTCCCCTATGGTTTATGCGATGCCATTTTATTAAAGCAGGTGCAAAATGAAACATGGTCTATAGGAGCCCCATTTGAACGCTGTAAGCCTAAAATGATATGCAATTACAACTTAAATGCAATAAACGTGAATTCAAACGCGGCAATAGCCTATCTAGAAGGATGGTTTATCTTTAAAAGAGTGCCAAGACTCTTATTTCTAGAGTTTGTGAAATGCAAGAAAAGGGAAGACAATAAAAGGTTAGTTTAATCACCGTATCACATAACAATAGTAAACAAATTGCACAAAATAAAGAGGGTGGAATCTCCTCTCGTGTCTAGTGATCCTTAATAGGGTAAGGATGGACTATACCCTAAGAATTTCTAACATGGATGCATGAGGTTGAGCTCACTAATGCATCTAGACTCACAAAGGTTACAGGCTCCCAAACCTCTCGCATTCAAAAGGCAAAAGGTCATCAATCCAAATGCCCTCAAAGTCAGGTTCGAGTGACCCTAAGACATTTCTACTGCGGCACGTACACGGCCACATGTCCAAGTGGATCAATCCTAATCCTAATAGGAAGAGAGTGGCATGACAAGCCACTAGAAAAAAAAATTAGGATCAAAGTAAAATACATATGTCGTGATGAAGTGATTCTCTCTTTGAGAGGAGGGATTCAAATACCAAACATTCTTGAGGCTCTAGGGTGATGCACACCACCTAAATGCAAAGCTGCTGATACAAGTAAATATAATACAAATAAATAAAACCAATAATTCATTCATCATGTACAACCATGTGTAAGTGGAGGGATTGCACTGGAAAACCCTAAGAAAAGAAAAGGAATGCAAACCAAAACATCCAAATGTGATATATAAGAAAGTTAGAAAAAAGAAATAATCAACTAAATCAAGTGCTCTGACCCCTTAGGAAAACTCCCAATGGAGCCTGGGCTGTCGCTACCTTTTTTGGAAAATGGAAAATTGATTTTTGAAAAGAAATGAAATGGGTCATGGACTACAAAATGCGAACGATTTGACCCAAACAAAAAGTCTAGAAAAGGGTTTTAGAAAAGTTTGCCCACTTGGTATGGAGTTTGTGTACCAAGTCACCCAAAAATTTTAATTAATGAAAATAAACTAGAAAACCCTTTAGACTTACTCAGGTCTTTGAAAACTAGAGAAAAAGGTTGGGTCACGGTTGAAAAAGGAAGGCAAAGATTCGATGTTACTCGCCTAAGGCACCTTCAACCTAGCCAAAGCTAGTTGCAAGATTTAGTTAAAAATTTCCTAATTCCAACTTTAAAATTATCACATTTGGATGTTATCTATATGGATGCAAAACCTAAATCTAAATTGGATCGAGAGGGCAAAATGTCTCCTGAGGTTTGATTGGAATTGATCACATTAGTTGTGTCATCCAATTGATCCCGAGGAGGTTACTTAAAATGCAAATTGAGACCAAAAATCTGGGAGAACTAGGTTTCAAAGAAAGTGCAATTTTATAAAATCTCAAGGAAAAGAAATTGATTTTGAAAGATCAATTTTGTGCAAAGAGGAACTTGAATTTTCAAAAGATGCAATTTTAAGAAAAACTGTTTTTTTTTACTTTGAATTGCTAAACATGAAGGAAGAAACTTGACTTTAAAGAACGATTTGATAGAATAAAATAATGCACATGTATGTCCTAAAGAGGGATAATGCAACATACGGTGCGTGGGGACTAAGTTCTGACTTTAAATCTTCCTTTCATAGAAGGAAATAAAAGCGCTAATGCTATAGTTATACCGCTTCTTTTCCCTAATTCAAAGGGTAATGCTTAAATGCACTAATCTATTTTGACAAAAAAGAAAACTAAATGAGATGTTTCGCATAATGGATGGGAGAAAAATAACATGCAAAAATGGAAAGAAACCTAAAAGGAAGAGTGTGTGAAATTTGTATCTAATGCATGAACGGCATTTGGGTCTAGCATTGACCAGCTCGTTAAAAGTTCTCACCAACATTGGATTAGTGAGAACGAAAAGGAAAGGCCAACTAGCGCTGGACTAGTGTGGTGACGTCAATATATTTACACAATAAACATGTAGACATGATAATAAAGCAAGTAAACACAAAACACATAAACACATAACACATAGGCATAATATCTAGATGCAAGACCCTAGGAAAGCAAGTAAACACATAATCATGCAAGTATGCAAAATAAGCATATAAAACCCACTATTACATTGGGAATCTAAATACATTCTAAGGGAAAAAATTGATAATAATCTAACTATTACATTTTCTAGAATAAATACATTTTGCAAAATTAAACCTATCTATTACAACTTGGCATCCAAGGCCTCCAAATGATTTACCCAAAAAATTAAATGACATAAACTTAATTTAAAACACATGATCATGCAAAACAATAGGCAAAAGCACATAATAGGAAAGAAGTTACCATCCCTTGATGTGATGCCTTAATTGAATCTTTTAATGAGGGAAATGGTTATCTAAGACCCATGTCAACAAAAGGGATCAAGGTACCAATTTAAAGGAAAATCAATGAAACCCAAAGAATATCAAAACAGATTCGCAAGCAACATGGACAAGATTAGAAATGTGAAATAGAGCAAGATCCCGAAAAAAAAAACAGGAAATATCAACAAATCGAGGAACAAAGAGGGTTATAAAGTAGCAGAACGCTGGGTGAACCAAGAATCGAACCGCTACATGCAAAATGTAAAATTCAGAGGGAAACGGGTCGGAAACGCTGACTCAGCCACAGAACATCCCGCTGCCTCTTCCCATCTTCAAAATATCGAAGATTATTGTTTCTCTAGTTTTCAGCACAATACACAAACAAAATCTTTCGAAGCAAGTGGGATTCTATTTAAAGCATTAAACATCATCATTCGATCATGTCAAACAAGCTAAAACCAAAAGGCCAAATCTTAAGCATCAACATCATCAATAGACAAAAGCAGGGAAGGGAGAACCGCCAAAGGAACGGGAGGTTACGCTGGATCAATGGCGAATAAACCCCGCCACATCTTCAAATATTCAAGACGAATGCGATCGCTACAACCAAGCTACGCAGAACTGCTTTCCACATCTTCAAACATTCAAGAGGAAACGCGGATCGCTACGCCGCACGTAGCCGCAGCAGTACGCCTGCACATCTTCAAACGCGGAAGAACATTTTCCAGAAAATTTTCTAAATCACAACAAGATCAACACGAAGCATCAAACGCCTGACATTTTAAACGCCGAACAAGACTATGAGCCTTACCAAGGCTTTAGATAAACACAAATATGCTCATATAACAACCAATAATCATTATCAAATGTCATAAAACTTAAAATATATTTAAGACCTTGGTTCCACCAAAAGGTCCGATTTAAAGCAATTTTCACCCAAAAAAATAATAGATTGAGTAAAGGAAGACTACCCGATTCGGAGCTTGAGAAGAACTAGTGAATCACAAAAATCCAGAAATTTTCACTAAAAAAGGAAACTCTAGTTTTATCTTTTCTCTTTTTTCTTTTTTTTTTCTTGATTTTCAATCATTTTTCTCTGCTTTTTTTTGCCCCTCAGCCTCCTCCCCTTCTCTCTTTTTTTTCTCTCACTTCCAGCCCCTTAGAAAACCCTAACATGGTGGATGAGGCATTAAACCTACAAACCAGGTTGGATACTTGAGGGTTTCTCTCTGGTTAATCTTGATCATTGGACGCGCGCATTTGTGTCTTATGGATCAGCCAGCTGGGATTTGATTACGTAGTGCTGGCATTGCTAAAAGCGATTGATGCAGCACACAAAAATGCAACTGGAGATGAGGAAGGAAAGGCTGGAAAACGCGAGCAGCGAATTTTTTTTTCGCCCGAGTCAGGTTATGGTGATCTGTTACCGCTGACCGATTCAGCGTCAGGTCCAGCTTTTGACCCTCTTCTTTTTTTTTAAAGAAAACCTGTTACAAAATAAGAAAGATGTGTTAGAATATTCAAAATAAATAACTAAACATTAATAGATAAAAACATAAGAAAAAATTGTGAAAAGTCAAAATTTGCAGTGTCTACACACGTGGGGATGGGTTATATAAGGTATATATATATATCTATTAGTTAGAGGGACTAAATGTACACACTTATTAGTTGGAGGACCAAAAGTGCACCAAATTGATGGTTTACACTATCGCAGATTTTGCCCTTCCATCTTTAATTGCCCAAACACTTAGCAACGAGGGACCCTATCTACCTCAAAAAAACACAAAAAGGACCATTTTATCCGTTCACTTTCACGCCACTGTCTGTTTCCCTTCATTTAGATCCTATGATCACTTTCACCAAACAATAATATTATCATCTCAGTAATGACACTATATACTATAAAATCATACAACAAAGCCATATTATCAACTAAAATTGTAATTTTGTGAAACTTCACCATAGAGTGTATATGTAATACAATATATTCTCCCCGATCATTTCACCCAATCCATTGCATTCACCAAAATCAATATTTGTTGACCCATAAGATCGTCGTCCTACTTAGGCGATATATTAAATTTTCGCTTCCTTCATCATTTCGCCATAAAGAAGAGTGAAATTCAGGGTTTGATCAAAGGGTTCCTACTTCATTTTGATAATGTGACTAGTAAGGGTTTGATCTACAACTATTATCCCAACATCTCTAGAATTTTTTGCCCTTGTTTAATCAATGCGTTTCAAACATTTGTTGTGTTTCAATTTCGATTAAGCAATGTTCCTTAAACTCTTGGAGTGACTTGCATGGCTGCGTTTTAAAGAGACGAGTGATCTTTTTTAGCAAAAAGAAAAAAGTTTAATAAGCAATGGATGCAATTTTAAAAAGTTGGATGACCTTTTTACCATTTTCTCTTCAAAATTTCTTTCAAGAAGAAGATGAAATTGAGGTGGAGAGAAGATTCTGTGGGTTGGATTTTTATGCCTTCTTTCTTGATCTAAGGGAGAGATAGATCGCGTAGTAAGGGTGGATATGGTATGTAGGAGGAGGACGGATTGGTAGAGAGAAGAAGAATCATTCTTTAGACAACCCGGCTTGGATCATGATAAAGACCTAGAAAAAAGGAGAGACCAAGAGTCCACATCATCATGACCACGTCATATCCTTCCCTCTTCATTAATGGCATCATATGACTCGAATAACATGTCAGCAGAGAATCTTGACACATTGCATCACATCATTATAGGTGAATGACGCGTCTGACAGGTCCTACGTGCTTGGTATGTAATCCACATTAGAACACTTTGATGATGTGTGGCACGTTATCCACATGTCAGTCCTAATGCTATCCACGTCGCCTCATTCCATGTGTCATGTTGTCCATGACATCAACTACCCGATGACGTATGTGGCGTATATCACTAAAGGAATGACGAGTTATCCACATCACACAAAATGAATGAATTGTCAACCACATCATGTTACATATGTGGCACATACATCAGTCCTTATTGCATGTCATCGATGATATCTAAGCCACATCACCTTGGATTCATGAATGGCTTCAGGTCATCTATCATCGATGATGTGTCTTCCACATCACTAGATGAAGATGACTTGTCCTCCATATCACCATTTTCTGTGACGTGTCTTCCATGTAGTTTGCTTATGCGTCTAACATGTCATCAAGCAAGACGATATATGGGCCATCACCTCGAGCACAAAAGACGGCATCTGCCATCACCAACACCAAATGTAGCTTAATCCATAAAATGTCAGAGGTAACAAATATGTACTACACATCACTTAGCTCGCAATGACATGCGTACCATTTTCGTTCATGATTGTATGATGACGCTCACGCGTCGGCATGCATGAACTCCATTTTCCTTTTTTCTAGCTAGGGTTCCATCAAAAACACTCTATGACGGTCATCCATGCCATTGAGCACACCAGATTATCGATGCCACATGTCATCCAAAGTCGATATGTCATTCACATCATCCGATAACGCGGATGCCATTGTCGCATTTTGTTGATTACGTCCCTCCACGCCACAGCAAGTCATCTTGGTCAACTTACATGGATTACCTGCCACATCTACTTGATGATGTGTCTTTCTTATCACCGTGAGCGTCGATGACTTCTTTTCCATTTCATCGAAATAATGATGCTGGTCATAATGTCACCCTCGACGCATTGTTATTGACATCAGCCTAGCAGGTGTATCTACATGTCAGCCCAATAAAATTGCGGATTTGTCATCCATGTCACTAAAATGGATGATGTGGAGACATGTCATCATTCTAACATGAGGTGCTCCAGCACATCAATGAGTACTGCCCGCTTTTGGCTGAATCGTTTGACGAGATCAATGTGAGCTACTTGACCTAGTGACCTATCCACATAGTCCACACACTCCAATACTCTCACAACATACCCTTCACCGGAAGCTGTAATCATTAGACTCTAGGTCAATGGCGTGCCACGGGCCGGAGTAGGTGATGCAACATGATGGCAGCAACGGCTTGAACATGTACATCGCAAGACCAAGTATTAATGTAACCGCTGGAGTCCTTCTATGGCTAATGGGTAGATTCAGGCGTTCGCCGCAAAGATGCCGTACCGAGGATTGAAGCCAAGATGAGTAAGAACGGTGATGACGCTCTTTATTCTAATGAGAAAGTATGAGATCTAGAGGCTAAGGCTGTCGCCAGTCTTGCCGATAAGTGCTTGCTTTAAAAAATAAAAAAATACAAAAAATAAAAAAATAAAAAAAAGGTGCGGGATTTTCCTCGAGAGACGCACCCTACTTGCCACTCGCCACACAAAATTAATTGAATTTTCAAGCACCGTATATCTGAGCTGGCAACCCTTGAATCGGTGAACCGCGAACCCATTGCATATTTGAGTCACCGCCCAGCATCTAGAATTAACTGGTGAATATTTCAGAAAGTCATAGGTTTTATTTATTTTTGCAAGTCGACACCTGCCAAATTTTACCGCTTGTTGGGGAACTTGGTGTCTAATTGATTTATTTTTGTGAAAATTTGTTTTTACTTTATTTTTTCATTTTATACTCATTGTCGCTATTACTGATAAGAAACAAAAAAGAAATAAGGCAACAAGCGAGAAATCATCTTCCTCTCCGATTTAAATTGGCAATAGATCTTACCGAATATTTCGGAACCGTAAAAGAGATTGAGACCATGGCTAACCAGAGGACATTGAGAGAACTTGTCGCACTGCATTTTTTTTAAATCAACAATCATTGGCATTACTTATCCTACTCTTAGATGCTGCATTTGAATTAAAATCTGATTGATTCACCAATGCCTTCTTTCATGGACTTCCGTGTGAAGACTCTCACAAGCTCAAGCAGTTCCACGCGGTTTGTTCAACAACGAAGCTCTCAGTGAATTATCAAGAGCAAATAAAATTGAGAAATCCATTCTCCTTAAATGAGCAAAGCTAAAGATTGGCTCTATTACGTCATCTCGATCAATCATGTGGCTGAAATGAGACAGCAGTTTTATAGAAATTCTTCCAACCAGTTGTAAGTATTGGGAAGGATATCTATGGAATCGATAGTTCAATGGGGAGACACTACACGACATCGGGAGTAAGTTCATGCAATTTCGCGCGCTTGTCCCATCACCAAATTTCACCAACTCCCTCATCCAGTATTTCTATGCGAGGGTTAACCTCATCGAGAAGATTAATAGATGTCATAGTGAGAGGTGCCCCAGTGAACAAAACCCAACTCAAAACAAGAAATTGATCGCCGCATGGTCGCTAGTAACGCCCAACATTTGAGAAAGACAGATGATATCCCGCCGAAAGTGAATGAGGTAAATACCCCTTCCATTGATCAAAGATTAGATTCCCTAATGTCTTTGGTGGAAAAAATTATAGTAGGCTGCACAAAGGAAGTCAAGACATTGGAATTCACTGCTATTCACATCTTTGACATACCCCACCTCCAAGATGACTGAACGAGATGCGAATGCAGCTTGAGGATTCCCCTGACCACCTCGTAGGCGCTATGATCCATATTATTCAAACAATACAATCCAAATCATCCAAATTTCAAGAGGCAAAATGGCCACCAGGATTTCAACATCAACAATATCAGCCTAGACCTCCGTGGCAACAACAACTAACTCCTAAGCAAGGTACTCTTGAGGAAATTGTTAAATCTTTAGCCACCAACATGCAACAATTTCAATAGAGACAGCCGCATTCAAAAATATGGAAAATCGACGTAGAACCAAAGTATTCAAAATTTGGAGAATCTGAGCCGCTTGGTCTCTACAAATAATCTGATGGAATCTCAAAGTTCGGCAAAATACCCACACAATATTAACTCAAACAAAATGTTAGTGCCATCATCAAGTAATGAGTGTTAATGTGAGCTCAGTAAGAGGGGAAGTCTGAGCAAGCAATCGAGGAAGAAATTCAAAAGCAGGAAAATACACCCACCCAAAGTTCCACAACCATGTGCTTGAGATGAGTCTTACACCATGATGATTACCTCCACCCATTTCCTAGCTGTCCCTCAGCCAAGGCCAAGAAAGAGAAAGGAGAAGGAGACTGAAAACCTTCCACAGGTCATAGAATATTCCTCTGATGCAATTAAGCAAATTTCTATATGCTAAATTTTGAAAGAATTATGCACTACTATGTTAAAAGCGGTGGTAATGAAAATCAGACAATGGAGAAAACGCGGTCGGTCAGCTAATACAGAAAAGTTCTTCTAAAATGCAAGGACCTATTGCTTCATCGGTTCTCTGTACGATAGGAAATTTGTTCAAATTGAGAAAGCTATGTTCGATTTAAGGGTTTCCAAATAAAATGTTATGCCCTTATAATTTGATGAATCTCAGCCTCAGAACTGTAATAATCCAATTAGTCAGATAGGTCTAATGTAGTCATCCCGATGGTGTTTTGGAGGATATTATTTTGGTCTTGCATAAATTGATTTTTCCTACTGGAGCTTATGTAATTCTGGATACTGGATGATAATTCTTCTAATCCACCCTAATTCTATTAGGTAGACCATTTTTGAGAATATTTAGAACAAAAATTGATATTTTTACTGGGATATTGATACAATGGAATTTGACAATGACATTATTAAATTCTATTATTTAAGGATGCCAAGGAAATATCATCATCCTTAAATAATTTATCTTGTTATAGATGTCATGGACTTTGACGAAAAATTTTGAAATTAATGATGAAGCATAAGCCAAGGTTTCCTATCACTAGTATTGATCGGAAAAGTGTTTAAATCATCAGAAAGTTATTTTTCTTTCCTAACCGGACGCTATAATTTTGAGTTAGACTCTAAACCAATTAAGTATGTGTCTAAATAGGAAATCACCTTGTCTCCACCTCAAACTTTGCCATCGCATCAGGCAGTCACAAATTGAAATTAAAACAATACCAAGTCAATTGAAATATGTTCTTTGAGAAGCGAAACACTCTTCCAAGTGATACTCGTAAGGTCACCCAAAGAGGAAAAAGTTAATTCTGCGCTAAAAGATCATAACGAGGCAATAGGGTGGATTGTACCGACATTAAAGGATTGAACTAAACCACCATGCACGTAATTTTAGAAAGAAAAAAAGGTACCAAACCTACAATGGTAGATCAACGCTCTGCTAAACTCCTGGCACCATTGATGCAGGTGAGTGGAAGACAGTTCTAAAACCTCGACATCGGGTATAATCTATCCAATCTCTATAGTAAGTGGTAAGTCCCCATGCAAGTTGTCCCCAAAAAAAAGACGGAATAACTATGGACAGAGTCCTAAATGGTGAGAAAGGTTCTAACCCGAAGTTCAAACTGGGTGGAGAGTTTGTATTGATTTAGAAATTAAATGCACCAATCAAGAAGGACCATTTTCCCTTGCCTTTTATTGACTGTAAATGTCGAACGTATTTATTGGAAAATTCAATTATTGTTGTCTTCATGGTTTTTTCGTGTTTTCTGCAAATTGGTATTCTCAAGATTAAGAGAAAACCTGCCACCGTCTCCTTGTACATTCGTGATACCTGAGCATGCTCTTGGCTCCTTACAAGCAGCTTCAGCCACCTCCAGGTGTGTATGGTTAGTATATTTTCTGATTATGTTGAGAACATCATAGAAGTGTTTATGGATGATTTTACCGCCTATGGTGATTCTTTGATGATTGTTTGTTAACCCTACTTAAAGTTCTTCAATCCATACATTGAGATCAAATCTTGTATTAAATTGCGGAGAAATGTCATTTTATGGTAGACCAAGGCATAATTCTAGGACATGTGCATATCTCTAGAAGGATTGAGGTAGATAAAGCTAAGGTAGAGTTATTAAATGTTTACTTTACTGTAAATGTGCTAAAGTTCATTCTTTCTTTGGTCATGCAGTTTCTACCGACGCTTTATAAAAGATTTTTTCAAAACTATCACACCCCTTATGTGAATTACTTAAAAAAGGACGGGTCTTTAATTTTGATGACGTAACGTTGCATTTGATACACTGAAGGTGTCACTAACTTCAGCATCGGCGTTCAACCACCCAATTGAGTCTACCTTCGGCCAAATAATGCGGACGCCGAGCAACCATGTTAGGTGCTGTTCTTACAAAAGAGACGGGAAGGCGCTTTCATGTCATTTACTATGCCTCAAGAACACCAGGACTGCTCAAATGCAATTACTCAACTATGGAGAAAGAGCTTTTAGTGAAGTTTTGTTTTAGAGAAATCGCCTTATTTACTTGGCACCAAAGTAATTGTTCTACTCATGCAAATGTTGAAATATTTGCTCACCAAGAAGAAGGCAAACCAAGGCTTATAAGGTGGATCCCCGCCATCGCAAGAATTCAAATTGGAAATTCGGTGACAAGAAGGGAGATGAGAATTAGCCGTGCACCACCCCTCCGATTGTCACACGCGGAAGAGCCCAAGCCTCTAGAAGATAATTTTCCAGATGAGCATCTCTTTTCCACTCAAATGATAATTCCCTGGTATGCTCAAGTTAACTATCTAGTTACTAAAGTGCTACCTAGTGATTTATCTAGAGCTCAAAAAGATAAGATCAAAAGTGATGCTAAATATTATGTGTGGGACGAGCCTTACTTGTGAAAATATTGTGCTGACCAAGTGATTTGTAGGTGTGTTTCTGAAGATGAAATATCCTCTATTCTCTCTTTTTGCCACTCATATGCTTGTGGAGGACATTTTGGTCCTAAAAGAACTACCTGAAAGGTGCTTGAATATGGTTTGTTTTGGCCTAATGTGTTTCGTAATTCATATCTATTCTATAAGTCATGTGAAAATTGTCAAAAGACAGGGAACTTAGGACATAGAGATCAGATGCCCCTTGTGCCTATTCTTGTTTGTGAAATATTTGATGTGTGGGGAATTGATTTTATGGGTCTGTTTCCTTCCTCTTTTGGCAATGTTTATAGATTACTTGCTGTGGATTACGTTTCAAAATGGGTAGAAGTTAAGGCTACCCGACAATTCTAAGGTTGTTGCAGATTTTGTCAAATCTCACATTTTTGTCAGGTTTGGTACGCCAAGAGCTATTATTAGTGACCGTGGGATGGACTTTTGCAATAGAGTGATTGAGGCTTTGATGAAGAAATATGGTGTCACCCATCGAGTCTCTACTTCTTCTCACCCACAAACCAGTGGACAGGTGCTGAAATTTTCAATAAGGACATCAAATCAAATTTGAAAGACGGTGAATCTAATCAAAAGATTGGGTTTGCGCTTGATGATGATGCACTACGGAGCCTATCAAATGGCTTACAAGACTCCAATAGGTATGTCTCTCCTTATCGTTTGGTTTTGGTGGCCGTGCCACCTTCATATGGGAATTGGAGCATAGGCATATTAGGCGTTAAGCACTCCAATCTGGGGATTGGATGAAGGCGGGCTCATGGAAGAGCACCAATTGCAGAGGTGAATTCAAAATGATGCCTATGAGGCTCTCGCATTTATAAGGAGAAAACAAAGCATTTCATGATGACAAGATTCGAGGAAGAATTTTCCATTGGTCAAAGTTCTACTCTTCTATTACTAGGCTTAAACTTTTCACAGTAAAGTGCATTCGTTGGTTGGGACCTTATTGTCACTAATGTTTTTCCCATTGGTGCGATTGGTACAAAGTCCTAAGACTAACAAGCTTTTCAAAGTTAATGGTCATTGCCTCAAACCTTTTTATGAAGGCTTTGAAGCATGTGTTGTGGAGGAAATGACTCTCGAAGAGCCTATCTATTGTGATTGAAAATAGTTTGGTCTGTAAAAGGCGTTAAAAGGCCTACTGGGAGGCAACAAGAATCTTAATTTTCACGTTATTTTATATTTTTTTTATGTTTTGTATGCAAATTAAGTCACTCTTGCTTTTAACAGCTTGTGTTTGTAGGATGTGGTTGTGTTTTATAGCGTTTGGTTAATTTGAGCATGCATCTTCGGGCGAAGACTTTCACCGATAAAGCGGGCACCATGCTCACGATCAGTTGCTCACTTTTATTCAAGACATTGATCAGAAGACTTTCAACGATAAGGCGTGCCAATACCTCTGGAAGAAAGACTACTGAACTCGATAAAAGGAAAAAAAAGTCGTTGGACGAGAGACTTCCCTCGTTAAGGCGTGCCGTCTTGAGGGAAGAGGTCTTGAACCAAGGTTCTGGATCAAGACAAGTTAAAGCCCTAATCCTTTTCCTTTCCTTCTGTCTTTTCTTTCTTTCTTTTTCTTTCTTTCTGCTTTTCCTGTCTTTTCGTCTTTTCTCTTTTTCTTCCTTTTCTGTTCTTCCTTTTCATTTCATTCTTCTTGGTCCTTCGTGCTGCCATTGGAGTTAGCTGTGCTTTTTTTCCGACTTCGTAGCCTCCATGAGGTCCTGCCATGACTTCAGCGGTCGTAGGCTTATTCTGTTAACTTCCACGACCATCAACATTGCCATTTGCTGCGAGCTCAGACTCCATTCAGTCCGCGATGATTCTCGGCCCTTTGCTTGTCAGACCAAATTCAGTTGCGCCATGGGATTCGACTGTCCATCCTTCATGCCTCGCTTCAATGCTCTGTTGCTACTAGTCTCACCGGTTCTGTTCACTTGATGCCTACTCTTTGACATTCATACCTTGGGACGTCCCTCTGTGCTCCGCCGACTCTTGCCCTCTTCCCTCACCCTCTCTACTATTGGGTTGGTTATTTTCTCACTCTCATTCTTGCGTGAGGCTAGATTATTTATGTGGTAGCTGGGGCCAGAAATTGGGTTGCTGGTTATTCCTTTGAGTTAATTGTTCTTCCATTGTTCATTGTACTACTTTGCTTGGCCTTGGTGGATTGTATCTGTGGTCTTCCAGTTCTAGGATTTTGCTGGGTTAGTACTTCTATGATTTTGCTTGAATTCCGTATGGCTAGGACTAATTTAAAATCTCTAAAAAAGGGAAAAGCCCCGGCTAAACCTACTCCACCTACCCCACCACCACAGCATAAAACAATCACCACCCGGTCTAAATAATGGTCTCATTTGGGTTTACGTACGGGTTAAATGTGTCGAGGGAATACTGAATTGGGTGGCTCTCTTGATGGTTTTAATGCTGCGCAACAGGCCAGATTCGAACAATTCATAGCCCTACACTTGCTTGGCTAAGAATTCCTGGTGATTTGCATCACTTATTTTCAAACATTGGTTGGGACAAATTTGTATTGGTTGATGAACCCACTTACACTGAGTTGTCTTGGGAATTTTACTCTACATTCCGTTTTGAAAGATCAGACAACTGTACTTTGTCTACTCCAAATGTGATTAAAGTTTGATTGATGGATCATGAGATGAGTCAATCCATTAATGACTTCAATGTACTATTGGGCTTTGTCGATGAAAGTCCTATTACTTCCCCTACCTATCTACAGTGTGCATGTGATTATATCAAACCATTCTCTTGTGATTATATTGATATTTGGCGGGAGTGGTCAGTTGATAAGCAAGTCTATAATCCTAGCAAGTCTAAGGCATATTACCTTAAGGATCCTGTCTTGAGATACGTTTAGAAGTTGTTGGCTTTTAACTTTTCTGGACATAAAGATACCTTTGGCACTCTTACCAAGACGGAGTTTTACTTTTTATAGTGCATGGTCAACAAGGTGAAATTCAATTTCGGCTGTTGGTTAGCTTCTCAGCTATAGACTGTGGTAAACAAGCCCAATAAGCCGTTGATCTTAGGCTCTTTCATTACTCATTTGGGTATCCGCATCCTTGATCTTAACCTCGGGATGGATACATGGTTACCCATGCATATTCATTGGCCGACTGAGCCTTTGGTCGTGGATTGTTTAGAAAGAATGGGTATCATTCGTCGTGTTGGCAATGAATACCAGTTTACACCACCTGGTGAGCTGGGGCATCGGGTTTACTATTTTCACTTGTCTTTTCTCACTTTTATTAATATGTTTTTATTATTTTATTAATACAACTTATACATATGCATAAGGGAAATTTGTGGAATATAATTTTCATCTCTCTCTTCAAACTACTTTTTTAATTGTGCTTTTTTAGACTTCGATTGATTTTTTTTATCAAAACCTTAACCTTATGAGAGGTTAGTGTAATTCTACAAAATGCAAGGGAAGTCATTGAAATTGTTAGAAATTTCAAGGAAGGTTTCTTAAATTATTCTTATATTTTATGCATGCATGTGAACTGCATTGATGATTTCTATACACTTTATTCGACAGATTACCTTGCAGGTAAGCAATGGGATATGTTTTTGCAAGTTGTAGGGAAGTACAATAAAGAAAAGAGGCGGGACCCGAGGTCGATCCAGTTGTTTCTTTCATCAGTTTACTAGTGGTCCAACTTCTCTATTTGAAAATCATGACACAGTTTTTTGTGTTACGACAAGGTAACTATTTATATAGTTTGCTTCTCACGTTACATATATTGTCTTCTAAATAAATTTTTCTTGAAAGGAATTGTTTCTTTTAATAGTAACCAATTATAAGGAAAACTGTTCAATCTTAAGGTTCAAACTCAAATGGTTGTTTCCAATACCTTTACTTTCCCTCTTATTTAATGTTTTTGGCCGGATTTTAATTCAATTTTATGTCTTTAGTTCTAAAATACTTGGTTTATTAGGTATGCGTTGTGAAATGCTTTTAACCTTTGATTAGTAAACCTAACTTCAAACGATTTATTCTAATTTTTTTTTGGTCAAGAAAATAGACCCAATCAATTAATTGAGAGGTTCTTGGGACCCAATTACTTTAAATATACCGGATTAGCCTTTTTTTCCTCCGTCCTTTTCATAGTTCTCAATTTCGTCATGTACTCGGGCTGCAGTTACACCCTGGCTTGGAATGAATCAATGCCTTGGATGAGTAGCTATCAGTCACCTGTTTAAGATTTAGCCAGTACTCTCTAACCTCCATGATCTCCAAAAGTAAAAAGTACATATTTAGCTCATTTCAATTATAGGCGGAACCAAAAGATTTTTTCCGAGAGGGTGAATTCTAAATATAATTTGAAATATTTTTAATTTTTGCAAGAGCAAAAGTTTAAATTTCAACTTTTGAAGAGAGAAAATTTTAATTTTTCAAAACTTGGGCCCTCCCCACCTCCCTCTAGCTCCTCTCATTGATTTCAACCTTTAGCTAACACTTTTTTTTTTTTTTGGCAAAGCGGTTTATATTTTATTGATCATAAAAACCACGGGAGAATTACAAGAGGAATTGCCGTCCTCCCTCACTTCAACCCCCTACTCGGGGTCATATTCGAATCCACGGTATCCCTAAATTATCCATACGTATCAGTACTCGAAGTTGCCGTGGAAGACTATCTTCAGTAAATGTGATCAAGCTAGAAGAAGCGTCCAATGTTGATAGGAAATCCGCTGCCGTATTCGCTTCTCTCACCACGTGCTGTATGGTGCCATTTAGCTCTACCAAAAGTCTATATGCACCAACAAATTGCAAAGTGGCCATTTAGCAAGACCACCCCGAACTAGACGAACCAGCACGGCCGAGTCTGTCTCAAATGCAATAACCTGCAATCCCTTTGTTGCGCTGAATTCCATGGCCCAAAGGAGCGCATTCGTTTCCGCTAATAAAATGTCCGTTTCTCCAAATTCTTTGTAGAATGCTGCAATGACTTTTCCTTCGGAGTCCCGCAAAACCGAGAAATTTCTAGAAATAGTCTAATTTTTAATTTTTTTCTGCAAATAGGGTAATTTGGGTGTAGGGTTCGGATTCATGATGCTAGCATTTGTAGAACGCGAAGTTTCGAAATTCCAGAAATCGATTTCAAATTTTAAAAAATCAAAATTTCTTTGGAAATCTCATTCGTCAACGAGTTCGTAAGAACTGATTCGTCGAACGCGAATGGAACTCACATTCCAAGAATGCGAAGTTTCAAAGAAATTTTGATTTTTTAAATCAAACTCGCATTTTGAATCGATTTCTGTATTAAAAAATGCTTTTAAAAAAATGCAAGTTTCAGGAATCCATGTTCATTGACCAAAATTAATGTAAAAAATCCCTAATATCCGAATCAAAATAAATTTCTCCACAATAATTTTAATGGTCAAAACTAATCGCCGTAGTAAACATCTTGTACTTTGCTATTTTGTGACCCACCAACATTTGACATTTGAAATACTATAGTTTGTTTTGTTTCTAGATTATGAGATTTTAGGAAAAATTGATAGTGTCGAACCTATGCAATAATAAATCTGAGCAGTTCAGGGGCTTTGAGAGAAAAGAAATGAAGGAAGAAAAGAATGAAAGAAAGGAAGAAAGAAAGAAAGGAAAGAAAACGAAAAGAAATTAGGGCCTTATATTTTGGAATAATAAATAAGAACATCTGACTGGACCTTTTTTTTTTCCAAATAACAAAGTAGTGAGATTTGGTATTCAAGGGAAAGGAATTTGTTATTTATTTTTTGAACCAGTTAGTCGTGGACGCCTAAATAACGCTAACCGACCAAGTTTTACAATTGGTCACCTTAAATGCAAAATAGGCAGATACTGCTGCAAAATTCAAAAGCTTCAACAGTAAGGTCATATTCCATTCGGTCTGTAACAAAGCACACAACGAATTGTCATGCTTAAGAAATGTGCCTAAACGACACTTTTTTCTTAAAAAACCTTTGTTTGGGGTTGGGTGGGAGGTTGAGAAGGGGATAAATGGATGTTTAGTCTTAAAGAGTGATGGCCAATGCCATGATTGATGTTTCTATAGATAGCTATTAGACTAGATACATTGAAACTAAGCTTGGTACTGAAGGGACAAAAGACTACTTAGGACCCATCTCTGCTTGTTGTTCCATTGGTTAGGTATTGATCAGTTAGGGTCATGTAGGTTTTGCCTGTCACATTTAGTCACTTTTCTCATCACTGGGACCAAAGGAGTATAAGTTTTGTTTTAATAGTTTTACAAAATGTTCATCTCCAAAGAAGCAAAATTGATGAGCTAGTGTATTTATATTGACATGCGTATCATAATAAACATTTAGAAAACATCCTGTAGCTTTCGATTGGTTATGTATTTTCAGAGATACCACATCTTCTTCTGCCATTGAAGTACTTAAACTGATCTTGAAAACCTCATTTCCCCACTTTAATCCTTGTAATAGCTTAACCTCAGTGTCAGTGGTTGTGTATAAACATATACTATAGCCTTGTCAGCATCGGTAGATGTAAAATTAGTTGCATTTTTTTTGGAGCATATGCATCCTGTTAATGCATGTATCAAGACGTGCTGGTAAGAAATTTGTAGATTAGCCATAAGAAGCTTAGTTTTAGAGCTTGATTCTATAAGATGGTGAATAGAATAACATTTTTTTCCCATTCCTACACAGATTCCTATTTATGTACTACTTACGACTCCGAATGTGTAATCCTCATGTAACCAACCCTAAACCGTAAACCTTCGAACTCTATAACCCTATTGAATTAAATCGAAAACCATAAACCCTTTACCCCTAACCCTAAAATCGTGAAACCCTAAACCTTGGACACAGACCAAACAATGAACCCTAAGACCCCTAAAGACATAAACTCTAAAAGTAAACCCTAAACTATTGCGCCCTACAGCCCTAAAGGCGTAAACCCTAGAACCCTAGAACCCGAAACCCTACAACCTTTCAACCCTAAAACTATAAACCCTACAACTCGAACGTATATTCCCTCATGTAAAGTGTTTTTTAATCATAGACTGTAACTTTCATCGTAGAAATGTTGACTAGCCCGATGGCCTCTAAACTGTCGAACGTAGTTTGCCTGTGTTAGAACTTGTATATTTTCAAATTATATAATACTTTGTCCCCATATGACCTCAATATTTTGCATGCGACATTTAAACACATTTGGGTTGTCGAAGTTTTTCATATTAATAGATATTTTATCAATTAAACCTGAATTAGTAGTATGACATATTAATTTTGCTGGTCAGGTATTGAAAAATTCGTAGACATCTTATACATTGTTTAAGTCAATTGTCTAAACTAGATAATAGAAAAGTTAGGGTTTGAAGGTCGGAGTACGGGCAAAATTCAAATAATTTCTGGTTTACGATGAATCACCTATTACATGTTTGAAACATAATATGTAGCGTTATTGTCAGTTAGGTTCATGTAAATATAAACCGGTGTACCAATTTTTGATACATTATTTGTAAGCTATTTTTTGGTTGTTTTTTGTAGCGGTAGGGTTGAAAATACCTTAACTCACAACTTATTTAATATTGCATCACGAATTCATTATTTATGTTACATGAGAGGCGGAGTTAACAATGATATTTGTAAAAAATTCAGATTTTTTTGGCAACTTCCTTTTAGTAGTACTATAAGTCATCCATTATGTTAGCTAATTCGATAATAATTTTTAAGGCATGTGTGGCTAGGTTGTAGAAAATTGGGCCAGCGAGTCGACACCAATTGAGGTGGTACGCAACAAGTAGTATCTTAAAAGCTGAATGAGTCAGGTACACGGAGGTGTGAGCAAACGAAAAATATATATAGCACCAAGTTCGACGTAACGGGAAAAAACTACTAATCAATACAAGGTCAATGCCCTCCAAGGTGTCCACCAGTACCACACTCTCTACGTCTACGCGTCCTAGCTCCCTGCATGGCGGTTGATTTGGTGGGTAAACTGCGATGTGTGTGCCTCATGTCCCTCCTGCTGATCATGCAAAGCCTTAGTCCGAGTCTTCAACTGTTCAAGACCGCCATGCGGATATTTGGAGGTTCCATGTTCTAGGTCCGTCATAGGTGTAGGCTCTTGGAGCCACCGGTGACCTAGGCAATTGTACCGGGATGCATGATCCGGCAGGGGTGTGAGCATAGTCGATCCACTACAAAGTGATCCGGTAGCCATGGCGCTAAGCGCCGACTCTGTCGGGGATGTGCTCCGGGGACTGCACCCTACGACGCCTACCACCGCCATGCAGGCCTCCACCTACATTTCTAGAACGCCAAAGACGACGCCTTGGTCAACATGGAATGCCACGTGGTATAGGTGGAGGCTGAACATCAAGACGCTGTGCCGCCCAACCTGCTGTAAACTACTCACTACAAACTCTCGATGTACGGAGATGATGCACGCCTGCTTCCTCGAGTCTTTGCCTCGAGAATCTAAGCGCCATGTAATGAATCGCTGACATAGTGAGGACCAGGAAAAAAAAAGATGATGAAAATGAAAAAATGCGATTTCACCACAAAGCCTTAAGTGCATTACTCTCCTTTATACTTTATTTTGTATGCATAGCATGACATTAATTTGGAATTGCATTTTAGTGTTTTATGTAGCCAAATGCATAAAATTTATGTGGCATTAAGTAGGTTATTTTAATTGAGGGATTAGAAGCTAATTTCCTGGGACATTAAGCAATTCTTGGCCAAGATAATGCCAACTTGTCAACCACCTACAAAGTCTTGACTTAAGACTTCTATTTAACCTCTTGTTTTCAAAATTCAAATCAATTTCCTCTCTTTCCTCTCTCTCTTGGCGAACTCCATGAAGGGAGAAAAACACTAAACCCTAAGCTTGATTTAGCCATTTTAAGTGAGGAAAACATGTCCAAGTGAAACCCTAGGCTAGATTACTTCTTAAACCTCAAGTCTTGTTGCAAGAAGTGAAGCTCTTTGGTGGTTTATCTCACTCTTCTAGCAAGGTAAATTTTCACTTATTTATGCTTTAATGAGCTTTAAATTCAAAGAGGATGTTAGTTAGACATAATTAATGTGCTTATGGTTGTTTGGAAGGAAGGATTATGGAAGGAAATCTTGAGTTTGATAAGTAGAGTTTGGGTTTTTATTGTAGGCCACCAAGTGTTTGATGAATTGCTTGATGTCTTGTGATGCTTTAATGATGGAATTAATTGCTGTTTTAGCTGGTTTAACACCTTGGCAAGTGAGGGAAATGGTTTTAAAAGGTTAATAGAAGAAAAGCAACTAACCAGAAATTTTCTCAGAAAGCAGGAATGAAAAACAGCCCACTTCCCGAGGTTGCTGTTATCTGTAGAAAATGAACTAGCATCCGAGCCTTATACCGTTAGAAAGCCCTATGAACCTAGTTTTAAAGCGCCCGCTGAGACTCAATTTCGATTTTTCTACGTCGAGTTATGACTGTTCTCCCAAGACTGTTTGTCCAGTCTGAATTTTTCCCGACAGATTTCCTGCTTCTCTGATATCTGCCGTTTTGACTGTGATAAAGCATGAATTGATATCTGACCTCTTCATGAAAGTTGTAGAGCTATGTCTTAGCTTCGAAACGCCATAAATATGCCCCAATCCGATAAGTGTGGACACAGTTATGATCCAATTTCTGAAGGGCGGTAAAGCTGTAACCCTTAAATCATCACTTGTGAACTTTCATTCTTCACTTTCCACTTTTCTTGGTTTATTATGCCCTTTTCCCGCGCCATAGCCTACTTGACTCATTGTTCTCCTGTAAATATGACATTTTCCCTTGTTATACACCCTTGATTTGAACTTGATACATTGTGACGATTTGGATTAGCGACTTAAGTGACGGTTAGGATGTGTATTTTAGTTGACCTGAGTTTGGGATAGCCAAACCTAAATGTCTCTTATTTGCTTGTTATTAGGCCTTGCGGTGGGCGAGAAGGGAATCTCGGGTAGATACTTAAAGTTGTTTTGGGTACAAGGTGAGTGTTCCAATGCTTGTCTACTTGTTAAATGTGACTAGTTGGATTATCTGATCTTGACTTACTTGATTATGTGAACTACTTGAAATCCGTTAGCATGAACACTCTCTTATGTTATTATGATCGAGAGCGAGTGTGTACTTATCACACTCGATCTCCTTTGCTTGAACTATATATCCTTGATATCATGATACATGTGGATTTGGCCCTTGTCTATATTTGATGCGTGAGTCGTTTGGGTGATGTCCCATCGACTAATCATTTAAAGCTTGTTTTCCTGTGCTTGCTACGTGCGTGAAATGGCCACTTGTGTGATATCACAAGGGCTAATCATCGGTTCGGGACTGCGTGATGAGTCCACCCCATCGGCTCATTGGTCAAATCGAGGCAGTTGGGGCTTGGTCGAGGAGACTAATGATGCCCCGGATCCTGTTTCTTGTTTTGGTATACTGAGTATTACCTCTGTGTTGGTGTTCGGGCCCGGTAAGGTGGGAGAATGGGTGAACGGGTATGGGTGAGTGGGGTTCTCTTTGGATAGTAATTCTTGCATTTCCTTGGTTGTGAGTGTCAGCGGACTTGGATCAAGTTGCTTTGTGGAACTTGGCTCGAGCCATCTGTATCCTTTTATATTTAAATTGTTATTTAAGTGATCCGTGTGCACTGATCTTCTAGTAAGAGAAGCTTGAGTGCTGAACTCCTCGTGAGTACTGATCTCCGAGTAGAGCGGCTTGAGTAGTGCATAGGCACCATCTCCTGGTTGACAGTGCTACTGTGATCATCTCTGTACTTATACTTGAAATTTCAAATTTTATTGCAAATGTGCTAGTGTGATTGTTTATCAAAATCTTTGTGGTGCAAATGTGCTAATTGCTATTTTGCATGCCTGTCTTTTGGAACATCACTGGACTTTTAGCTCACCCTATTTTTCCCTTTTGTTTTCCTTAGCAGGGGGATTTGCTTGAGCTTAGGATTGGAAGTACGTGCAAGTAGTTTAAGTTTTGTTGTACTTTTGTTTAAGGGTGAATGTACTAGCAAACCCTATCATGGATGAGTTTAAAGGTTGATTTGTATCCTTAAATACCCTGTTATGTTTTAAGTTGGAATGGTGGTGTGAAACTTATGTATATATGTTGGTTGACTTTTGAATTTGGAAGTTTTAGTTTTATAAGTTGTGAGTTGTTGGTTTATATTAGCTATTGAATCCTGGCGAGAGCTGGGCAGGCAGTCCACCGATACCTTAGGGCTCGCCCTAGGGAGAAGTGGGGCTGTCACACATAGCATCCACCTGTTCAGAGAAAGGGCACATTAAGAAGTGCGTAAGTACGGAAACTTAGACGAACACTGAAGATCATTTAAGTTATGCATGTATTTGTGTGTATTGTTACTACGTTGTGAAACTTACAAGATACTCTACTCTGGCGCTATCGCCCTGAAACCCCTCGGGAATAGGAGGATGTCGGCTCGGATTTGATACGTAGATAACTGTCCGCTGACGATACCACCGAAAATAGTCATCCGATGGAAAAGTAGTATCGTCAACTGCAGTATCATCCGCCACCATCCCATGCCGATGTGTCCATGCATCAATGTAATGCGTGTGCCAAGCTCCAATCGATTCTTCTTCCCCGCGGCTAAATTTATGTAGCACGGCATTATTCTCGAGCGAGTCAGCAAACCGAATCGCCAGATAACTTCGAATGAGGGAGATGGGGCTCGACAACTTCCTAACAAATGATGAGCGTGATGATCTCCAATGTCAAGCGACAAGACGCAGGGGAGGGATGCAAGAATGTCCTCCGAATACGGGAGCCAAACGAACTGAAAATTAATACAAAGACTATAATCCTGCAGGAGCAGAACGTAAAAATTTTACGAATGAAGCAACAACGGATAGAGTAGGGCCAAACGATTCGAACATGACCGATGATTACATGTATTTCACTATCTTTACCCGGAATCAAGCGTTCACCGACAAACTTGATCGTGAATATGTAAATTAATAATTCTTTCAACATTGTATGCTATTCATGGGTATTGCTAAAAGTACCTCAAAAGGACGTAAGCCAGTCAACTGGTCTCTAAGAGCTGGCAAGACATGACGCACAACTCGGTGTAGGTCGAGACCAACATCCCACCTGTACAATTTACGAAAAAAATAAATAGTGTTAGTAGTTCATTTGCAACACCAGTTCTACAGTTGAATTGCATGTAATGTCAGATTAGTAATCTACCTAGCTCCATAAGGCCCGGGATAGTGCTCTAGTGGCCGCACACGATCGGGACGCAATGTCAGCATGCGTTTCCACGCCCATATCTGCATTTCTTAAAAAGGGGTTATTTCATTGCAGGTAACATGTTACAACACTTTCTAGCTAGGACGACAATGACGCATCGATTACGTCATACCTGGAGAAGCAGTAACGGTCCAGCAATATCTGTAGCCGCAGGAAGAGTGGCGGTGCATAGAGACCGGTACAGGAATGCCAGGACTGTACTCCCCCAACTGTACTCCCCAAGTGTCTCTAAATCTGAGAAGTGGAAGATCAGGAAAGTTTATTCCGGACTTATCCGAGAATAAATGGCCGCCCAAAAGCAACAAGATGTACACACGTGCCCGCTGCCTGAATGTGTCGTCCGTAGCATCGGCCGGCAGGCCTCTATCCAGCTCCGCGGACAAACAACTAACTCTCAGGCGGCCCCCATCAAAGTCAGTCAGATCTGGGGAAAATCCTAGAAGCTCCGCACAAATGCCTCTCCATTCCTCACCGGTGTGCGCAACATCCACACCCGTAACTGGGGGTCCGTCAATGCGTAATTCTCATATGACCTCAACATCCTGTAACGTCACAGTAGCCTCTCCGATGGGGAGATGAAAGGTGTGTGTTTTCGGGCGCCATCTCTCTACTAGACTGGTGATCAAAGCATGATCTAAGTGCTGAAGCCGCATAGGAGTACCCCCTCGAAACCCGCTATGCGGATGTAGTGGAGCACCTGCTCTGGTATCGGTCTGTGGTCCCAGAATGCTTTATCGCACCGGCGGACGACGAGTTGATCGCCGGGAATATACCCATAGAAAATGGAATGGGCCCTGTGGGCAGTCCCCTCCGCAATAATATCAGTCAAATACGGCTCGGGGTGCACATCCGACTGGGGTGCCGCAT
Organism: Gardenia jasminoides; assembly: GCA_013103745.1. Taxonomy (NCBI): domain Eukaryota; kingdom Viridiplantae; phylum Streptophyta; class Magnoliopsida; order Gentianales; family Rubiaceae; genus Gardenia; species Gardenia jasminoides. Next base: position 38,917,297 of record CM023103.1, read on the forward strand.
CTGCCATATCTGCCTCCTCCTATTAAGAAAAACAATTAAACTAAGTGTAAGTTAACAAATTCCTCGGTTAAACTTTGCACTTTTTTAACAAACCTAGAATCAGTCAAACATAATCTTACAGATTAAGCACCTCTGAAACAACAACAAACCATTGTAACCCCTTTTACAAATTCCCTAAATCTACGTCCCTCTTGCTTCCTTTTTTTGGGCGCGAATAATAGCTAATAATTTTAAGCAGTTAGTGGACTATTTTCAATGAACGAGGGAAGGCATAACATCATACAGACATGAGCAGAAAATGGAATAAATAAATCTGAATTAGAAAACGTGAAAAATCCATGAGATTAACATACGCTGCCGTATGTTGGATGTGTTTTCCGTGATATACATTTACTAAAAATTTTTGGCAGAACCTCCCCTATAATTTTAGTAAAACTCCCTGCCAACAAATACATTTCCTTGCAAACCCAAATATAATGTAACACAATAAGCAACATTTAACTGGTCTCTAAATTTACATCAAGGAATACATCAAACATATGAATTTCAACACCTACAAATTAAAATATAAAAGACGAATGACCGAGGCCATATCAGTCAAAGTACAGCATGAGCAGAATACTATAAAACCCATACAACTACTCACGGCCTAAAGTTTGGGCAATTCCTCCTGTTGTGACCCCTTTCATGACAAGCGGTTAGTACACCTTCTGTTCCTCATGGTCTCTCGCCCATTTCATTAATTCTTCTTGCACGAACCCGTCCCGCCTTCCTTGCAATGAATCTGCTGTTATCACCTTGTAGTTCCCACCCCGGCTCCTCCCAATTATCCGGATGCAGTAAAGGATTGAAAATTCCAGAATACTGCTAGAACCACCGAGTTTTGGTGAATATCTGATCGACATGCACGTTCGGATTATCACCTCGGTATCTACAAACAGCTATAACTTGAGAGCACGGCAGCCGATACATCTGCCACTTTCCACAGAGCATTCTTTTTCCAAGTACTTGACGCTCATGATTTCCCCTTTGCCATCCATGCGGCTGTTCCGCCACTTACCTTGTAAATACCGGTTATGCATGATACTCCACAACCCCATTGCATTCCCGCTTTTCAAGAATAAGAAAACGCCGCCATATCCTCGGGAAATCTATGACGATAATGACTGGCATCCGCTCTTCTCTTCTTAAATAGTTCGACTGTCCGGCAGTAATGTCGATCGACGCAGTTCGAATCGGCAGATGTCATGCCCCCTTGAGGACATTATTATTACTCTCGGACATGTTGGTAGTAAGAATACCCCAACGACGACCTCCATCGTGAGCCAGGCACCATTTTTCTTCTTCAATTTCTGATAGATAGGCCCACGCATCAGGAAATTTTCATCGATCTCACGCTTCCTCCTCCACTATGCGACTGTCGAAGCTTTCCTAACGCCAGACAACCGCTTAAGATGAAATCCTTTATGGCGCGTCATGAGATTGCTCCTGACATGTCGAAGGCAGAATCTGTGGAATGCCACCGGCTCCATCCAGTAGTCGTGTGTCGACATTGCTCGGACGATACCTTGATGTCGATCTGATATCACACATACTGGAAACCGGACTTTAAGCACATGATAACGTAACTGGTACAGGAACCAGTCCCAACTCTCAATTGTCTCCTCGTCGACTAAAGCATAGGCTAGTGGTAGTATCTGATTGTTTGCATCTTGCGTCACTGCAATCAGCAGCTTACCTTTGTACTCACCACGCAAGTGAGTGCCGTCAACACAAACTATGGGTCTGCACATGCTGAAAGCCAGAATTGTAGGTCCAAATACCCAGAACACGTACCTAAAGGTCTTCACCCGGTCACCGCTTTCCGGGTGGTGCACCCACGTAACAACTGACCCTGGATTTGACTGAACAAGTGCATGCATGTACTTGGGAAGTTCGGCAAAATTTGTATCCCAACTTCCGAATACAATATCAATAGCCTTCTGCCAACCGTACCACGCCTTCTTGTATGTGATGTCAACCTTCAAATCAGTCTTTATGGCAGACATGATGTTTTTAACCTTGAAACCAGGATCGTCTTCAACACTGCGAACAATGTGACTGGCAATAACCGATGAAGTCAAGTTTCAGTTATTATTGCCGGACAATGAACCAAGGCATGTATGATCCCTAGTCCATCTAGTAATCTGCCAGAGTCCGTGAGTCTTCTTCTGAAGTGCTCTGATGGACCAATCGCACTCTTGCATACCCGACCCGTCGGACCATGACTTGCATCTTGCAACCCAAGTGTCCCTCTTACTCTCCACAACCCTGAACTCTCTATTGTGCTCGATAGACCATAACCTGATAGCCTTCACGAGCTGCTGCTTGCTTTCAAAACGCATGTTTAAACAAATATTCCTGTTGTCCTCGCTGTATATAGGAATACTCGTGTGATCATCATCAGTATCACCAAGGTCATCTGCGTTGTAGGTTTCAAGATTTTGGAAAAATGCCAATCCACGGGGAACATAAAACTGGCCACAAGCAGTTTTCTGGGACGCCCCACCAAACTGTCCGATAGACGGACCGGAGTCATCGGCAAAGCCAGTTTGACTGCGGTAGTCATGTTGGAATGGTCCTGCACTGGTCTCATCATCCGAGCCGCTTGGGGGGACGTCCTCGGAGCTGGACTCCTCTGAATCCTCTAGATCAACCTCGCGATCAGTCTTATTCTCAGAAGTAGGAATTGTGGTGCCTGTCCCGGTGTACACGTCATCATCTTCAACGACTGTGTTACTTGGACCGGGATTAGAGTGCTGTGCACGGGGAGACTGCTGAAATGGCTGTGTCGGGTCAGTAAAGGTAGACATTGAGTCCGGATCATGGAATTGGTGGTAGTGAATGGGCTGAGGTACGGCAGATTGGCTCCCAGAATGCCCCAGATCAGTAGCTGCGGTTTGTGACCACAACTGTTCCCTAAATATATCTCTGTTCGAGTTGTGGGATGCGGATCTCGGCTCAGGTACAGCCGTGTGGGAAGGAAGATGCTCCCGCATTGGATCCGAACAGGCATTGAAAAGGGACATCATCGGTCCAACAGTTTGAGCGGGGGGAATTGGGCCATATTGCTCTTGCTCAATGTAGATTTCTGCAATATACGGATGTGTCTCACGCCACCAATCGTACATATCCTCCAATGTTTCATCATCCACTATTGGAGAAGTAGTGTAAACCAAGTGACCACACGGTTGATGGAGAAGTAATCTAAGTCTGAACAACCCTTTGTCAAGTCCCATATATTCATAAATTTTATCGACCAACTCGTCGTACGAAACTCTGCGACGCAGTTTTACTGATCGATTGCAGGTAGGAGGGAAGTAACACACTGACCCCTCACGGAACTGTATTTGCCCTCCCCAATAGAAAAATACTCGCAGAGGTCGCTCGGCAGACATATTCCCGAATTCTGTAATCACATAGGTAAAATGATGATCAGGAAGATGATTATTACAGCAATTTACACGTGACGTAAACACGTAGATACGAATAAGAACTCTAGAATGTGCTTAACATAAACAACACTTGTTGCCTACTAAGGATTACGTTGAAGGTCAAATCCGAACAGTAGGAAAGTAATGTGAAAGCAAAACAAAACCAAACACGGAGGGTACATTCAATGACATAGAGCCAGCATTAGACGGAAGAATGAAGCGTATTATTTGAATCGATGATTGCATACGTTGATTACGAGGACCGCAAACTGAAACACCTACTGTTACAGACGAATACTGATTTGTACTCGACTATAGCAGTGGGTATATTTTGAGCATCGACTAGTTTACTAGCATAGCAGTGGGAAGGAATAAGGAAATGGATAAGTTAATGGAGATGTAGGTAAGAAAATGCATGAATAAAACTGCATCAGTACTACCAATTGTAACACTCCAGTCTGAATGTGACCGTAACGAGTTCAAATACAATAAGCGAATGCATTACATGATATTCGTAAGTAATTTAGAACGGACTTGTTCATAAATGGTCATCGTCAGCTGAGCATAATACTTGACAAATTATGTCAACAAGGTGTCTTCCAACCTACGTAGTGAAAACCCCTATCGTGGGTGCCCAATTTACGAAACTAAATTTACGTCACAACTTTTTACAAAAAATTCGATAGAGCCTCCCCTATAAGATGCTCGAAACTCCCTACCAGTAACCACAAATTCCAGAACATAAAATCGATGCCGAATATCGATTGCACAAAGCTATGCTTATGATACCTCATTTAATGTCTTATCGACCATTTCCTTTGCAGTCAATTTCGTGACCATAATGCAACACAAATTTTTTTAAAGCAGGTGCCTTTGCAATGTAATGAACAATGTGAAAATGTGATTTAATTGACAGAAAAGTGATGTAATAACGAAAACATTATGATCAAGTTCTGCGAAAACAAAGGTACACACGTTTCCAATGAAGGCATGCATCTTTGTAACATTCACCTACTAAGCAGAAGCACAGTTGTGCTTAATATTGCTGGAGTCGATAGTACTAACCTGTATAGTAAACTACAGTACGCCTCAAGCCTTGAGAATCAAATTTGCCCTGCAGTTTGGTAATGTGAATCATGCGGGAAGGTGTTGTTAATTACTTCAAAGCACAGGTTCAGCATAATCAGAGGAAGAAGAGTGGAAACAAATTGCTTGCAAGCTGCTTTCAAATCAGATTCTATAGACATGGGGAGAGATTGTCGGCAAGTGGGAAAATGCAGATGTTATACGTTGGAATAAATCAGCCACAAAGCTAAGAAATTAAGACGCAAGTATCTGACTTAAAAGCTATAATACATTATGCGAAAGGAGTTTGTTTGGACTCTTATGCTTTAGTATTTTTCAACCTGAATAGAATTCACCTCATGCACGAACGATGTCTTACGGATTCACATACGAAACATGCAAGTTTACTTAACTTAAAAAGGAGTTAAAGTCTACTTGTGTAATTACATATGTAGTTGTAAAAATTTATCCGTTAGTGCAAGCGAATGCATTACGTAATATTCATAGCTATATGACAACAATATTATTAGAACTTTCTATTCCAGTTCGGGTGGAACGAATTCATAACAAAGCAAACAACAACGACAAGATTAAGGTCCAGAAAATCAATTAAAACAAGCACCCGTCTAACATGCATCTGCTAACATCAAACACAGCTGTCAATTATTATGGATTCGAGACTACTAACCTAGATATGAATCTGCAGGTCCCCTTGAGCTCCGAGAAATCAGGACAAAGGGGTGGAAATGTATAGTAGCAGTTTTGGCTGCAAATCATCCAGAACTCTGCTGTTATTCACTAGTTTATCATGAAATCATACGAAAATGAAATCGATAAGAGAAGATGAAGGTCAGCCAAATCCAAAACAAAGATGTATTAGTTCAGCATACTTAGAAGAAGAAGAATGAAAAGTAATTGACAGCTCCACACTTGCCCATACGTGCTCATAAACAAACACATATTGAATTCTGAAAAGACATTGTGTGAAAAATATTTACAAATTTTTAATCGGTAGTCTCCCCTATAAAACGAGATTTAAACGCATTGCCAATGCCCACAATTGATTTCAACTATCATTTCATAACATCAACTCAAGGTACGGTCGACAACGTGATGTGGGCGCCACCGTACCAAAAGCCTTACCGATCATTGCCATACAATTAAATTTTTTAATATAATACAAAACCATTTTTTTGGTCACGTAGGTTCCTTTCCACCGGCTACGTACTGAAATATGGGATTTAATTAACATTAAAAGACAAAAACATAATGAAACAGAAACTCAATAACAAAAGGGAAAATATGTTGACGGATTTAGAAAGGACATTATGTAAACAAAATGTATATAAATTTCGACAGAGTCCCCCCTATAAAAGTACTAAAACTTCATGCTAGCAAACACAATTTTTTTCACCTCCTATTGCATAACATCCCCTCGAAGCACATTGGACAATGCTATGTTTAACATACCTCGCCAAAAGGCTTACTGAGCCTTGTTTTTGTGACATTTAATTTTAATATAATACAAAACCTTTCTTCGTAAAGTAGGTGCCTTTCCACCTTCTAAGCATATAAAAATGTGATTCAATTCACAGAAATGGAGATAAATACAATGGAACGCTCATCTTTTCCTTTTTTTTTGGTAAATCATGTGGGCAAAATTAGAAACGGCATTATGTAAACATAATCAATCAAAAAATCGGCAGAGTCTCCCCTATAAACTTACAAAAAACTCCCTGCCAACAACCGCAAGAATTTTTTTTTTCAAATGTCATTGAGTAACACAGATTTCAAGGCACATTCGACAACCACATATTACCATCCAACGCCTCAACTAAGTATCATGCAAATGGAAACTAGTACAAAAGGCTTGCGGGGCATGGCAGACTTGGGATAGAAAAATGCGATTCAATTCACATGCTGAAATGGAGAAAAATACTATGGAACGCTCAACTTTTCTTAGTTTGCTTGGTAAATCATGTGGGCAAAATTAGAAACGGCATTATGTAAACATAATCTATCAAAAAATCGTGAGTCTCCCCTATAAACTTACAAAAAACTCCCTGCCAACAGACGCAAAATTTTTTTTTTTCAACTGTCATTGAGTAACACAGATTTCAAGGCACATTCGCCAACCACGTATTACCATCCAACGCCTCAACTGAATATCATGTAAGTGGAAATTAATACAAAAGGCTTGCGGGGCATGGCAGTCTTGGGATGCACAGCAATTTTAACCAATTGTAACATACAATTGCTGACAAAGAAATATAGCATTTTGTGTTGCAGCAACATTTAGTGACATCATTCTCAGACCACACACATGTCGACCATCACTACATTTATCTTACCACCCGCTAAGTGTCTCCACCCGCCTCAAGCCGACAACTCTGGGGGAACGCTACAGGTCTCCTACGCCCTCAAACTGGTACACCAACTCTGCAGATTATTTCTCCACCCCAACCTGCAAATCGTTCGAGAAATGTTACAAAATCATTTGAAATAAATTCGTACCATATTACTGTACTTAACTAAATTCGCGATATATTTCAAGTAAACTGGATTTTCCATCCCTTTTTTTAACGAGTTACACCATTCTTCATTATACTCAAATCATATATATTGTCCAAATAAAAATAGCATCAAATTGAGAATGGCCACTTGCTTGTTTATGGACCTGGAGGCATGGTGAAACTCATTCACTGGGCAAACAAGCCAAAGTCCAAGCAATAGACTCCAAGATGATCTAATGTAGAATAATATACGTAGTCATTAAGGCTAAACTTCTATTAAGAACATATACCTATAGTTATAACTGGACTGGAAGCTACAAAAGTAGTATCCAACTAAAGTGCAGATTTTCTTGGTGAAAGAGACCTGAATTTCATATCAGACATCCACTGCCTAATATTTTAGACTAGTTTTCCTTGATCAGGAATTCGAAGTGAAATCTTTAGGATCCAATATTGGTATGTTGATTTGATCGTTAGTGTTGTGTCATCTAAATCTCCTCAATAATGAAGTTGGAAAAAAGTGATACATAGTTTCCAAGTATAAAAAAAATGGCATCGGAAATGGGGGAAAACAAATTAGCAACAGAAACGGAAAATAAAATGCATCCGAAATGGGAAAAAAGTAAGAAGCAACAAAAAAGAAAACAAATATTTGCATCAGAAAGGGAATAGATAAACAGCAACAGAAACGGAAAGAATAAATGCATCATAAATTGCAAAAAAAGATAAACAAATTTAGCAAACGAAACGTAAAAAAAAACATTTCCACCACAAAGCGAAACAGAAATTACCCGCACAAACACAAGCAAAACAATGCCATCTGAAATGGAAAAAGAAAAAGCAACAGAAACGGACAACAAAATGCTGCACAAATGGGGAAAAAAAAAAAAGGCAGTACATACACGAAAACAAAAAAGTTATCTTTTGTGAGGAACTAGCAGCTTTTCGCTAAATGCGGATTCCTCGATGTCTTATCATCTTCAATAATTCTTCAAGTGGAATTGGATTTGCACCTAAAAGTAACGTTAGGACTTATTTGAGCAAAAGCTGTCCCCACCGATTGTACCTCATAATATATTTCTAAGCCTTGTGGTACAAATTTAACCTGTAAAGGCTACTTGACAACTTACTACTTAGTAATAGCGCGTACATAATTTCCCCAAAACGACAAAAAAGGAGGGAGCAAAGGGAGGGGAAAAAAAAAGGTACATATGACCACGTTAGGTTTGTGCAATTCTACGAAATTGGAGTAGGTGCATCCCCATGCATTTCTAGTCTTCCATTCCAGCCTCCTCCTCCTCCTCCTCGTTATGTGTTTTCAATAAGAAGATTAATGGTGATTCTTCACTTGTCGATTTGACTTCAATCCTGTCTCGAGCAAACAAGAAAAAGCTTGCATTGATTGACTGGTTGGTGAATCCTTTGATATGGGTATAGAAGGAAAATAAGAGATTCAGTAAGGAGCCTTGTCAGGGCGAAGCTACACTCATTTTAATTGCACCTCCTTAATTTTTTGAAAACTATTAAATAGCCTATAACTTTTAAGTGTTGCCTCACATTTGTCCCCCAACCCCCCCCCCCAAAACAAAAATTTTAAATTATTCCATCTAGCCCTACAATTGCCTCCAAAAGTGATGAAATTTTCGATAATTGCTCTCATTATTCTTAAGTTGGAAGTTTGAAATAAAATACCACGGTATTTTTATTCTTTTCCAATAAATCTTATTTACTTAAAATTGAACTTTACATGTATGCTCGACCATATGAATTACATGCAAACCAAATATTCATTTAATAGTTTAATTGTGAAGATTATCTACCTATCGTATTTTAGAATGTAATAGTTTTGTTCGTAATATTAACTATGATTTTGTACCTTAAGTCAATATGTTTAAAAAATTATTCAGAATTTAATTTGTGGTGGGTATTAGTCAATATTTACTTTTAGGTTTTTAGAGCATTTCATGATTTTCTAGGTCTTATATACACAAACTTAATCCTTCACTGTATCATAAGAAGAAGATGCTAATTGGTAATCTTGGCATATGTAGTGTACATGCACAATAGATATACGGAGCATTCTTATCACATTAAGCACCATTCTATCCTCAAACAGCAACAACAAAAGTCATATGTACCAGAACCATTGTATCACAAAACTCTTGAAACTTCCATATGCAAAAGATGCACGAACGGTAACACTAATGTACTTTGATTCATGAACCTGTCTTACATGTTTGCGAAATTGTAAATGTAGGTTTTTGAAAGCCATTGCCACGAAAACCACATGATCTTTTACCCACAAAAGCACAATCAAAGCTCTTTGATTCCCAATTCTTCAACAAACAAAGATTGTGAAAACACTAGCAAGGTGTCGGCGTGAATGCATTGAATTGACAGATCATTGGAATTTCTACAGTGCAACATATTAGAAGGATATCATTCTGCTATCATGAACATATCTTCTGAAAAAAGTAGAAACCATAAATGAGAGGGGACCCTATGCCTGTACCATTGGTTGAAAAATAAAAAAAAAATTTCAACCCGTGAAAAGTGTTCTTGTCACCAATAAATCTGGAAATTCAACAACAGGTTTTCTTTTGTTCCATTCGACTTCTTCTTTTCATTTGATTGCATCATTAGCATTTAATCAGAAAAAGTTCTGCTTACCAAGACGAAAATTAAAGAAACAGAATTACAATTATCTCTTGCTTACCAAAAAAAGAAAAAGGTGTCATTCATTCGTCAATTTTCCTGCCAAGAATGATATCTCATAATAAGTTAATCTCAAATTTAAAAACCAAAAAGTTAATCTCAAATTTATAAGGAACAATGCTTGTAAAAAGCAATGTGGGTGGAGAAGTTTCCAACCATGAATGAAAGTTTTGATAAATCTCTACATTAAAGGGTAAAAAAAAAAAAGAGGAAACAGGAGAAATGAAAAAATGCAATGTACGGAAGAATTATTCTTATTTTTCTCATGTCCTCATTCCATGTAAAATCGATATAAAAGCATCTCTAATACTAGGGGCAACATCAAAAAATTAAGCATTGCATCTTATATTAATGATATCAATTTTGCTTCCATTCCACCTGAATACTTTTTCTTTTTCCCCTGAAGTGTGGTGATGGTATAAAAGCCAATGGCTGTTGAATGATGTTGTTAAGGTGGTCTTGTTTTCTGTAGTTCCCTTTTCAGGGTTTCATACCCTATTCTATAGGAGTAGCTCATTCAAAAGATAAAAAAGCCATCCGTTTACTATCAAATAATAGAACAGGAACCCAATATTCATTGGACTTGCATTCCTCTCTAATCATGCAGCTTTCCTTGATGATTAATCCAATCAAGGGTTTCAAAACAAATCATGCGCAGTACTTGTAAAAAGAATAATATTTCCTTAAAGATGATATCACAAAACAAATATAAATACGTACATAAATATACACATATGGGAGAACAAATACATGTGTTTATGTATATATACGCGTATATTGAATATAAAAATGTGCAAACAACAAAAATGAGAATTGCTGTCAAGAAATCATACAACCATCGAATGCACAATCACGGCCCTTGCCCCCCGCCTTTTGACACGGGGCTATAGCCCGTACTGCATGTCCATCTCCGGGCACTTCTTAGCATAGGCAATTAGGCATGATTGCTTGCCCAAATCACAAACCGTAAATGTAGTGCATGTGCAAGTGATCACATTCATTCACGCTTTTGGTTTCCACAGCTCTTCCTTTCAGTCAATTGTCAAGTAATCTAATTCGGACTTCACATTTTTTTTTTTTTTTTTTGGGGTTGTACATGTATGAAATTGACATTTAGTGTACTGATTGAGAAAAAACAGTATATGTTTGAACATAGCTATCATTGGCATGCCGAATTTTTTGTAACTTTTTATGATATATTGTAATTCTTACTACAGTGACGAGCAAAAATAGTTCATCGATCCTGACTACTGACAAATTGACAATCTAAGCTTCAGGTTCTTACAGAGATTTCTACGTTTTTCTTCAAATAGTCAAGCTACTTCAGAAAGGGAATATATAAACAGCAACAGAAACGGAATGAATAAATGCATCAGAAATTGCAAAAAAAAAAAAAAAAAATTAGCAACTGAAACGAAAAAAAACACATTTCAATCACAAATCGAAACAGAATTTACCCACACAAACACAAGCAAAAAAATGCCATCAGAAATGGAAAAAGAAATAGCAACAGAAACGGACAACAAAATGCTGCAGAAATGGAAAAAAAGGCGACATACAGAAAACAAAAGGGCAACGGACACCTGCCTCACCGCCGCAGTTGGTTGTTGGGCCAACAAGGACGGCACCGTGGCTGACGATTCCCAGCTCCGGCCGGTGGATTTCCGCCGCTTTCCTCCCCAAAAGCCGCGGTTGCAATCTCAAACACGGTAGCTGCAAATCAGCTTCTCCTTCGGATGTACTAACAATCGAACAGCCTACCTCGATTTCACGGTTTTCCCCAATCGAACAGCCTAATTGAACAAATGCGTTTTCCCCAATTTTCGCTTGGACGCTTTTAGGTTTGTTTGAGTTCGACGCCCTGAGCTGCTGGTGAGTTTTGTGCGAAACCAAGGGACCTCGCATTCATAAAATGCGAGTTCGACATGTAAATTCACTTGTAAATGGTTTTTTTTTTGGCCAGCGGATTATGAACAGATTTTCAAATGCGAAGTTCCGTTGAACTCGATTTATAAATGCTGGCACCTATTTTCGACCACCCCAACCCGAACAAGCCCAATCTCAGAAAATTTTTTTTTTTCCATCATAAACTTAGAATTTTTCCCGCAAAACCCCACCCCCGAATGCCCTCCCTCTCCTCACACTAGCATCTGTATTAAATTTTAGCCTACTCGGGGCTGGCCTTTCCCATGAGACAGCAACACACACTGGCCTCGGTACGGGCCGAATGCGAAAGAGAGCCCCCAGCTGTGTCTCCACATCCTGCTCCATTCATGTCTTCCGAACTGGGGAAGCACAACTGAGTGTATCAAAGAATTTCTCTACCTCATAGATGACTGACGTTGCCTGTAGCGGAGTTGCACCAAACCGAGCCGCATTTCTGCCCTTCCAAATGAACCAGCAAACAACCACCGGTAGCACACACCTAATATGATCAAAGCTGGAAGAGGAGATCGACCGTGCCCACCCGTTGAGCAATACGGCCACACATGAGGGTGGTGTCCACTGCATGCCAAACATGCGGCCAAAATATTGCCACACAGTGGATGCTATCCTCCCGTGAATGGATAGATGTTCCAAGTTCTCCACCTCCTCGTGGCAGCACACACGTCTGGATGCCAAGGTGATACCACGCCGTTGTAACATAGGTTCCAAAGGTAAGTACCTCGACACTAGCTTCCATCCAAAGAAGGCCATCTTTAATGGGGTGGCTGGCGACCAAATAGCCCGCATAGTGGACGAGATATTTCTCCTTTGCTGTGATAAATTCCATGCTGAAGCCAGCGTGAACGTCCCATCCGCTGAGCCATTCCATATTAGTACGCCCTTTTCCCCCTTGCGTATAGGAACCTGCATCACCTCCTCAACGATGTTTGATGGAATCCACCTTCGCAGCTTCTGTTCATCCCAACCCCGGTCGTCGAAAAATTCAGCCACCAAAAAGTGCGGACGCTCCAAGCTTGCTGCGACACTGCTCAATGGTTCATCCTTCACCCATCGGTCTCGCCAGAAATCCACAAAACCTTCACCAATACTCCATCTAATTTGTTCTTCCGTCTCTTCCCGTACCTCCATCATCCGCCGCCACACCACAGAGGGCGACCTTGTCACGACCTCGGATGGGTGCAGTCCTCTCAAATACTTATCTCTCATAAAAGCAGCCCATGGCGTCGTATTCTCTCTCATTCTCCACCATAACTTCATTGAGAAGGCCTTTCCCAGATCCTCTAGTCTCTTGAACCCCAATCCCCCTTCCTCCTTCGGATAGCACATTGAGTCCCATGCTGCCCAGTGGATCCGACGCGCCTCTGCACTCACGTCCCATAAGAAGCCATTATATAATCTTGTCATAGCCTGTCGGACTTGCTTCGGCGCCTGCAACACTTGAAGAATATATAGTGGGATGGAATTTAACACGTGTCGTAGTAGGATTATTTTACCTCCAGCCGACAAAAATTTAACTGTCCAGTGTTGTAGACGGTGCCTGATCTTTTCCAATACCCCATCAAATAATGCACACTTAGACCTCCCCTTAGCCAAAGGAATGCCTAAGTACTTAACCGGAAGTCTTTGTTGGTGAAAACCAGTTATGTTTGCTACCATTCGCATCTGGGAAATACTACACATATCCGAGCAGATATATGAGCTCTTGGCAACGTTCACCTTCTAGCCTGACAGCAGTTGATACTGGGCCATCACCTCCCTAAGCCCTTGCAATGCTGCCACCGATATCCTTGAAAAGATCACCATGTCATCGGCAAATGCCAGAAAAGGCACACGCCTCCTTCCCGATCGGAAACAAAATTTTGGCTTCTCTTCGAACAAATGCATGACACTCCGTCCAAAGAACTCTGATGCAATTAGAAATAAGGCCGGGGAGAGGGGGTCCCCTTGGCGCACCCCACGAGAGGATTTAAAAAACCCCGTAAGCTCACCATTCACCAGAATAGAAAACCAATGCTCCGATACAACAAGTCCACCGCCCCCTCCTCAAAACCAACGAACCTCAGCATCGACAGGAGGAACGGCCACTCCACTCGATCATAGGCCTTCTCCATATCAAGCTTCAATATCAAATTAGGCTCCACCAGCTTCGTATCGAGTTCTGCCACCATTTCCTGTGCCAGTAGGACGTTGTCGATTATGCTCCTTCCTGGCACAAACCCTGACTGCCATGGTGAAATGATGGAAGGAAGTAGAGCGTTTAATCTGGTTGCTAATATCTTAGAAATTATTTTCGAGCTCACATTGCACAAACTTATGGATCGGAAGTCTTTCCAGTATGCTGCCCCGGCCTTCTTTGGGATCAGCACCACTGTCGTGCTTGTAACCCCTCGCGGCATCGGCCCTCCCTTGAAAAAATCTTGGACCCCCGCCACCAGATCTTCCTTAATGAGCTCCCAAAAGGTTTGATAAAATGCCGCCCCAAATCCATCTGGCCCTGCAGTACTCTGGACTTCCAAAGATGTCGATTAAAAAAAATGTGGATTAAAAAGGCTGTCCGTAACTTGCAACATTCTAACTCATTAAGGTTGAACGCAGATATTTTGACGCCTCAAAATTGACCCCAATATAAAGCTGAATTTTAAGTTATTTTCTTAGCTGAATTTTAAGTTAATCACAGCCTTCATTCACGAATACAGTAGGGTGATTTCGTTCACTAGCAAGAGCTTTTACAAATAAATAAAAGAATTGTCATAATTGACGAAGATAAAGAATTCCTTGTTCCAATCACGTCCCCACTTTCCATCATCACCCGGAGCTTTCTTAGTTTATGGTAGGAAAGAAAGCGACAGGGAACTTATCTGTTCATATATTTAGTTTTACTGGATAATTATGGCTAAATTTAGACATAAATATTTACTATAAAGGAAGCTATTTTGGGGACTCAACAATTCCAGCTGCTACTCATAAGACTTCATGATTGAATGCATTTACACCCTTTGCTTCCACTTGGCACGATTTTGTAGCTAATAATGTCTGAAAATAGTTGACACTCTCAATTGCGGAAAAGAAAAAACAGCATCATGTTTCGTGAGTTGTAAATTTTTTGATGTTCCTTGCATTTTCTCGCAAAAAAAAAAAAGAAAGGAAAAGAAAAGTTCCTTCGAATATTTACCAAATAGGATAGGATGTTGTCTTTGAAGCAGACTACCATGGAGTTTGGTCTTTTGATTTTACATAATGTATATTTGCTTTAACTTTCGCAAAAAGAAATATATGCAAAGTTTGAATATTAGATTTTAAGTGAAATGTCCGAGTTCTAATTAAGCTAGCTTTGTTGATAAACTTTGTGCAATTTTGTGGAGTAAATATTTCTATATATTAAAACACTTCATGATTGTATGCATGTACATCCTGTGCTTCCAGTTGAAACATTTTTTCTAGCTAATAATGTATGAAATTTGTTAAAAAGAAAAATTATGAAACTTGTTAAGACTCTCAAATGAAAAGAGACTACCATTGTGTTTATTGTTTTGACTTTTTTTTTTTAATTTAGAGAATCAACAGTGATTTTTCACTTACTTTCTACTGTTTTAACTATTTTATTTTACATTTCTCTTCGTGTTTTTCTTGCTCAAGAAAATAAAGAAAGTGTCGTGCGAATCTGTACCAAATACGCAACTCCTCAGAAGCTTCAAAACAAAGAGATCAATTATATTAGACTGCGTCAGATGATAAGAGAATATATCAATCATCCAAATATTTAATTCTTCTCGTGGCTATACTTTAGTAAGCCATGTGAACTACATTAATTATATCTCCAGTCCAGGACAAAATTATTCTAATTTTCGTAATGGATAATAAATAGGTAAAGACAGATCCAAGGCCGCCCCAGTTGTCATATAGATTCAGTACATTTTCCAGTTGCTATAGTTTTTTCCTGTTTGATTGCTTAAAGTCAATCTCAAACCTCAAAAGCCAAAGAGTTGTTATCGTTCATTGGATCCTTCATATGCAAAAGGAGCATCCAAAATGCTAAAGGTTATCAAGTAGTTTATCAATCTCCGCAATTTTCAATCAAGTTTTCAGCAAATTATCTCTTGCTCTTTCTGATGCTTTGATGCATCTATTTACAGGACAGGAAACGCCTGCGCGAAGAGAAACGGTACAATCGGCAGCTCAGAGCTTTGTCAAACCTGCTACCAGGCTCAATAGATGAGGTACCACATTTCTTTTTCTTTTCTTTTCTTGAAAATTTTATCCCTTAGCCCTTAATTCAAATCTGGCATTTTCAAAGAAGGAAAGAAAATGGGTTTAGAAAAGTTAATTTTCTTTTAAGCTCAAGTACTTTCTTTGTGCAGTTGGACGAGGTATCAGTTGTTGAGAACGCAACCGAGTATATAAAGCATCTTGAAGAACGTGTGGACGGTCTTGAAAGACGGCTGGATGGTTCTACTGGCGAAGATGATGAGCAATCAGTTGTATTATCTGAGGGTACAAAGTCAGATAGCGATTCTGATTCCTCTTTACCACGGATTCTTGTGTATATTTCTGTAAGAGATGTGATCATCTCCATTCATTGCAAAAACCACAAGAATATCATCTGGGGGATGTTTTCAGAAGCTGAAAAGCAGCATCTCTCGGTAATAAGTTTCAATATGATGAGTTTTGGTCGTGCCGAGGCCGTAATAAATATTCTTGCTAAGGTACGGACTTCGTTTTGTTGTATCTGTTGCGTGTGGGATATTATTTTGTCATTAGTGCAGTTCTTAGGGAATGAAAGTATTTCTTTTCAGAAAAAAGATATATAGTTTATTTTAGCCATATCCATTCGAGGCTTAATCTTCCTGTCATCTCTTTTATTCTAATGCCTAAAAACCACTTATTGACTTCGAGCACCTAAAAAACGGCTAAAAACATTTGTCGAATAAATCTTATCGTTATGAAGTCCTAATTCGGGAGGACAATATTATGATCACTTCAATTTTTGTTTCAGATTAAGGATGGAGCCTTGACCAATGCAATGATCTTCGCAATAATATGCGCTTGGTGGTTTTAAAGCTGATGGAAGACTAAGTCTACTTCCACCCGTTATATGTTCTTTTAGAGGTTAGCGAGTTTGACATTTTGGTTCCTTTATTACCATTCCTACTGTTTACATGTGCTTATTTGAAAATTAACTGCTATTCACTTTTTTATAGACATCACTCAAATCCACCTGATAAGGAATGATTTTCTAAGAGGAAATTCTGTAGATGATCCTTAAACCAAATTTACATGACACAAAACCTTGAGCAGTAAGCCCTCTAATATTATCTAAAGGATAAAGTGTGCACTTTTCAGGGGTAAAAATGACATTTCTTCTCACCGAACCCTATAATTGATCAAAATTCTTAGACTCGATTTAGAAAGAAAGATGAGGAAGGTTGATGAGATTGAAAATTTTTGAATGATGGTCAGAATAGGTGAGAAAGAATATCATTTTTGCCCCTAAAGACTGCACATGTATCTCAAATGAATGCAATTCTATCTAATTTAACTAGACTATTTAATAGAATGGGCTGATTGAAACCTTTTCAATAGTGTAGTGTGCTAATTGACACAAAAAGGAGTTCAATAGTTTCTATAAGAATCTGGAAAAATTTGATGGGTTAATTGATACAAAAAATAGTTTAGTGGTTTCGATGAAAATGTAGAAAAGCTTGATAGCTTGCAGTGCATTCTACCCTTATCTCAATAAACTTTATTGTTCTCAATAAATAGATATTGATATATTTATCAGTTTTGAGAAACTAGGAAGGTTGGTTATTGACTAATCTCCCATTCCCATCCTGCTGTTTAAATCCCAATCTTCTTTTATTAAAAGAAAAAAAAATGTTGGCTATAGACTTCATTTAGATTAAAAAAAGGGAACAAAGAAAAAAATTAACCTCTTCTAGTCCTTTTTTTAGACTCTGTAGGTTTTGGGCCTCAATTGGCTGAAGCCTCAAAGCATTCAAGTGGCTCACCACACATTTCCGTTTTCTCTTGGACTAAATCTATGAAAGGGGACAAAGTCTTTTGAGTCTAAACTTGATTAGCTATATAAATTATATCCATAGTGAGATGATTGATTGGAGTTTTCCAAAATAATCCTCTATATAGAGTTCTCCTCATTAATTCAGAGGCTAGTTTATCTTGACAAGCTAGCAATTGAGTTCGTTGGGTAAGAGTAGAGATGGCAAATGAGAGAGATGGGTGGGATTTGGGCGGGACTTAATTGGTATTGTAAAATATGGATACCCAAACTGTCCCATATTAGTCATATGGCCAATATGGGTGGGACTAAAATGGATCATGTCCATTTTGATCTCGCCCAAGTACCCAAATGAATCCCATTTTATTTATTTTTTCAGAAAAACTCTTTTTTTTTCAATCGAATATCTCAATATTGTCTTTTCTTTTTATATTATTTAGTTTGTTTATTTAATTTTGTAAAAGTTCTACACTCTTCTTTATAAATTATGCCATAATTTCTTAAACTAAATAAATTTTTCTAGATATGAATTTATAAAAGTCTAACTTCATATAAGTGGATGATTCTTTTTGGGAACTTGTGTTGATTAGATAAAAATCTATTGATCACCAAAATTTAATTATCCTCAAAATCCATCTACTTATGTATGTTATTTTATTCCTTAATTATGAAGACCCAATCTAAAATTTTTTCCAATTCTAAGACCGTTCCAATTCAATAAAATTCTGTCAAGAATAGAATTTTGTAATGACAGAAATTTGTAGTTATTAGAGAACGTGTGATGTATAAGTATTAATTACCTACAATGTACTACAAGTTTATAATATTAATTTACCAATTTTGAGAATAAAATGAAAAAAAGATTGTTTGTTTTTTTGTTATTCTTTTAATAGATACTCATGGGAGTTACAAATAAATCCCATACAAACCTATATTTTAAATGGGTATTATTGGGTATATACCAATAAGACCCAATCCCATATTTTAGATATCCATCCCCCCAAATTAAATTTGAGTATGGAATTCCAATGGGTCTTGAGTATTTTTGTTACCTCTAGACAAGAGATATGATTGGTTTCTCTACAATCCTAGAGCAATGCAATTCGCACCACCAAAAAAAAAAAAATTTCGTGGCCCAATTCAGACCTAGATGATGTGCCCCAAATCTGGAAGTTCAATTTTGGAAAAATAAAATTTAAAGAACTAATATGAATAGTCTAGATTTAGCCGACTTGATGCTACTTGATTTGGCCCACTGATAATTACAAAATCCCGTTAGCAAAAGAGATAGAAGATGGACCAGCCCTCGATCCCAAGTCTTCATTTGCAGCCAACTTGAATTTGTGCTTTTGATATCTTACATAAGAGAGATTGAAAGGCTTCATCAACAATTAAAAAATGCTCTGAGATAACCCTCAGATCCTTACTAAGATTTGGAAATTGCAAAAGGTGTTTCACCTTAAAATCGGTGTTAAAATCAGAGAGACTTGTAAATCACTTTCCTTTGAAATTAGTAAAATCTTTCTATGTTGCATCTTATTACTTGTCCATTTATGAGGCATCTAAGTTGTGGGTACAATTCATTTTTGTTGGTTTGCAAACTCTCTGCCTCACTGGGTTGTTTCCTGTTATTGTTGCAGGACAAAAAGCTAAATGAAAAATAGAATCAGGCTTCTCCGAGATGACCATGCTGGATATTCCAAGGTCAAGTGAATACTAATAAATAATTTCCATGCCTTGACTGAAGTAGTACTAGGTTTTTTTCCCTTTTCTATTTTTCCTTTTTTTTTTGGTTTGTGATGAATTACAAGAACTACCTTATGGTGGCATGTATATGGCGCACCCTAATGCTGTGGTTCATTAATTGTCTACTCAATCTCTAACTGATGTTTCTTGTGTTCCCAAATTATTTGACCTACAATCTGATTCTTTTTTCTTAACCAAGAGTCAAAATATGAATTCATTAAAGAAAAAAAAAAAAAGCTCTTTTGCAGTTCATTTTTATATTTATGACACAATAATCAAACCTGGATTCTCGGACTCGGATCACTCAATTTTTTAACCTTGGATCTTATTTGAACTAGTGTTGTACCGTCCCCATTGTACCAAACGAGGTAATCAATTATGTGACAGGAATTTGAGTCATAGCTAATTCTTAGGAAGGCCATTTTTTTTATTTTCAAGCAGCAACTTCTATAATTATTTTATCCTGCTCTAATAGGAGAGGGACCCCATAAGGCCATATGAAGGGTTAAAGGAATGGGATCCATCTAGCCTAGAAGAGTGCAACACTTTATATATCACGAATTTTTTTAATTACATTGATCACATGGCCTACATTGCAAGAAATTTTTAAATTCATTCTTGGTGCCAACTTATCAAAAATGAGTTGGTTACTTTCTAGAAAGTACTCGGGATCCTCTCAATACACAAAACTTACCATACAATTATACACTTACCCAAAAAGAAGGAAAAAAAAAAAAGATTGCTCCAATTTTCATTCATTAATGCGTGGAGGCCCAAATATATGTGCTGTCTAGGGACCTGTTAGAATCTTACATATATTGGAAAAAAGTAAATGAATTATCCTGAAATAACCTGGAATATCTTAAGGACCCACTACACAAAAGTGTAAATGAACCTAATTAAATCGAGTATTTTAGTGTATAAATTTGTTTGATTATATTAGCAAGATTGAAATTGTATTTAAACTTGACTTGCTTATTTGTTGAGCCAAGTTCAAACAAGGTTTTACTAAACTGACATCAAGTAGCTTAAATTTTTTTACATATAATTTTTAATTTTATATAATCAAACCAAGTCCGAGCTAAGCTTGTTATTGTATTGAACAACACATTCAACAGTCTAAGTACGCAAATTTTATATTCATCTTTGTAACTTTGTATCAGGTAAACTCAGACATAGAGAATGTGTGTATGCTCGAAAGATAGTTTATCTTTCTCTCTCTTTCTTTTTTTACCTTCAAAAGAAGTATTTGATTCATAAGAAGGTTAGTTACATATGCATCGCGCATAACCAACAATCTGCCTATCAGCTACCATATAACTAGAAAGTAAAGATGGTGGATGCTCGTACGAGATAATCTGACCAATTTGCTTGCCTCCTTCATTAGTCAAAAAGTCAGCATGGATCCCCTCACCGAAGGTGTGCAACATCATCACTGTCTGAATTGGTCCAGCAGCCGCCTGCAATCTCTTAACAAAGGAGAAAACATGTGATCAGCACGAAAATCTTTTAGAAGGGATAAAGGAGAGGGAGAGGGGAGAAGGCTGATGATTAATGTGTTTCGTGTGTTGGGTATTTCGTCTGGTGTCTTTGTGTGTGTTTTAATCTATTTTGGATACTTAAAGACATCTTCATATCAGTTGACAGTAAGGTCCAGTTGATCTCCTAATTCAGCAATTAAATTTAATGATTCGGATCTTAATATGTTCAAATGCGTTTGATAACTAAAAATAGAATATTTGAATTAATTTAGTGGCAGTGAATTTTCTAGGCAAAACTTACTTCTAAAAATAAGTAAACTATTCGCTTATCATTTAATATTATATACATTCAAATGTATTAGATTTAGTACTTAAAAATTTAATCACTTAAAGAATTCAGAATTTAGATTTCAAATTTCTGATTTCAGTTTTTAAATTTCAGTTTATTAAATGCATCCTAAAATAACACTCCTCTGAAATTTTTTAACTAATTCTTTTCATCTACCTTTTGTTATTGATAATAATATTGTTTCACTTTAAAATGTAACTTTCATAGCAAGGGTTATAATGCTAGTATAGAGTGTTACTACAACCAGGCATGTTAATAGGCAAAAATCTGGATTCACTTAATTAGACATAGATCCAATGAATTTTTTATTACCAAAATCCAGACCTGGAGCATTATGGATTTTGAAACTCAATGGGTAGCCGTAAATTGTAATTAGAAATTAAATTCAGAATTAGTAAAAACACATGAAATTCAAAAATAATTAAAAATACAATCCATTTAACATTTTCAATATTAGAATCAATATTAAAAATGTTGCTTAAAAAAGTTATGAACTAAAGATATGAAATGGTATCAAATTGCATTTGCTTGAAAATTTTTATCTATATTCAATATTGAAACTTGCATGTGTTTTAACCTCCTACTCTTATATGCATATAAGTCTAGGTAGGGTCTAAATCTGAATTTGGGTTTGGGCATTGATTATATAAATTAACCAGATCCTGTCTCTATCCTTGATTTTTTTCACAGGGTATAGATCAAGATAGGGTTTGACCTTAAAAATTTAATTCCAAACCCAAGAAAATTATGATGGATCAAGATTGAGTGTTTGGATAACATCCGACCGATTGATATGTCTAAAATACAACAAATAATTTGAAAAAATATCATCTATGGAAATAGTTCTTATATGAATATCACTATGAAATGTCACTATATTCAATTAGGATTGAAAGACGAATCAAACTACTTAATACTCGATCCAGTTCGACTCAATAAGTTTTAACTCAATTCACGAACTAATCATGCCAAGGTTGAATAGCCTTTAAATAGAATCAAAATACAATACCATAATAACTCGAAGAGTTAAATTGAATATCTTCCCAGATTAACAAACAATACATTGTTAAAGAACCAACATAAAATAAGCTAAAAATACTCCTAGCAAAGCAAACTGAAATCATTCACCAACCAGTGACTTGGGGGGGTAAAAATCGTTGATAGGATGCATTTTAGTTGTTAATTGTGTTAATATTTCCTAATTGTTTGGACTCAAGATAGCACCATTTGGTGGATTCTACTGAATTTTTGTATTTGGTGTCTAATTACAGAAATTGGTGTCTAATTGCAGAAATTGGTGAAAATGTGCTGAAAATCAATCGTCCAAAAGGTTTTCTGACAGTTAGGTGTGGGCACGCCTAAGTCAGACCTCCAAATCTGGGTTGTCGGAATCTCGATTCCACGTGGGCAGTTTCCAAAGAATTGAGGATTCTAAACTAGAGACTGTGCTGGAATAATTATTCTTTTGATATTTAGTAGTTTGTTATTATTAGAAAACTATTCTAATGTTTGTTATTAGAATATTTTTTAAATTAGGAAATTGAGAGTTTGACTGCTTTTAGGGCTTTCCTATTTGATTAAGTATTTAGTAGCTTTTCCGCGGCAGACGATAACTTAGGAACATTTCCTAGTTGATTTTGATTGGGATTCCTTTTGATTGGTAGATTAGTCCAACGGAAAACATAAAAGATAGGAAGTACTAGTAGTTGGATTATTCTGATTGCTTCGCGGGAGACTTTAGATGGGAAAAGACGGAAAAAGCTAGCGATAGCCCCTTTTTCTTTTCCTTCGCTATTTTTCACTTCAGAGAACGATAGATGGATTTGATGTTTTTTTTTTGAAATCTCTTGTGGAATTTCTTTCGTGATGCGTGGCTAAATTTCCTCGTCTAGTCGAAGATCAACTCGACGACGCAGTCCTGTTTATTTGTGAGATCTAACTGATTTAATCTTTGTTTGTTTAATTCTTTAGTATTTGTGCGTTCTCTTGTTTTATGCCCGATATTCAAATTAACCTAATAATCTACTACCAAATTAATCTGCTAAATCCGTAATTATTTAGTTGATTAATATTAGTGGTAACTAATATTAACACACGTTAGGGGAACGTGCAATCTAATCTAAACAAACCCTGGTAGTGTGTTTGTTGGTTAGGGTTTGGGCTTTTCTAGTTCTTAGCACAATTGAGGAATTGAATCATATGGGCATACCTAGGGTTATTTCTTGATTAGGAGTAGCTAATGGGCGTACCTTAACTTTCTAAAATCTAAGGAATAGTTGGTTGTTAGAGAGCTTATCCGACGGCTATAACCAACCTATTAATGAATTGAATGAATTAACCTTGCATCGATGATCGGATATATGGACTGTGTTTGAGAAGTTGGATCTTTGGCTAGATTTTCCCTTTCATTAATTTAATCCTTCTTATTTTAGTGAATTGTTTTGGTATTTGGTTGATTAGTTATTTTCTAAATTTTCCAGAAATCCCCCCTCATATTTCTTACTTGAGAAGAAACAAATTTTCCCCAGTCCCTGAAGAGATGATCCTACTCACCACTGTACTCAAAATTCATATTTTCTGGAGTAGATATTTATTATTGTATAGGCTCGACGCCTGTCAATTTTTGGCGCCATTGTCGGGGACTAGTTCCTGAATTATTTGTTTCTTATTGAGTTCGTTTATTTTATTTTATTTTATTTCATTTTGTTTTGTTCTGTTTCTTTGGTGCCTTTTTTATTTAATTTTTTTCAAATTTTTTTCTTTATTTCTCCTCTATTTTTCTTACTAGTCGATGGCTGCTAATTTTCAATATCTTGGTGATAGACTGGACTTTGTTCCTAATTGGGTTAATGAGAGCTCTTCTATTAGCAATCCTCATTTAGATGATTTGGCCTCTCTTGTGCAAAAGTTGAGTGATGGACAGAAGCAACAAGTCGACACTTGTGGAATATGTCAATTGGATCATCTAACTGACATGTGCCCGCTATTTCAAGATGACAGGAATGCCCAATTTTGTGATGTTGGAGTATTTCAAAATCCATCTCCACCAATGTTGGAAATTCAAATAAGTCAATTGGCAACAGCAGTCAACTGTTTGGAGTCTCAGGTGTATGGGAAGCTGTCGTCTCAACTGGAAGCTAACCCTGAGAATGTTAATGCCATAGATGCAGTTGAAGAGGAAGTTAAAAATGAAGGATCTCAACCTCAAATCTCTCCAGTGGAAGAGTCCAGCGAACAACCTCCAACTATAGTGATATCTTCTCCATCCTCTAGCCAATATATTCTTGCATCTCATTCTATATCTCCTATTAATGAAATTAACTTGATTATACCAGAAGAACTTGAGTTTCGTGGAAGGAATAATTTAGGAGTCATGATAACTATTAATGAAATATAGTGATATCTTCTCCATCCTCTAGCCAATATATTCTTGCATCTCATTCTATATCTCCTATTAATGAAATTAACTTGATTATACCAGAAGAACTTGAGTTTCGTGGAAGGAATAATTTAGGAGTCATGATGACTATTAAATTGTTAATTGGTCATGATGGAGGAGTGAGTGAAGAATTGAAGTGGTTGTTTGATTGCTTAGCACCATCCACTAGTCAATGGAAGAAAAGAGCTCGTGTGCATAAAGATTACTCTACTTATGAAGGATATGAATATTATGCAGAGAAGAAAGCAATGAAATGAGTTACGAGATTTTATCCTCCTTGAGCAAAGACAGTTATGGCTAGCCAAATACATTAAAGAAAGGTGCCACTTGGGAGGCAACCCAAGGATTTATGATTTTAATTATTTTATGTTTTTTGTGTTTTTGTTAAGTAAGTAGGTGCATTTGAATAATGAAATTTCCATGTGATAGGTAGCATCTAGTTAGGCGTGCCCACTCCAATCAGGCACGCCTAAGGAATGCAATTTCAATCTGCGGGCAGAAGACTCCATACTAGTTAGGTGTGTCCACGCCAAGTGGTCACGCTTAAGGAACGAATTTTCTTCACCCGGCAGAAGACTCAGCACTAGTTAGATGTGCCCATACTTAGTGGTCACGCCTAAGGGATTCAATTTCTGACGGCTAGTCAAAAGACTTGTGCAGCTGGAAAAAAAAAGACCAATTCTTTTGAAACCCTTTTTCTTTTCTTTTCTTATCTTTTTCCCGTTTCATTTCATTCTCTCTTTCTTTTGTTTTTATTTTCTTCTCCTTCGTTTCTTTTTTTTCTACCCCATCCAATTGCTACTGCCTCACCGTCGTTCATCCTTTCCTCCACTGAGTCACTGCTGCCTTTGTGCTTTGTCCACCGTCACCAGGTGGATTCTCGGTTGGAGTGGGTTGAGTGCCAGATTTCCCGCATGGCCCAAAACTTGGCACAGTATTTCCACCACGTGGGTTTTCGACCACCCTTTCCTCCCAAGCCTTAGTCTGCTGGTACCCTCCTCTATGTTTAGGGAAGTGTTGTTGTCCCTTTTGCTTCTTTTTCTGGTTCTTTATTTCTTACATTGAGGACAATGTAAGATTTAGGTGTGGGGGAGGGTTAGCTATACTTTTAGATGTTGTTTTGGATTTTCTTTTTCTTGTTAGTTCTTTGTTTTAAAGAATGATGAATGCAATCGAGATGTGGGTATAAGTAGTGAGTTCATGCCAATTGGGTTTTCTATTTTTCTTGATGATAGATTTAATTGATAAATATGTTGGAGTTGACATCAATTCTTTACCATTTGTGAGATTTTTGGACTTGATTGTGAGCAATTTTTCTAAATTTGCTCTATGTTTCATTTGTTGAGTGGTATTCCACATGGTTTAGTCATTCTAGAACTTGCTCTGTTATGCATGTCAAGACCACGTTTCATTGAATTTGGTGTATTAAAATGACAAGGGCATTTAGGATTAACCTGTTTATTAACCTGTATTAAAATGACAAGGGCATTTTTTGACTTTCGAAAAAATCCTGCCTTTATTTTATTTCTCTTAGTGAATCAGTTTGAGCCTTTAACCTGTTTCTTTGTTTAATACCACAATTGTTAGCCTAAAACCTCTTTTTAGACTTTCTCTTGGAGCCCATATGTTAAAGAAATGCTTGAATTTCATTGCATAGGAATTTGGTGTATTATTTGCAAGGCAATGAATGAGAAAAGAAAGTGTAGCAAGTTAAGATGCTTTCTGAGTTGTTTGCTTCAGTTACAAAAATAGAAATTAAGGATAATAAAAAAAAAAACAAAAAAATGAAAAAAATGAAAAAAAAAGAAAAATGGAAAAAAAAATGATGAAAAAAAGTTAAAAAAATGAAAAGAAGAAAAAAATGGTTCCGACGTATTTTCATGTAAAATTCTTGTGCTGTGACTGTGGCAAGTGCCGGTAATTGTTGCCACTTGTTGGGTTGATAGACATGCTATTTTGCCTTGGAAGTGCAAATGTGTAAAGAAATTGTGCATTGGAATTTTGGCATTCTCTTTAGCATATTTACACCTAAATTGACCTTTTTATCCTACCTTTACCCAAGCCCTATCACAACCTTGTGGAAGTCCCTTTGATTTTTGCATTTAATTCATGGTTGAGTGGTGGAGATATGATATATGAGCAAATTTATGGTAATGTCATCCCATTGTGTCGAGTTGAGTGATATGCTATATCCTATACACCTTGGAGTGAATGAGCACATTTGCTAAATTCTTTATGAGGTTTGTCAATTTGATATATTCTAATTTTAATGAAGTTGTTGGGGAATGTGGGATGCCTTGATTGGTAGGACTTGCTATGATTGCTCTATATCTTGATTGCATTTTTGAGTTAGATATGCTTGAGGACAAGCATCATTTAGGAGTGGGGGAGATTGATAGGATGCATTTTAGTTGTTAATTAAGTTAATGTTTCCTAATTGTTTGGACTAAAGATTGCACTATTTGGTTGATTCTACTAAGTTTTTGTATTTGGTGTTTAATTACAGAAATTGGTGAAAATGTGTTGAAAATCAATTGTCCAGAAGGTTTTCTGACAGTTAGATGTGGGCGCGTCTAAGTTAGACCTCCAAGTTCGGGTTGTCGGGATCTCGAGTGCACGTGAGCAGTTTCCAAAGAATTGAGGATTCTAAATCCGAGGCTGTGTTGGAATAATTATTCTCTTTTGATATTTAGTAGTTTGTTATTATTAGGAAACTATTCTAATGTTTGTTATTAGAATATCTTTTAAATTAGGAAATTGAGAGTTTGACTCCTTTTAGGGCTTTCCTATTTGATTAAGTATTTAGTAGCTTTTCCGTGGCAGACGATAACTTAAGAACATTTCCTAGTTGATTTTGACTGGGATTCCGTTTGATTGGTAGATTAGTCCAGCGAAAAACATAAAAGATAGGAAGTACTAGTAGTTGGATTATTCTAATTGCTTCGCGGGAGACTTTAGACCGGAAAAGACAGAAAAAGCTAGTGATAGCCCCTATTTCTTTTCCTTCGCTATTTTTCACTTCAGAGAACGATAGATGGATTTGATGTTTTTTTTTTGAAATCTCTTGTGGAATTTCTTTCGTGATGCGTGGCTAAATTTCCTCGTCTAGTCGAAGATCAACTCGACGACGCAGTCCTGTTTATTTGTGAGATCTAACTGATTTAATCTTTGTTTGTTTAATTCTTTAGTATTTGTGCGTTCATTGTTTTATATTCTTGTGATTATTTTGTTAGTTGATTGTCGGGGGCCCGATATTCAAATTAACCTAATAACCTACTGCCAAATTAATCTGCTAAATCAGTAATTGTTTAGTTGATTAATATTAGTGGTAACTAACGTTAACACATGTTGGGGGAACGTGTGATCTAATCTAAACAAACCCTGGTAGTGTGTTTGTTGGTTAGGGTTTGGGCTTTTCTAGTTCTTAGTGCAATTGAGGAATTGAATCCTATAGGCGTACCTAGAGTTATTTTTTGATTAGGGGTAATTAATAGGTGTATCATAACTATCTAAAATCTAAGGAAGAGTTGGTCGTTAGTGAGCCTATCTAGTGGCTATAACCAACCTACTAATGAATTAAATGAATTAACCTTGCATTGATGATCGGATATATGGATTGTGTCTGAGAAATTGGATCTTTGGTTAGAGTTTCCCTTTCATTAATTTAATCTTTCTTATTTTAGTGAATTGTTTTGATATTTAGTTGATTAGTTATTTTCTAAATTTTTCACAAATTTCCCCCATATTTCTTATTTGGGAAGAAACAAATTTTCCTCAGTCCCTGCGGAGACGATCCTACTCGCCGCTGTACTCAAAATTCATATTTTCTAGAGTAGCTATTATTATTGCACAGGCTCGACACCTGTCAACCTTTTCTTTGACCTACCAAAATTCTTGTAAATAAAGGGAAAAAGTTATATTTTCTCAAAAGAGTTCAAAATCGGGCATGTTTAATATGCTTTCTATTCTAAATCCTTCAAATATTGAATAACCATGAAATGAGGGGCAGAAGAAAATTATTACTTAGGAGGGAAAACCTATAAAAGAATGGTAAGGTGAGCAAGAGGGTGTGCAGGTATCGCTAAAAACTTCCGCTATTCCACCAACGAGAAGCTAAGGGACTGTGCCAATCTCGGAGACTATTACTGCTGTTGGGACAAGAACTTCCTTGCACCGCCATCTACAACCCACCATGGCCAGACACCTGATATCACTTCCACTAATAGTAATTACCACTCGGGGAATGCTAAGTGAGAAAAAAAAATGGGAAGGCTACGAAGGAGAAAAATAAATGTCCATTATTTTAGAGCGAAATGAATTGTACCTCAACAAGAACTTGCTTCCCACCTGAAATACTATATGAGACAAGATCTTGTTGAACCATTTCGAGTAGGAAGCCAAGAATGTTCTAAATTGCAATCCTAACTTGCCAATCCTAGCAAGCATATTCTTGCACGAATTTTATCTGCCTATAGCTAGGGGGAGAAACGAGCGGGATATAGAGAGGGAGTGGGAGCGGAGAGGAAAGTTGAGGAAGAGTGGCAGGAAGAGCAAAGGGGAGAGAGTGGAGAGAGAAGCGGCGTGTTTCTTATAAGAGCTACGGATAGAAACCCTAGCACAAATTTTGGGGAAAAAAGGACAGTTGCGCATCGCGCGAACGATTATCATGAGGGAGTCACGTGATGACGACGAAAATCTGATGAACAGTAACCCCCCTTTGGCACTTAGAGTGTTATGTTAATAAGGTCACTTAAGTGATTCCTAGTCAAGTTAGGTTTCGAGTCTTGTAAAGCCCCCATAAAGCCAATGTTTTACCAAAAAAAGGAGATATCAGTTTTGGCAAATAATTTCTAGCAAACAATTGTGACAGCCCCACTTTTCCCTAGGGCGAACCCTAGGGTATCGGCAGGCCGCCTGCCCAGCTCTCGCCGGGACTCACTACAGATCCTCATTCATATTACAACTCTCAACAATTACAATGCAAGATCTTCAAATAATAATTACATTTCCATCTAGTCCAAATACATCAAAAGTCCAACCATCCAACATTACAAGTAGTACAAGGGATAATCCGACCAATCGCGCTAAAAGATCACTATCCTGCCTTCCTTCGTCTCGAGCCCTGGGGAAAAAATATTTTGGGGTGAGCTAAAGCTCAGTGAAGTTCCGAGAAAATGAATATTTTAGAATTTCACTATTTTATCTGAGTACAAAAACATTGGAACATTCAAATCTTTGAAATCACGGGGAGAGTATTTTCACTAGAAATTTGCAAGACGAAAACAATTCACGAAATAATTCACTTCATCACACAAGCTCTTTGACAAATAATCAAGCACACACACAGTACACTTTTCAACTAGGAGATAACAATACTGGCCGCTTCACTGAGATCGCTGCTCACGAGGAGACTTGCTCGAATTGTTTCAACTAGGTGATCAGTGCTTAATAAACATTAAATCAATTATAAAGGATACAACGCCACTTGGA
Organism: Gardenia jasminoides; assembly: GCA_013103745.1. Taxonomy (NCBI): domain Eukaryota; kingdom Viridiplantae; phylum Streptophyta; class Magnoliopsida; order Gentianales; family Rubiaceae; genus Gardenia; species Gardenia jasminoides. The sequence goes on from CM023103.1 coordinate 38,947,528, forward strand.
GCTATTTTACTGGTCCACATCACCTTATAACTCCGAGCAATCCCCTTAGTTCATCGGCCATCGCCTTTATCCCTCCGGAGGTAATACTCGAGTATACCATACCGCGTTCTAAGTACCAACCTACCCGACCGAAGTCCGCTCGAATAGGTCGATAACGAAGGGGGAAAGGCCTTATTCAGCCAATGTGGTAAAGTACAAATGGCCTACATCATGCGCAAGTAATATAAAAATGATGGAAAGTAAACAGTTGAACACTAATACAGCTAGGTCGAAAAGCGATAAGGTACACACTCGCCTAGAAACAAGTATTTCACACTTATGAAATCAAGTAACATCAAGTATTCATCACGAGGCATGTAATTCACACAACAAACAAGGCACACTCACAAACTCATTTCTTTGCAAATATAAGTCGAGTAAATCATTTCACAAGTCATTTTCACATAATAGTAAAATATTTAACTTAAAACGGGTTTGAACATTCATAAACTTTTCATAAATGGTTTCACTTGTAAAAGCGTTTTGCTTGGAAATAGTGGTAAATCACTTCCTTATAATTACTAGCAAATCGTTTCATCAAAACACTCATTTGTAAACAATAATAAGATTTTCCATTTTAAAAGAGGTTGGGACACTCACCACATGCCTTGGTCACCCTCGATCACCTTCGAGTCTTTTGCCATTTTGATCATAACTCATGGTATGAAAGTGTCGGATTGAAGTGTATGAGGTGTCGCTTTAAGCTAAGAGAACAAGCTATAACTTTCATGAAGACAAATTCTGCCCAGATTTTCTCCTTCTAGGTGAAAAACGTCGAAACAGTTTCAGAAATTTTCCCCGTCAGAATTGCCGACAGGCTACATTCAAACGCTCATAACTTGGCTCACAAACCAATCTAGAAATTCCAAAGCCGTTAGAAAGCTAACATATAGGGCTACAATTCTTAAGAAGACGTCAAATGCAAAAACATTCATCTTCCTGGTCAAAATGACCCATTACAGCAGCAAAAAACCATTTCTGCTAGAAACAGGGCATCAGGGGTATTTTGGACATTTCTCAGGCTACAGTGCTCCGATTGATCTGAAATTTTACAGGTAGAATTCTCACTCAACTTTCTACAACTTTCATGCTTCGTGCTAAAGCTAATTCTGTCCCCATCATCTTCGAAAATATCAAGCAAATTCGGACAGAAAAAAAATGGACAGAAATTCAACCCTAATGATTTCTTCTTGGGGTTCATGTTTCCATTTCGATCAACAATCACAAGCATTAATTTCTAACATTAGAGCTTGAAATCAAAACCCTAACCCTAACTCAAAATCATGGCTAGGCACAAATACATCAAAATCAACCATTCTAATCCATAAAATCATTCCATAAGCTGAAAAATAAGCATGAACCAAGCCATGGGAATCACAAAACCCCACAATTCATAAACTTCATCCAAATTCAAGCTTGTAGGAATATAGAAGAAACCTTTCTAGATGATGTTCTTGGTGAAACCCCAAGTTTCCAAGTCCAAGCTCCACCTACTAGCTCCAAAACAAAATCAAACGGTTGAAAGTTGCAAAATCTCCAAGCTTTTCCTCTCTTTTTTTTCCTTCCTTTCTTCTCTTTTCTCACGGTTTCCTCTTGGTTTTTTCCTTGGCTTGGCAGGCAGCTTCAAGCTAATAAGTAACCCAAAAGATAATCCCAACTAGATATTTTTCCTTAGTCAAAACTTGGTCAAAAATATCATGCCAAAAAAACCTATCAACTTAGGTTTATTTCCACTCTTACCCACATAATTTCTTTTCCTATCAAATTAGTCCATAGGTACTCAATTTAACCTAACCTATTAAAGCTTAATCACACCTACTTAGGCTACTAAACACCTAGGAATCGTAATCAACTCCCGTGAGCATGCAAGTTCACACCGAAAATTCTTGAAATAACAAACGTTTTATTTGTACATATAATTAGGGTTTCGAGAAAATATAGTAGGGTTGGTACATTTAGGGTTTAGTGTGCAAACAAATTAGGGTTTTGTCAAAATTTAGGGTTTTCAAAGCAAACTAGGGTTTAAATTCAAATTAGGGTTTTTAGACTTGTAAAACAAAATAGTTAAAACAAAACACTTTAAGAAGTAAAACAAACCATAGAAACACTTTGGCAAACAATAATTACTATAATTAACATTATTTAATATTTTCCAAAAACTTGAGAAAAAAATCGGGGCCTCACAACAATTCTTGTGTGAACAATTCTCTTGGCTTGTGAAAACTAATCTTGAATAGCTTAGAGTTGGCCTAAGGTAATCACCAACTTCTCAATCAAGCAACTCACTTGATTGGCGTCATTTTACCAATCTAGTCATTCTTGAGCTGTCTAAGTTCGATTTAGGTTTCCGCAACCCTAAACTAGATCTAGGTCTTGTATCACGATTCTTATTCATCTAGTGCAAGAATCACGTGTCGCTCTAGAAGTATTTTCCATTCAGCTTCAGTCCTCTCGTTATCTCTGGAGGTGTGAGCAGTCATTAGCAAATCAAGTTTCATCCTAACGCTGTCAAATAGCCTATCACCATCAGGTTTGAAGACCACATCCACAATGAAGATCTTTCCTTTCTTTCTGACATTGCTCTCACGACATTTTTTAATATTTTTCACGCAATCCTCAGCACCCCAATCGTGCATTATCCACTGCATTGATGAAAAAATGATGCAGAAGTGGAACATTCAGTGATCAGTTGGTTAGAAATTTAATTTTTCAAGAGGTAGAACAAATCATGGGTACTGTAACAAGCTGGAAAGCAAAATACATTTCTTTTTTTTTTTCTTGTAAAAAGAAAGAAAAATGCTTGGAATCAGCAATTGGCAATGCCGATTGCTCAAGACGATATAGATACTATCAATGTGAATTTGATAATAAAACCATAATGACATTGACAATGTGAATTTGACACAACTTCAATAATCGTATGTATGTATGTATACTGTTTATTCAATATGAGTACTAACATTTTAAACTTGAATAATAAATTGAATTGGTAATTGTTTAGTTTTTTTTCTTCTTGTGGTATTATTCACTCTAGCACTTTTATGTAAATATCTTAATGGAAAACCAGTTAGAAGGATATCAAGCCGTGTTCAGATATTTTGCAAGAAAACTTTTCTAAGTAGTCCGAATTGCTGTACTGGAGTCAAGTCTGAGCACCTGTATTTTGAACTTTGAAGTTCAATGCTTCAGGCTATCAAGTATCACCACGAAGTAAGAAAGATAAAAGTTGAAATGAGAAAACAGCAAAGGTTTGGCAGTGATTTTAGCAACTATTAATACCTTCATGAAGATCGCTTGAGCACTAGGGATGGAATCAAACATGCCACCAACAACATGAGAAACTCCAGCATACTTAGGTGTTGTAGCAACAACATGCGGTAAATCAAAGTTAATTCCTTTGATGTGTGGAAAAACCTTAACAATCTCAGCTATGGTTGCACCAGTTCCACCCCCAACATTCACAAGTGATCCCACAGGATCCCAGCTAGCACTTTTAAGCCCTGAAAGAATTGCTTGCACTGTGATCATCCTAGCTGTGAGGATCCGAAATTTGTTGAATTATACACCCAAAATTTCTTGAATTACTTGCTCATATTTCTTTTAAGAACCCTAAATTTTTCATGAATTATTTTCCATTGTATTTATTTAAGTGCAAATCATTTTCTTTAAACATTGGTAGCATACAATTTTCATTAAGTGCATTATTTTCCTTAAGTACTCTATTTTGTATGTATTGTATGAAATTAATTTGGAATTGTATTTTACATATTTCATGTAGCCAAATACATAAACTTATATGGTATTAAGTGGATCACATTTTACATTAAGTGATTTGATGGCAATTTGCAAAGATATTATCCTATTTTTGGCCAAGAAGATGACACTTTTCAACAATCTAACAAAGCCTTGACTTAAGACTTTCTATTTAATCTCTCATCTTCAAAAAATTTGAACTAATTTTCCCTCCACTCTTCTCTCTCTTGGCCGACCACATGAAGGAGAAAATCACTAAAACCCTAAGCTTGATTTAGCCATTTTAAGTGAGGAAAAACATCTTCAAGTGAAACCCTAGCTTAGATTACTACTTGGGCATCAAGCTTGGTTGCAAGGAGTGAAACTCTAAGGTGAAATTTCTCTCTCTACTTGCAAGGTAACCCCTCACTTATCTATGCTTTAATGAGATTCAAATTCAAAGGGGATGCTAGTTAGATGAGATTAAAGTGCTTGTGGGTGTTTGGAGAGGAAAATCATGGAAGGGTTTCTTGTGTTTGATAACTAGAACTTAGGTTTTCATTTTTGGTTACCATGTGTTTGATGAAATGCTTAATGACTTGTGATGCTTTGATGATGGAATTAATTGCTGTTTTAGCATGTTAAACACCATGTTAAGTGATGGAATAACTTTAAAGAGTTAATAGATGAAGTTGCACCAAAGCTGAAATTTTCGCAGGAAATCAAAAATGAAAAATAGTGATATTTCCGAGGTTACTGTTGACTGTAGAAAATGAATTAGGACCCGAGCCTTATACCGTTAGAAAGCTCTATGAACCTAGTTTTAAACCTAGTTTTATGACTGTTTTCCCGAGACTATTCGACCAGCCTGCAGCCATTTCGACAGTTTTCTTGCTTCTCTGAAATTTTCCATTTTGACTATCATTAAGCATGATTTGGTATTCAACCTCTTCATGAAAGTTATAGGCCTATGTCTTAGCTTCGAAATGCCATAAAATTTGTCTCAATCTGATAACCACAGCCACAGTTATGATTAAATTACTGAGGCACGGCAAACCTGTCAATTGTTAGTTTCACTTCCTCAAGTGCTATTCTCATTCCTTTTGACTCTCGTGCCTTCTTGCCATGTTCCGACCGACTCATGCATGGTTCTAAGATGTTGTTAAGACTCTTATTTTCTCACCCTTATAAATTGGATTGGAATTTGTGAAAGTCTTGCTATTTTACTTGATCCCAGGACTTGAATGTGTCATGAAGATTAAATGGTGATTGGTTATTTATGTGGATGAGTGTGAAACCTGGTGAGTGTTCCAAACCCTTTTCAATTGACAATTTTACTACTATTTAGTTCCAACTTGTTTTAAAGGAAATGTTCCCCCAAGATGCTTTTGTGTTACTACTGTTTCAAGGAAATCATTTGTGAAATGTTTTACTACGAATTTACTATTGACTTGCATTGGTTTACAAGTATAACAATTTGATTTACTTTTGAAATGATTTATAAGTGCATTTAAGTTGATTAATCGAAGTGTGATTTGTTGCTTGGGATGTTATCTAAATAAATGTGATATAAATTGTTAGTGAGTGCTCCAATCTCTTTACAGTTGAAAGGTTTGTTCTTGATCCTACAAGAGGTGGTTTCCATTGTTTTGAATGAAATGATTTGTGAGCGTTGTGAGTGATTTAAACTTGATTTTCAAATGAAATATTTGATTAATATTTACAAATGAAATGATTTTCATGACCTGTTTTCAAAAAAAAAAATGATTGCCAAACTTGATTTTAAAATTTGGATCATTACCAGCTTGGTTTTAGTCTTGATTTCTAAACTTACCAAACTCGAGTTCTAAACTCGATTTTCAAACTCATGTTTACAAATAAAATCATTTCCAAACTCATGTTTATTACTAAAGTCATTTCCTAACATGTTTTCATATGATTTACTATTGAGATGATTCTAAATAAAATGAGTTTCACAAAATGATTTCTAAGTGAAAACTTGTTCAACTACGTGACTTGCTTGACTCAGAAAGTTGCCTGTGCATGATGGCTTGTTAAATGTGCATGTTTGTAGGCTGATGTGTACTTTATCGCATCGGTTGAACTGAGCTCACTCTTCGCTGGAACCCTATCCTTGATCCGCCATCGTGAGGTCAGGTAGGCCAAAAGCTTATCTTAGACCCGCCATCGTGAGATCGGATCAGCTGGACAGCCTTGAGTAATGACTTACCAATGTTAAGTGCAAAGCTCAAAACTCTTCCCTGAATGGCCTTGAGTATTATATCCAACGTTCAATTAAATGAGGGGATCGTTTATTGTTTTGGAGGACATAAGGTGAGATCAAGATAGGGGATTGTTTATTGTTTTGGAGGTCATAAGGTGGGAGTTCGGAGGTTATAAGGTGGAAAAATGTAGGGGATTGTTTATTGGAAGTTATAAGGTGGAAATAGCTCCAAGTGAGCACCCGTATCCTTTCAATAGTTGAATTAAATGTTTATTGAATTATTGTTTACTGCATTATTGATTGCTAATTTAAGTGTTTATGGAATGAATGTTTAAGGACTTATTGTTTCCTGTATCTTTCAAAATGAAAAGATTCTTAAATATTTTCAATGTGAATGTGTGACCATGCTCTCGACCTTCATGTATTCTTTTAAAGATTCAAATGTTTTACAAAATGCTATTTGATTCAAATGTCCATGAATTTGATAAATCGTGAATTTCCTTATTTTCACTGAACACTCACTGAGCTTCTAGCTCACCCCAAAATATTTTATTTCCCCCCCCACAGGGCTCGAGATGAAGGAAAGCAGGAAGTGATCTTTCTTAGTATGACTGGCAGGATTATCTCTTGTACTGTTTGTAATATTGGACAGTTGGACTTTTGGTATATTTGGATTAGTTGGAAATGTAATTATTATTTGGAGATCTTGCGGTGTAATTATTTGAGATTTGTGATATAATTGAGGAACTGTAGTGAGTCCCGGCGAGAGTTGGGCAGGCGGTCCGCTAACCCCTCTGGTTCGCCTTAGGGGAAAGTGGGGTCGTCACACTAGCACTTTCCATCGCATCATTGAAAATCTTGTTGAACTCGGGGCTTTATGATGCAAAATCCCATACCTCTTTTCCATGAACTTTTTGAAATGCAATGCCACCCTCTCTTACACAAACACTCAACTGATGCCATGGACTTAAAAAGCCATGGATAGTTCTACATTAATATAAATGAAGCTAAGCTTAAACCGTCATTGTTATTTAACAACCAGAGCGGGGCGGGAGTAAAATCGTAGAGGATGGTTAAGTGGGTGTCCCCACCGTGCTCCAGTCAAACATCTTCACTGGATGTGGAGATCTTGTTCCGGACTAATAAGCTCATGATTCATGCCAGACATGGGATATTTAGGGATGAAGAGTTGGTGATGTTGGAGGAGATTTCGGATAGGGATAAGAGGCGGCCATAGAAATGTATAATGTCAACTATTTGAAGCTTCACGGCACATTTTAGGGCCATGGAATCTATAAAGGTTAACAAGTGATTCCATATCTTTGCTTGGCCATGAAGAAGTTTTGATCCTTCATCATTTGTCTCCATGTGCTCTTTGTCTCTCTTTGTGGCAAATGTACAAGGATGGGGGACACGGGATCGGGGAATTTTCTTGAAATTGCTAGCTCCAAGCACGATAACAAATTAATAACAAACTATTTTTTAAAATTACTATGACTTGTAGATCTAATTGCAGCACATCACTAGGCTAGATTGTCTTTTCGTTTCTTCTTCTCCTTCTTCTTTTTCTCCCGTATTATACTGCACTAAACTGGTGACCTAAGTTAACCAAACAAGCTATGGACTATGGTCCACAAGGTAGGGTCCATGTTGGCCTTTTTTTTTCCAACCTTTTTCCTTGTGAGATGCTTTTTATGTTAGATCTCCAATCCCCCCCCCCCCAAAAATAAGGTGTATTATATAAAATCCTGAATGGGAAAAATTCATTAATGAACACTGGGGCATTCTAGATGAAGCTTTTGTAATTGCCATCGGTAACTATAGAGTATAATTATTGTGGCATACTGGAAAAGGCTTTTGTAGTTGCCAGTGGTAAGAATAGATATCATTTGTAGCTTAGATCGGTTGGCATCAAGTTTGCCTCATCTGAGCATTTATTTTAAATTTAATACAAAAGAGAAAAAAAAGAATAAAGAAAGAAAAAATTTTGTCCTTTTTGTTCACTGTTGGTGGTTTGAACCTAGATCATAGCTTAATCTGCAGTAAATGTGTCAATCACAATCTAATTATGTTGAACTGTCCAAACTCGCACACTAATAAGTGGGCTTGGTTATGCAATAAATTTTGAATAGGTTGAAATGTATACCCAATTAAATCTATTTAATTGATGAATAATGGGTTGATTCGACTCGTCCATTTATATCGACTTAAAAATGATTATATTTTTAAACTCAATTTTTAGTCAGAGTTAAACAAATAAATTTAAATTTCCTACCAATCTAATAACAATAAAATGTTGTTATTTTTGGTCAAAAAACATGCAAAAAAAGTAGAATTTCAAATAAACTATGAATGGATAATTGGGTATACCTATACCCATTTCTTAAGTGGATATAAATAAGTTGACTCATTTTGACCCATTTATTAAATTAGTTGACCCGCCTAACAAAAAGGAAGAAAAGGAAAAAAGAGTTGACCCAATTATACCCATTACTCAATTATGACCCGCCCATAACTTCCCTAATCACCCATTTTGACGCCTTTGATTTGGAGTCATCAATTGTTCTTTACTATTGCTCTGAGAATTGTAGAAAAATGGATCTTATTGTTTTCCAAGTGCACAATTTCTATGCCAGGTGTATCCAAATACAAAAATACATTGGTGAACATGAATTTGTACCAAAAGCCTTGAATTTTTCAGTTGCGGTATAAATAGGAGGAAAATATTCTGATGGACATATTTTTTGTTGTTTGCAAGAAAATAAGTTCCAAAATTTACTTCCCTAGCCGTTCAGCTATCTGCATGCAGCTTTTGATGATGGATTGGCTACTTTTGTTTTCATTTCACTTGAGCGAAAATTTACATGCAATTCTTAAGTAGTCAACACTTTCTGTTTTGTAAAAATCTGCAATTCTGCATAAGTTTTGTGGTATGACTTTTGTGATATTCCTTGTGTCACGGGTTGTTTATCTTTCCTATAAGCACAGATGCCATGCGGCACTAGCAACGCTCACGACTCGACGATGAATGAATGCTAGCCAGCCTTAACCTCTACTCGTGCGACTAAGTGCGGAAGCTAGAACGTAGTAGGCAAACAAGAAGAACAGTTTGGGAAAGCAAAGAAGGCTCAATTGCTTCTTGAAAGCTTACACCAAAGATACCATGTTTACAAATGAAAGGGTTGAAGCCTATTTATAGGCAACTCGAATGATTCTAGAATGTCCTAAGCAACTTGCACCACTTGCACAACTTCAAGATTTCTCTATAAGACCTAGATTACACAAGAATTGCCTAGAACCTTCTAGGGTGTTCTAGGTTTAGCTACACACTTCTACACACTCTAATAAACATATCTTGCATTTTAACTACCAGTTGGAGTTTTTGCCTTAAGCCTCTTATAGGAAATGCTGTCCCTTGGGGCTGGCCATGCAACGGATGGGCACAGTTGGACAACGAATAAGCATAGTCACGTGCGATCTGTGTCATCCTCCCCCACTTGAACGAAGGCATTGTCCTCGATGCCTTAGCGGCTCTCGTAGTCTTTGATAAGTCCCTTGAATTGCCATAGCTTCTCAGCTGGTTCCTAGCTCATCTCCATGTCGAGCAACCCTTGCCATCGCACAAAATACTCCTTTGATGATGCGCGGTTCTTGTGTCGGATGGTGCGCGGTTCTTGTGTCGAATGGTGCGGTCGGCTACAATTTCGTCTGCAACCTTCTCGTACTCGTCCCCCATCCCCACGGGTGCCCGTGTAGAAACACTTCTTGACGGGTTGTACGGGTCTTTGTAGTAAGGCTTGAGTAGGCTTACATGAAAGACCGGGTGAAGTTGTGTGAGGCCTTGAGGCAACTCCACCTTATATACAACGTTCCCTACTCTTTTGAGGACGGTAAACGCCCTTCGTAGCATCGTATTAGACCCTTATGCACACCTTGTACCCGTCCATGTTGGTATAGTTTAACCAACCTTGGTCCCCCTCTTTGAACTTGCGGAATACGCGCTTGCGGTTGGCCCACTTCTTCATCTGTTGTTGGGCCTTCTCCAAGTATAACTTAGCCATTTCCGCTCGCTCTTGCCAATCTTTGGTAAATCGGTACGCAAGAGGACTCGCACCCTTGTAGCCACCAACGAGATCCTTCGGGGTCATGGGTTGAAAGCCTAGCACGATCTCGAATGGACTCTTGCGGTGCTCTCGTTCTTTTGTTAATTGAAGCAAAATTAGGCAATGTCCAAGAGCATCGCCCAATCTTTTTGCTTAACCGTTACGTAGTGTCTCAGGTACACTTCGAGCACTTGGTTAACACATTCCGTTTGCCCATCCGTTTGCAGAGCATTGTAGTAGACATGTTGAGCGTGGAACCAAGCAAACGGAATAGCTCTGTCCAAAACCTCCCCGTGAACCGTGAGTCCCGATCACTCACGATTATAGTTAGCAATCCCCAATACTTAGTTACATGCTTCATGAAGAGTTGGGCCGTCACCTTGGCTGTACACTCCTTAGGGGTCGGAATGAATTTGGCAGACCTGGACAAATGATCCACCACGACTAGTATGCCGTGCACCCCTTCGATCTCGGAAGCCCTATGATAAAATCCACTAAGATGCTCTCCTATACTCAGTTGGGGATTGGCAACGGTTGTAGTAGCCCGACGGGTGGTTGGTTCTCCACCTTGTTTTGTTGGTACACAAGACAAGTTCGCACATAGTCATTGACGTTGTCCTTTAGGTTTGGCCAATAATAACGCTCTCGCACAAGTGACAACGTGCGATGTGTGCCCGAGTGTCCGGCATATTTGCTATCGTGGCACTCCTTGAGAACATCTCTTCTCAAATTTCCCGATTTTGGCACGTAGATGCGTTGCTCCTTAGCAAGAAGAATTCCATCTTCGAGTCAAAACCTCTTCGTCTTTCCCTCTTCTACTAACTCCATGAGCACTTGGGCTTGTTCGTCATGCCACAATCCCTCTCTAATGCACTCTACGAGTAGTCCCTCGGTGGTGTATGTTGGTGCGATAGCACTCTTGCGGTTAAGGGTGTCGGCCACCACATTGGTCTTGCTCGGACAATACTCCAACTCGTACTTAAACTCCGCTAAGTAGTCAAGCCATCATGCTTGCTTACTTGAGAGCTTCTTTTATGATTGGTGATAGCTCACCGTTCTATTGCCTGTCTTGATCTTGAATGGAGTAGCGGCCTTGAGATAGTGCTCCTAAACTCTCAAGCAATGAACCACCGCTAGCATTTCCTTCTCGTGTGTTGGACATCGTTTCGCAATATCACTCAACTTGTAGTTTTCATACGCCATGGGATGGCCGTCTTGCATGAGCACGCCACCTACGGCTATGTCGGATGCGTCGGTATGCACTTCAAATGGCTTTGAGTAGTTGAAAAGTACCAACACCGGCTCCTTTGTGACTGCATCCTTTAGTTTCTCGAATGTGAGTTGGCACTCGGGTGTCATCTCTTGCCCTTACGGAACAAGTTCGTTAACGGGGCGGCAATGCCCGAATGCCCCACAATGAATCAACGATAATAGTTAATGAGCCCAAGGAACGACCGTAATTCCGTGGACGACTTTGGTGCTTCCCACTCCACGATTACTTTGATCTTTTGGGGGTTCATGCGTATCTTGTTGTCCCCCACAATATAACCCAAGAAAGTGATCTCGTGCAATCCAAACTCGCACTTCTCCTTCCTCACGTACAATTGATTTTCTCTTAATGCTTTGAACACTTGTCTCAAGTGCTCCATGTGCTCCTCCATGCTTTGGCTGTAGATGAGGATGTCATTGAGGTAGACCATGACGAATTTTTCCAAGAACTCCCTAAGCACCTCTTGCATGAGTGTGCAAAATGTGGCCGGTGCGTTGGTTAGTCCAAACGGCATCACATTAAACTCATATGATCCGTACATTGTAGTGATGGCCGTTTTTGGCTCGTCTCCTATCTTGATTCTCACTTGGTAGTAACCCTTACGTAGATCAAGTTTAGATAGAATCTTTGCCGGTTGTAGACGATCAAACAAGTCCGTGATGAGAGGCACGGGATACTTGTTCTTGACTGTCATCCTGTTGAGTGCTCGATAATCATTGGACATATGCAAAGTTTCGTCCCTCTTTCATTGAAAGAGAACGGGTGCACCAAATGGACTCTTGGAGGGAGTGATTGCCTCCGATTCCAAAAGCTCACCAACTTGTTTCCTTAGCTCCTCAAGCTCCTCGAGTGACATAAGATATGGTGGACGAGAGACGGGCTTGGCACTTTCCACAAGCTCAATAGCATGGCCCACGAATCATCTCAGAGGAAGGCCTTTCGGTAATTCGTTGAGCATCATATCCATGAACTCTATCAAAACTTGCTCTATCTTGAATGGGATAGACACCTTCTCTTGCACGACCTCCGTCGATGAATCCTCGTCTTTAATAATGGCAGCAAATGTCAACTCACCCTTCCTTAGCCCTCTTTCAAGTTGACATAGGCTCAACTCCTTTTCACGGCATACGTTTACTACACAAGGCTTCCTTCCTTGCGTAATAAGAATGGTGTCCTCATGTGGCACCATGATTGGCTTCAAGTAATCAATAAATCGCATACCAAAGAAGACCTGATAATCATCAATTGGTGCGATGGAAAAACTAGCCTTGCCAACCCATTGGCCAATCTCCAATGGAACGCCCCTAGCTTCACCAACGAGAGACGTCCATGTGCCGTTTACTCCTTTGAAGCGGCCGGTCGTGGGCACCCACATTAAGCCCATCTTTTGTGTGATGTCTTGGCTCATGTAGTTCATGTCTGCCCCCATGTCTAACACGGCCATGACTTGGTGCCCGTTAATCTTCGTGTCTACGTACATCCGACCCTTATCCTCGATGCTCACCTTGGCTTGTATGGCCTCGAGGAGTAGGGTGCACGCCAACCTTCGTTCCTCGGTCGTGTTGGGCTCTTGTGCGACTGCCGACAAGCTTCCACAGCTAGGGCACTCTAGTGCATAGTGCTCCTTGCTCTTGCAAATATAGCACTCATTGTAGTTTTCCCCAGTTTATGGGCGTTATCATTTCGTCCCTTTTGTTGCTTGGCCTGCTCGTAGTCCCCCGATCGTAAAACCGACTTGGACTTGTCTCCCCCACTTTTTATGTTGCTGGTCTTCTTGCACTTATCCTTGAATGAATCCTTGTGCAGATCCTAAAATTGAAACTCAACTATCTTTTGGGCAGCCTTCATGGCTTGGGAGACATTTTGCGGGTCTCGGTCCTCCACACGTTGCTTGGCCCATGGTCGTAAGCCATCCATGAATGTAAACAACGCGTCTTCGGGTGCCATATTCGGAATCTCCAACAACAAGTTAGAGAACTCATCAATGTACTCCCTCAAATGTCCGTCCTTGTGTTGGAGATGATGAAGCCTCGCCCTTGCCTCGTGCTTGGCATTGGCGGGTTCAAATTCGGCTTTCAACTCGGCCTTGAACGTGTTCCATGTTGTGATGGCGTTTCCACCCAAATGGCCATCATCGCACTTCTGTCTCCACCATATTAAGGCCGAATCCTTAAGATATAGCGGAGCCGTGTGCAAATGAGCATCATCATTCAATATGCCTAAGGCCTCGAAGTAACGTTCGAGACCATAGATGAAATTCTCCAATTCGCAAGCTTTCCTCGCCCCCCATACGTTTCTGGATGTGGGACCTCGACACTCAATGCACCCTCGGCCGCACTCGTTGCCCCTTGTGCCCGTAACACGTCCACTTCGTTCTTGAGCTTTAGTAGCTCTTCACGCACGAATGAAGATATATTCCCCTACGGACACACTAGCACAGCTTGCTCGTTGGGCCTTGCAAACTTCCAACTCCTCCTTGAGTTGAAAGACTTCGTTGCGGAGAGACTCGACCAACTCGCGCATAGCTTCATTGGCCTTCCCCAACTGATCAACGGCCTCATTGAGTGCACCTTGCATGTCCTCCTGCAACTCATCCCCCTCGAGTTGCTCCATGCATTGGTCCATCTCGTCCCACCGGTCATTGTGATCAGCAACGGCAAGCTCCACGCGAGCTAACCTCGACTCGATGGCCGCTAGTTGATTGAGAACGGTCGCCTTCTCCCTTTTGCTCTTGCCACGGGTTGTCCTCTCGGTCTCCCTCGTGGCTTGCTCCTCTTCGACCTCCTTGCCAACGTCCGAAGCGGTTGCCATAACTCTTCCCAAGACCGAACAATGGTATCAAGCTCTGATACCATTTGACACGGGTTGCTTATTTTTCCTATAAGCACACACGCTGTGCGGCACTAGCAACGTTCATGACTCAACAATGAACGGATGCTAGTCAGCTTTAGCCTCTACTCGTGTGACTAAGTGCGAAAGTTAGAGCGTAGTAGGCAAACAAGAAGAACAGTTTGGGAAAGCAAAAAAGGCTCAATTGCTTCTTGAAAGCTTACACCAAAGATACCATGTTTACAAATAAAAGGGTTAAGCCCTTTTTATAGGCAACTCAAATGATTCTAGAATGTCCTAAGCAACTTGTGCAACTTGCACAACTTGCACCACTTGTGCAACTTCTAGATTTCTCTACAAGACCTAGATTACACAAGAATTGCCTAGAACCTTCAAGGGTGTTCTAGGTTAACCTGCACACTTCTACACACTCTAATAAACATATCTTGGCTATACAAGACTGTCTCTACAATGGCCATAGCCCATATGGCCTAAATCTTATATGACACAAATGGGTGCATTTTAACTACCAATTGGAGTTTTTGCCTTAAACCTCTTATAGGCAATGCTGTCCCTTGGGGCCAGCCGCGCAACGAATGGGCACAGTCGCGCAACGAATAACTATAGTCGCGTGCGATCTATGTCACTTGGAGGTTGTTTCTATCAAAGGAGGAGGAATATTTTGAAGAAAATTGATTTCTCTCTAAATCGATCTATCGTTTCATTTTCTTTTTTTTATTTTTCTTTTTTTTTAGCTTGCAATCATCGATTATGTGACCAAAGAAATCTTGGATATTGTACTCCAAGTGATGTAGAAGATTCGAGGGCTGAAAACAACCACACTAAAACCTCTATAAATTAATAACTTTAGAACCATACAAATTTTATTAATTTAAAGAGGCATTAATTAATCAATAAATTCATATTTTATTAATTTATCGAATGCACTTGCAACTCAAAGAAACACTCATTCAAACAACTGAAGTTTTATTTTTGTTTTAAAAATATGAATTATTCTGTAAAATAAAACAAGGCTAAAAGTCTATTTTCATTTAGAAAAAAAATGATATATAGTTTTAGTAAATTATTAATTTATGATATAAATGGGAGCAAAAGATATGTAAGGTTTTAAAAAAAAATATTACCTTATTATTCATCAAAATTGTTAATTTTGTTCGTTAGGCCAAATTGGGACTACAAAAATTATTATTTAATAACAATTATTAATTTATCAAATATAAATATATAGAGGTTTTACTGTACCTTTATCATCAGTAATTCAAAAATAATTCAGAAAATAGGAGACTACTGCAATGGTCCTTCAAGTATTGTGCAAATTCTACTTTCATTTTTTAATCAACCAATAGTTTCTCTAATCTAAAATGAAATGTATTATTTACAGTTTTACTCAGTTGATAGTAATGTCTACCTTTGTTCATTTGGTGTCACTCTTTAATCGGGACTTTAGGTGTTAACTTTTTGGATGTGCAAAGTTAAGTTTAAAAAAAACATTGAATGTAAGAGAGGTAATAAATAGGAGTGTGTAGGTTTATATTTTGAGAAATTGGAAATTGTGCATATTAACGAGCCATTAGTAAATGCACTATAAAATATTCTTCATTTGCGAATAGGGTTAAAAGCATTATACCCTTTGAACTTTATTATTAGTTGCACTTTGCCCTCCTCAACCCAATAAATAGGCATTTTGCCTTCCCATTTTATGTTTTAGGACAAATGTGCTCCTTCTATATTAATTATTATTTTATTTCTTTTTTTCTCAATTTTAACCCTTTTTAAATTGTCATGTTTCTTTATATTTATTTAAATTTTGCTTTCTTCTCATTGATCAGCTACTTTCTTCTCTTTGCCATTACTATCTATATATTAATTTTAATATTCTTAAATTTATTCTTTATTTATTTCTATCTTTTTTACTTTTGTTATTGGAAGTAATAATTATCATAAAGGGATCTGTATTGTAACAAAGTATATTATTTACAAGCATAGGCAAATCTCATGCATTATTTAAATCACTATTTCTAGAATTTAGAATAAACTAGTTCATAATAATAATAGTAATAAATTGAAACCATAATAACATAGTGGCTAAAACTATACATAAAAAGTAAATAAAAGTATTAGTTACTTTACTTTTTTTGGGATTTATTTTTGAATTTAATTTTCTATTATCTTTTTAAATATTTAAATTGTTAATGATATACACTTTCTATTATGCATACAATAGTATTTTATGCTATACTGTTTGTCGTGAATTTTCTAGTAGTATAAATAAATAAAACAAAAATGAAATTATAAGTAAAATATAATTACATTATTATAATAAACATATAAATTAGTAATACTAATAGGAAAGTGAAATAAAATATTGTTATAAGTGAAGTGAAAACAAAGAAAATAGTAAAAGAAGAAAAAATAAAAGAAAATAGTGGAAAAGGAAAATAGTTAGGGAATGAATAAACAAACAGAAACAAAATAGTATAATAAGGGCACTTTTATCTTAAAATATCAAATAGGAGGCAAAATGCTTATCTAATGAGTTTAGAGGGACAAAGCACAACTAAAGGTAAAGTTCAGTGGGGTTTAGTGTATTCAACGCCTTCGAGTATTGGGTGAATAATAGTTATTTCCTATTAAGGAATGACAGTTATTTTCTCTTTGTTGATATGAATTCGGCTGTAGCCATGGATCTTAAGTTCAGCATTCAAACAAGCCAATCATTTAGATTTTCAAATACATTATCTCAAGTATTGATTCGGCTTATTCTAGGTCAAGAAAGACTTCACCAAGTCATTAATGGAGTTGATCTTACATGAGCAATCATTCCTACATTCATCCAACATGCTGAAAAGCTTGGCCATTAATCTAAGGCGCAACCCATCCATGTATTTTAGTTAGAGAATGTTCAAAAGAACGTGAAGTTCAGTCATGATTCATTAACCAATGGACAACTAGTGCCAAGTCCAGTTCAAAGACTGGCACTGGTAATCTTCATTTACTTGGAATTATGCAGTGTCTAGCCCCAAAATCGGCTCTAAATCCAGCTCTAGACATCATCGAGGCCTCTTAGGTTTTTGATGTTTGTCCATTTCACTTAGTTTTTCTTTGTTTTTTTTTTTTTTTGTTATTTCATTAGTTAGACATTAGTAGCTAATAAATGGCCAACTAAATTAGCTAATTGAGCTATTAGTCTAATAGTTTAGATGGAATCCAAGTCTAATTCGAATTTAGCTAGTTAGGTGAAATAACCTAGTCCGTTTCAGATCTAACTAATTTAGAACTTTTGCTTATAAATAGGCATTGTTCTTAGTTTCAATAGTTGGTTAGCTTTGATGAATAAAATTTGAGTGAGTTCTGTGTTGTTCCTTTGAGAACTATTCTTGAATTCATCTTGAATGTGTCTTGGCATCTCCAATTGACTTATTGATCAAAGACCGTGTTTGATTGTGGCATCTTCTACTTAGACTGAGGTTCTTCAATTATTCTTTCACATCAGGTTGAGATAATATGAAGGCAGGCATGATAAGGTTCTTGTTGGGTCAAGATTTTCCACAATCAAACTTGTCCATAAAATGATCCTATGGCTTGTCTTGATGTCAGATTTCTTTGAACTCAATTAGGTTCGTATCAGTTGGTTCCAAGGATTTGATTCGTGCTAACAAGTAATATCCCTTTTGTTTTTATTGTTTTAGTCTATTTCATAGCCTTTTTGTTGAGTCGTCCTTGTTTCTTGTTGAATTTCTTGATTTGTGTCACCGTGTTGATCCTGAATTTTGCTTCTGTAATTTGTGTTGTTACTTCCAATTCTTCTTGAGTGGTGTTTCCCTGGTTTGTGTCGTTCAATTGTTGTGGTTCCTAATTTCCTTTCTTGGGTGTCATTTGTATTGCTGCAATTTTCTTCTTTCATTTGTTGTTTAATTCGTCCCTTGTTGTATCATTTATATTAAAAAAAATGTTATGGTCATTTGTCTTTTGTTTTTAACCCGGGCCTTTTGAAGTGATTTTTGGCTATCTGAACTTGTTTCTTGAAATTCTTAATTGAATTCTTGAAGTTCTTGGATCAATCTTTAGGTTTTCTTGAAATCTTAATTTCAAATTCATTGAATATAGACATTCTTAAAAGTTCTTAAAAGCCCTAACCTTGATTCTTGAATTCTTGTGGCTAAACATGTTTTCATGGTTGTTCTTATTGGGAAAAAAAATGAAGAAACAAGCTTCGAACTGGTTCATCTTCAAGTCAAGGCGTTTGTTAAACAAAAGAAAAAGAAGAGAAAAGAAAAGAAAGTCAGCTGCTTCTTAAAAAAAATAAAAAATGAAACAGCCAAATCTTGTCCTTCCCTAAGCCGAATAGGATTTGCACAAACAACTTTTGTTTGTATTAAATGACGTTGGATTTGGAGATCTAGGTTACAAATCCTAATTTTACTTGGAAAGGGGTTGTTAGTCAAATTACTATCCGGTTTTCTTTTCCAAATCACATTTGGAAGTCTTGCTTCAGATGCCCAAAATTTTCCTAAGTCAATTAGGATTTGTTGTCCGGTTTTCCATAATTGATTATGTGTGCGTCACTAGTCCAGTCCATTTAGGAGTCTTATTTTCAGCCGAAAGTCATTTTTTCTTGAGTCAATTAATCGAGCCAAATCTGCTCCTTTGAGTCGAGTTTGCTTAAATCTTTCAAGTCCTTTATTGCACTATAACCTTTTTAGTTTTTGATTGCTGGCTGAGTTGAATTGCGTTGACATCATTTTAGACTTATTCAAGGAAGGTAGTCAAGGATATTGAGAATTGTTTGGTACGCCTAACAGAGTGTTTACATACTTGAGTAATACACGAGTATTGAATGAATATATGTAAGGGAATGCGTGAGTTATTTCTTTCTCTACTAACCTTTCTTGTAGGTTGAAATTAAATGGTTAGCGGTGAAGGTTCAAAGCAGTTTGACCCTAATCTTATGACAGGATCTACGATGGATTAATTTCAACAAATTTTGGACAATGCTGTCAAGCTTCTTCATAAATGACTTGATTGATTAGTGAGATCCAAATCCAATTATTCAAGAGGAGCAACTTACTCATCTGGAACCTATCAAAAACATGATTGGCAAAGTCAAAGGGAGGAACAAAGACGGTATCAAGGTGTTTGTTTTTCTAACACTAAGACGCTGCTACCATCTTTCAAAGGACGTGATGATCCAGAGGCATACCTAACATGGGTGAAGAAGGCGGAAGGGTCCTTTGAGCATCAATCTTAAACTGAGAAGGAAAAAATAAAATTGGCTACCTTAACATTTACTCATGATGCCGTAACGTAGTGGAATCAATTTGTCAAGTATAGGAGACAATCTGAACAACCTCCAATTGTCACTTCGGTTGAGTTAAAAAGGGTGATGCTCAAGAGATGTGCTCCTATTTAATTCAAGGATATGATGCAAAAGTTCAACTACTCAACTAAGGTTCTAATATCATGGATGAGTATTATGAAGAGATAGAATTATTAAATAGACACACTAGGATTGAGGAAAATCCAGAAGCTACCATTGATCGGTTTTTAAGTGGCTTAAATGAGGCAATTGTTGTAGATATTGTATTTCAAAAACTTTTGTCTCACATTGGAAAACCAAGGAGATCTTTAAACACATTATATTGTCTAACTCTTTATTGGGCTTGTGATGAGTTGAGAGTTAGCATGGGCTCGCGCGCATGAGGAGAAGTTGAATTGGGCCAATTCAGTTCAAACGGTCAGATTCCCCCCCTCCCTGCGCGTGGGTTATACGCGGCGCACCTTGGTTTTTGTATTTGTCAATAATTATGACTGAAACGTTAGAAACTAATATCTGCACATTAACAAGAAGAAGGTTTGTTTAATCCTGGGGAAACATTTCAATATCCTGAAATAGTTTCTTAGGATAGTGCTACCTAGCACGACTTAAGTGCATTCTTACTTTCTTTTTGTTCTTATTTTTGTTAATATTGCTTGGCGGTATTCCACCAACAATCTAAGAAACTATGTTCACCGACAATGTTAACACCTCGCAACAATCAACTTCATCAGTTGCAGTCACCCTGCCATTTCCAGGCGTATCCAAAATTGAAATTTTCGCTAATGAAAATTTCAAAAGATGGCAAGAACGTGTGTACTCTCTTCTCGACATTCATGGAGTAGCCTACGCACTTACCGAATCCCAACCTTCTGCAACGGAGGATGCCAAGACTCAAGAAGCATGGCAATATGCTAATAAGGTATGTCGACACACTATTTTGCAAACTCTCTCTAATGAATTATTTGATGTCTACTGTAGCTGCAAAGAAGCCAAGGCTATTTGGGAAGCCTTGGTAACAAAGTTCACTGCCGAAGACGCAACCAAGGAAAAATTCGTCGTAGGAAAATACAACCAATGGCAAATGACTGACGACAAGGAGATAAAAAATCAAATCACAGAGTATCAAATGCTGCTAGAGGACTTGAAAAATGAAGACATCAAGTTACCCAAGAAATTTGCTACAGGCATGCTGATTGAAAAGCTACCCGAGTCATGGGCTAATTAGAAAAACAACTTGAAGCACAAGGAGAAAAATTACACTATGGATGATCTCGTGAAACACATTCTCATTGAGGATTCAAGCAAAAGGGAGTTAAAAGCTACCAAAGCAAAGGAGATGGCTTTCAAAGCAAATCTGGTACAAAGCAACAATAAAAGGTACGCCAATAAGTCCCAAAGTAACAAGCCTAGGAATCACAACTACAAACCAAAGAATTCCAGCTTTAAAAAGAAAGGCAATTGCTACAGTTGCGGAAAACCAGGGCACCATGCTGCTCAGTGCAGATATAATAAAGGTGACAAAGCAACTGGTAATCCTCCTAAGGCCAATTTAGTCGAAGGAGATGAAATAATTGTTGCAGTCATCTCACAAGCAAACATTGCGGCCAATGTAAAAGAGTGGGTGGTAGACTCTGGAACTACTCGGCACATATGTGCAAATCGAGAAACTTTTTCCTCCTATACTCCAATAAGGGAGGATGAAGAGGTGGTCTACCTTGGAAAGGGCAAAGTGTTCTTGAAACTTACTTCAGGAAAAACTTTGGCCCTTAATGATGTGCTGCATGTGCCCAATATTCAGGCAAATCTGGTTTCTATAGCATTGCTAGGAAAAGTTGGGGTGAAAGTGTCATTCGAATTTAATAAGATTGTAATGATCAGAAATAATGTGTTTGTAGTGAAAGGCTATTGTAACCAGGGGTTCTTTGAATTTAACATTTCCAATGTGATCAATGAAAATACTTCTTCTTCTGCTTATATTGTTGATTCAATTTCTTTATGACATGCAAGATTAGGACATGTGAATGTAAGTTATATAAAGAAAATGCAATCACTTGGTTTACTTTCTGGTATTAATAATGACAATATGGACAAATGTGAAATATGTGCAAAAAGTAAAATAACAAAGAAAAGTTGTATAATTGTTCAGAGAGAAACTGAATTATTAAGTTTAATTCACACAGATTTAGGTGATTTAAAGCAAACTATGACAAGAGGTGGTAAAAGATATTATGTTACTTTTATAGATGATTATTCTAGATATACTAAACTTTATTTACTTAGAAATAAAGATGATACTTATAATGCCTTTTTATCTTGTAAGTCTGAAGTAGAAAATCAACTTAATAAGAAGATAAAAAGAATTAGATCTGATAGAGGAGGTGAATATTTATCTATGGATAATTTTTGTGAACAAGAAGGCATAATACATGAAGTAACACCACCTTATTCACCAGAATCTAATGGAGTAGCTGAACGGAAAAATAGAACACTAAAAGAAATGATGAATTCCATATTAGTTAGTTCACATACTCCTGATAATTTATGAAGAGAAGCTATATTATCTACATGTCACTTACAAAATAGAATTCCTCATAAAAGGACTGGCAAAACACCTTATGAATTATGGAAAAAGTATAAACCAAATCTGAAATATTTAAAAGTATGGGGATGTCTTGCTAAAGTTTTATCGCCTGAACCTAAGAAAAGAAAAATAGGTTCTAAAAATTCTGATTGTATATTTATTGGATATGCTGAACGTAGTGCTGCATATAGATTTCTTGTTTTAAGAAGTGATGTGCTTGATTGTAATACAATTGTTGAGACAGAAAATGCTGAATTCTTTGAACACATTTTTCCATTGTCTAATAAAATTTCTCATGCACCTGTAGAAATAAATAAAGAGATAATTCCTAATGAGGAATTAAGAAGGAGTAAAGGCCAAGAAAAGAATTTTCATTCGGAAATGATTTTCAAACTTTTCTTGTTGACAATGATCCTTTAACATATTCTGGTGCTATTTTTTCTTCAGATTCTAAATCTTGGAAAGAAGCAATTAAAACTGAAATCGATTCTATTATGAAAAACAAAAATTGGATTTTAATAGATTTACCTCCGGGTGTAAAACCTATTGGTTGCAAATGAATTTTTAAAAGAAAATATAATCCTGATGGCTCTATAGATAAATACAAAGCCCGTTTAGTAGCCAAAGGATTTTCTCAAAAACAAAATATTGACTATTTTGACACATTTGCACCAGTAACAAAAATTTCTTCTCCGTAGTTTATTTGCTTTAGTTTCTATTCATAAACTTTTCGTACATCAAATGGATGTCAAAATAGCTTTTTTAAATGGTGATTTAGAAGAAGAAATTTATATGTTTCAACCTGAGGGATGTATTGTATATGGACAAGAAAATAAGGTTTGTAAATTAATTTAATCACTTTATGGCCTAAAACAAGTTCCTAAATAGTGGCATGAGAAATTTGATCAAGAATTGATAAATGGCGGATTTTTAACTGTTGAAGTGGATAAATGTGTATATGTTAAAGTTGTAGACAATGAATATGTGATAATTAGTTTGTATGTGGATGACATGCTTATATTTGGTACAAATTTAAATATTGCCGATAGTACTTGTGACAGCCCCACCTCTCCCTAAGGTGTACCCTAAGGTATCAGGAGGCCGCCTACCTGACTCTCGTCAGGACTCACTCACACAAATGAGTACTAATTCCTCAAAGGAACAATTTCAACATCAATCCCAAACTTTACAACCAACTCATAACTAAACTTCTTCAATCTTACAAACCCAAAATTTAGATAACAATTTAAACTAAACGATAATTCACAATTTATTCATCAAACCTTAAAAATCCCAAATACTTAGAGTACTTAAAATACACATTCAAAGTTTCACATTACAATGTCCCAAAATCACAACTCAAGTTTCACCAGCCAGATACAAAAGAAAACCCTAATTCTAACGGTTGGCGCCTTCGCTTGGGTTCTCACTCCCTGCTAAGGAAAACAAATTTGAAAGGATGAGCTAAAAGCCCAGTGAGTTCCAAAAACATGCAAAGCACATAACACATATGAGATTTCACCTCAAAATTCATATTTATAAATAAACAAATAAAGAAAGCGATTAACAACACATAGGTAGGATATAGGTAGCCCTCAGGAGCTAAAGTCCTCGAAGCTGGAGCACGTTCTTGAACTAGTTCACAAATCTCGTAGTTGACATTCCGTCAACTTTCACATACAAACCAAGTAGACCACCACTTCCTCCTTTCTCCACCAAAACCCCCAACTGGGCCCTCCAGCCTAACAGGAAATTTATATTTGTGTATTGCTCTTCAACAGGGACAAGGCTATTTGCCAAGTCCAGAGCACACAACACTTCATGTAGCCCAAGGTAGTTAAATCTCCTCGACCTGAGTCTTCCCAACGGCTCGAGTCGATAACTTACCAAGGGGATTAAGAATTCTTGAGAACGGGAAATACAAGACACGTCACATCACTTCATATAATTCAAAATAGGATTCATGTCACAATTCAAGAGGTTCAGAGTATACTTGAGATATCATGACAAAACTTTTGCAAATGGTACCATTCAAATGGGAGTAAGTGCGATAAAGTATACACTACTCCATTTGATGGATCAAAAATCTGCTTTTCACAACGCTTCACTTAATCAGACACTTTCCAAATTAAATTCACATAGTCAAGTATCATGCATGGAAACTCACCAAAGTGGTAAGGTTCGATTTCCAAATTGGGATCCGATTCAAATCCTTCTCCACTTTCTATTATCAAGTAAAAAGAAGAAATAAGTTTCACTTTATAAATAGCGAAACTAAAATCAAATAATTCATTCACTTGTCCCATCAAAATTCTTTACAAGATTTCATTACTCTACTCAATAACAAGTAGTCACTCAAGTCGAAACTCATTTTATAAAATTCCATTTTCAAATCATAATTTCACATAACCAACCAACTCTATCCATGTACTCCTTTTAGGCGATTTTCTAATCTTTAGTAAAATGAATCAAGGTGAGGTTTTTCACCTCCAAATCACTCATTTGAATTCATTCTTAACCCTACACTTTAACCAAAGTTTTAACACACTTTTCAAACGATTTTCACTAGGTTTTAATGTACAAAATTCAAGAAAATTAGCTAAAGTATCTGAAATCCTCCAATTTGTTCAAAATAATATTTTTCCCCCAAGGTTTAATAAAATTCAATTTCTTACCACAGAAGTTCAAGATTTTAACTCTTTTGAACATTTTCTCACTACGTCTTTTTATTGGAAATTCATAAATATTAACCAAAATATTGCAAAACCCTCGAATCTATCCAATCAACACTTTTTATTCAAAAGTTTATGAAAAGCTTCACTTTTTATCATTTAAAATTCAAGAGCTCATTGTACTCAAATATACACTCGTAGATGAACATAACACATATATTCTTAGGCAAAATCTCTTCAAGAAAAATTACAGAATTTCAAAATCAAACATTAAAATTACCAAGCATGGGTTTGGCCATCTCATACATTTTTCTATCAAAATTTCCAATAACAAAAGCCTACTTTCAAGCCATATCAAGACTATTTTCACGCATATCATACAAATCCACAATCAGGTTCTCAAGTCCGCTACCTAAAATCCACCTCAAGTCCGCTACCTAGGTTGGGATTTCAAAAGCCCAACTTCATCATTTCAAATGTAACCATTTCTACCAAACTAAACCATGGATCTATGACATTTAACACTAATAAAGCAATATCTAGTGGTTTTGAAGCTTATACCTCCGGATCTATCAAGATCCAACAAGATAAAAGAAGATCTTGTGAGTTCCTCTTCCCAAGAATGCTTCGAAGCCTAGCAAACTCCACAAACTTCCACCTTTGCCCTTGATCCACTAGCTTTGTTGGTGATTTCCCACAAAAACTTCAAGAACAAGAACAACACACCACAAGCTCTCTTTCGTTCTCTTCTTTTCCTCTCTTTTTCTTCCACCAAGAATCGGACCAGCCCCTCTCTCTTCCCTCTCTCACGGCTGCAAGAATGAAGAGGATGATGGCCTTCAATGGTGGCTTGAAGCTCTAAGGAAGCAAGGAAAAAGAAATGAAGAAGACAAGAATTCTCTCTCTCTCTCTCTCTTCCTCTTGTTGCTCTCTTCCACTCCCTCTCTCTTCTCCAAAATGTGCAGCTGAAAATGAAGCCCAAAGGAACCAAAAATTCAAGTCTTAAGGGGGACAAAAAGGTGCAATCTCCCCAAATCGTGGAAAAGTTACTTTTGGCCGCTTTATGTCGCGTCGAGCGCGATAGTCTAACTTACACTGTTGTACTTCATTCCAACACTGTCCAATCTTAATAATATCTCCTTAATATCACTACATATGCTCGAATTCAATTCAAAGTCACTAATCACGCTCCGGTACAAAATTTAACTCTTAATTTGGCCAAAACCACACAACGGCAATTAATTCGTATAAAATTCTCTAAATTGGAAAATATTCACTTTAAACATATATTCACTCATATTTTAATAAATAAATACAATATAAATATTATTATGCATTTTAAAAATAAAATTCAAATTTTGAGGCCCTCACATCCTTCCCCCCTTAAAAGAATTTCTTCCTCGAAATTCGTATCTCGCTTACAAATCATTCTGGACATTTCTCTTGGATCTCTTCTTCAACTTTCCAGGTTACTTCCTTAATCCCATGATTTCTCCATCCAACTTTAGCCAAAAGAATTTACTTGTTCCTCAAATCCTTCACATTGTTACCATGGCTCTGCACACATGATGTTCTTCATAAAATAACGTCTCCTCGACTTCGATATCTTTCCATTTCTAGAATAACACTCATTTCATCGACAATGGTATAATTCAACTCTTATGAGGTAGTCATCACTAAAACTCCCCAAATGCATATGTATATACCCCAGAGGTCACCTTAATCCTAATTCCATTGAAGAAGATAATTAATGATGAACCTTCTAGTGTGTGTAAACCCAAAATGTTATCCCATATAGATAATACCTCCACCTCAACATACAAGAAGAGTTTTACTAGTGATCCTCAATGGCTGGTGCAAATATTTATCATAATCACTCTAAAGGAAGAACTTAAATTTTCCTTCCATCTCCTACACATCTCTTAAACTATTTCTCAAATATTTAATCACTTAATCGCAAGGATAAATAGCTTAGACAAACCTCCTCTAACTTTGTCTTATCACCCGAAGGGTTTACAAGAACAGCCAAGTAACCTCGATCCCTTTACTTGATGATTTTCAAATCTTAATTCTCGAAATAAAGGCAGACAAAGCTAACCTTCCCTTTTTCATTTAATCTCGAAGTAGCTCTCCCCCAGGACAGCAAATTTCACAACTTTTCTCTCTACAATCCAATTGGCATGGTATTAAGCTAAACAATCCATCCCTATGATATCATCACACTTCTTAGTATCTCGACTGATTAGCTCTTCCAGGGTGTTCAAACCTTAAAATCATAAGGTATTCTAACAGGTTCTCTATCTACTCCACTCAAGAAAGTAGGATTAACAGTTGACTGAAATGCACTAGGATCCACTACAACTTTAACTAAACAGTGAAAGACAGGGATAGTACCTTTAACAACTTCGATTGGATCGGGGACTTGTTGTTGGTTAATGGCGTAGACCCTGGCTGGAACTCTTGATCGACTTCCTGGTGCACTAGCCTGACTGGAGTTAGGTCTACTCACTTGTCGGGTCACAACTTCTCCCTGAAGCCTCGGGCATGCAGCTAATTAATGTTCGGTACTACCACATCGAAAACACTTTCCTGCCTTCTTCCAACATTCATCCTCAGTATGGTTCAACTTCACACAGAAATTACATGTTATACTGGGAGCAGATACCTGACTTCCTTGCGAGACATTCCTTGATTATCCCCTTCCACTCAAAGTTCCTGATAGGATTTTCCTTTACTCCACAAATTTTAAAAACTTTTAAACCCTATATCACCGCAAGTATACGGATCGTTTATTGAGTATAGGGAAATATAGGTGTCGATCCCACGAGGAACTATGGTTTTACAAACACTAAAATTTAATCACTTGCTTCATTATCTAGATAGACAATTATATGACGGCAAATAAAGTAAGAAAGCTAGATAAAAGGGAGAAGGCGGTAAATCGACCTAAGGAAGAGGGATAAAGCAATTAAATCCAACCGTTAGGTGTCATAGACATCCAATTGGTGGAAGACAATAAATAAGAAAGCAAGTAAAGAAATTAGAGAATTAGGTTAGAGAGAGTTTTTAAGATCAAATTGGAGGAGTCCTAGAGCTTTAGAATCCCTTGTTATGTTTAGATTAGAAGTTAGTCAAGTTTATTATGTCCTTTCTCCAATGATTCGCTAAGGTATAACTTCCTTTTGTATGCCACAACTTCCGTTAATGGTCATGTGCAGTGCAAGTTCTCGTTTAAGATGAACTAGTCACTCGGAATCGCTTTCGCCAATTCCTTAACTTCGTGGAATCTTCCTTGACCTATTTTCATAGAGAAAAGAGAGAAACAAGTTAAATAAGCTCAATGAAGTTATAGTATAAAACCAAAACCAACCAACTATATTCACTACTTTCGTGAGAATAGAAGTTAGTGCTTAAGAACTTAGATCTTGTTGAAGGCAAGTTTTTCATTACTCATCAACATCAAATCAATTATAGTTGGTAGCTAATCAACCATAAAGCATGAGCACAAGTCTTAAACTAACAAAATCATGGAGGACATAAATCACTTAATTACTTCATAATCACAACTAAAACAAGTTCATCCTAACTCTAGGATTAAAGAGGCTTAGCTAGACATCATATTAAGAACATTTAAGCATGAAGCAAACTTGCACAAAGCCATGAAATTAAGCACAAGAGACAAGTAAAGGAAGAAGGAATCTTATTCAATGTCTTGAAGTTGAATCCATAAACTTCTTCACAAGTTGATCTCCCAAATGCAAAGTGCAAGATTCCTCACAACTTTCACTTTTACTCTCTTTAGAAACTACAAACTAAGAACTAGAACTAATCTAATGAACTAGAGCTATTCTCTAGTCTTTTGGAATTTTTATGGAATTCTATGGTATGGTATATATTATTGGAATGGTATACAAGAGGCCCTATTTATAGAAGATTACAACCATATGCATCCAAAATTATGTCATGTGAAGACAAGACAAATTTGGCCTTCAAAAGTCAAGGAAAATGGCTTCTTAAATTTCTTTGTCTTCATGCATTTGAATCCTTTGAATTTTCATCCCAAATGAGTTGTAATGTTGAAGAAAATTGTGTTTTGAATTAGTAATGAGTTCTTTCTTCAATCTCACACAATTCTTCACGCAGCCTTCATTGAAATTCTTCTGAAAATTGAGCTGGAAGTGAGCTGAAAAACTGGAATTCGGCTGCAACTTGCAGCAGTCACTCTCTGAGGATCCGCGAGGTGGATCCACGAGGCAGAGGCTCGCGGATCCTATCCCGGATCTGCTTCCCCTGTCTTCTGTGAGAGGGATTCGCCAGCTACTTGAAATTTCCACTTGTTGGTTCGCGTATTGACTCGCGAATCCACTTGAAACTTGCAATTTCCGAGCTTTTTATCATGAAATTGGCGCGTTAATTGCTCCGACTTTTATCCTTTGATTCCTTGTCGATTGAATTGCAATTTTCATTTTCCAATTTTTCTTCCAAGTTTCTTGGCAATTATCCACATTTTCATCTCATTTGATCATGAACAAGCAATCCTACAAAAACATGAAGATTTCATCACATTAATCCACAAAAAATGCATTTTTCATTATTGAAGCCATTAGATGCAAAATTAACTAGAAACCCTAGTTCATTAGCTACAAAAATACCAAAAACACACAAAAACTACATAATTAAACCTATTAAAAACATGCAAAATATTGACTTATCAGTTCCTCCGGACCCCGCTTCACTAGAGAATGTTCCATTTACTATAGATCCTCTCGATGCTCCAGAAGGGTTTTCTTTTCCCATGTCTCTTCCAATCTTAGGGGTTGGAGCAGCCACATCCGATGGTCCTCGACTACTACTAGGGGTATTCCTTTTTCTTGCATTGAAAGATCTAACTTGAGCCTTTGCCCCTTCAACCCTCTGGCCTTTCTCAAGGGTTTCACTAAAGCTATTGATTTGGGCAGCCACCAAAATCTCTTGTATCTCCACGTTCAACCCTTGCACAAATCTCCTAATTCTCTTTGGTTCAGTTGCCACTAACTCGGGAGCAAATCTCGACAATTTGGTGAAGAGTGCCTCATATTCTGTGACACTTAACGTCCCTTGCTTACATCTAATAAAATAATCTTCCCTCTTCTCCTGGACAAGTGGGGGAAGAAACTTAGCATTAAATTCTCTAGTAAAGTTCACCCAAGTTCTAGGGGTTTGCTCTCCTTCCCACTTCACCCATATCATATTCCACCATGCTCTAGCGGCTCCCTCAAACTGAAATACGGCAAATGACACTTGCCTCTCCTCCGTGTAATCTAAAGTATCAAAAATATCAGAAATTCTCTCCAACCATCCTTCAGCAACTTCAGGGTTGGGTTCCCAAAGGAATTTAGGGAGGTTAAACCTTTGAAATCGCTCAAGAGCTCTATCCTCGCCAACCCCAAGGTTGATAGGCTGTTGTTCAGCACCAGGGCCATGTTGGCCAGCCATACGGTCTAATATTTCAATCATTCAGTTCATGGCCGTAGCCATTTGCTCTACAAAATTAACCCCAACCCCTTGATCCTAATCGGCTGCCAACTCACGGTCACCTCCAATATTTTGGAGTAGCCTAGTCCCTCGTCCTCGTCCTCGTCCTCGGCCTCTTCTGCTCTCCATAGTTCTTCAGAGGGCAGACATTTTAATATATCCAGAAAGTACAATACACTATTAGAAAATCAAGTCCAAAAGACAAATAAAACACTTTATAGACAAAACTCGTAATAACAGAAGTGCCAGGAGTACATCAGATGAGCATGCTTTTAGCAAAAGACACACATAAGTCACATCAAGTTCACAAATACAGTTAAACAAAAGTACAGTATTCAAAAGCTAGTAAGCATGGAATTTACAGGGATTGAGAACCCACTCTGATGATTTTTCTCACAAAAGATTACACGAAATCTTAATTCCAAGCTCAGCTAATCTATCAAGCCTCAGAAGTAGAAGCCTCTGTGGAAGCACTCTTCAATGGGTCAGACTCCAAATACTGGGGATCTGCCTTAACCATAGCCGCATCCCCTCCCGTATCCCTTTCACTAACTACTACATTCTCCTGAACTCGATTAGCCTCAAAGACTTCCTCAACCCTAGCCTTACACTTGGTCACTATGCCATCGGCTCGTTCTCGAACAACCTTCATTTCTCAAACTCAAGAATCTGATCACCCTGAGTCTGTTCTACAGTTGTGAGCCTACCTACTTCTTCTTGCAATTCCCCATTAACTTTGGTCAATCTCTTCCTCTCATGGTAGATAGATAGGACCATTTGATCAGGGTAAACGCGTGCTCTCTAATACTCACAAAATCATCTAGATCTGGTCCTAGGGTTCTAAGCCCTATAATCACCTCCTGATCTTGGTCGATAACAAATCACGGGTCGAAGATGTCTAGGCATGTCATCATCACCACCACGATCCATGTCATACAAGAACGAACTCAACTAGAACTCAACCGTACTTAGGCATCATTAACACTTAAACATAATTAAGAGCTTTTTCTTACACTTGTCTCTAACCTACTAAACTTTCAAATGCGTAATAACTCTAATTTTCACCCAATCATCAAGTGATGATGTCACCATACGCTTAACACACAATCTAATCCCACAGTCCAGCATCCTAAATTTTAAGCCTAGGATACATTACAAGGATCAGAAGCCTAAGGTCTGATACCACTTGTGACAGCCCCACCTCTCCCTAAGACGTACCCTAAGGTATCAGGATACAGCCTGCCTAGCTCTCGCCAGGACTCATTCACACAAATGAGTACTAATTCCTCAAAGGAACAATTTCAACATCAATCCCAAACTTTACAACCAACTCATAACTAAACTTCTTCAATCTCACAAACCCAAAATTTAGATAACATTCTAAACTAAACGATAATTCACAATTTATTCATCAAACCTTAAAAATCCCAAATGCATAGAGTACTTAAAATACACATTCAAAGTTCCACATTACAATGTCCCAAAATCACAACACAAGTTTCACCGACCAGATACAAAAGAAAACCCTAATTCTAACGGTTGGTGCCTCCGCTTGAGTTCTCAGTCCCTGCTAAGGAAAACAAATTTGAAAGGATGAGCTAAAAACCCAGTGAGTTCCAAAAACATGCAAAGCACATAACCCATATGAGATTTCACCTCAAAATTCATATTTATAGATAAACAAATAAAGAAAGTGATTAACAACACATAGGTAGGATACGGGTAGCCCTCAGGGGTTAAAGTCCTCGAAGCTGGAGCACGTTCTTGAACTAGTTCACAAATCTCGTAGTTGACACTCAGTCAACTTTCACATACAAACCAAGTAGACCACCACTTCCTCCTTTCTCCACCAAAACCCCCAACCGGGCCCGCTAGCCTAACAGGAAATTTATATTTGTGTATTGCTCTTCAACAGGGACAAGGCCATTTGCCAAGTCCAGACCACACAACACTTCACGTAGCCCAAGGTAGTTAAATCTCCTCGACCTAGGTCTTCCCAACAGCTCGAGTCGATAACTTACCAAGGGGATTAAGAATTCTCGAGAACGGAAAATACAAGACACATCACATCACTTTATATAATTCAAAACAGGATTCATGTCACAATTCAAGAGGTTCGAAGCATACTTGAGATATCATGACAAAACTTTTGCAAATGGTACCATTCAAATGGGAGTAAGTGCGATAAAGTACACACTACTCCATTTGATGGATCAAAAATTTGCTTTTCACAACGCTTCACTTAATCAGACACTTTCCAAATTAAATTCACATAGTCAAGTATCATGCATGGAAACTCACCAAAGTGGTAAGGTTCGATTTCCAAATTGGGATCCGGTTCAAATCCTTCTCCACTTCCTAATATCAAGCAAAAAGAAGAAATAAGTTTCGCTTTATAAATGGCAAAACTAAAATCAAATAATTCATTCACTTGTCCCATCAAAGTTCTTTACAAGATTTCATTACTCTACTCAATAACAAGTAGTCACTCAAGTCGAAACTCATTTTATAAAATTCCATTTTCAAATCATAATTTCACATAACCAACCAACTCTATCCATGTACTCCTTTAGGCGATTTTCTAATCTTTAGCAAAACGAATCAAGGTGAGGTTTTTCACCTCCAAATCACTCATTTGAATTCATTCTTAACCCTACACTTTAACCAAAGCTTTAACACACTTTTCAAACGATTTTCACTAAGTTTTAATGTACAAAATTCAAGAAAATTAGCTAAAGTATCTGAAATCCTCCAATTTGTTCAAAATAATACTTTTCCCCCAAGGTTTAATAAAATTCAATTTCTTACCACAGAAGTTCAAGATTTTAACTCTTTTGAACATTTTCTCACTACGTCTTTTTATATGAAATTCATAAATATTAACCAAAATATTGCAAAACCCTTGAATCTATCCAATCAACACTTTTTATTCAAAAGTTTTTGAAAAGCTTCACTTTTCATCATTTAAAATCCAAGAGCTCACTGTACTCAAATATGCACTCGTAGATGAACATAACACATATATTCTTAGGCAAAATCTCTTCAAGAAAAATCACAAAATTTTGAAATCAAACATTAAAATTACCAAGCATGGGTTCGACCATCTCATACATTTTTCTATCAAAATTTCCAACAACAAAACCCTACTTTCAAGCCATATCAACACTATTTTCACGCATATCATACAAATCCACAATCAGGTCTTTAAATCCGCTACCTAAAATCCACCTCAAGTCCGCTACCTAGGTTGGGATTTCAAGAGCCCAACTTCATCATTTCAAATTTAACCATTTTTGCCAAAGTAAACCATGGATATATGACATTTAACGCTAATAAAGCCATATCTAGTAGTTTTGAAACTTATACCTCCGGATCTATCAAGATCCAACAAGATCAAAGAAGATCTTGTGAGTTCCTCTTCCCAAGAATGCTTCGAAGCCTGGGAAACTCCACAAACTTCCACCTTTGCCCTTGATCCACTAGCTTTGTTGGTGATTTCCCACAAAAACTTCAAGAACAAGAACAACACACCACAAGCTCTCTTTCGTTCTCTTCTTTTCCTCTCTTTTTCTTCCACCAAGAATCGGACCAGCCCCTCTCTCTTCCCTCTCTCACGGCTGCAAGAATGAAGAGGATGATGGCCTTCAATGGTGGCTTGAAGCTCTAAGGAAGCAAGGAAAAAGAAATGAAGAAGACAAGAATTCTCTCTCTCTCTCTCTCTCTCCCTCTTGTTGCTCTCTTCCACTCCCTCTCTCTTCTCCAAAATGTGCAGCTGAAAATGAAGCCCAAAGGAACCAAAAAGTCAAGTCTTAAGGGGGACAAAAAGGTGCAATCTCCCCAAATCGTGGAAAAGTTACTTTTGGCCGCTTTATGTCGCGTCGAGCGCGACAGTCTAACTTACACTATTGTACTTTATTCCAACACTATCCAATCTTAATAATATCTCCATAATATCACTACATATGCTCGAATTCAATTCAAAGTCACTAATCATGCTCCGGTACAAAATTTAACTCTTAATTTGGCCAAAACCACACAACGGCAATTAATTCGTATAAAATTCTCTAAATTGGAAAATATTCACTTTAAACATATATTCACTCATATTTTAATAAATAAATACAATATAAATATTATTATGCATTTTAAAAATGAAATTCAAATTTTGAGGCCCTCACATCCTTCCCCCCTTAAAAGAATTTCTTCCTCGAAATTCGTATCTCCCTTACAAATCATTCTGGACATTTCTCTTGGATCTCTTCTTCAACTTTCCAGGTTACTTCCTTAATCCCATGATTTCTCCATCCAACTTTAGCCAAAAGAATTTACTTGTTCCTCAAATCCTTCACATTGTTACCATGGCTCTGCACATGATGTTCTTCATAAAATAACGTCTCCTCTACTTCGATATCTTTCCATTTCTAGAATAACACTCATTTCATCGACAATGGTATGAATTCAACTCTTGTAAGGTAGTCATCACTAAAACTCCCCAAATGCATATGTATATACCCCAGAGGTCACCTTAATCCTAATTCCTTTTAAGAAGATAATTAATGATGACCCTTCTAGTGTGTGTAAACCCAAAATGTTATCCCATATAAATAATACCTCCACCTCAACATACAAGAAGAGTTTTACTAGTGATCCTCAATGGCTGGTGCAAATATTTATCACAATCACTCTAAAGGAAGAATTCAAATTTTCCTTCCATCTCCTACACATCTCTCAAACTATTTCTCGAATATTTAATCACTTAATAGCAAGGATAAATAGCTTAGATAAACCTCCTCTAACTTTGTCTTATCACCTGAAGGGTTTACAAGAACAGCCAAGTAACCTCGAGCCCCTTACTTGATGATTTTCAAATCTTAATTCTCGAAATAAAGGCAGACAAAGCTAACCTTCCCTTTTTCATTTAATCTCGAAGTAGCTCTCCCCCGGGACAGCAAATTTCACAACTTTTCACTCTACAATCCAATTGGCATGGTATTAAGTTAAACAATCCATCCCTATGATATCATTACACTTCTTAGTATCTCGACTGATTAGCTCTTCCAGGGTGTTCAAACCTTAAAATCATAAGGTATTCTAACAGGTTCTCTATCTAATCCACGCAAGAAAGCAGGATTAACAGTTGACTGAAATGCACTAGGATCTACTACAACTTTAACTAAATAGTGAAAGACAGGGATAGTACCTTTAACAACTTAGATTGGGTCGGGGACTTGTTGTTGGTTAATGGCGTAGACCCTGGTTGGAACTCTTGATCGACTTCCTGGTGCACTAGGCTGACTGGAGTTAGGTGTACTCATCGGGTCACAACTTCTCCCCGAAGCCTCGGGTATGCAGCTAATTGATGTTCGGTACTGCCACATCAAAAACACTTTCCTGCCTTCTTCTAACATTCATCCTCAGTATGGTTCAACTTCCCACAGAAATTACATGTTATATTGGGAGTAGATACCTGACTTCCTTGCGAGACATTCCTTGATTGTCCCCTTCCACTCAAAGTTCCTCCAGATCCCACTTCACTAGAGAATGTTCCCTTTACCATAGATCCTCTCGATGCTCCAGAAGGGTTTTCTTTTTCCATGTCTCTTCCAATCTTTGGGTTGGAGCAGCCACATCCGATGGTCCTCGACTACTACTAGGTTATTCCTTTTTCTTGCATTGAAAGATCTAACTTGAGTCTTTGCCCCTTCAACCCTCTGGGCTTTCTCAAGGGCTTCACTAAA
The DNA here is from genome assembly GCA_013103745.1 of Gardenia jasminoides. Taxonomy (NCBI): domain Eukaryota; kingdom Viridiplantae; phylum Streptophyta; class Magnoliopsida; order Gentianales; family Rubiaceae; genus Gardenia; species Gardenia jasminoides. Next base: position 38,983,568 of record CM023103.1, read on the forward strand.
GCTATTGATTTGGGCAGCCGCCAAAATTTCTTGTATCTCCACATTCAACCCTTGCACAAATCTCCTAATTCTCCTTGGTTCGGTTGCCACTAACTCAGGAGCAAATCTTGACAATTTGGTGAAGAGTGCCTCATATTCTGCGACACTTAACGTCCCTTGCTTACATCTAATAAAATCATCTACCCTCTTCTCCTGGACTAGTGGGGGAAGAAACTTAGCATTAAATTCTCTAGTAAAGTTCACTCAAGTTCTAGGGGTTTGCTTTCCTTCCCACTTCACCCTTATCATATTCCACCATGCTCTAGCGGCTCTCTCAAATTGAAATACGGCAAATGACACTTGCCTCTCCTCCGTGTAATCTAAGGCAGCGAAAATATCAGAAATTCTCTCCAACCATCCTTCAGCAACTTCAGGGTTGGGTTCCCCAAGGAATTTAGGCGGGTTGAACCTTTGAAATCGCTCAAGAGCTCTATCCTTGCCAACCCCAAGGTTGATAGGCTGTTGTTTGGGACCAGGGCCATGTTGGCTAGCCATACGGTTTAATATTTCAGTCATTCGATTCATGGCCATAGCCATTTGCTCTACCAAATTAACCCCAACCCCTTGATCCTGATCGGCCGCCAACTCACGGTCACCTCCAATATTTTGGAGTAGCCTAGTCCCTCGTCCTCGTCCTCAGCCTCTTCTACCCTCCATAGTTCTTTAGAGGGCAGACATTTTAATATATCCAGAAAGTACAATACACTATTAGAAAATCAAGTCAAAAAGACAAATAAAACACTTTATATACATGACTCATAATAACAGAAGTGCCAGGAGTACATCAGATGAGCATGCTTTTAGCAAAAGACACACATAAGTCACATCAAGTTCACAAATACAGTTAAACAAAAGTACAGTATTCAAATGCTAGTAAGCATGCAATTTACAGGGATTGAGAACCCACTCTGATGATTTTTCTCACAAAAGATTACACGAAATCTTAATTCCAGGCTCAACTAATCTATCAAGCCTCAGAAGCAGAAGCCTCCGTGGAAGCACTCTTCAATGGGTCCGACTCCAAATACTTGGGATCTGCCTTATCCATAGCGGCATCCCCTCCTGTATCCCTCTCAGTAACCACTACATTCTCCTCAACTCGATTAGCCTCGAAGACTTTCTCAACCCTAGCCTCACACTTGGTCACTATGCCAATGGCTCGTTCTCGAACAACCTTCATTCCTCAAGCTCAGGAATCCGATCACCCTGAGTTCGTTCTACAGTCGTGAGCCTACCTACTTCTTCATGCAATTCCCCATTAACTTTGGTCAATCTCTTTCTCTCATGGTAGATAGATAGGACCATATGATCAGGGTAAACGCGTGTTCTCTAATACTCACAAAATCATCTAGATCTGGTCCTAAGGTTATAGGCCCTATAATCACCTCCTGATCTTGGTCGATAACAAATCACGGGTCGAAGATGCCTAGGCATGTCATCATCGCCACCACGATCCTTGTCTTACAAGAACGAACTCAACTAGAACTCAACCGTACTTAGGCATCATTAACACTTAAACATAATTAAGAGCTTTTTCTTACACTTGTCTCTAACCTGCTAAACTTTCAAATGTTTAATAACTCTAATTCTCACCCAATCATCAAGTGATGATGTCACCATACGCTTAACACACAATCTAATCCTACAGTCCAGCATCCTAAACTTTAAACCTAGGATAAATTACAAGGATTTGAAGTCTAAGCTCTGATACCACCTGTGACAGCCCCACCTCTCCCTAGGGCGTACCCTAAGGTATCAGGAGGCCGCCTGCCTAGCTCTCACCAGGACTCATTCACACAAATGAGTACTAATTCCTCAAAGGAACAATTTCAACATCAATCCCAAACTTTACAACCAACTCATAACTAAACTTCTTCAATCTCACAAACCCAAAATTTAGATAACATTCTAAACTAAACGATAATTCACAATTTATTCATCAAACCTTAAAAATCCCAAATACATAGAGTACTTAAAATACACATTCAAAGTTTCACATCACAATGTCCCAAAATCACAACTCAAGTTTCACCAACCAGATACAAAAGAAAACCCTAATTCTAATGGTTGGCGCCTCCGCTTGAGTTCTCAGTCCCTGCTAAGGAAAACAAATTTGAAAGGATGAGCTAAAAACCCAGTGAGTTCCAAAAACATGCAAAGCACATAACATATATGAGATTTCACCTCAAAATTCATATTTATAAATCAACAAATAAAGAAAGCGATTAACAACACATAGGTAGGATACGGGTAGCCCTCAGGGGCTAAAGTACTCGAAGCTGGAGCATGTTTTTGAACTAGTTCACAAATCTCGTAGTTGACACTCCGTCAACTTTAACATACAAACCAAGTAGACCACCACTTCCTCCTTTCTCCACCAAAACCCCAACCTAACAGGAAATTTATATTTGTGTATTGCTTTCTTCAGGGGACAAGGCCATTTGCCAAGTCCGAGCACACAACACTTCACGTAGCCCAAGGTAGTTAAATCTCCTCGACCTGGGTCTTCCCAACGGCTCGAGTCGATAACTTACCAAGGGGATTAAGAATTCTCGAGAACGGAAAATACAAGACACGTCACATCACTTTATATAATTCAAAACAGGATTCATGTCACAATTCAAGAGGTTCAAAGCATACTTGAGATATCATGACAAAACTTTTGCAAATGGTACCATTCAACTGGGAGTAAGTGCGATAAAGTACACACTACTCCATTTGATGGATCAAAAATCTGCTTTTCACAACGCTTCACTTAATCAGACACTTTCCAAATTAAATTCACATAGTCAAGTATCATGCATGGAAACTCACCAAAGTGGTAAGGTTCGATTTCCAAATTGGGATCCGGTTCAAATCCTTCTCCACTTCCTAATATCAAGCAAAAAGAAGAAATAAGTTTCGCTTTATAAATGGCAAAACTAAAATCAAATAATTCATTCACGTGTCCCATCAAAGTTCTTTACAAGATTTCATTACTCTACTCAATAACAAGTAGTCACTCAAGTCGAAACTCATTTTATAAAATTCCATTTTCAAATCATAATTTCACATAACCAACCAACTCTATCCATGTACTCCTTTTAGGCGATTTTCTAATCTTTAGCAAAATGAATCAAGGTGAGGTTTTTCACCTCCAAATCACTCATTTGAATTCATTCTTAACCCTACACTTTAACCAAAGCTTTAACACACTTTTCAAACGATTTTCACTAAGTTTTAATGTACAAAATTCAAGAAAATTAGCTAAAGTATCTGAAATCCTCCAATTTGTTCAAAATAATACTTTTCCCCCAAGGTTTAATAAAATTCAATTTCTTACCACAGAAGTTCAAGATTTTAACTTTTTTGAACATTTTCTCACTATGTCTTTTTATATGAAATTCATAAATATTAACCAAAATATTACAAAACTCTCGAATATATCCAATCAACACTTTTTATTCAAAAGTTTTTGAAAAGCTTCGCTTTTCATCATTTAAAATCCAAGAGCTCACTGTACTCAAATATACACTCGTAGATGAACATAACACATATATTCTTAGGCAAAATCTCTTCAAGAAAAATCACAAAATTTTGAAATGAAACATTAAAATTACCAAGCATGGGTTCGACCATCTCATACATTTTTCTATCAAAATTTCCAATAACAAAACCCTACTTTCAAGCCATATCAAGACTATTTTCACGCATATCATATAAATCCACAATCAGGTCCTCAAGTCCGCTACCTAAAATCCACCTCAAGTCCGCTACCTAGGTTGGGATTTCATGAACCCAACTTCATCATTTCAAATGTAACCATTTCTACCAAAGTAAACCATGGATATATGACATTTAACACTAATAAAGCTATATCTAGTAGTTTTGAAGCTTATACCTCCAGATCTATCAAGATCCAACAAGATCAAAGAAGATCTTGTGAGTTCCTCTTCCCAAGAATGCTTCCAAGCCTAGCAAACTCCACAAGCTTCCACCTTTGCCCTTGATCCACTAGCTTTGTTGATGATTTCCCACAGAAACTCTAAGAACAAGAACAACACACCACAAGCTCTCTTTCTTTCTCTTCTTTTCCTCTCTTTTTCTTCCACCAAGAATCGGACTAGCCCCTCTCTCTTCCCTCTCTCACGGCTGCAAGAATGAAGAGGATGATGGCCTTCAATGGTGGTTTGAAGCTCTAAGGAAGCAAGGAAGAAGAAATGAAGAAGACAAGAATTCTCTCTCTCTCTCTCTCTCTCTCTCTCTCTCTCCCTCTTGTTGCTCTCGGCCACTCCCTCTCTCTTCTCCAAAATGTGCAGCTGAAAATGAAGCCCAAAGGAACCAAAAAGTCAAGTCTTAAGGGGGACAAAAAGGTGCAATCTCCCCAAATTGTGGAAAAGTTACTTTTGCCCACTTTATGTCAGCGGTGATCTAACTTCCACTGTTGTACTTCATTCCAACACTGTCCAATCTTAATAATATCTCCTTAATATCACTACATATGCTCGAATTCAATTCAAAGTCACTAATCACGCTCCGGTACAAAATTTAACTCTTAATTTGGCCAAAACCACACAACGGCAATTAATTCGTATAAAATTCTCTAAATTGGAAAATATTCACTTTAAATATATATTCACTCATATTTTAATAAATAAATACAATATAAATATTATTATGCATTTTAAAAATAAAATTCAAATTTTGAGACCCTCACAGTACTAAGCATTTTTTGTCATCTAGTTTTGACATGAAAGATTTGGGTGAAGCAAAAATGATATTGAGTGTTAAAATCATAAGGAGAAACGATGGTATAATGTTGTGACAAGAACATTATACAGAGAGACTTCTTAAGAAGTTTGAAAATTATGATGTGACACCTGTAAGCACTCCTTATGATACTAACACTCAATTAAAGAAAAATAATGGTGACCTAATTGCTCAGTCTAAATATGGTCAGATTATTGGGTGTCTGATGCATTTGATGAATTTTACTAAACCTGATATAGCATATGCTATATGTAGACTGAGTAGATATACTCACAATCCCAATCGTGAGCATTGGTTTGCATTAGTCAGACTGATGAAATATTTGAGAGGTACCATAAATTTTGGTATCCTGTATAGTGGATTTCCCACTGTATTAGAGGGTTACAGTGATGCTAATTGGATCTCTGATTCAAATAATACAAAATCCACTAGTGGTTATGTGTTCACCCTCGGTAGTGGTGCAGTAGCTTGGAAATCAACTAGGCAGACAATCATTGCTAGGTCAACTATGGAATCAGAGTTTATAGCTCTAGAGTTGACTGGTACTGAGGCTGATTGGCTAAGGAATTTCTTAGCTAATATTCCTTCAACTAAGGATATGTTGCCTCTGGTATCTATACACTGTGATTGTCAAGCGGCTATTACTATTGCAAAAAATAAATCTTATAATTGTAAAAGTCGACACATGAGATTCAGACATGATGTCGTAAAGCAGCTGCTTAGAGATGGAATTATTTCCATTGATTTTGTGAAGTCAGAGTTGAATTTGGCCGAACCTCTGACTAAACCTGTAGGAAGAAAATTAATTCTTCAAACTACAAGGGAAATGGCACTTGGGCCAACGGTTGTCAATAAAGATGATAACCCAATCTATGTGATTGGTGATCTTATGAATTAGGTTCATATGGGTAATAACAAGTCGATATTGATTGTAAAGCACTTGAAAGTTAAAGTCCCTCTGAGATAAGTGCTTTAACTGCTAGTATTTGTAAGGTTGAGTTTAAATACTCTTAATGAATTTATATCCCTTTAGGGAGGTGTATTTTGAGCAGTATACACTTGATAAATTCACCTATATGAGAGTGAAGTGGGGCCGCTCCTATAAGATTTTTGACCAAATCTTTAGAGCTCTCATGAACAACCAGGCAGGCGCACGGCCTAAATGTGCAAAATCGCGCTGAACAGCAAATTATGGGTTACAATGAGATTGGTAAGATCTCTGTCATATAATAAGAATTATTGGTTCATAGAAATTCGTATTTCACCAATAATTCTATAGGACATATCTGATCAGTCTAAGTTTGGTTCATAGTCCAAAAGACACCAAACTGAGTACATTGAACTCAAATATATCCAGCAAATTTTCTTCCTCTGTTATTCTTTTATCCAAAATCTTTTGAAATAGATGGGAGATTGTTGTAGATATTGTATTTCAAAAGCTTTTGTCCCACATTGGAAAACCAAGGAGATCTTTAAACACTTTATATTGTCTAACTTTTCATTGGGCTTGTGATGAGTTGAGAGTTAGCATGGACTCGCGCGCATGAGGGGAAGTTGAATTGGGTCGATTCAGTTCAAACGGTCAGATTTCCCCCCTGCGCGTGGGTTAAACGCGGCGCACCTTGGTTTTTGCATTTGTCAATAATTATGACTGAAACGTTTTTCATAAAGAGCTTTGACTAATAATTATGACTGAAACGTTTTTCATAAAGAGTTTTGACTGAAATGTTTATCTGCAACGGAATTATTTTCCATAAAAAGGTTTGACTGAAACGTTACATTATTAACGTTTTCCTAAAATCATGCAATGATTTTATTGTCTTGAATTATTTTCCATAAAAGGATTTGATTGAAACGTTAGAAACTAATATCTGCACATTAACGTCTTCCTAAAATCATGCAATGGTTTTAATGCATTGAATCTTTACCTTTTATGATACAAAGACGTTACCTTTTTTATTCTGCTGAATAATCACAGTAATTAAAGCCCCAACGGATCTTTTGCTGAACCTTTCCTATAAATACCTGCCTTTCCTCCCAGTACCAGATGCACCTTCCTTCTATTCTCTCTTCCTCTCCTACTCTCTCTTCACTTTCCTTACTCTCTCGTTTCTCTGCTGGATATACAGATAGATTTGCTGATAATTTCCTTCTTGTGAGCAAGAAGAAGGCTTGTTTAATCCTGGGAAAACATTTCAATATCCTGAAATAGTTTCTTAGGACAGTGCTACCTAGCATGACTCAAGCGCATTCTTACTTTCTTTTTGTTCTTGTTATTTTTGTTAATATTGCTTGGCGGTATTCCACCAATAGCAATTACTAATTGTATTGAGTTACTACCTTATATGGAGTTGAAGGATATAATATGTACAGCTGTTAAAGTTGGAAGGCAACTTTGGAGGAGGACTTCTTTGAGATGGTTTGCTATACCATCAAAGCCTTCAAGGTGGGAAAGTCTTGATCCATATCCATCTAAGATTGGAATTGAAATGAATCCAAGCATATCTTGACAAGGAAAATTCTTGAAGCTAAAACTACACCAGCTAAGAATCAAAAGCAATTGAGGAATTGTGTGAGCTGAGTGAGATACAAGATGAGAGAGCGAGCAATGACGTAAAACTTGAGAGTAAGGAAAAGGTACAAATCGAAGAGAGTAAACAATCAAGTGAGTTGAGTGAGAAAGAAAAGGAGCTGAATTTGTATGTAAAAACAAATGAGAGTGAGTTAGCTTCAGGAGTTAAGAGTATTTGTACTTACAGCTAACTATCTTTATTTTGTTTTGCCTAGTTGTTTGTTGATCTTTGGAAGGTCAAAGAAGCAATTAATGTGCTGAAAAATGGAGTCGATCACATTGGTCTTTTGAAGATCCATTCACTTGTAGATGGTGTTAATCAATTGCCTATTTAATTGGGTAAACTTGATAAATTGAATATTGATCAATTAGCCATTGACAAGGTAAGTTTCCTACCTCAAGTTCTTAATTATCATGGTGGAATTGAGAAGCTTGATTTGACTATGGAGGTGTGATTTCTTCCTAGTTTGTCTTTAGATGGTTTCAATTCTTATATCGATGAATTCAATAAGTGTCCTTCATGCACAAAGGAAGCTATGTTTCTTGATTGTTGGTACATGGAAAAATGCATGAATTAACTAGAATTGTTTTTAAGGTTGTCTATGTGCATAATATGGATAATCATCTTGAGTTAATAAAGTTTGATAGTGCTGTTTACTTGCATTATATTGACCATTCATGTGTTAATTTGAGTCATCTTATGAATTGCATTTGTCTTAATTGTGAGAGTCTAGTTTTGAGTCCTTATGTGCTATTTGGTTGCTTAAATTGTGTGATCATTACGTTTGTTCTTGTGTCATTCCTATTCACTCTAGCCGGTATGTATTTAAAGTTGTTTATTTGCATGAAGTTCTTTGTCCCAGCATACATGTTGTCTGTGCAAGTAGTGCGATGCATTGACTTGCTCTAATTTTCTTGGAAAGTTTATTCATTTGGAAGTTTACATCTAACATATCAATGGCTACTCTAATTTGTTTAGTGGTTCAAGTGTACTTTCAAGTCGTGTGAAGGGAATTAGAATGGTGCATGGCAACCAAATGTTTCCTTCTTGTTTTTAGTTTGGTAAGTATGGTTTTTACTGGTGTTGCATCATAATTCATTCCTCTCATTTTATGTTTGACCTAGGTATCAATTTGAGGTCAATTTTTTTTTTTATGGGAGAGGGAATGATAGACTCCAAAGAAGTGATGCATGTTCCTAGCAAATGGAATGTGAGATAGAACATGCACATTAGATCGTGTTTATGACCAAATTAGATAGACGACATTCTTCATGGCTCATCTTCAGCCAAACACTCCTCGATGTGCTCCATTGCAAGTAAAAGCTTGATTTGAGGATAAATCATCTTTCAGAGAGGGAATGATGTGAATCCAGCTACTACCATGGGTCTTGAGTTCGACGATCAAACAAGCCAATCATGCAAATTTTCAAATGTGTTATCTCAAGCATTGATTCGGCTTATTCCTGGTCAAGAAGGACCTCACCAAGTCATTCTTGGAGTTGATCTTACATAAGCAATCATTCCTACATTCATCCAACATAGTAAAAGACTTGGGCATCAATCTAATGTGCAATCTGTTTGTGTATTCTAGCTATGGAGTGTTTTGAAGAATGTGAAGTTCAACCATGGTTTGTTGACCAATGGACAACTGGTGCCAAGTCTGGTTCAAAGATGGGCAATGGCCATCTTCATTTAGTTGGAATCAGACAATGTCTAGTGCCAAGACCAGCTTTAAGTCTGGTATCACACATCATTGAGGCCTCTTAGGATTTTTGATGTTTTGTCCATTTGGCTTAGTTTTGCTTTGTGTATTTGTTATTTTGTTTGTTAGACATTAGTAGCTAATAAATAGCCAACTGTGTTAGCTAATTGAGTCCTTAGTTTAATAGCTTAGATGGAATCCAAATTCAATTCAAATTTGGTTAGTTAAGTGAAATAATCCCAACCAATTTGGATTTGGGTTAGCTTCGAACTTATACTTATTAATAGATATTATTCTTAGTTGCAATAGTTGCTAGATTTGATGAATAAAATTTGAGAGAGTTTTCTCTTAGTTCTTTGAGAACTATTTTTGAATTCATCTTCAGTGTGTCTCGACGTCTTCAAGTTGATTTATCCATTAAGGACCGCACTTGATTTTACCGTCTTCTACCTATACTAAGATTTTTCAATTATTCTTTTGTGTCAAGTTGAGATAATGTGAAGGTCCACATGATAGGGTTCTTTTTGGGTCAAGTTTTTTCACAACCAAACTTGTCCATAAAACAATCCTGTGGCTTGTCTAGATGAGAACACAAACATGAAAACATGCTGTTCCTAGATTGGATCTAAATAAAACCTAACTAAATGACTTGCCTAGCTTGTAAAAAATTTTAAAGCTAAATTTTTCTTAACCAAAATATCCATGGATGGGATCCTCTGTATTTATGCTTATTAAAATTAGTATAATTTCTTGATAAGGCATAAATTGTGCTGTTTTATATGTGTTTAAGTTCAATTATTTATGCCCTAGATGTTTAGATTGAGTGGCAAACTACCTAAATTAGTGATTATGCTGTTTCGTAGGGATAGAATTGAAGATTAAAGGAAATTGGATAGAAATTGCAACAAATGAAAAGTTCTAGGATTGAAACAAAATTTTAAAAAATTGGAAGATGAAGACCTGCACTAGACATCAAACTGGTCATCTGGTCAGACATCACCAAAAGAAAAATTTGAAGAAAGAGAACCAATGACTGGGGCTGATCATTTGACGGGTCATGGTGCCGATCATTACTAGATCTTCGATCGCATGCAACCACCTTTTGCCAAGAGAAACCTATTCCGACTGGGATTCACCTCTAACTTTTAGAAACTATAGACAGGAGTATTTTAGGATATTTTGGAGAGTTAGAAACATTAGTTTTAACCTAGAAAATAGATTTTTATTATTCTTCTCTTGAGAAATTACGATTGTTAGGGAGCAAATCAAGGAGCACCAAGTAGAAATTGGAGCAATTAGCTGAGAAGTTCCCTTACTGCCTTTCTATCCTTTATATTGATTTCTTAGATTTGTGATTTTAATTCTTCCAATATGTTGAACTAACTTTCTTTCTAGGGCTAGGGTTTTATGAAAGAGTTTTGATTAATTTTTCCAATTAAATTCTTGTCTTTTGCTATGAATTATTTATCGTGATTTTAATTACATGTTTGTGCCTCATCTCCATGAATCTGATTCTTGGGTTTGTATTGAATTGAGAAATCTAATACAACTATGTATTAGATAGAAAGACATAATTAGTCTAATCATAAGATTAGGTTAGGATTTGTATGATGCATCTAACTCACTTAGGTTTTTAATGGGTTTAATTGAACACTTATGATCTTGAGAAAGATGTATGATTTAATTAGACACACTTTAAATAAATTAAGAGGTGATCTAAAAAACAATTGTGTGAGGCATTCATAACTTGCCATGAAAATAATTTGAGAATTAATTCAAAATTTTAGATTAGAATCTGAAACCCTAAATTCTCACTTACTAATTTCTCAACACTTAATTTAATCTAGATTGTTTACTTTAATTAGTTTTAAATGAGAACTTTATTCTCTTAAATCTTACTTTATTTTTGTCTTTTGTTGAAATAATTGAAGTAGAGAAATAACTTGCCCTTGTGGGTTCAACCCCTGAATTACTCTAGGTAATGTAATACTACGATTGATCCTGCATAATTGTAGGAATTTGTCGATTAAGTTTTCGGTGCCATTGTTGGGGACGATACTTAATTTTCTACTTTAGTTATTTTCATTTTATTTTGTTTTAGTCTATCTTATCTTTAGTTATTCACTTTATTTTTAATTCTGTTGCTTAGGTACTTGGTACATGACCTGATCTCAAAGTGGTGACTTGGTGTTTGTTCCAGAGATTGAAAATAGTGCAAAATATTTGAGAATGCAAACCAAGTTGCAAAAACAAGCATTGCAAGAATCTTCACTTGGTATTAACATTGCTATTGAGTTAGCAGGATTGGGCAGTTCAGACGAAGAAATAATGGCAGAGCAAAATAAAGTCAATAATAATAATAATAATCATGAATTTGTGCCACCAACAGCTCCAACTGCTAGACTTCATTTGAGGGACATCGAACGTCTTGTGATAGCAACTCCTCAACTTAGCAGAAGGATTCTTAAAAACTTGAGAGGATGTATACAATATATTCATGTCCAATTATTGCTCACCACAGAAAAGTATTGATTTAAGGAGTAAGATCTGTAATTTTGCTCAGATGGAGGGACAACCCATTCACGAGGCTTGGGATTGCTTTACACTGCTGCTTGCTCAGTGGCCTCACCATCAATATTCTTTGGATTTACAAGTGTAATTTTTCTATGGTGAGTTAACATTCACAACCCAAAATATGGTGGATTTCGTAGATGGAGCGTATATTGGGAACAAGACTTTGGAGAAGTTAGTAGGAATCTATGAGTTACTGTATAATATGTAGCAACAAAAAGTAATTCGGGGAAAAAGAGCAGGTGTTTATGAAATATCTACATCAAGGGATTTGGGTGCTCAAGTGGCTAATTGAGTGGTCTGATGCAGCAATTGTTAAATTGGGAAAGTCAGTCTTGAGAGTCATGTTCATATTGTCATATATACAGGTACACAACTGCTGGCAACTATAATAAAGAGTTTCCCACTATGGTGGAAGTTATTAATTTTGCTGGAGCATGTGGAGGGTAGAGAATGTAGCAAAGGAATGATCCTTTCTCGAATACGAATAATCCTGAGTGCAGAAACCAAACTAATTTTTCATGGAAGGAGCAAGCGAATAAGCCTATGTGACCATTTGAGTTCCAAAATCAATAGTAGAAATCTCAGTATCTGCCTCAACCTAATCAAGAGAAAAAACCGAGTGTTGAGAATATGATGCTCCAAGACATGCAAAAGATGGATTAGATAGCTTAATCCCAACAAGCATCTATTCAGAATCTTCAGAGGCATGTTAGCCAATTGGCTAAGGTGTTCACTAATAGCGAGCAAGGAAAATTACATAGCAGTATTGAGGTAAATTCCAAGGAAGCAACAATGGCAATTGTACTTCATTCAGGTAAAGTGTTGGATGAGTTTACTCAAAAATCCAAGGAAAAATCTAAAGTGCAAGAGAAGGAGATTAATGAAGAGAAAAGTGAAGAAATTAAGGAAAGTACAAAAGAAAATATCCCGATGACATTGTTTAAAGTTAAACTATATGTGCCACCAATTCCATTCCCTCAAAGATTGAAGAAAAAGGTAAATGAGGGTCAATATCAAAAGTTCTTGGAGATGTTCAAGAAATTGCAAGTGAATGTTCCATTTGCCGAGACTATCGCAAGCATGGCAACATATGCTAAATTCCTCAAGGAGATAGTATCTAACAAGCAAAGGTTAGAGAAATTTGCTACAGTGCCATTATCTGAAGAGTATAGTGTTGTGGTTCAAAATCATCTTCCTACTAAAATGCAAGATGCAGGGAGTTTCACTGTACTATGTGCTTCTAAGATTTATTGATAGATGTCTTGGTGTTCGTGGGTCTAGTATTAATTTGATGCCTTTGTCTTTTTATAGGAAATTGAAGTTTGCTGAGTTGGCACTTACAGTGGTATTTCTTCAACTAGTTGATCATTCAGTGAGATATCTAGGAGGAGTGGTTGAAGACATGCTCATCAAAGTCGTTAAATTTTATTTTCTACTGATTTTTTGGTTCTTGAGATGGAAGAGGATATTAGCATGCCTATAATCTTGAGTAGAGCATTTTTGGCCATAGATGGGACTATATAGATGTTTTGGAGGGAAAGCTGGATAGTAGGTGAAGGTAAACAAGAGTTTTATGTGTTTAAATTTTTAAAATATCCTTCCATTGATGAATCATGCTTTGTGCCTAACTCTGTAACTGATATGACTTTTGAACATAAATATTCTGATGATTATTTTGAAAGTGACATTGCATTGAGCTTGAATAATAATGTAGAGGATGTTAAAGTATTAAACTCTGTTAAATGTTTAGAAGGGCAAAGGAAGCTTTCTTATGTAAAAGTTGGCAATTTGAAAAGATTGCTACTAGTAGTGAAAAATCTTGTCCTAAATTAGAGCTTAAGTCATTGCCTACTCATTTGAAATATGCTTTCTTTGTGCTAATGAGTCTTACGCAATTATTATTTCTTCCTCTTTGAATGAAAATTAAATTGACAAATTGTTAAGAGTGCTCCATGAGCATAAGACAGTTATTGCCTGGGATATCTCTGATATCAAGAGTATTAGTCTGTTTGTGGTCATGCACAAGATTTTAATGGAGGATATTGCTATACTTTTAGTAGAAAATCAAAGAAGACTCAACCCAAGTATGGAGGAGGTAGTCTAGGCTGTGATAATTAAATTACTTGATGTAGGGATTATTTATCCTATTTCTGAAAGTTCTTGGTGAGCCTTGTGCAGGTGGTGCCAAAGAAGAAGGGGAAAGAATGCAGGTGGTCCTGTGCAAGATTTTAATGAAGGATATTGCTAAACCTTTAGTACAAAATCAAAGAAGACTAAACCCAAATGCGAAGGATGTAGTCCGGTTGAGATAATTAAATTATTTGATGCAAGGATTAATTATCATATTTTTGACAGTTTTTGAGTGAGACCTATACTAGAGGTACCAAAAAAGAGGGGTATGATAGTGGTTAAAAAAAAAAAAAAGCTAATACCTACATGTACTATTGCTGGTCGATGTGTTTGTATTGATTATAGGAAATTGAATGATGCCACCAAAAAGAGCCATCTTCTATTACCATTTGTGGACCCGATTCTAGAGAGGTTGGCAGGGCAGAAATTCTATTATTTTCTGAATGTTTATTCAGGTTGCAATCAAATTCCAATTGCTTCAGAAGACTAGGAAAGACTACATCCACTTACTTATATGGTACGTTTGCATATAGTGGAATACCGTTTGGACTCTGCAATATGCTAGCAACCTTCCAAAGGTGTATGATGGCCATCCTGTTAGATGTGGTGGAGGAAATAATTGAGGTTTTTATTGATAATTTTTCTGTTTATGGTTCCTTTTTTGATGCTTGTTTGAATAATTTCAATCATGTTTTGAAAAGATGTGACGAGCCTAATTTGGTTTTAAATTGGAAACAGTGTCATTTTATAGTCTGAGAGGGTATAGTTTTGGGCCATGAGATATCTGAAAAGGGTATAGAGGTAGACAAAACTAAAGTTAAGGTAATTGAAAAAGTACCTCCATCTAACTCTGTCAGGGCTTGTACGGTTTTTTTTAGGACATGTAGGTTTTTCTAAAAGATTCATTAAATTTTTTTCCAGATAACTAAATCTCTATGTGATTTATTGTCTAAAGGTATAACTTTTATATTTGATGATGCAAGATTGGAAGCTTTTAATAAAATAAAAAAAGAGCTTACATCTGCACCCATATTCACTGTACTTGATTGGAATTTGCCTTTTGAATTATTGTGTGATGTAAGTGATTATACTATAGGAGTATTTTAGGGTAAAGAAAAGATAAGAAATTGCATATGATACACTATACTAGTAAGGTTTTTATTGATACTCAAGTGAATTATGCTACTACTGAGAAAGAATTGCAAGTTGTTGCATTTGGTTTTGAGAAATTTTGCTCTTATCCTGATGTCTCTAAGATGATTGTGTACATGACCATTCTACTATTAAGTATCTTTTGTCTAAAAAGGATGTCAAGCTCAGATTGATTCATTGGATCTTGCTTTTACAAGAGTTTGACTTGAGATTAGGGATAAAAAGGGCAAGAAGAACTTAGTAGCGGACCATTTGTCTATGTTGGAACAAGCAGATTCTTATGATGACATTCTCATTGAGGATAAATTCTTAGATGAGCAATTATAGGATGCTCAAAGTGTTGACGTACCTTGATATGCTAATTATGTCTATTTTTTTGTCTCTAACATTGTGCCTAGTGAAATGATTTTTCAACAAAAGAAGAAATTATTTGCTGAGATGAAACATTATTTTTTGGAGCATCCTCTATTATTTCGGTGTTATACTAATGGTGCTATGAGGAGATATATACTGTAAGAGCAGATGAGATCAGTTCTTGAGCATTGCCACTCATCTCCTTATGGTGGTCATAATGGGTTGAAGAAAACAGTAGCAAAGGTGCTTTGATCAGGTTTCTTTTGGCTTACATTTTTTTAAAGATGCCAGCTGCTTTGTACTGACATGTGATAAGTGCTGAAAAATGGGTAACATTGATCGTTGGGAAGAGATACCTCAAACAGGGATTTTGGAAGTTGAACAATTCGATGTTTGGAATTGAATTTCACGGGACCGTTATATAAAAATCTCTACATTTCGGTTTCGGTGAATTATATTACCAAGGGAGTAGAAGCAGTGGCCTTGTCAGAGAATAAGAGTCAAAGCGTGGTGAAATTTATCAAGAAGAATATTTTTACATGCTTTGAGATGCCCCAAGCTATTCTTAGTGACTATGGTATTAGTTTTGACAACGGTCAATTTCGGATATTATTGGCTAAGTATGGAGTCAAATTCCATAATGGAACCACTTTTCGCCCATAGACAAGTGGTCAAGCGAAAGTGTCCAATTGTGAAACTAAGCAAATTTTAGAAAAGATGATGAATTCATCAAAAAGAGATTGGATAATGAAACTTGATGCGTTATGGCATGCTGGAATGCATATAAGACTCTATTGGGTATGCTGCTTACAAGTTAGGTTATGGAAAGTTGTGTCATTTGCATGTGAAATTGGAACATCGGATTTATTGGACGGTCAAATCTCTTAATTTTGACCTTAAAAATGCTACTGAGAAGAGATTACTGTATGTGAATGAGCTACATGAACTGCATTGGGAATCCAATGAGAATGCTCAAATTTACAAGAAGAGGGCAAAGGCATAGCATGCATGATGAGCATATTGTGAGGCATAAATTTAAAGTTGGATAAAAAGTGTTATTATTTTATTCACATCGTAAATTGTGTCCTAGCAAGTCCAAATCAAAATGGTCTAGTACATTTCTGATTACTACAGTTGATTCTTATGATGGTATCGAGATTCAAAAAAGGGTAGGAACTACTTGTGGTCAATAGGCAGCAGTTAAAGCTACACTTCGAAGGTGACCAACTTGGAATAGTGGAGCATGTCAAATTCATGGAGTGAATGATTTGGCTTTGTCCAGCTGAAAATGTCAAACTTAGTGCTTGCAGGAGGCAATCGAATTTCTATTCATTTTTCATTCTTATGTTATTTTATTTTCTTTTATTTTTGGTTTATTTTAATGCTTTATTAATTTTGTTTTTCACTTGTTTTGTAGGTTAATATCAACATTTTATTATTTAGAAAAAAAAGAAAGAGGTGTGTGATGACTGGCACCGGTCATTAGACCGGACATCACACTAGTCATCATCGAATCATAGAAAAAAAAAAGAAGAAGAAGAAGAAGAAGCAGCAGCAGTGCTGTGAAGCAAACGTTTGCCATTGTCTGGTGCGAAGACCAGTCCAATGTCCCATGCCGGACATCAGCTTATAAACAGAACAAAAAGCGGTATTCCTTCCTTATTCTTCTTCTTCTTCTCTTTTTCTTCTTCCCTCTTCTCCTCTTCCACAGAATTCCTCTCTTCCACCTTATAGCTTCGATATCTTTCTTCCCAATTGCTTCTAATCACTTCTCTAATGCGCATAGGCATCACTCCATCCACTGAAAGGTTGGAAATTCTTCCAAATTTGTGGGTTGAAGGATTGAGGAACAAAATCCTAGGTGCTCCAATCTCTCAAATAGGGCCGCATTGAGGCATCAAATCAAAGGGCTTTTGCTTGTGAAGGATAGTGGAGCACGTTTTGGGCTGATTTTTGTTATTTAAATTCATATTAATGGCCGAAATTCATTGCAGTAGTTAGTGCATGTTCTTGATGTATTGTATGAAAAATTTTCTATTAAATTTGTGAATATATCCTTTTTATTTTGTTCAAATATTGCATTATTTGATAGATTCTATTAATATTTGTCATTTGGTGATAATTGTAAGAATTTGATATGAAAAGAAGTCAAAAGAGGTGATTTTCAGAAGACTCTCACCCAGTTAAGCATGGGTGCGCCAAAGTTCTACCTTCAAGTCTGGGGAGTTCAGGAATCTCATGCGCCTATAGAAGTTTCCAATTCCAAATCAAATTTTGCATTGAGTCTATGACTTGGTATTCTTTTCAGACGCAACCTACTCAAGTTAGTCAAATATTTAGCCTATCTTTTTGCCCTTTTAGAATATCTTTTCCTATAGGAATTTGAATTTTATTTACAGCTATAAAAATAGGAAAATAATTGGGGTTCAACTTTTATTTTCCCTTCAGCACAACTTTTGCAACTCTTCATCCTTTTGCTTTGGTTCTTCTCCATAAGGAGCAACTTGACTCATTTACTAGTCAAGGGATAACTTAGGATTTGGTTCAATTACAACTATGAGTTTGAATTTATTTTAACTGTTTCTCTCATTTATTGGTATTTATATATTTTTTGCTTCTGTTGCTTATGATTATTTTGTATGATTGAATAGGTGACCAATATATAATTATTCATAGTAGTATATTGCTAATTGAAATAGTTGAATTTGTAATTTTTTGATTGTTTTAATTCTAGTTGTGACTGACATGATTGAGTTTGTATTAGGAAGATGTATGATCTAATCTAAATAAACGCTCATAGTATGTTTGTTGATTAAAACTGGGCTTTTCTAATTTTTAATGCAATTGTGAGATTAAATCCTATGATCGTACCCAGAATTATCTCTCGCTTAAAGAAGTAGTTAACGGTCATATCTTGACTACCGATACAATGAGGAAAAGCTGGTTGTCAGAGTTTGTTGGTAACTACAACCAATTTATTAATAAATAATTAAATTTGTCTTTGCTTGAATGACCAGTTGTGTGAACCATTTCTAAAATTACTCCTTTGGCTAGAGTCTTGCTTATTGTTGATTTAGTTTTAATTACTTTCTTTTAACTGCTTTTTTCTAATTTTTTTTTCAAATGCAAACCTGTTTCACGGGGGAGGGATGCCAGCCCCAAATTTTATTCATAAAAGAAATAAGGTTACAAGACTCCAAGTAGTACAGAAAATAAATTGCAATGTAATATAAATGAAACCTACAACTATACATCAATTTTAAAGCATCTAATCAAAGGAATTCCTAATTTCTCAAGCCTAAATTCACCACTAACCGAGGACAGAACTGCATCCAAATGATGATATAGACGAACGGGCACTTGAGAATGTGAGCAACCCAAATTTGCTAGTGTATCAGCCACCTTATTCGCCTCCTTAAAACAATAAGAAAGTTTCTGAGGATCTGGAATGAACTGGAGAAGTTGCTGTACCTATTGCTTAATGGACCAAAGGAATTTGAAGCGCTGCTGAATTATATTAATCAAGGCCTGAGAATATCAAAATAGATGTATGTCCATTTTGAAAACAAAGCTGAATCCCAAGAAGCAAAGCTTTAACCTCCGCTTGTAAGCTATAAAGATGTCCAAAGAAAGCTGAGAAAGCAAAAAGAGGCACTCCCTTTGAATCCCGAAGCACCCCTCCACCTTCACTACCCCCAGGGCTACCTTTGGAACAAGCATCAATATTGAGTGTCAAACTTCGAGCTGGAGCAGCAATCAACCGAATAATCTTAACACCCCATGATTGCAGCTGTTGTTTGACCTCATCAAAGAAAACGTGTCAAGTAGAAGCATAAGAAACTTCTTTAAATTGAATTGCAAATGCTGCCTTCATGTCTTGAAAAATTCCATCGCGAAGAGATGCAACTTCCATTCTTTCGTCATCGAAAAAGTCAAAAAACCTTTATTTCTCTTCATCCAAATATTCCAACAAATAAAAATGGGAACAATATGAAAGAGAAATTTAACCTTAAGAGATTTACAAGCGACGTACCACCAACTTGCCAATCGACCATGAAGATCCGTTGAACCATGGTGAGTGTCACAAGCCGAACCAAAAAAATTCCACACTGCACAAGCCATTTCTCCCAAAACAAAGACATGATTAATCATCTCAGAACAAGAGACCTCACAACAAAAACATTTTGAGGGCCATGAACACTCAATCTGAGCAAACTATCTTCCAAAGGAGCTCGACCCAAGAGCAAATGAAGCAAACAAAAAAAAAAAATGGAAACTTTGAGGAGAATTTTGTAAATGCCATAAATGAACAAAAATAAAAGACTAATGCCTAGATTGGCAAACTCTTGAAATGCAGATTCCAAAGTAAACAGGCCAGATGTCCAAGGAGACCAAATCAATTCATCAGGCAAATCATTATGGGGAACCTGAATCTTTAATATTAATTGCTCCACCTTGTAAGGCAACACTTGACTAAGAAGCTGATAATGCCAAGCCCCATTAGAAATGAAATCATTGAAGGAAAAGTGCAAATTTGGCTGAACTTTAAGACTCAATGGTCCTATCCCTAACCAATTATCATACCAAAAATGATTATAAACCACTATTCAAGAGCCATACCATCGAGAGTTCAGCAAAATGACTTACATTAATCATACGTCTCCAAGTAGCCGAACGTGTATTAGTAATCTGAACCTGACAAGGATGACTCAATCCACTATTTTGCATGCAAAAATGATGCCCATAAAGATATCCTCTTCCTCGACTTCCACCACAATTTACATGAAAAAATCTTCATATACATCCCTTAGCAAACGAAATCCAGCATCTCCCTCTTCGTTAGGATAACATGACTCCTTCCATTTTATCCAATGATGTTTGCTCCCATCAACCGATGAACCCCATAAAAAACTAGCACACACGTTCTCCAAAATTGTAAACACCATCCAAGGCACCGTAGCAGTAGCAAGCAAGTGGATTGGAATCAAGGATAACACATGCTTGATTAGGATGATTTTCCCCCCATGTGAAAGGAGCATTGATTTCCATGACAAAACTCTTCCTATCAAGGACTGACAAACCTTGAAATACAATGAAATCTTGCAACCCCCAATATACAACGGGCATCCTAAATATTTAACACGGAAACTTTGCTTAGTAAATCCTGTTATACACTCAATGACTCTTTGACGAGAAATACGTAACTGAGGATGAACCAAATAGCCACTCGTTTGAGAATTAATAAGCTGCCCTGAACTTTCCTGGTACATCTGCAAACACTACAAAACTTTCTTCAAGGAGCAAGAGGAGCCACTAGCAGAAATTAACACATTAGCAGCAAAGACAAGATGAGCTATGACTGGGCACCTTTGAGAAATTTTAAAACCAGTAATACTAGGCTGTGAAATCAAATCATTTAGATCTCTCGAGAGAACCTCAGAAGTAATAACTAGTGGTAACTATAGTTCAAAGTCGCAGTCGCGGCCTGTACCGTTCCATATCGGTCATGGTCTCTGCGAGACGCATATTTTAAATTATTTTATTATTCTAACAATTGTAAATGATCATTCAAAGAATCAAAATATAAAAAATAAAAAAAAAACTAACAAGAAAACTAGTTGACTCCAAGTCGACTTGGGATGACTCAGGCGACTCGGTCAGACTTAGTGTTCTCGTAGTCTAATCGGAACAGTTTTGGAACGGTAAGGTGCGAGATGGAGATGATTCGGCCGAGTCGTCTCGAACCTCAGCTGAGTCTTTGAACCATGGTGATAAAGGATCCCCTTGACGGAGATCCTTCAAAGATTTAAAAAAAGCATACGAAGTCCTATTCACCAAAACTGTAAAACAAACATTAGAAACCAACCCCCATGCCATATCAATAAAATGTTCCCCAAATCCAAATCTTCTCAAAACACTCACCAAAAACATCCAAGAAATCCTATCATAAGCTTTGGTCATGCCTAATTTCAAGGCCACATTCCCTCTCTACTTTTACGTTCTATGTCCATGATTATTTCTTGAGCCAAAAGGAAGTTGTTAGATATATTTCGACCCTTCACAAAGCCACTCTGTTGAGGAGAAATAATCCTAGGCAGAGTAGGAGCCAACCTATCTACCAAAATTCTCGACAAAATTTTATTGAAAAAATTACATGAACTAATAGGACGATATTAGTAAAATCCTGAGGATTAGGAACCTTTAGAATCAAAAACTATAGAAGTAGCTGACACACATCTAGGCAACTGAGCGTTACAACATGACGAATTACATTTAAAAGATCAAAAGAAGGAATAGGAGAGTTCAAAAATAAATTAGAACAAAACCTGACTGCCTCCTCTCCTATCGCATTATCTGACTCAATCCATCGCCCCTCCATATCCTTGATTCGATGAATAACTGATTGAACGATGCGCTGCTTCACAACTGAATAAAAACAATTTGTATTCCTATCCTCATGCTATAGCCATTTCACTAGAGCTTTTTGACCCCAGAATTGTTCTTCCACAGATAAACAGTGTCGCAACTCTGCCTGAGCTTTTGTTAAATCAGCCCGAGCCACATTAGAACCATCACTCTCAATCCTCAATTCACCCACAAGCACACGAGATTCAGCCCTCTTAACATTCTCAAAAATATCACCAAAAGACTCTTTATTCCATTGTTGTATAGCCTTTTGAACACCCTTCAATTTCGAATAAAAAATAACCATAGGAGGCCCAGCTACTTGCAGCTGCCATGCACTTCGAATCGCCTCCAGCAAAGAGTTCTTGTTGGAGATGTGCACATGTGCCTTAGTCTGCAGAACGAGTCTTTAGGAATGTTTTATCTGTTACTTGTTTTTAGGAAATCAGTTGCATATGTTTAGGAGTTGTTATTATGTAGTGGGTTATGCTTAGAAGTCATGGGAACATGGTTGTTATATTTTTATCCCTATATATATTCAGCAATAAAGAAGTAGTAGGAGACTTCCCAAAATATATCTCAAATCCAAAACTACAAATTGGTATCAGAGCTGTTATCTTGAGGGACCTGTAAGATTGAGTGATATAAACAAAAACTTTCAGAATGGAGGCTGATACACAATCATTCTTCAATCATGTTGATCCACCAGTTTTTGATGGCCAAAATTATCAAGTATGGGCTGTTAGGATGACAGTCCACCTTGAGGCATTGGATCTTTGGGAGGCTATAGAAGAAGATTATGATGTTCCACTGCTGCCAGCAAATCCAACGGTGGCACAAATGAAGAATCATAAGGATAGAAAAACAAGGAAGTCAAAGGCTAAAGCATATCTTTTCTCTGCCGTTTCAAGCACCATATTTACAAGGATCATGAATCTGGAATCAGCCAAAGACATATGGAACTATCTCAAGAAAGAGTACCAGGGCAGTGAAAGAACCAAGAATATGCAAGTGCTCAACCTAATCAGAGAGTTCGAGATGGTGAAGATGAAGGAGTCAGAAACGATTAAAGACTACTCTGACAAGCTACTAGGCATTGTTAACAAGGTGAGACTGCTTGGTAAGGACTTTTCTGATGAGAGAATCATCCAGAAAATTCTTGTCACTTTGCCTGAGAAATATGAGTCTAAAATTTCTTCTTTAGAAGAGTCTAAAGATTTGTCAAGCATATCCTTGGCAGAGTTAGTTAATGCTTTGCAGGCTCTAGAACAAAGAAGAATGATAAGGAAAGAAGAAATTGTAGAGGGTGCTTTCAAAGCCAAATCAGAAAATTCTAGAGGAGGAAAAGACAAGAAAATTATGGAGAAGAGCAGCAAGTTTAGCAAAGCCAACAAAAATGATGCAAGTTCACCTTGCCCATATTGCAAGAAGTTGAACCATATGCCAAAAAGGTGTTGGTGGAGGCCTGATATCAAGTGTAGAAAGTGTGGCAATATGGGACACATGGAGAGGGTCTGCAAATCGCAACAGTTCGAAACAGCAGGAGTGTCCACAGAACAACAAGAGGAAGAACAACTCTTCGTGGCTACGTGCTTTGCCACCAACAACAGCTCGAGTGATTCCTGGTTGATTGATAGTGGCTGCACCAATCACATGACCAATGATCAAGCTCTTTTTACAGAGATTGATAAGACTCTCATTTCCAAAGTAAAAATTGGAAATGGTGAGTTTATCTCAGTCAAGGGGAAAGGGACCGTGGCTATTGAAAGCTTGACAGGTTTGAAACACATCACTGATGTTTTATATGTGCCTGATATTGATCAAAACTTGCTTAGTGTTGGACAGCTTGTTGAAAAAGGCTTTAAAGTTATTTTTGAAGACAAGTGGTGCTTAATCAAGGATGCAAGAGGCAAAGATGTGTTTAAAGTGAAGATGAGAGCCAAGAGCTTTGCCTTAAATTTGATGGAGGATGAGCACGCAGCACTTGCAAGTCATATAAGCAATGCAGAATTGTGGCATAAAAGACTTGGGCATTTCCATCATGCTGGACTTTTATATATGCAGAAAAATAACTTTGTGAAGGGTGTAGCAGTGTTGGAGGATAAACTAGCAGATTGTGTGGCTTGTCAATATGGAAAGCAAGCAAGAAAACCATTTTCTCAATCAGCCTGGAGAGCATCACACAAGCTGGAACTTGTACACACAGATGTTGGAGGACCTCAAGCAACTCCATCCTTGAATGGTAGTAAATACTATATTGTCTTTATAGATGATTATACTAGATTTTGCTGGATTTATTTTCTCAAATCCAAAGCTGAGGTTGCTAACACTTTTTGGAAGTTTAAAGCTTTTGTGGAGAATCAAAGTAATTGCAAGCTGCGTATAATAAGGTCTGACAATGGGAAAGAGTACACAAATGAAGTTTTTGACAAGTTTTGTGAGGAAACTGGCATTGAACACCAACTCACAGCACCTTACACTCCACAACAGAATGGTGTGAGTGAAAGGAAAAATCGGAGCATCATGGAGATGGCGAGGTGTATGCTATATGAAAAGGAGTTACCAAAGAATCTTTGGGTGCTGCAAGCACAGCAGTTTTCTTGTTAAACAGGCTGCCAACTAGAGCTGTACAAGGAAAAACACCATTTGAGGCCTGGTTCAGCTACAAACCAGATTTACAGAATCTAAAAATTTTTGGTTGCCTCTCTTTTTCTTATGTGCACAGGTGAAGCGAGACAAACTTGATAAGAAGGCAGAAACAGGTATTTTTGTTGGTTATAGCAGCATTTCCAAAGCTTACAGAATTTTCCAACCACAAAATGGGAAAATTATTGTAAGTCGAGATGTCAAGTTTATGGAAGATAAACAATGGAGTTGGGAGGAATCATTAGAAAAACAGGTGCCAGTGGATTCACATTATCTTGATGACAATATCGATGATGTTCCAATTCGTGGCACAAGACCTCTATCTGAAATCTATGAAAGAAGCAATGTTGCTGTTTTTGAACCTGCAGAATTTAAGGAAGCAGAGAAAGATGACAAATGGATTGAAGCCATGAGAGAGGAGCTTCGTATGATCGAGAAGAATGGCACTTGGGAATTGGTAGACAAACCTCAAAATAGAAAGATCATTGGAGTGAAATGGGTTTACAGAACCAAATTCAATGCTGATGGTTCTGTTAACAAACTCAAAGCCAGGTTAGTTGTGAAGGGGTATAGTCAAATTTTTGGGGTAGATTTTTCAGAAACTTTTGCTCCTGTTGCACGTGTTAGACACTATCAGAATGCTGTTAGCCTTGGCTGCACAAAAAGGTTGGAAACTTTACCAGTTGGATGTAAAGTCAGCTTTTTTAAATGGTCATCTTCAAGAAGAAATCTATGTTGAACAACCAGAAGGATTTCATGTCAAAGGACAGGAGGAGAAAGTTTACATATTGAGAAAGGCTTTATATGGCCTTAAGCAGGCTCCCAGGGCCTGGTATAGTAGAGTTGACAATTATCTTCAAAGTCTTGAGTTTGTTAAAAGTCCAAGTGAAGCCACTTTATATGTGAAGAAATCAAATGCAAACTTAATTATAGTGTCTGTTTATGTTGATGATCTGCTTGTTACAGGAAGTAATGAAAAGCTAGTGGATGAATTTAAAGCTGAGATGTTCAAAGCTTTTGAAATGACAGATCTCGGTTTATTGACCTACTTCCTTGGAATGGAGGTGAAGCAAGGTCATGATGGAGTTTTCATATGTCAAAAGAAGTTTGCAAAGGAAATTCTTAAGAAGTTTCATATGGAAGAGTGCAAAGAGATCAGCACACCAATGAATCAAAAGGAGAAGTTTAGCAAAGAAGATGGAGCTGAAAAGGTTAATGAAGGGCTATACAGGAGTCTGATTGGTTGTTTGATGTATCTCACAGCCTCAAGACCAGATATAATGTTTGCAGTAAGCTTGATGTCAAGGTTTATGAATTGTGCCAGTGAAGTGCATTTTGCAGCTGCTAAACGTATTTTAAGATATGTCAAGGGTACAACAGATTATGGCATTAAGTATTCTTACTGTGATGATTTCCGGCTTCAAGGATTTTCTGACAGTGATTGGGCAGGTTCTACTAAGGACATGAGAAGCACAACTGGTTTTTGTTTTACTTTTGGTTCGGGTGTGTTCTCATGGAGTTCGAAAAAGCAAGATGTTGTTGCTCAAAGTACAGCAGAGGCAGAATTTATTGCAGCTAATGCTACGGTGAACCAAGCGATTTGGATAAGAAAATTACTTGTAGACTTGCACATGAATCAGATTGAGCCAACAGAGATTTTTGTAGATAATCAAGCTGCTATTGCAATCTCAAAGGATCCTGTTTTTCATGGAAAAACAAAGCACTTCAATATCAAGCTGTATCACTTAAGAGAAGAGCAAAGAGCTGGTGAAATCAAACTGATTTATTGCAAGACAGAGGAGCAGTTTGCAGATGTGCTGACCAAAGCCCTTCCAAAAGCAAGGTTTGAAGAATTGAGAATCAAGTTAGGTGTTTGCAAATACTAAGGCAAGGAGGAGATTGTTGGAGATGTGCACATGTGCCTTAGTCTGCAGAACGAGTCTTTAGGAATGTTTTATCTGTTACTTGTTTTTAGGAAATCAGTTGCATATGTTTAGGAGTTGTTATTATGTAGTGGGTTATGCTTAGAAGTCATGGGAACATGGTTGTTATATTTTTATCCCTATATATATTCAGCAATAAAGAAGTAGTAGGAGACTTCCCAAAATATATCTCAAATCCAAAACTACAGTTCTTCACCGTCCACATTTCAAGAACCTAAAAGGCCAGGGCTTATCATCTAGATGAATTTTATAATCATCAGTAATGGTGCATGATCTGAAGGATCATGAGCCAAATGAGCAACTAAGATTCATCCAGCACACTCCCTATTAATGAGAAGGTGATCCAATCTTTTCCAGATTCTAGCTCAACCATGTCGATTATTACACCATGTAAAACTAAACCCAAAAAACCCAGCATCAAATACCTCCGTATCATGCATAAAAGATAATAACTCCAAGCCTTCAGAAGGCTGAAAAGGCCTTGCCCTGTGCTTCTCATGAGGGGCAACAATTGTGTTGAAATCCCCACAAATTAACCAAGCTCCTTGAGAAGGTTTGTCATCCCATAACTGCATCCAAATTTCCTCCCTTTCCTCAGTAGTAGACTTAGCATGCATGCAGGAGAAAGTAACCAACCCCGAAAGATGAGGATGCTAGACTTTAAGAGTGATAAAAACATTACAAGTAAATGGAAATTTGTGAAAATCCACAAATCACCGAACACATTACACATTACAGCATCAAAAAGAAAGTTTGCTCCTAATAAAATCAGCCTTAACAACATCTAATTTTGGCTCACACACTACTATAAATGAAATAGGATGAAGCCGGATTAATTTTTTAAGACGTTTGAAATTTGGAGGGTTAGCAAGCCCTCTAATATTCCAAAATATCACACTAATCATGGGATAATACCTAGAAAGAATTAATTGTTAATGTTGAAGAAGATTTCAGCAGTCCATCCAAAGGAATTGCAACACTAGATCCTCGTCCCCTTCATAGTTGATGCTTCAACATTTAATGTTTGCAAAATGGATGAATCTTCAAGTTGAGACACACGAACAACCCTTGGCGACAAGTTCCCAATAGCAGATAGCAGATCAACAACTATGTCATCATCAACCTTCTCAGATTCATTGCCATCACTGGGAATCAATTGTGCCTTTGACGACTCCACTCTAGCTACATCAGACCTCAACATGTTTTGAGCATCAACAACATCACACGACGCACATGAAACAACCACTGAAGGCTGTATCATAAATTTAGAAGTTAAACCTGCAACTATCAAATTTTTATTGGCCCTATCTTCCAGTGAAATACCAGCTGAAAACTCTGGGATCATATCTGTAGAAGAACCATCCTTCGAAACATTAGCAGAAATAATTGCAAAATCTTTAAGAACATCCATCCCCGATGCCAGAGGTTGAGCCATCTCCATCGTCGAAGGCTGATCAGATGTTATAGAGATGAACACTATTTGAAACTGGAAAAATTTGTGAAAAGGGAAAACTAATGAACAAGTGGACAGCTCCTAAAAAAAAAAAAAGACACCTGTCAAGGCAAGTGTCAAAGCAGGGAAGACACGTGGAGACCAACATGTAAGAAGGAACCAAGTCATCAAACTGTCCCTAGAAGCCTCAAGTTCTAAGGTCTCAACACAACGTGCCAAGAAAAGCCTGACAATAAAAACGTATAGAATACTAGAACAGATAAGAGGAACAACAACTTCTCTTCTAATTGTATTCTTCCCCATCCTACTATTTTTCTTCCGAGACTAATTTAGACATCGAAGCTTATTTGGGGGAATAACCCTGCCCTTTTTTCTCTTCTTTCTTTTCAACATCACCTCAGGCTTTGGTCAGCTACCACATAAAGCAAGCAGGTGCAAGTTTGATCCAGTCCAATTGGCGCCGTCCGTGGGAAACAAGTAAAAAATCCTTTTCTCCACCAAGAAGTAATAATGGATGAGCTACATCAGGCAGATGAAGCGACTGCATTATGATATGGGCAAGGAGAACCAGGAGTAGGAGATCCTCAAACAACTATCCCCCAACGTAATCCAACAATGGGAGATCAAGCTCTAAATACAGAAGAGAATCAGGCATCTCTCCAGTAGCCAGCTATGGCGCAGTTTTTAACTCAATATTTTCCCTTGATTCAACAATTTGTACACCAATATCATCCAGAGCAGCAATTTGATTGACCGAACTCAAAAAAGCTGAATGCAAAAAAGAAAGGAAAAAGGTTTATGGACACTGAATAGCCACACATAGAACAACCTCCAAAAAACTCAAGAATCAAGTCCAGAAGATAGATCTTGGACAAAATGCAAAACAAAAACTAATATTTCAAGGTCTTTGAGATCTCGCAATCTCTCCACTGTTCGAAATGAGCCCCAAAAGCTAGATATTGTGCAGGTTCACACTACAGATGCAAATTAAGGATTGGCAGGTTCAGGAAGGTTGTCATACCTTGATAAAAATCCCTTTACGTGGGAAATAGAAGAATGTCTACTTCCCTCAGGTTATAAGTTACATCATTTGGAAGTTTATACACCACAATTGATCCAGAAGACCATGCGAATAATTTCCTAGCCCGCATGAGGCTTCATAGTTCTTCAGATGCTATCAGATGTAAAGAATTCCCAACCACACTTGCTGAAAATGTTAGTTTATGGTTTCAAGGTCTCGCGTCCAGATCCATAAAAAACTTCAAAGGGTTAGCAACCAAGTTTATCTCAGATTTCATCTCATGCAAACCATTTATGAAGGGCTCAACTCAACTCATGAACATTAAACAAAAGCAAGACGAAACCTTGGTGGCCTATCTCAAGTGCTTCACTGAAGAAAGCATCCAAGTGATGGGCAGAGCGACAGAACAATTATGGCAACCTTTGTAAATGGACTCCACTCAGGAGAATTATACAGAGTTCTAGTCAGAGATCCACCAATATGCATGCGAGGTTTGTTAGATAGAGTGCATGATTATGCAAAAGGGGATGAAGCTGAAAGATTAAAAAAGAAAGCTAAAAATTTTTATAAAGAAAGAAGAAAGAAAAACCCACTAAAATGAAGAGGGGAAACCAGCCAAAGAAGAAGAATTCTTTGAAAGGTTGGGAAAAGGGGAAAGGTCTGTGCAAGACAAAAACTTAACTCCTTTGGCCATGAGCAGGTCTCAGTTATTAGCTTTAATTGAAAATGATGGAATACTTAGATGACAGATGAGTAGACCTTTGGAAAAGCGAAATAAGAATCTATCACTACAAGAAAAATGGGGTTTAGTGACAACATTAATTGTGATAACGAAAATCTTGTCACAGATTCCAGTAATCAGTGATGACTTCCTATATCGTCACAGCTGACTTACTTGGGCTCATTGTTAGTGACAACATTGGAGTTGTCACATGCAAGTTGTCACAATATGATTGGAGGGTAACTGTAGGTTTGGAGGGAAAATGAATTCTGTGACAACCCACAAAAATGTTGTCACTGAAGTGTGTGACATAGTGACGACTTCTATTGTCGTCATTGAAAGTGTACTATTTCAAAATCAGTGATAATAGTTTTTTTATCATTGTTTAAAACATGTCATTGGATCACTTTCATAAATCCTACTATGGCACCCTAATTTTTGCATTTCAGCCCCATGTGTAATACAACAATTTCATTAATTCTAGGGTGACACCCTAAATTTTATGATTTTGCCCCAAATTTTTATTATTAGCAAAATATTGCTTTTATCATGTTTTCTAATTTTCCCAAACGTAGTTAATAGTATATTGAAAAAAAATTTTCTATGACGATTCCCAATTTAGGCACCATAACAACATTTACAAAATTAATGATTACCATAATCTAAATGTGGAGGTAATGAACAATAGAATTTTATTTCAAAATAAGTCTAATCCTTACATTTGGATGAGCAAAAGGTTGTTATTAATTATAATAGACACATTCATCACTTATGCATTTTAGATATTTTATTTTCGGTTATCAAATAGTTTGAATATACTAAGATCTGAATCTTTTAATTTCAAGTGTTGAATTGAGTTATCAAACGGGACCTTAATATTTTATACATGTGTTAGCTAACTATTTGAATTGTTTGATGAAATTATTAAATTGGTTGCAAGCCCTCATCAAACCAGCTGTGAATAACACCACATAATAGATAGGATCACAAAATGAGAACCAACAAGATTTTGTATAAGAGAATGTTTATGTTTTAAGCATAAACATATTTTGTTTTTTTTTTAAACAATTTTATTGTACAATAAAAAAAAGGTTGTATATTTGTTAAAAAAAGCTAAAAGAACATTTGTCCAAACACACAAAATTTTTGCATTCTAAAAATTCAATTCAACTTGAGAGCAAAAGAAATAAGAAAAATTAAAATAATAGAAAAAAACTAATTACATGAATAATGCGAAAAGGAAAAAGAGAGAAATAGGATGAGGCCAAAGAAAGCTGAAATTGCATTGTGGTGAGTAGGCTACGTGATTCTTTGGTGAAAACCTCAAAGCTGCAAAGTGAAATTTTCAAGAGTGCGCATGAAGTTGATGGATTTTAATGATAATGACGCCGTGCTTCATGACCAAAGCTCTACATTCTTAAGTCCCAACACTTAACCAAAATGAAGTCTGTTCTTCATCCCATTTCCTCACTCACCACACCAAATCCAAAGAAACAAACCACTACAAGCTCAATGCAACCATGAATTAGTGTAGGAAATGTTTTGAATGTCGAGACCTTTAGCTATTTTGCTGTAGAATAGTCCCTAATTCGGCTTTTGAGCTAACCTAGGGCAAGAAATCAAAAATTGGGTGAAATTTAGAGGTTGGATTTGAAACTTGGGCGAAAACAAGAGGCTAGGGATTGAAGGCATACATTGAGGTAATTTCAACATTTTGTGCTTGATTTCGAGTGCATTGTGTACATTTTGATAGCTGGGCTTGTTTAATGATTCATGACTGGGATTGTTGAACCCAGAAGTGAGTTCTTCCAAATTGATCGTCCTTTATTTTGCATTTTTTTATAGCCTATTAATTCTTCCATTTTGATGATGGTGGCTTTGTGATTTGTAGATTCTAGCTTGGTTAGATGCTTAACTTAGTGACTGTCGTTTATGTCATCTGTTGAATTGCTAAGCTGATTAGTTGGAGCTTGTTGTGAGCCACTAAATTTGCTGCAATTTGCTGATTCTTTTGAGTGGGTGAGTAATTATCATGGGGAAGGTACATTAGTTCATCTATTTCATTGTTTCAGTCATGCTGTTGAGTTGGGTTGGGTTGAAGTGGGGAGTTTCTTTTGGAATTTGAACCTCACATTATCTCTTAAGTTGGGTTATCAAGAGGTAGTGATACTTAAGGAATTGGGCTAATTAGAACTTCTGAATGGTGGGAGAAGCAAAAGTTTGTCCCAGCTAAGTTATTCCTCCCACCTACCTACTATAGGAAAATAACGCTAGAGTGGAAATACTAACCATGAAGGGAACACATTTCGAGGAAAAGAATTGGTGTTGTATAGGCCATGGCAAAGAGTCTGTATATATATTTGTAGCTGTATAAAATGGATTTTTAGGTGTTTTCTTCTCAATTGAAGAGCAAGAAGCATTGTAAATGTTGATAGATGTTGCTTCTGATTCTTGTAGGCCTTGTCGATCAGTTTTAGCTAAAGAAGGGCATATATCAAATGTCTCAACTTGTTTTAGGCTGCATTGAAGGTATTTTGCAGGTTGAAAACCAAGTGCATCTTATTATTCAAAGTACTATGATGTTCTTAAAAAGCATTTTGTTGCCTGAATCATCTTTTCTCCTATAAAAAAAAAACACTTGCGCTTATTGCAGATTGTTTTGAGGCAACTTAGACATGATGAATCTATACTTCAAAGCCAAACCACTGGAAAATGATTAGTGTTTAAGGCTTTCTTTTATATTTTCTTTACTGAGTATACTCTTACACTACCTAATTGGCTGTAAAGTGTCCCCTTTTGGTCTTTATGGTGTCTGGTCTTTTGTGTATACGTGCATCAAGACACTTTGAGAGGTAAAGGAAGTTGAGGGTTAGACCAGAAAATAACCTGTCTTTTCTTGTCTTGAATGAAATTTTGGAGTGCTTGTGGATGGTACACCTTGTGTCAAGTCACCCTAAAATCTTGTCTCAGCATTTTACCACCGCCATTGTGTTTACAATATACAACCATTTCTCTATCTCCCCTAAAAAAATCTCTCAGTGTTAAATATGCTTACTCATTTCATCTCCATGAATTAGGATTTATCGCATCCCAGATCTACCGCTGAAGGGCCATAAAAATACATTTAAAAATAATTCTTGTTGTTCTTAAGTATCATAAATCCTGCCTTTGTACTCTTTCTTGTGGTCGGTAAACTGATTTTAATTTTTTCTCTCATAGATCTATCTTAATGTTACTGAATCTGAACTAGATGCTTTATGTATGAGTTGCAGTTGAGGACCAAAGATTTTTTGACTTAAAACAGTTTGAATTTGCACATATAATTCCTGTTCTTTTTGTGTCAGGGGATTGCATTGACAACAACGATTATTCAGATTGTGCGTGTTCTAATATCAAGGTAATAACACCAACGCTTTTATTTCCTTTTAAGTTTTATTATTTTCTCATTGTATATTGTATAAGGTTGCTTCAATGTTGATTAACGAGCCTTATCGAACTTTGAACAACTATGCTCGCCACACATGCTTCAGATTTCCCAACATGGTCACTCTTTGGGTGCTCCCTAAGAAGTAAGGAAGTTTGGTAGAACAAGTTTCATTGTGAAAAATGAAAAGAGGATAAGAAAGAAATGAATCAAAGTGCATTATATTCCCAGTGTCCCATATCTGTTCACTCAGCTACTTGCAAATGTTCTGGTCAGAACCAATTCTTGTGTACTATTATCATTAACCATCAGTCGGAGAATTAATCTATACCCCCCATATTAATTCCAAGAATCTTTTTTCTAGTTTTCGATGTAATGAACTTTTAATATGTCAAGCCTCGTGTTAGGCATTTTAAGTCCATGATTTTTTATAAAATGGTAGATTGATGAGATCGAGTAAAATGTTGTTCCTTCATTAGCTTTTTCTTTTTTTATAAAGAAATATTAAGAACTATGAACATATAGTTAACTTCAGCATTCATGTGACACAACTCTGCATGGCAGAAAATTCTATGTTGCTTATCCAAAGAGTTTGAAAGCTACGCTCCTTGTACTTGTCTAACTGGCTTCTTACGCCTATGACAAGGGCATCAATATCCTTGTAGCACGTTGATACTGGACTTTGCATAATAGCTGGCCATGTGCATTCCAGCCGAAAATGTATTTAATATGATATTTGTGTTGTAGGGACGATGTAATGAGAAATGAGTTAAACCAAATAATACTACAATAGTGCACCAATTTAAACGCTGGATTTGGAATTGGCAAAATTATATGGAGCAATGCAGAACATTATGGAGTTAGACAAAGAGATGAATACTCTCTGAATCACTTTTTACATAAGAGATTCTATTAGTTTTACCTTGCTCTGAAATGTCCGGGGAAGGACTTTTCTAGAATTTGAGCTGAAATCTAATGTAGGGAGCACAAGATAGAGAAAAATTTTTGTAAAACCTACTTAAAGTCTTTGGCTAATCACTACATTGTATCTGCTTAAAACCTACTTGAAGTGGTCAAGGTTTACATAGTATCTGCTGCTACTATTTATAAGCAAAAAATGATTTTTTTTAAGTATATGCTGTATAGCACATATTATTTGCAAGTACACAACTGTTTGATCACTTTTTATATTATTTGTTGCTTAGATATGCTTGAACATGCTTGGTATGATTTGCTTTTTGGTTATGGGCATTAGGTATGCATGCTATTAGCCCCTTTTAATTTTCGTTTGCTTAGTTAGGCTTGAAAATGCTCGGAGTGACTTGGTTTTGCTTGATAGCTTGAAGTATACATCTTGTAGGCTGTTTCTTTTTCTTTTCCTTTCTTTTTTCTGTTTGAATGATTGGATATGCTTGAATAAGCTTGGTACGATTTGCATAGTTAAGTATCAGGACAATACTTTCTCTACTTATGTTCTGGATTTCCAACTCTAGGACATGGACAAAAACTGGATGACACTTGATAATAGAAACGATGCGTCTTATATACTTGGGGTGGCTACTTTCCTTGAATTTGCGTATTCGCAAAAGGCAGAAGATCTTAAGATCCCATGCCCTTGCAAACAATGCAATAACTTCCGCAACCATACAAAAAGTGTGGTAGAGGACCACTTGTTTGCCTTTGGAATTCGTAAAAGCTATACAAGATGGATACATCATGGTGAACAATTTCGACATGAAAGTGAGATGGATAATAATCATGTTGGGGATGGAGAGGGAGATAGTGATGCGGAAGACTTAAATGATATGCTGAATGAGATAGGAATACCGCACAAATGGGAGAAAATTGGTTTAATCGAGAAGAACAAAGTGAAGATAGTTCAAGTGGGGGTGATAGGGAAAATGATAACTTCCTAAAATTGTTGGAAGATGCAAAAAACCCACTATATCCAGGACACCAATTTTACTCAAAACCTGCCTTTCATAGTCACTCTTCTTCATCTCAAAATGATAAATGGGTGGACTATAAAGTCATTCAACTCATTGCTAGAAGTCATGAAGAATGCACTACCTCCTGAAGCTTCTCTTCCAAAGTCTTTCTCTGATTCTAAGAAAATCATTCGAGACCTGGTGAGATTGTAGTAATTGGTAGTTATTTATGCTTTTACTTTTATGAAATTGAAACACGTTGGTCCGGTTACAAAGAGCAACCTTCTCAACATATATACATACATGTGAACCACTAGTAGTAATTTACTTTTGTTATCTATGTAGGAATGTTTGAGACATAAGTTGGTTGGAAGAAACGTCTTATCTGAGCTGCGGCTTCTAGATATTTTGATAAGATGATGGAAATTTGCATTTGTGCTTTAGGCTATGCTTTTGTGTAGAAATGTAGTACATTGTCTTTTGGATGGCAACTTGATATTAGTACTTGATTTTGTTTTTTGAGTGGCCAATTGTGGCTAGTTGTTGAGCTAATGTGGCTTAAATTTGGACCCATTTTATTGTGGCTTATGTTTGATGAATTTAGAGACGCTTTATGGCTATATAAGTACATATATTTACATTTAACGTACTTTTACCTGCCTTTTTTTTGCATTTGTCAAGGTCAAAGGTCTCAATATACTTGTTGGAAATCCTACAAAGCAAGGGATCTAGTAATTTAGGCCTTCTAATATAAACGGTGACTACTTTAGAAGGTTGTCACTAACTAAAATTTCACCTAGTGACAACAATTCCTGTCACTGCTGAACATGCTAGATAGTGACAAGTTGAAGGTCGATCCAACGACAGTAAAAAATTTTGTGATGACAAAGAAATGTTGTCACCGGCCAACATGCTAGATAGTGACAAGTTGAAGGTCGCCACCCGCGCAGTAAAATTTGTGATGACAGAAATGTTGTCACCTGGGCTGAACATGCTAGATAGTGACAAGTTGAAAGTCGTCACTGTATAGTGAAAATTTGTGACAACTTTTGTTTCATCTATGACAAAAATACAGTAATAGGGTGACAACAAAAAGTCGTCACGAATGATGGAATTTAGTGACTTTTATTTCACATTGAATTATATAATTCTGGCGACTCCCTAAGGTTGTCACATAGACTCATTTGTGACATAGAATCGTGACAACCAGGACAAGGAAAATGTCGTCACTATAACTTTTAATGACGACTTTTTGGGTTTCTGTGACAACTTTTAGTTGTCACTGATATCCATGTTTCTTGTAGTGTATATTGAGTTTTTCACAAAGACATAGGTCATTGGACTGATGATTGTCATGATCTAAAGAAAGAAATGGAGTATCAGATCAAACAGGAAAATCTGAGATAATTTGTACAGCAAGCCCGAGACAATCGAGGTTATAAAGATCAGTTTGCAGGACAAATTGGATAGAGATTTGACTGAGGTAGTCAAAGATATAATCAAGGACAACAGACGACTCCGACAAGGCAAATCCATCAGGTGAAAGAAGAAGCAAATCTTACAGGTATTATCAATACGATCATTGGAGGACCTACTGGAGGTGATAGTATAGCAGCAAGAAAGACCTCCTTACAAAGTATCATAACAAAGGGATTTGATGAAGAGCTGAGACTCGAAGCATCTGAGGAAATAATATTTGATCCACAAAATCCAATTCCGGTCCTTTCCACCCATCATGAGGCACTTGTTATCCATGTGTTGTCCAACAATTATAGGGTAAATAAAATCCTTGTAGATTGTTGAAGCTGATTGATTGTGTTATTTGGGAAATCCTTTAGAGAATTGGGGTTTCAAGACATTCAGTTGATTCCTATTCGAACCCCTTTGATTGGCTTCGACGGGGAGCTATTCAAGAAAAAGGAGCATTAATGACACAGATTACCATAGGTCAGCTACCATGGAAGAAAACTATACAGGTAACATTTGTGGTTGTAGACCTTCATTCGGCATACAACGCGATTATGGGAAGGCCAATTCTTAATGCTCTTCACACAGTAATCTCTACTTACCACCTGTGTATAAAATTCCCAACCCTTTTCAGAACTGCGGTGGTCAGTGGAGATGTGACTGCAACTCAAGAATGTTGTACAGTCACTTTTAAAGGAAAAAGTCTACATCCCTCTCAGCTCTTCACTGCTAAAGACCTGGAGTTCAATAAACCCAAAGCTCTGAAAATCCAATTTGAAGAGAAATTGCATGAAAAAAGTCTCTGGCTAGACTGCCAACATCAAACCGTGAACATTGGCCTAACCTACCTTCTGAGGTGATTCACTTATTGTCAATTGATACATGATTACAAAGATTTGTTTACCTAGTTTGTATAGGACATAAGCGGAATCCCTTGAAAAGTAATAATCCACCAATTAAATGTGGATGAAAATGCCAAACCTATCAAGCAACAGTAAAGAGCTTTTCAGCCAGAACAGAATAGCATTGTAAATTAAGAAGTTGATACGCTCTTAGATGCTGACATTGTCAAAGAAGTTATGTACCCCACTTGGATTGCAAATCCAGTCCTTGTAAAAAAGTCAGATCAGAGTTGGGGAATGTGTGTAGACTTTACAGATCTCAACAAAGCATGCCCTAAGGACTATTATCCTCTGCCACGAGTAGACAGCCTGATGGACACCATAGTTGGGTATGAAGTCCTTGTATTCTTTGATGCCTACAAAGGCTGTCACCAAATTCAAATGGATGAAGCAGATCAAGAAAAAACTACATTCATCACAGAATGTGGAGTATATTATTACAAAATAATGCCTTTTGCACTGAAGAATGCAGGACCAACCTATCAAAGGTTAGTTAGTAACTTTTCAAATTTCAAATGGGTCGAAACATGGAAGTATAGGTTGATGACATGCGCGTTAAAAGTAAATATCTTGAAGACCTACCTGTAGATCTTAAAGAAACCTTTGATGTCCTACGAGCTGTGGGAATGAAGCTAAACCCCAAAAAATATGTTTCTGGGGTAACTTCCAAAAAATTTGTAGAATATAAGATATCCAAAAATGGAATAGATGCTAATCCGGAAAAGATCTGAGGAACCATGCCTCCACCACAAACCATCAAAGATGTGCAACAATTAATAGGAAGAATGGTTGTACTCAACAGATTTCTTTCTAAATCAGCAGAAAATAACTCCCCCTTTTTTTAGGTTTTAAAAAAGAGTGGAGATCTTA
Source organism: Gardenia jasminoides (assembly GCA_013103745.1). NCBI lineage: Eukaryota > Viridiplantae > Streptophyta > Magnoliopsida > Gentianales > Rubiaceae > Gardenia > Gardenia jasminoides. The sequence continues at coordinate 39,021,621 of CM023103.1, forward strand.
AATGGCATGAGACATGCCAAAAAGTTTTTGAAAACCTCAAAGAATACTTAATCACTATCCCAACATTGAGTTCTCCATAACCTAGAGAAACTCTGAACTTATATCTCTCGACTGGCAAAGAAGCCGTCAGTGCAGTCTTACTATGGAAAGAAGAGAAGAAGCAAATCCCTGAACACTTCGTCAGTGGAGTGCTACATAATGTAGAACAAAGATATATAAATGCAGAAAAAGTCATTCTATCCTTAGTACATACAGCCAGAAGATTGAGGCCTTATTTTAAAACCCACCCAATCGAGGTTTTAACCAATCTTTCACTACAGCAAATCCTTAATAAACCTGAGTCCACAGGACAAATGGTTAAATGGGTGCTTGAATTGGGAGAATATGACATTAAATATAAACCTCAAACAGCCATTAAAGCATAGGCACCAACTAATTTTTTGACTGAAGGATTTCAGGATCTTGAAGAAGGAAAAGACTCAACATCCCAAAGGTAAAAGGAATAGGTTTCCTATGGGCAGAGTTTAGACATAACCTTTGAGATCAAAAACTAAAAAATTGTCAAGTTTACCTCCGGAGCTAATTTGCACATTAAATGTTGATGATGCTACAAATCAAGATGGATGTGGAGCTGGTCTGGTTCTCATTAGTCCAGAAGGAGAAACTCTTATATATGTTTTGACGTTTGATTTCAAAACCTCAAACAATGAAGTAGAATATGAAGCACTCCTCACAAGTCTCAAATTAGGCAAGAATATGGGAGTGAAAAATCTGATTGTCAATAGTGATTCACAATTGATTGTCAATCAGGTTAATGGAGAATACGAGGCAAAAGAAAAAATTATGAAATGATATCTTGAAGCAGTAAAAACTCTCAAATAGCAATTTGAAACCTGCCAAGTTCAAAGAGCGTTGTGAGTACGAAATCATGAGGCTGATATCTTGCCAAAATTGGCAATCTCACCTTTTCATCACTTAAGTAAAGAAGTTTTAGTTGAGATCCTACAAGAAAGAAGCATAAAGCCAGAGCAAATACTTTCAACAAATACAGTTGAAATCTGGCTGACACTAGTACATCAATTTCTCACCATTGGTGACCGCTCGAAAGACAAAAGTGAAGCTTGAAAGGTGAAATTGAAAGCGACACAATATGCTGTGCAAAATAATCAACTATATCACAGATCATATCCCATGTCATGGTTGAAATGTCTGATAGAAAAAGAAGGAAATTATGTCCTCAGAGTAAGGAATTTGTGGAAATCATCTTGAAAGTAGAACTCTAGCAAAAAAATACATCTTATTAAGTTACTATCGGCTTGTAATATATACGGTGCCAGAGAATTGGTTCAAAGATGCCCATCTTATAATTCAATGCACATCTCATTTACGTTCCCCCAAACAAAATGATTCTAGTTGCAAGTCCTTAACCTTTTGTTCAATGGGGAATGGACGTATTAGGTCCATTCCAAAAGCACCTCAAGATTTTTAACATTTGATAGTTGTAGTTAATCACTTCACGAGATGGGTGGAAGCAGAACCACTTACCTCTATAACTGGAAAAACTGTTCAAAAGTTTATCTGAAAAAAGATATTATTTGCAAGTTTGGGTTACCTCATGTGTTAATATCAAATAACGGGAAACAATTCTCTGAGAATCCTATTAAATCTTGGTGTCAAAAACTCAAGATTTAACAACATTTCACATCAGTGTCACGTCCGCAAACTAATGGGGAAGCTGAACTTGCAAATAAAGTTATTTTAGGATCCCTAAAAAAGAAACTAGAAGTAGCGAAAGCTATGTGGGTTGAAAAGTTGCTTGAGATCCTTTGGGCCTACTGAACTATACCAAAAGTTGGAACTCAAGAAACTCCCTTCTTCTTAACCCTCAGAGTTGAAGCTGTTGTCCCTGCTGAGATTGGGAAACCAAGTTGAAGAGCTCAAACATTCAGTATTGAAAGAGATGAAGAAGAAATGAGGTGTAATCTCGACCTATTAGAAGAGGCCCGAGATCTGTTAGCCATCCGAGCAGTCAAATATAAAGGCCAAATCTCCAAGTATTACAATAGTAGGGTTAAAGGCAGATACTTTAAACCTAGAGATCTAGTCGTAAGGAAGAATATCATCAGTTCATAGACAGTTTAGGAAAGGTAGATCCTAATTGGGAAGACCTTACAAAATTGTTGCGACATACCAACCAGGTTACTACAAGATAGCAGACCTAAAAGGGAAATTGATCCACGTATTTGGAGTGCTTCCAGCTTAAAGAGGTTTTTTTTCTTAAGCTTTTCTTGTATTTTCTTATGTATGATCTGTTATCACATGTCTATATATGTTTGAACTATATTTTAGATCTTTTTTTATCTTTTGAGTATGTATTTAATCAACATATGCCATAGACTACTGAAAGGAAAAACTGCATTAAATTAAAATCTGAAGATGTCCATACAATTAACAAACAATAATAGATGTGAGGGCCTCAAAAATTAAATTTTTATTTTAAAAATGCATAATAATGTTTATATTATGTTTATTCACTTAAATATTAGTAAATTTATGTTTTGAGTGATTATTTGCTAATTTAGAGAATTTTTCAAGAATTATTTGCCGGTGTGTGGTTTCGGCCAGTTTAAACGTCAATTTTTGTTCCGAAGTGTGAATAGTGACTTTAAGATGAAACCGAGCATATGTAGGGATATTACAGAGATATAATTAAGGTTGGACAGTGTCGGAATGAGATAAAACAGTAAAAGTTAGAGTGTCGCGCGCGACGCGACCAAACTTTTCCATGATTTGAGGAAATGGTACCTTTTTGTCTTCCTTAAAGCTTTATTTCTTGCTTCTTGTGTTTCATTTTCAGCCACTCTTAGAACACAAGAGAGAGAGTGTGTGAGGGCCTCAAATTTCAGTATTTATTTTTTTTAAATGCATGATATTATCTATATTGCGTTTATTTATTGAAATATGAGTAAAAATATATTTAAAGTGATTATTTCTCAATTTAGAGAATTTTATACGAATTGTTTGCCGGTGTGTGATTTTGGCCAAAATTTAGCGTTAAAAATTGTTCCGACGCGTGAATAGTGACTTGGACTTGAAATCGAGCATGTGTAGTGATATTTTGGAAATATTATTATGGTGAGACAGTGTCGAGATGAAAGAAACTAGTGTAAGTTAGATATGGCACGCGACATAAAAGTGCCAAAAGCACTTTTCCCTTAAAATAAGGAAATGCACTTTTGGGTAATAAAAGCCTTGACTTTGGCTTCCTTGCTTTCATTTCAGCTGGAAATTGTGAGATAGAGAGAGCTAGAGCCAGAGAGAGAGCTTGAGAGAGAGTTTGTCTTCAAATTTTCTTCCATCTTCCATCAATCTTCTTGAAGCTTCAACCTTCATCAACCACCATCCTCTTCTTCATTCCTAGCAGCCGAGAAAGAGGAGAGAGGAGGAGCTTTGTCCAAATTTTGGAAGGAAAAAGGTGGGTTGAGTTGATCTTCCATTTTCCTTTCTTCTTACAAAGCAAATTGAACTTGTGAAGCTTGAATGATGGATTGTGGTTTGGTTTCTTTCTTCCCATTTCAGCCTGAACAAGAGGAGAGGAGAGAGAGAGATCTCAACCTGAAGGGAAAAAAGGAGGAAAGAAAAGCTTGGGTGATCATCTTGGGCTTGAGGTTGAACTTGGTGACGGATATCTTCAACGAATCTTGAAGATCGCTGGCTAGGATCAGGGTTTGGAAGTCCTCTAGTTTGGAAGCAACTTTCTTGAAGGAAAGCTCGAGGGATTTCATTGGATCTTGCCGGATCTCGTTGGATCTTGATAGATCCGGAGGTATAAGTCTCGAATCTTGTAGATCTATTAGTGTTAATTAGTGTAGATCTGTGGTTAATATTGAAAGAAATGATCTCATCTGAAAAGATGAAGTTGGGCTCTTGAAATCCCAACCTAGGTAGCGGACTTGAGGTGGCCTTTAGGTAGCGGACTTGAGGACCTGATTGGGAATTTGACTGTTATTTGTGAACTTGCCTTGATATGGTTAGAAATTAGGGTTTTTAGTTGTTGAAAATTTGAAGGAAAATGTATGTTATGGCCAAACCCATGCTTGGTGATTTTAATGTTTGATTTTGAAGTGTTGTGAATGTTCTTGAAGAGTTTCTTTTAAGAAAAACATGTATATTGTTCAAATTGTGAGTGTATGTGTATGTGAGAGAATGCTTGAAATTTAAAGGGTTAAAAGTGAGGTTTTTCATGAAATTTAAGTGGAAAGTGCTGTTTAATTAAATTTGAGGGTTTTGCCATGTCTTGGTCAAATTCTAGAGATTTTGAATATAATGGCGTGGTATGAAGTGTTTTATGTTAATATGAATGTTTTAACTAAAAGTGAATGTCGAACGTGTTGTTTAAAAAGTGATTTTGAGGTGTGAGACCTCACTTAAATGTTTTGTGAAAAAGAACGTGCTTGTAGTGCCAATGAGTATATCGGTGGGATGCTCTATTGAAATGAAAAGTGACTTTCAAGAGGATCTATTTGGAACATTGTACCATGAGAAATGAAAGCTTTTTCTCGAGAGAGTTTTGGAAAAATTGCCATTTGAAACTAAAAAGTGAAAGTGAACTGTGTTAGTGAATGAAAAAGAATGAATTGAATCTTATTGATTGTTTTAAATTATTTTAGGGGTGTGCAAGGTGACTTTGAACCCCTACGTGGAAGCTGAATCTTACCTTGGTGAGTTTCCATGCTTGTTTAGTGTTTCGTGCAAATGATTGTATATGAATGCAATGAAGTGAATGTTATGTGAAAATTGGTTTTAACCCTCGATTGGAATGGTATGTAACTTTTATCCTTACTCCATTTGAGTAAAAGTGATTATGAAAGTGTATTGAAGTGACCTGATTGTAAAAGTGCTTTCTGATTATATTGTGATTGTATGTGTTTGAAAAGGTCGAAATTCCCACGAGACCCATAGGTGAACCGCTTCGACTTCAGAAGGGGGCTAGGCTCAGGCCGAGGAGAAGAGGGGCTCATAGGGTTATTTAAATGTCACAAAGCACATTGACTCAGAACCACTGATACATGCTGACTTGGTTCTTGAACCGGTCTCAAAAGAGCAACAACCTAGTGAAGTGAAATGAATTGAAATGTGCTAGAGACTTGGCTTGTGACCTTGTCTCTGTTAAGAGCACCAAACCAGTGATTCATATATACAAGTGAAGTGAAGTGAAATAAAGTGTACTCGAGACTTGGCAGCGGACTTGTCTCGAAAATGAATACAATGTACACCTATCAAAGTGAAGTGATAAGTGCTTGTCAGTCTGAATTGGGGGTTTGGTGGAATAAGGGTAAAAGAGGGTTCTACATGGTAATAGTGGACAGCTGATCTGGAGTGTCAACTACCGTGTTCGATGGACAAGCTACCGGTTGTGGACAAGTATCGTGGAACTTCGCCCCGAGGGCCCCGGTTGTATCCAACCTTGTGTTGTTAATTGCTTTCCTATTTGTTTAAATTCCAAGTGTACTTGTAAAGTGAATTTGTTTATGTATTAAGTGACTTGCATGCTTTTGGGAACTCACAGGCTTTTAGCTCACCCTTTCCATTTGTTTTCCTTAGCAGAAAATGAGCAACCGAGTGGTGGTGCCAACCCTTGAGATTTGGGTTTTACTCGTGTTTTGATAGTTATTTTGGAGAATCTTGAATCGTGAATGTTGTGAACTTTTGTATAATGGAACTTGAATGTAAGGATGGATGATTTATGTACTATGGGATTGTAATTGGGATGTTCTATATTTGTAAGACATTGTACCCTTCTGTATTGTATCCAGGGTTTAGTTTGATAAGTTATATTGAATGAATGAGTGAGTGAGTCCTGGCTAGAGTTAAGGCGGTCCATGATTGCCCTAGGGGAAGGTGGGGTCACAGTGGTAATCGAGCCTAGGTTTTGAATAGTGGGCATTGAGAGAGTTAGTGAATTGTTAAGGGTTTAATAGGTTAGGAGTAAAAGTGAAGTGAGGGTTATTCATTTATGAATAAGTATTGTTGACCTTTAAGTTAGCATGAGCACTAATAGAGTTCTTTCTTATAGGTCATGGAGCCTGGAGGTAGTGACGGACCTCTACAGCCGACCCTACCCTATCTTATCGATTGAGTTCCAGGAGGTGCCCTGCGGCCTACAATCCCTAGGATTCTGCTAGTGGCTCTGTGGGTGTTGGAAGACCCATGCTTATCCCGGATCAATGCGTGGTCTGGGTGCCTCGAGAGGAAGAGGTGACTAGGATCGAGAGCACCAGAGAGATTGAGAGGCTTGCCAGCTTCTGCCCTGACCGTAGCTAGGATTAGAGCTTGAGGTCGAGGGTTTGGCTAACCCAGCGAAGCCAGGATTTGGAGGCTCGAGAGAGTGACATTGTGGCTGGGTGTGAGGACTCATTGGAGGGTGATCGAGGCTAACTGAGGAGGACTTCGGTTGCTTAACGACCTTGGTGCACGATGTTGATATGGGAGGAGAGCCTCAGAGTCTGTTGGAGATGCCATGGTTAGGGAGATCCTCGGTGCACTGATGTCCGATCCCTCGAGGATGAGTCCACGGAGACCCTCTTCCTCTGAGACTTGATGGATTGGCCTAGTTTAGGACTAGGATTTGACATAGACTTTTGTGGGAGCAGCCTATAGAGTGGGTTCCCAACTTTTGTAAAGTGCATGCTTGTTGACTTGTCAAGTACCGTATTTTTGTTTAAGTGTACTTGTGAACTTGATATACCAATGTGTATCTTTTGACAAAAGCATGCTTAACTGATGTACTCTTGGCACTTTATTGTAATGAAATGTAATTATGAAAGTGTTTTGTCTATCTTCTAAAGTAATTGTTCTAATTGTGTTTTTACTTTCCCCTATGTTCATGATAACTTGATGGCCCTCTAGAGAGCTATGGAAGGTAGGAGAGGCCGAGGTCGGGGACGTGGAACTAGACTCCTTCAAAATATTAGGGGTGATCATGAATCTACTGCTGATCAGAATCAAGGGGCCGGGGTTAACTTTGTAGAGTAAATAGCTACGGCCATGAACCGTATGACTGAGATTTTAGATTGTATGGCTGGGCAACAAGCTCTGGACTGAACAAGGCCACAGTAACTTTGGGTTGGTGAGGATAGAGAACACTTTGAGAGATTTCAAGGTTCAATCCCCTAAATTACGTGGTGAACCTAACCACAGAAATCGAGGGTTGGTTAGAGATGATTTCTGATAGTTTTACCGCTTTAGATTACACTGAGGAAAGGCAAATAACCTTTGCCACATTTCAATTTGAGGGAGCTGCCCGTTCGTCGTGAATCATGATAAGGGCCAAAATGGGATAGAAAATACCCCAGGACTTGGGTGAACTTCACTCGAGTTTAATGCCAAGTTTCAGATGATTACTCCAATAGTGCAAGAAAGGGAGGAGACTTCATTAGGTGTAAACAAGGATTGCAGTGTGGCGGAATGAGGCACAATTTACTAAAGCTGTCCAAGATTTGCCCGAACGGGTTGGTAGCAGAAAGGAGAGTAAGAAGATTTGTCCAGGGTGAGTGGAGCAAAGAGATCTTGCACTCTCAAGTCAATAGTTTTAGTGAAGGCGTGGAAAGGGCTCGAGAGGATTGAAGGGCAAGGCACAAGTGAGAAGTTTTAATGCAAGGAAAAGGAATGCACCTAGTGGTGGTCAGTGGTGGCCCAATGGACATGAATGTCCCCACCTCTAAGTTTGGAAGAGAATGGGAAGGACAACCCACTGGATCATCTAGGGGTCAAATTCTGGGGACATATGTTGTTGGGAGGATCAGAGGGGTATGAGAGGAAGAGGGACTATCAGGAGGTTCCCAGGAAGTCAAGTATCTACCCCATGTGTCTTGTGGTTTCCGGGAAGCCAAACCACTGAGAGAATGAATGTTGGAGGAAGAGTGGAGCATGTCTTAAGTGTGAAAGTATAGAACGCCAGGTTATGCATGTCCAGTATGGCCCAGGAGGAGCAAGAATGACCCAGCCGCAAGAAAACCCACTTTCCAGTCAAGCTAGTGCAGCGGGGAAGTCAGCCAAGTACCGGACTAGGATCTAACCATTGACCAGCAGCAAGTTCGACCTAAGTGGTGGTTGAAGGTACCATCCCGTCTTTCATTCGCTTAGCTAAGATTTTGATTGATCACAGTGCATTTACATTCTGGCTTGTGAATCCTTCCACTTTTAAATGGGTAGACATAAAACCTACTAGATTACCTTATGATTTGGAGGTCAAGACACCTACAGGGGAACAAAGTTTAATTACTAGTTGGGCATACAATTGTGATGTTTGGATAGGAGAAAGAAAGGCTGGTGGTGGACTTGATTGGTTTACACATAAAGGGTATGATGTTATCATAGGGATGGATTCTCTAGCCGTTATCATGCTAAATTGGATTGTGGGCAAAGACTATAGAGTTCTCTATTCACGGAGAAGCTACTTTGAGGTTGGGCAGTAAAAGGGAGATTAGTCATCTGCCATTTCAAGGATTGGCGAGAAAATTGTTAAGTAAAGGGGCTCAAAGGGGTACCAGCCTTTTGTGATAAACCCCTTCTAGTGATAAGATGAAGTTAGAAGAGGTACCCTATTGTAAGGATTTTCTGATGTTTTCACGAAGAGTTGAAGAATCTTCCCGGCGGATGATAGAATTTAAGATTGATTTGGTACAGGGAACAGACTCAATTTCTAAGACTACATCAGAATAGCCCCAATGAACTTAAGAATGAAGGTCCAATTACAAGATCTATTGGAGAGGTTTTATTAGGGAAGCGACTCACCTTGGGGGCTGTGTGCTCTTTGTTAAGAAAAGGATGGAAGTTTGAGGGTTGTGCATTGACTATCGAGGCCCTGAATGATGTGACAATAATGAATAAGTATCCTTTGCCGCTTATTGATGAATTTGATCAATTACAAGGATCAGTGGTCTTTTCTAGAGTGGACCTTAGGCAAGGGTACTACCAATGCCTTGAGGATTAGGGAAGAAAGGCGTGCAGGAGGCTGCTTTTTAACTTCAGTGAACATTTTGAGTTTGTGGTAATACCCTTTGGGTTGACTAATGCTCAATGATATTTATGGTGTGAGAACCAGAAAAAAAATACGTAGTGATGAAAATGGAAAAAAAATGGCTTGATTATGGCAGAAATATAGGGTCCACATTATTCTCATTTTAAGTACTTTTATTTTTGTATGCATAGCGTGACATTAATTTGGAATTGCATTTGGATATGTAGCCAAATGCATAAAATCTATGTGGCACATTAAGTGGGACTTACGTTTTAATTGAGGGATTAGAAGCTAATTACCTAGAACTTTGCAATTCTTGGCCAAGATCATGCCACATGTCAACCAATATCCATAACCCCTTGACTTAAGATTTCTATTTAAACCTTCCATTTCAAAAATTTGAGCAAAATTTCCCTCTTCTCTTCTCTCTCTTGGCCCTTCCACCATGAAGAACAACCAAAACTTAAGCTAGAAATTTGAGGGTGATTTAGTGAAGGAAAAAAACAGCTTTGGGTAAAATCCAACCTAGATTACTACTTAAACCTCAAGCCTTGTTGCAAGAGTGTGGAAACTCTTTGGTGGTTTATGTCACTCTTCTAGCAAGGTAAATCCTCATTTATTTATGCTTTAATGAACCTTGAATTCAAGGAGAATGTTAGTTAAGGTGTGATAAATGGCTTGTGGGTGTTTGAGAGGAAAATCATGGAAGGATTTATTGTGTTTGAAAACTAGAACTTAGGTTTTCAATTTTGGCTATCATGTGTTTGCACGATGAAATGCATAGCCGAATGACTTGCGATGCTTTAATGATGGGTTAATTTCTGGCATTTTAGCTTGTTAAACACATTGGCAAATGATGGGAATGGGCTTTAAGGTTGATAGAAGAAAATGATTCCAATCTGAAATTTTTTTGCAGGAAATCAGAAATGGAAATCAGTCCCTTCCGAGGTTACTGTTCACTGTAGAAAATGAATTAGCATCAGCCTTATACCGTTAGAAATCCCTATGAACCTAGTTTTAAGCGCCCGGGAGACTTGATTTGATTTTTCGTTCGGTGTTATGACTGTTTTCAGAGACTGTTTGACTAGCCTGAAATTGTTCCGACAGATTTCTTGCTTCTCGAGTTTTGCCATTTTGACTAGGATTAAACATGATTTGATGATTGACCTCTTCATGAAAGTTGTAGGGCTATGTCTTACCTTTGAAATGCCATAAAAAGTAAACCCTAATCTGATAAGTGTGTCCAGTTATGAGTAAATTATTGCAGACATGGCAAAGTTAAATGCGATGGCTTCATTACACCAAAGCTTTTCTCGTTCCTTTTTGTTCTTGTATGCAACCTTGTGCGTGTCCGACTCCCTACGTTTATGATTCTAACATGTGGATGAGCTTTTCATTTGATCATCTTTATAGTTACTTGGATTAGTCATTTATAAATTGTGCATTCAAGTGTGATTTTTTATCAAGTACAAAATTTTCAATGAGTGCATCATTAGGTCTTCGTTTGGTGAGTCCAACTTAAATACACCCGTTTCATTTGTATGGCTAGACTTGCCCAGAAAGGAGAAAATAGAGGGTGACTTAGGCATAAACACGCGAAAAGATCTTACTTGATTTGGTGAGTGTTCCAATGCTTGTTTACTTACTAACCGTGTGACTAGTTGGATTATCGATCTTGACCTACTGATTATGTGAACTACTTGAAATCTGTTAGCATGAACACTCTCTTATGTTATTATGATGCGGAGGCGAGTGCGTACTTTATCACCGCACTTTCGATTTCTTTTGCTTGAACTATATATCCTTGATATCATGATACTTGTGGATTTGGCCACCTATATGTGATCTGTGAAGAGTCGTTTGGGTGATATCACATGCGACTAATCTGTTTAGAAGCTTGTTTACATTGCTTGTTAACATGCGTACGTGAAATAGCCACTTGTGTGATATATCTGGAGCTAATCTTGTTATCAGTTCACAGGACTATTGATGAGTCCACCCATTGACCGTATTTCGTTGGTGGTCGAGGCGAGTTAGGGCTTGGTCGGGAGACTATCATTGCTTACTTGGATCCTGTTTCTACTTTTGGTATACTCGGTAGTACCTCACATGTGTTTGGTGTTGGGGCCGGTAAGGATTTGGGAGAATGGGTGAGCGGGTATGGCGTGAGTGGGGTTCTCTTGGACATTAATTCTTGCATTTCCTGGTTGTGAATTAATGTGTAGGACTGGATCAAGGATTCTTTGTGGAATTTGGCTCACTGTGAGAACCATCTGTATCCTTTATATTTAAATTGTTATTTAAGTGATCCTTGTGGCGATCTTGTTAAGAGAATCTTGAGTGCTGAACTCCTCGTGAGCGATCTCAGGAATTCGGCTTGTGAGCATTAGTGCATAGGCACCATCTGGTTGATACTTTCGTTTGTCAATCTACGTACCATACCCAGAATTCAAATTTTATTGCAAATGTACTGGTGTGATTGTTTATCTAAAATCTTTGTGGTACAAATGTGCTAATTGCTATTTTGCATACTGTCTTTTGCGGGAACATCTTTGGGTTTTTAGCTACCACTATTTTCCACTTGGAGATTTGCTTGAGCTTAGGATCGGTATGTGCAAGTATTTTAAGTTTTTGTTATACACTTTTGTTTAGAGAGATGTACTAGCAAACCCTATCATGGATAAGTTTAGAGGTTGATTTTGTGAAATCCTTAAGTACCTGTTATGTTTTAAGTTGGAATGGTGATGTGAAACTTATGTACATATGTTGGTTGACTTTTTTTGTGGAGCTGGAAGTTTAGTTTTATGAAGTTGTGAGTTGTTGGTTTATATTAGCTATGGAGTCCGGCTGGCTGAGCAGCCGGCGAATCTACTAGGAGTTAAAACCACTAGGGAGAAGTGAGCATCACATATGGTTTGATAGCAAAGGTCTTTCAACCATTTGCCCAACAATTTGTGGTTGTATTCATAGGCGACATTTTTGGTATACTCAAGACTCGAGAGGGACCATGCTCGACACTTGCAGAATGGTACTCCAAACTTTAAGAGAACATCAATTGTTTGCTAAGTTCAATAAGTGTGATTTGGTTAGAGGAAGTGTCCTTTAAGGGTATAACATCTCTAGATGGGCAGAAATTACTGGATCCCTCAAAGTGGAGGTGGCAGTGACTCAATGGAAGCAACCTAGAAACCCTACAGGAGGATTAGAAGTTTCTTGGGATAGGTGTATTACCGTGATTCATTGAGCTGGGGCTTCAGGAAGGTCTCGAGATAGGTGGGGCCATTAGTGAGGATCTAACCAAAAGCATGTTAAGTTTGCTTGGAATCAAAGTGTGAGGCCAATTTTAGGGAGTTAAAGAAAGCGTTTGACCATGCCCATGTTGACTTTGCCAAATGGAAAAGATGGGTTTGTAGTTTATTAGGATGCCGCACCGAAAAGAAGGATTGGGGGTGTGTCGATGCAAAATGAAAAGTTATTGCTCGCTATGCCTCTAGAAAGCTAAAACCGTGAGCAAAACTATCAACACATGATTTGGGTTGGCATGAGTTATCTTTGCATTGAAAAAGTGGAACATTATTTGTATGGGGTGACATTTGGGGTTTTCATGAACCACAAGAGTGCCCTTAAGTATTTATTTTCTCGAGTTAAATTTAAAGGCAGAAGTGATGGGTAGAATTTCTTGAAAACTATGATTTGCCTTATAAGTTATCACCACGGAAGACCAACAAGGTATGAGATGTCCCCACAGAGTCGAGAAGGTTCAAGTAGCAGGAGGGCTTGATGGTTGAATTAGAGTGGGAAATGTTAGAAAAGTTGGGGGGCTGGAGCCCTCATTTGGAAAAGCGAAGGTCATATTTGGGAATATAGTGTTGGAATCTTCTAGACATTCTAGAGCCGCATTAAGATGCACAAAAGGAGATTCCATGGTGCAAAATGGGTATTTGGAAAAGTGAACAAAGGAGCCTAGACTTTAAAGCTAGGGCAGAGGGATCTTGAGGTTTGAGATCATGTTGTTATTCAGAACAATGAAGAAGCTGAAAGAAAGCAATTTTAGAAAACACATGAACAAAGAATTACACAATTCATTCCCCGGAAACAATAAGATGTCTTTACAAGACTTGAAAATGATGTATTGGTGGGGTGGTTTGAAAGGGATGTGGCAAGATTTGTTGGAGACTTGTCTCATGTGCCCGACAAGTTAAGGAGGCTGAGCACTGAAAAAGAAAACAGGGACTTTGCAACCCTTAGAGATACAGAATGGAAATGGGATCATATCACTATGGATTTTGTGTGGGTTTGCCTAGGAGTCAAAAAAGGAGATGATCTGGGAGTTTGGGTGATAGTGGATGGACTTATTAAGGCTGCTTGAGGTAAGTATGAAATGTCCTTTGGAGAAATTGCTTCGGTTGTCTTGGGCAAGTGTTAGATTACATGGGAATTTTGTGAGCATGCATCTACGATAGAGAGGAATTTGTCTCTCGGTTGGCAAAAGTTACAAGAAAATTTGGGGACTAGAGTTGGTTTGAGTAGCCTTTATCATCCCCACAGGATGGACAATCGAAAGAACAATTCAAATTTTGGAAGACATGTTGAGGTCATGTATATTGGATTTTGGGGAAGTTGGAGTCAACACTTATGCCTCTAGTTGAATTTGCCTACAACAATAGTTACCATGCTTCAATTCAGATGGCTCCCTATGAAGCACTTTTATGGGAGAAGGTGCTTAGATCACCTATTCATTGGGATGAAGTGGGAGAAAAAGAAAATTTTAGATCCAACTACTATTCCTTGGGTTGAGGAGGCTTTTGAGAAAGAAGTAAATTCTAGTTGAGAGAAGACTTCAAGCGGCTCAAGTCAACAAAGAGTTATGCGATACTTAGAAGAAAGGATTTGGAATTTGATGTAGGGGACAAAGTATTTCTTTGAGTTAAACATAAAAAAGGAGGTAGTATCTAAGAAGGAAGAAGTTAGAAACCCGATATGTAGGCCCGTTTGAAATTCTCAAGCGAATAGGCAAAGTGGCATACAGTTAGATTTACATAGCATGTCAAAAGTGTCAAAGATTCACGATGTCTTTAGTGTCCATGGCTTAGAAGTATCATCGACCCACGCCATGTGTTGGCCTTAGGAAGCGATTGAAGTGGATGAATCCTTGTCTATGAAGGCGTCTGTAAAATCCTCGACGAGTGAAAGATTTGAGGAGCAGAAGATCCCATTGGTCAAAGTTCTTTGGAGGAATCATGCTATTGAGGGAAGCAACATGGGAATGGAGGGAGAGAGTTGAAGAAGAGTCATCAGAGTTGTTTACCTAGAAGGTAAGAATTTTGAAGACAAAATTCTCTTAAGAGGGGAGGGAAGGATGTGAGGGCCTCAAATTTCAGTATTTATTTTTTTTTAAAATGCGATATTATCTATATTGTGTTTTTTTATTGACTGAAATATGAGTAAAATATATTTAAAGTGATTATTTCTCAATTTAGAGAATTTTATCAATTGTTTACGGTGTGTGTGGTTTGGCCAAAATTTAGGCGTTAAAAATTGTTAAACACGTGAATAGTGACTTGGACTTGAAATCGAGCATGTGTAATGATATTTTGGAAATATTATTATGGTGAGACATGGGATGAAAGAAACCAGTGTAAGTTAGACGACCATAGCGGTGACATAAAGTGCCAAAAAGCAACTTTCCCTTAAAATAAGGAAATGCACTTCGGCAGTTTTTGGAAGGAGGGAAGAAACCACCCTCTATTTTGAGGTTTAGTTGGAAAATATTTTTTTTTTTTTTTTTTTTGTTTAAAAATTGATTTTGATTTTGAAAAAAAGAAATGGGTCATGGGACTACAAAAATCGCGACGATTTGGACCCAAAACAAAAAGTCTAGAAAAGGTTTTAAGAAAATTTGGAATTAGTCACTTGGTATGGAGTTTAGGTGTAACAAGTCACCCAAAGATTTTAATTTAATGAAAATAAACTACGAAAACCCTTTTTAGGCGACTCAGGTCTTTGAAAACTAGAAATAAGGTTAGGGAGACCGGTTGAAAGAAGGGAGGCAAAGATTCGATGTTACTGCGTCTACTAAGGCATTCTAACCTAATAAAGTTAGTTGCAAGATTTAGTTAAAATTTCTAATTCTAACTTTAAAATTTATCACATTTGGATGTTATCTATATGGATGCAAAACCTAAATCTAATGTTAGATGAGAGGGGCAAAATGTCTCCTTGAGGTTTGATTGGAATTGATCACATTAGTTGTGTCATCAAGTTTGATCCCTCAGGAGGTCATGAAAAATGCAAATGATGAAACTTGAAAAAAGCGGAGAACTAGGGTTTTCAAAAGAGTGCAATTTTATAAAATCTCAAGGGGAAAGAAATTAGATTTTGAAAAGATCAATTTTAAGTGCAAAGAGGAACTTGAATTTTCAAAGGTGTAATTTTAAGAAAAGCGGTTTTGACTTTGAATTGCTAAAACATGAAGAAGAAACTTGACTTTTAAAGAATGATTTTGATAGAATAATGCATATGTATGTCCTAAGAGGGATAATGCAACATAATGGGTCTGGGGACTAAGTTCGTGACTTTAAATCTTACCTTTTCATAGAAGGAAATAAAAGCGTGCTAAGGCTAAGAAACCATACTAAATCTTTCCCTAATTCAAGGGTAATGCCTTAAATGCACTAATCTATTTTTGAAAGAAAACTAAATGACATGTTTAGCATACGGGATGGGAGAATAATAACATACAAAAATGGAAAGAAACTCTAAAGTGAAAAGTGTGTGAAATTTGTATCTAATGCATGAGCGGCATTTAAGGGTCTAGCATTGGACTAGCCCTAGATCAAAAGTTCTCACTAACATTGGATTAGTGAAATCGAAGGAAAGACCACAACTAGCATTGGACTAGTGTGGTGGCGTCAATACATTTACACAATAAACATGTTGACATGATAAACAAGTTAAACACATAAAACACATAAACCACATAACACATGAGCATAATGCGGATGCAAGACCCTAGAAAGCAAGTAAACACATAAACATACAAGCATGCAAAATAAACATATAAAACCTAATTATTACATTGGAACCTAAATACATTCTGGGAAAAATTTGGAATAATAATCTAACTATTACATTTTCTAGAATAAATACACTTTTTTACAAAATTAAACCTATCTATTACAACTTGGCATCAAGGCCTCCAAATGATTTGCCAAAATTAAATGGCATAAATAAAGACTAGGCATGAATAAACAAGGAAAACTTAATTTAAAACATGCAAGATCATGCAAAAAACACATAAGAGCACATAATAGGGGAAAGAGTTACCATCCATGATGTGATGCCTTAGTGGAATCCTTAAATGAGGGAATGGTTATCTAAGACTCAATATCAACAAAGGGATCAAGGTACCAATTTAAAGGAAAAATTAATCAAAAATTCAAAGAAAGGTAGAAAAAGCAGATTATGCAAGAAAATTGGGCGAGGCGGAAGACATGAACACTGAAGTTTCTAGAACAAAATAGCAGAAATAGCAATAGAATCTGAACGAGAGGTTACGTGGATGGATTTGCAGGATCGAGTCAGCGTTACAAAAATCAAAGTTCGGAGAGGAAGCTGAGCGGGGAAGCAATTCAGCGTAACCATCGCGTCTCTTGACTTCAAAAATCATAAAGATTGCTTCAGTTTTCAACCCACAAGCATAAATAAAATCATCAAGCGGTTCCAATTCAAGGAATAAACATCATCATCGAGATCATATCAAGGCATGTTTAGAAAGATCAAATTCTAAAGCATTAACATCATCAAAGAGACAGAAAAAGGGAAAAGAAGCGTGTCGGGTTAGAAAGCGCGGGTAGTTACGGGTGGCAGCGTAACAACAGCGTTCTTCACGTCTTCAAATATTCAAGCGAAGCGTGGGCGTTACAGCGAACTAATCCGTGCAAGAGGTCCAGGTGTTTCTTCACATCTTCAAACATTCAAGATGGAAGCGGGGCCGTTACAATTATTCATAAGTAGTCGCATTTTTCACATCTTCAAAGCGTGAAGAACATTTTCAGAAATTTTTTCCAGGAAAACCTAGCAGAATCACCACTTTCAACAACAAGCGTCGATTTTAAGCGTAAAACAAATCTATTAGCCTTACAAGGCTATCTAAAACATCTTTATACTCATATAACAACAAATAAACATCATCAACTATTATAAAACATCAAAAAACATAGTCAAGATCTTGGTTCCACCAAAGGTCACATTTTGCAATATTCACGTTCAAAAAAATAGGGATGAAAGGGAATCACACGACCTCTTGATCTCAGAAAAAAAAGGAGTTTGGTTGAAGATGGTTTCCTTCTCTTTCAAAGCAAAACCCTAGAATCCTTTTCTTTCTTTTCTTTTCTCTCTTTTCCTCTCATTTTTCTGTTTCTTTCTCTCTCGACCTCCTCTTCCCTCTTTCTCTCTCGAACTTGACCTCTTTAGAAAACCCTCTCTAAGCTATTTATAGCCATAAAACTAGCATGAAGGGGTTTGGATAGTTTGGGGTGAGGTGGGTTGATTTTGAGCGTTAGATGAATTGTTAATGGATTAAGGTGAGTTGGGTATTATCTAAATTGATTTCTTGATGCTCAAGGCGCAGAAAATACAGCTGGAAATGAGGAAGGAAAGGCTGGAAAAAAAGCAGCGTAATTTTTTTAACCGATCAAGTTCTGGACTAGTTACGGATGGATCAGTAACTAGTCGCGTTTACTTTTTTTTTTTTTAAGAAAAACCTACAAAATAAGAAAGATGTGTTAGAATATTAAAATAAATAACTAAATATTAATAGATAAAACATAAGAAAACAATTGAAATAGTCAAAATTTGGTGTCTACAGGCATTTTTTTGGGTAATAAAAGCCATGACTTTTAGCTTCCTTTAAAGCTTTCATTTCAGCTGGAAATTGTGAGATAGAGCTAGAGAGAGAGAGAGGAGAGCTTGAGAAGAGAGTTTGTCTTCAAATTTTCTTCAATCTTCCATCAATCTTCTTGAAGCTTCATCAACCACCATCCTCTTCTTCATTCCTAGCAGAAGAGGAGAGAGAGGGAGGAGCTTTGTAGAATTTTGGAAGGAAAAAGAGGTAAGTTGAGTTGATCTTCCATTTTCCTTTCTTCTTACAAGCAAATTGAACTTGTGAAGCTTGAATGATGGATTGTGGCTTGGTTTCTTCTTTCCATTTTAGCGAACCAGGAGGAGAGAGAGAGATTGAACCTTTGAAGGGAAAAAAGGAGGAAAGAAAAGCTTGGGTGATCATCTTGGGCTTGAGGTTGAACTTGGTGGCGGATATCTTGACGAATCTTGAAGATGCGTGGAGCTGGGATCGAGGGTTTTAAGTCCTCTAGTTTGGAAGCAACTTTCTTGAAAGCTCGAGGGATTTCATTGGATCTTACGGATCTGTTGGACCTTGATAGATCGGAGGTATAAGTCTCGAATCTGTAGATCTATTAGTGTTATTAGTGTAGATGTGGTTAATATTGAAAGAAATGATCTCATCGAAAAGATGAAGTTGGGCTCTTGAAATCCCAACCTAGGTAGCGGACTTGAGGTGGCCTCTAGGTAGCGGACTTGAGTTTGATTAAATTTGATTGTTATTTGTGAACTTACCTTGATATGGTTAGAAATTAGGGTTTTAGTTGTTGAAAAGTTGAAGGAAAATGTATGTTATGGCCAAACCCATGCTTGGTGATTTTAATGTTTGATTTTGAAGTGTTGTGAATGTTCTTGAAGAGTTTCTTTTAAGAAAAACATGTATATTGTTCAAATTGTGAATGTATGTGTGTGTGAGAGAATGCTTGAAATTTAAAGGGTTAAAAGTGAGGTTTTTCATGAAATTTAAGTGGAAAGTGCTGTTTAATTAAATTTGAGGGTTTTGCCATGTCTTGGTCAAATTCTAGAGATTTTGAATATAATGGCGTGGTATGAAGTGTTTTATGTTAATATGAAAGTTTTAATTAAAAGTGAATGTCGAACGTGTTGTTTAAAATGTGATTTTGAGGTGTGAGACCTCACTTAAATGTTTTGTGAAAAAGAACGTGCTTGTAGTGCCAATGAGTATATCGATTGGGATGCTTTGAAATGAAAAAGTGACTTTTCAAAGAGGATATTTGGAACATTGTACCATGAGAAATGAAAGCTTTCTCGAGAGGTTTTGGAAAAATTGCCATTTGAAACTAAAAGTGAAAGTGAGCTGTGTTAGTGAATGAAAAGAATGAATTGAATCTTATTGATTGTTTTAAATTATTTTAGGGAGTGTGCAAGCGGTGACTTTGAACCCCACGTGGAAGTGAACCTTACCTTGGTGAGTTTCATACTTGTTTAGATGTTCACGTGCAAATGATTGTATATGAATGCAATGAAGTGAATGTTATGTGAAAATTGGTTTTAACCTCGATAGAATGGTGTGTACTTTATGCACCTACTCCATTTGAGTAAAAGTGATTATGAAAGTGTATTGAAGTGGCCCGATTGTAAAAGTGCTTTCTGATTATTATATTGTGATTGTATGTGTTTGAAAAGGTCGAGGAAATTCACGAGACCTATAGGTGAACCGTTCGACTCAGTGGGGGGCTAGGCCTAGGCCGAGGGAGAAAGGGCTGGCTCATAGGGTTATTTAAATGTCACAAAAGCACGGTGACTCGAGACCGGTGATACATGCTGGGACTTGGTTCTTGAACCAGGTCTCAAAAAGCAACAACCTAGTGAAGTGAAATAATTGAAATGTGCTAGAGACTTGGCTTGTGACCTTGTCTCATTAAAACACCAAACCAGTGATTCATATATACAAGTGAAGTGAAGTGAAATAAAGTGTACTTTCGAGACTTGGCGTGGGACTTGTCTCGAAATGAATCTAATGTACACTATCAAAGTGAAGTGATAAGTGCTGTAGTCACGGTGGGGGTTTTGGTGGAGTAAGGAGTAAAGAGGGTTCTACATGGTAATAGTGGCAGTTGTGGGTGTCAACTACCTGGTTCGATGGACAAGTATCGTGGAACTTGGCCCCTGAGGGTCCCGTATCCAACCTTGTGTTGTTAATTGCTTTCCTATTTGTTTAAATTCCAAGTGTACTTGTAAAGTGAATTTGTTTATGTATTAATGACTTGCATGCTTTTGGGAACTCACGGACTTTTAGCTCACCCTTTCCATTTGTTTTCCTTAGCAGGAAATGAGCAACCGAGTGGTGGTGCGAACCCTTGAGATTTGGGTTTTACTCATGTTTTGATATTTATTTTGGAGAATCTTGAATCGTGAATGTTGTGAACTTTTGTATAATGGAACTTGAATGTAAGGATGGATGATCTATGTACTATGGGATTGTAATTGGGATGTTATGTATTTGTAAGACATTGTACCCTTCTATATTGTATCCAGGGTTTAGTTTGATAAGTTATATTGAATGAGTGAGTGAGTGAGTCGGCGAGGCTGAGGCAGGTCCGTCGACCTTTTGTAGGGGAAGGTGGGGTCGATCCTGAGAGAGGCTTGAGAGAGAAAGAGAGAAAAATCTTAAGAAGTTCTTCTTCATCTTCTTCATCTTCCATTTCTTGGAGCTTGAAGGTTCCATTGAAGCCATTTCTCTTGTGTCTTCTCATTCCTTGGCTCTTGTGTGAGGAGTGGGGAGAGGAGAGGTCGAGGTTGAGAGAGAGAGAGAGAAAGAAAAGAAAGCTTGTGTGGCTTGTCACCCTCTTGTTCTTGAGCTTGTTGTCGGAAATCATCATCAAAACAAGCAGATCTTGGGCTAAGGTTGGAGCTTCTTGGAGTTGCTAAGTTTGGGAATATCATTCTTGAGAAGAGCTCACAAGATCTTGTCTGATCTTCTTAGATCTAGATAGATTTGAAGGTATAAGACTCAAAACTCTTAGATCTAACTTGATTAGTGTTAAATATAGTAGATCTACGGTTTATTTTGCTAGAAATGTTTATAATGAGAATTTTGAGTTGGGTTCTTGAATTCCCAACTTAGGTAGTGGACTTGAGGTGACTTTTAGGTAGTGGATTTGAGGACCTGATTGTGGTTGTGATTGATATTCGTGAAATGAGTTCATTTTATGGTTAGAAAGTAGATTTTGTTGTTAAAAATTTTGAAGGAAAGTGTTGTGGGTTGGCCGAACCATGCTTGGAAATTTTGATGTTTGATTTCAAAATTTTATGATATTTTTTGATGAGATTTTGCTTAAGTAAATATGTATTATGTTCGACTATGAGTATAAGCTTTAACAGAGTGAAAATATTGAACTTTAATGGTGAAAAATTGAATTTCATTAAACCTTGAGAGAAAAGTGCTATTTTGGACAAATTTGTGGATTTGAAATACTTTAGCTAATTTTCATGAATTTTGTGCATTGAGACCTAGTGAAAATTGTCTGAAAAATGTGTTAGAACTTTGGTCAAAAGTTTGGTGTTGAATTTGAACTCAAATGAGTGATTTTGAGATGAAATACCTCACTTTATTTCAATATGCTAAAAGATTAAAAGTCGCCTGGATGGAGTACATCGATAGAGTGGTTTAGTTATTTGAAGTTTTGATTTGAAAATGGAACCTTTTAAGATGATTTTTGACTCGTATGACTATTTTTCATTTGAGCAAAGTTAGAGGAATTTTGTGAAGAATTTTGATAAGACAAATGAATGAGTTATTTGAGTGTAGTTTCGCTGTGTGTGAGGCAAAACTTATTTCTTCCTTTTTCGTGATAATAGGAGGTGAGGAAGGACTTGAACCAGATCCTACCTTGGAAAACGAACTTTGCTATTGTGGTAAGTTTCAATGTTTGCTATGTGATTATGTGAATATGATTCCAATTGTGTTAGTTAAACAATTTGATGTGAAATTGGGTTTTCAAACCATCAAGTGAGGTGGTGTGTACTTCATCGTACTTACCTTTATTTGAATGAAAATATTTGTGAAAGTGTTTTGTAGTGACCTATGTGTGTGTGTGAAATTTCGAGAATTCTTGAGACCTATCGGTGAGTCATTCGACTCGAGCTGTAGGCTAGGCCTAGGCCGAGGAGAAAGGGATGAGACATAGGGTTATTTATGTGATGTGATGAGATGTGATATGTGCTCGAGACTTGGCATGTGGACTTGTCTCGGAAAAGAACAATAAACAAGCTATGTGATGTGATGTGCTTGGAGTCGGGCCCGATGAGGGTTAGGTAGAGTAAGGAATAAGTGGAGGTCTACATGGTTATATTTGTGAAAGTTGACGGAGTGCTAACTACTCAGAATGTGATCGAGTTTCGTGGATCTTGGCTCCTGAGAGCCCCCGTATCCTATTCATGTATTGTTAATTGCTTTCCTTATGTGTTCATTTCTAGATTCGAATTTGAAATGAAATATCCTATGTATTATGTGCTTTGCTTGCCTTTTTGAAACTCATTGGGCTTTTAGCTCATTCTTTTCAATTTGTATTCCTTAGCAGGGACTGAGAACCCAAGTGAAGGTGTCAACCGTTAGAATTAGGGTTCACTTATGTATTTGGTTGGAAAAACTTGAATTGTGAATTTGAGAGTTTTGTATTATGAGAATTTGAATGTATGTTTAAGTACTTTATGCAATTTTGGAATTATAAGGTTGGAACAAGGTGCTTGTGAGTTACCGTTTGGTTTGGGTTGATAATGGTATCTTAGTTTGATATATATATATATTAGTGAACTTTATGTGAGTGAGTCCTGGCGAGAGTTAGGCAGGCAACCCGCCGAACCCTTTGGTTCGTCTTAGGGGAAGGTGGGGTTGTCACAGTAGCAACCACATACACATGTACCAGACTGATTCTCTACATTTTTCTCTATAAGTTCCTCCATCTATTTCTCTTCACCTAGTGCTCATTCTCCCTCGTGGATGTTTATAGGGGCTTGAGCATCAAAATCTAATTGTGAAGGACTTGGATCCTTAGCTTCCCTTGGCCCGGCTCCACCAGAACCTTCAATAACAAGTTCAAAATTGTAGTCTGGATCCATCACCTAAAAAGCAGCAAAAATATCAAAAGCCTCAAGAAAGGCTTGCAAAAACTTCTCAGATCTCTCAATTGCAGAAAGATCAAAAAAATGCTAATTCAGCTGAGGGCAAGTCGGATTGGCCAAAATTGAGAATATTGATGGCTTGAATTGAAACCAATTCTAAAAGACACTCCACTCAATTCGTCCACAATGCCTCCAAAAACCTGTGACTGTAACAGGCTCAAAGCATTCTTCCATAAGAATGGAACTCTAAAGGTCTCAAAATTAGAGAGTTGTCCTTCTAACACGGCTACCTTGCAGTTAGATTTAGATAAAGCTTCAGCCATCTTCACGACTTCATTCTTCAACACATTTTGTTCTATGCCCTCATTGTCAAGCTCCCACAGTAATCTTCCAACTTGAGATTCTGAGATCTCAAGTTTGGACTTGAGTTGAACATTTTCATTTGACAACCTAGAAATCTCATCTCCCATCGACCTAGACTGATTCAAAAATTCCTTTAACATACATGATGCTCTGTGAGAGCATCTTTATACTCCTTTACCTTCGTCAATTGCTCAATAATCTGAGACTTTTGAGCAATAAAAGTCTCCATCCTTTTAGCAAGGCCAACTTCAGCTAGCAATTTTTGAAACCCAGCAATTATATACTCAATATATATATATATATATATATATATAATATAGACAGAAAACAATTTTTGAAATATATCTATGTCTTACCTGCCCAACTTCGGTGTAATAGTGCCTCATAAGTTGACAATTGGTCAATTGATCCAAAAAGCTCCGATCTAAAGGAGGGATACAGCCATACATGATCTTTCTTGCTGCATCAAGATCTCTCAATTGGCAGTTCAACTCCAGTGGGTAACTGGGTCAGAATTGGGACTTCGGGTGAAAAACCTCACTCTCAGGCAAGATAATAGGCTAGACACTTCTTTCCCCCCAAATTGAATAAGGAACAAAAGTGACATTCTTCCCTTCTGGCATTCTGGGGGACTCAGTGACCAGAGCCTTAACTTTGTTTACTTGCATAGGTCTCGGTGTCAGCTCAGAACCATCAAGAATAGTAGAAGACTGTTGAGCTGAGAGCTTAGGTTCAGATATAGAATCAAGCCCACTAGAGGGAGACCTAGTTAAAGGAACAAAAGGACTAGTACTGACTTTAGAAAAAAAGGCAGCGACTGGTTCAATAAAAATGACATCGTGGTCTATTGGACTACTCTTTTCAAGAATTCTTGAGGTCTCCTATTTGTCTTCTTCAACAAGAGCCTTAGACCTACTGCTGCTGGAGTCACTAATTCTAGCCCTCTGAGAAGCATGCAAATCTTTTCTAGTAGCAGATGAGCTAGGAGGCGTTGAGGTGTCAGCAACTGGAGTAGACCTGGCCCTCTTCCTCACAACGGAGGCAATTCTTGAAACAAGTGGTGGCTGTGCTTGTGGCAGAGGAGATACAACCCTATATGATAGCATGCATGTTGAGCATTTCCCAAGCATTCCAGTTCATTAGTAGAAACCTTCTTCAACTTCTCAATAGTCATCACTACAAAAACACAAGCAAAGAGAAGAGAATGAGTCAAAGTCAACAAATTATGACCACCAGAGAAGTAAAAAAGAAAGAGAGACAGAGAAGAAAAAAGGGAAATACAAAGGACATCCCCAATCACGAAGTCCACATAATTTTGTTCTAAAACTGCAGGATTCATTCCGGCATTCACCAGAACCCTTTCAAGAATAAATGACATGTAGAACATGTCACAGTGCCTATCCAACACCTTGACAATAGACTCGTCATACTCTCTTTTTTTTAGAGTAGGATCTGAGTAAGGCTTTGACTTATCCGAGGTCTCATGAGAAGTAAAACTTGAATCTATGTAAAAGAAATCTTCAGTCCATCCAGAGTTCATAGAGTCAATCTTCGAAAGAAGCTTAAGCCTAGCAGACCGAGAACAGAAGTAAAATGTGTCTGCAACTTTTGAATGCTTTCTCTAGTAAAAATACCCGAACTCATTTATACCAGGGCTAACTTTGACCAAGTGGCAATAAAGCTCAAAGCCGGCAACAAAGGAGACAGAATTGGGAGACAACTAATTGATCTCCATTTTATAATACTTAAGGACTTGGCACTAATAATTAGTTGGCGGGATTCTAAAACCATATCAAAAGTGTTTCTCACAAATCCTCATGAACCCTGTAGGAGGAAATGTGAGGTTCTTAGCACCCCTCATTTTCACCTCTTCAGGGATCCTTTTGTATTCTACAATCCTTTGAACTCTCTCAACACTCAATCCAAATGAATCCATCAAAGAAAAGAACTAGAAGAGTGAAAAGGAGAAAGAAGAGAAGGAGGAG
This sequence comes from Gardenia jasminoides, assembly GCA_013103745.1. Lineage (NCBI taxonomy): Eukaryota > Viridiplantae > Streptophyta > Magnoliopsida > Gentianales > Rubiaceae > Gardenia > Gardenia jasminoides. The sequence continues at coordinate 39,046,977 of CM023103.1, forward strand.
GAGAATTATAAGAAAAAAGAGGAAAAGTTACTGATGTGAGAAAGAAGAAGTATAGTTGCACCGAATAAAAAGGACTTGAAAGAAGCAATAACAGAAAAATTCAGAGAAAACGAAGAGAAATCATCTAGAACGTGAAAAGATGGAAGGAATTGATAAGGAAGACGTGTACAGTGAAGAAACCAAAAAAGAAGCCCTTAAAAGTCGAGTCAATTTGACAGGCCATTTAATGTAGAACATGTTCCCAAAAAAAAAAAAGAAGAAGCAGAAAAAAAAATTCTGCTTTTTTCAAATCTCCAGGTCGAGCTCTTCAGGGTAAAACTTCAATCTAAGAGGACTAGTGAAAAGGGAAAACTAATGAACAAGTGGACAACTCCTAAAAAAGACACCTGTCAAGGCAAGTGTCATAGTAGGGAAGACACATGGAGACCAGCATATAAGAAGGAACCATGTGACAGCCCCACTTCTCCCTAGGGCATACCCCAAGGTATCCGTGGACCGCCTGTCATGCTTTCACCAGGACTCACTACGATCCTCAATCAAATTAAAGTTTGAACTTCAATAGATACAGTCCTCAAATGAATTACAATATCAATTTCAAATATTTATATCAAATACTCCACTAATTTACATTCCACAAGTCAATCGAACTTCAAAACATACACTCACTACAGTTCCTCAATCATATTACAAATCTCAAATAAGTACAAAGCAAGATCTCCAAAATAATAATTACATTTCCATTTAGTCCAATTACACTAAAAGTCCAACAATCCATGATTACAAATAGTACCCGAAATAATCCAGCCAGTCACACTAAGAACGATCACAACACTTACTTTCCTTTGCCTCGAGCCCTGTGGAGGGGAAATAAAACATTTTTGGGTGAGCTAGAAGCTCAGTGAGGTTCCATAAAAATGAGCAAATTCATATTTGGTCTAAATCACAGCACTTGAATCAAATAGCACTTTTGCAAAACAATTGTGTTGTTAAAGATCACTTACAAAAGTATGATTTATTAAGAAGTGTTATAGCGAGAAAACTCTAGAATACACTTGAATACGTTTATTAAAAGATGCAAGAGTTCAAGCATTCAAACACTAACTAAACAAACAAATCACTTTAATCACACATAAGATACTGAGACGGAATGAGAGGTACCTCCCACTCATTAGAGTGTGGTACATACAATCGCTCAATATGTATGGTCGACGAGACAACGCTCCAATCGACTTATTCAAAGATTAAGATTAGGGCGGGATGAGGGTACCTACCACTCATTAAGTGTGGTACATACTACCGCTTATCACACATATGGTCGACGAGACATCGCTCCAATCGACCTATTCAAAGTTAAGATTCAGGCGGGATGAGAGGTACCTACCACTCATTGAGCGTGGTACATACTGCCGCTTATCACCTATGGAAGGATGAGAGGCACCTACCACTCATTAGAGTGTGGTACATACTTCCGCTTATCACACAACACAACACAACACGTATTCAACATGTAATTCATCTCTAGTCACAGTTTCAAAATCACATAAATAAATCACCATCTCATTTAGTATTTGCGAATTAAGTCAAATGACGTGCATGGAAACTCACAAACTCTTCATAAAATTATTTGACTGGTAAAGCATTTTGCTTGAAAAATAACAGTAAATCCTTTCATTGCAAATATAAGTTGAGCAAATTATTTCACAAGTCATTTTCACACAGTAGTAAAATATTTGATTCATAAATGGATTGGAATACTCACCAATTAATCACAGCTAACAATCCAAGTTAGAATCTGGTTCAAACTCTTCCCCACTTCCTATGATCAAGTAAAAGAAGAAATAAGGTTCGCCCTACAAATAGCGAAACTAAACTCAAATAGTTTATTCATTTATTTTATCAAAATTCCTCCCAAAATTCCTCTAATTTTACTCGAGTGAAAAGTAGTTACTCGAGTCGAAAATCATCATAAAAGATTCCATTTTCAAATCGATACATCATTTAAACAAAATGCTCTCTCGATGTACTCTATACTCGTGACTTCTAAACTTTTAGAACAAAGACATAAAGTGAGGTCTTTCACCTCGAAAATCACCCCTTCTAGTTTAAACCCAACACTCACTTAAATTGAGGTTTTAACACATGTTTAGAACAATTTTCACCAAATCTCAATGTTCAAAACTTATGAAAAATAGATAAAACATTTCGAAACCCTCAAATCTGTCCAAATAGCATATTTACACAAAAATTAGTGAAAACTCAACTTTTCACCCTTAAAGTTCAAGATTTTAACTCTATCTAAACATATACTCATAAATGAACATAATACATATTTATTTAGACAAAATCTCGCCAAGACACATTGTAAAATTTTGAAATCAAATATCAAAACATTCCAAGTGAGGTTCGGCCAGCCTTCATACTTTTTCTTCAAAATTTCCGACAACATTCCTATATTCTAACCATACAATGAGTTCATCTAAGAAAAACAACAATCACAACCACAACCAGGTCCTCAAGTCCACTACCTAAAAGTCACCTCAAGTCAGCTACCTAAGTTGGGAATTCAAGAGCCCAACTCAAATATTTCAAATATTTCAAACACTAGCATTTCTAGCAAAGTAATTCGTAGATCTGAAAGATCTAACACTAATAAAGATAATACTAAGAGATTTAAATGTTTTACCTCAAGATCTATCTAGATCTAACAAGATCAAGTAGGATCTTGTGAAGCTCTAACCAAGAATTATCTCCCATAGCTTAGCAACCTCAAAAGCTTCCATCTTAGCCAAGGATTTGCTTGATCTTTGGTGCTTTCTCCACAAATTTCAAGAACAAGAATATGAAGAGCAAAAACTAGCTTTCTTTCTCGCTTTCTCTCTCCTTCTCACTCTCAGATTCCTCGCTCTTCCTCTCCCTCACACACGGCTGGAATGAGCAGCAAAAAGGAGTGAGTTGAAGCTCTCCAATGGTGTTCAAGATGCAAGGAAAATTGAGGAAGAAGAAGATGAAGAAAGCTTGGTATTTGTTTCTCTCTTTTCTCTCTCTCTCTATTTCAAATTTCTCTCTCTCTCTAAGCTCTAAATGGCAGTCGAAAATGAAGGGAAAGGAGCAAGGAGTATGGCTTTAAAGAGACAAGATACTTGGTTGGCCTTAATTTAAGAAAAAGTGGTCAAACTTCCACTTTTTGTAATGTCGACGCGCGACACTCTAACTTTTACTGGTTTTCCTCTTCTGGCACTGTCCTACCTTAAATATATCTCTGTAATATCTCTACATATGTTGGGTTTCATCTTAAAATCACTATTTACACTTCGGAACAAAATTTAACGCTTAAATTGGCCAAAACCAAACACCGGCAAATAATTCTCAAAAAAATCATATAAATTAGAAAATAATAATTCAAATTATAAACTCACTCTCATTTTACTGAATAAACATAAAATAAATTTTTTTATTTATTTTTCAATAAAAATAGAATTTTGAGACCCTCACAAACCAAATCATCAAACTGATGTGACCAGTCTAAGATCTCACCGACCAACACCTGTCCCCAAAAACCTCAAGTTTTGAGGTCTCAATACAACGTGCCAAGAAGAGCCAAATAATAAAAGGGTATAGAACACTACATCAGGTAAGCAACAACTTCTCTTTCTAATTGTTTTCTTCCCCATCCTACTATTTTTCTTCTAGGACAAACTTAGGTATAGGAGCCTATTTCGGGGGAATAACCCCACCCTTCTTTCTCTTCTTTCTTCTTAGCATCATCTCAGGCTTTGGTCAACTACCATATAAAGTAAGCAGGAACTGGTCTTGTTCACGCTCTACTTAACATTCAAAGAAGCCCTCATTCACTTCTTCTTGACCCTTAGAACTCATTTGAACATCAGTCAAAACCTAAACATCAGCCTTAGGCTACGGTACCCCCTCATTCTTTTGAACTGGAGCAAAAACTTGATGGATTGTGCCTTTCTCCCCATAAGAAATGTCACCCGGCGGGTTGGAATTCACAAATTTATCCTTCATTTGCAAAAGCCTGATCATCTTTCTTACATTTAGAATTAGAATGACCTAATCTCCAGCAGCAAGAACAATATTTGGGGACACCTTCCGTGACAACAGGTTGCTAGAAACCCGACTCCCCCTCTACAGCCATCTGAATTCTATTGGAAATTGTCTTCAACAAGTCGACCTGTACATAAATCTAGCAATGCTAGGGCATGTTCCAACAACGGTAGTAGAGTCCAAGAATAATGGCTGACCAACTAGATTTAAAATGGAAAATAAACTATGCTTATCAAAATAATGAATGGGAAGTAGCGGAGGAGAAATCTAGCCAGGAACTAAAGAAGATCCTTGTGAACATGTAAATCTCTCATCCATCTAAAAATCCGCATAGGGTAATTTCCTATTTGCTAGATACTTGGAACCCAAATTCTATTAAAATCAACCTCCATCTTAGGCTCTATAAGAATGTGCCTACAATCCATAATACCAATAGAAATTGAATCCTTAAGATCCAAAGCCACAAAAAAATTCCTTATTTCCTCCAATGGTGGATGCCCATGAGAAAACTTGCCAACTAAAGCTAACCGATATGGTGCCACCAAACAATCCGCATCATCCTTGGAAAAGATACCAATAGCTTCCTCTCTAAAAGTTGTAGTAGACAAATTGGAATTGGAGAAGGTGCTAGCTCTAAAAAAGTTGTGAAAAGATTTTTTGGATGTTGGAGAAGAGGGAGGTTGCCCCTCAGCCATAGGATGAAGGGTAGCCAAGAAAATTAGTTAAAATCAAGCAAGAATCCTTGATTAAAAGAGTGATGTCGACTTTCCTATAAAACTGCTTTAATTTCTTTCTTGTCCCACACTAAAGTATTTTTTTTTTGTCTAGTTGATGTTTTCTGATGTATGTAGTTTGTCAAGTAGAAAGATAGAAGAAGAAATTACGTTGTTTTGGTTTTCTTTTTCCTAATTGCTTTCATTTAAGTAAGTTAATTATTTTAATTCTCCAAAAAACCCCTATTAACTCTTGATCTAAAAGAAACAAATTTTCCAAATCCCTCTAGAAATAATCCTGCTCACTACTGTATAGGAATCTGTATTTTCTTGAGTAAGTATTTTATTAGTGAGCAAATTCAACATTTGTCAGGATGATCTTTTTTTGGATGCATCATTTAGCATTCTCCATTGTGGATTATTGTTGTTTATATGGTTAAATTGCAGTTTTGCTTGTGATATATTGTTGCCCGATTAAGTCTTTCTTGGTGCTTTTGTCTTTCTTGGTGCTTTTGGTGATTCTATTTTGGCCAAATTTCAGTTGGTATTGTTCGAGTTTTGCTGGGGTTTTGTGGTGACTTTGTGAATTTTCTTGGCTATATTAAGCCTAGGCTTTTGTATTTTGTTACTCTTATAGCTAGCTGGTGAACTTTGTAACCACAGGGTTTATGAATTTCTTGGTATTTCTTGCTGATTCCTATTCCATTTGCACCCTTTTTGGATGAAGTGCTATTATGTTAGTTTTTTCTGGCCTTTTGAAACACAATCCTTTCTAGTAGCCCTGGTACTATTTGTGTTTTAGATTAAAACATGCCATCTCAAACCAAAAATACTGGAGGTGTGTCTAATTTAAATCGACAACCACTCTGTATTACTTTTCCTGATTTAGCTAAAAAAGCTACTTTTAAGTTAAAGTCTGGTCTAATACATTTATTACCCACTTTCCATGGTTTGGCAGGTGATGAGCCTCACAAGCACCTGCAAGAGTTCCACATTGTTTGTTTAAGCATAAAATCTCCTGGTGTTACAGAACAGCAGATAAAGATGCAGGCATTCCTTTTTTCATTAAAGAGAGTCACCAAAGACTGGTTGTATTATTTGCCTACGGGAAGTATTACAACATGGTTTGGGATGAATATGATACTCTTGGAGAAGTACTTTCCTACACCTAGAGCTGCTAGTCTAAGAATGGAAATATGTAGTATTAGGTAGCAACATTGAGAATCTCTCTACGAATATTGAAAGAGATTTAAAAAGTTGTGCACAAGTTGTCCCCAACTCCAGATAAGTGAGCAACTTTTGATCCAATATTTATATGAAGGTCTTCCCTATGTGGAAAGGAATATTATAGATGTTGCAAGTGGAGGTGCATTGGTTAATAAAACTCCTTGAGAAGCACAGGAATTAATTAAAAGAATGGCAGAAAACACATATCAATTTGGCAAGCAAAATAATGTACTGGCTCATTGAGTAAATGAGGTATCGATTTCATCCATTCAGCAACAATTGTCAGAATTAGCCTCTTTTGTTTGACAATTAGCTATAGGAAATATGCAACAAGTGAGAGCATATGGAATTTGCACCAATACAGATCATCCCACAAATATATGCTTAATATCGCAAGAAGAAAACATGGAATATATGAATACTAGTGAAAATGTGCCTACACCATATAGATAGTATGATCCTTACTCCAATACCTATAACTGAGCTTGGAGGGATCATTCTAATTTGAGCTATGCAGGGAGTAGGCAGTAGAATTTCTTCTACAATAGACAACAAGGCTATCAACCACAATATCTACCAAAGCATCAATATTTTTCCTCTAATTTATGTACATCTCTTGAAGATATAGTCAAAATATTGGCTTCTAATACTCTGTGCAATTTTAATAAGAGACGAGGTTGGGTATACAGAATTTGGAAAATCAAGTGACTCAATTGGCAACTGTAATTAATCATCTACAAGCCAATGTGGAAGGAAGATTGCCATTGTGACCTAAGCTGAACCCAAAAATGTAAGCTCCATGACCCTCCGGAGTGGGAAGAAGATTGAAGGACCCAAACTAGTGGTTCCAAAGGATAAGAGTGAGGACCAGATTAAAAAGAAGATTGAAGAAGAAGGAAAGAGCAATGTGGATCCTAAGGTAATCTATGACCCCAAGATTCAAGTTAAGTCCAAACCACCACCTTTTCCTAGTAGGTTAGAGAAGTCAAAGAAGCAAGATAAGGAGAAGGAAATTCTAGAAGTATTTTGTAAGGTAGAAATCAACATTCCTTTGTTGGGCACAATTAAGCAAATACTAAAGTATACAAAATTTTTGAAGAATTTATGCGTGAACAAAATAAAATTTAGAGGAGATGAGAAAACTGTGATGGGAGAGAATATTTCAGCAGTTTTGCAAAAGAAGCTACCATCTAAATGTGGGATCTACGTACGTTCATCATTGCTTGTAAAATTGGAAATTCTTGGATTAAAGGTGCCATGTTGGATTTAGGGAGTTTCTATTAATGTGATGTCTAAATCTATATATGTGTTAATCGTGATCCCGAATTTTGACAATTACAAAACAATTGAAGAAATTGATCTAACATTTTCCATTGAGATCATTCACAGCACAGGTCATCAAGGCAGGAATCTTGTTGAAGAATCTGTTGACTGTCGGACGGACGATACCTTGTATCGGACGTCCGATAAAACTCGAAACTTTCCTATCGGACGCTCAACCTGACATATCGGACGTCCGTTAGACAGGGGATCTATTGGACACTTCTTTCGGACGCACAACAACCACATCGGACATCCGAAGATATCCAAGATATTTTTCAAGCTCTCTGGCCGCTTTCGGACATAAGCCATCAGACGTAAAAACATGTATCGGCCGTCCGATCATTTTCATGAAGATTTTCTAAGCTTACTAGTCGCTATCAGACGCAAAGCCTATCGGACGGAGAATCATCCATCAGCCGTCCGATAAAGAACGCAAGAGCCTATCGGACGCTAGTATCAGACGCACAACAAAGTTTCGGACATCCAATAGTTCCAACGGCTAGTTGACCTTTCAGCTTCTTCTATCCATTGTATGACAGCCCCACTTCTCCCTAGGGCGAACCCTAGGGTATTAGCGGACTGCCTGCCCAGCTCTCGCCAAGACTCGATAGCTAATATAAACCAGCAACTCACATCTTACAAAACTAAAACTTCCAAATTCAAAAGTCAACCAACATATATACATAAGTTTCACACCACCATTCCAACTTAAAACATAACAGGGTATTTAAGGATACAAAATCAACCTCTAAACTTATCCATGATAGGGTTTGCTAGTACATTCTCCCTTAAACAAAAGTACAACAAAACTTAAACTACTTGCACGTACTTCCAATCCTAAACTCAAGCAAATCCCCCTGCTAAGGAAAACAAAAGGGAAAATAGGGTGAGCTAAAAGCCCAGTGATGTTCCAAAAGACAGGCATGCAAAATAGCAATTAGCATATTTGCACCACAAAGATTTTGACAAACAATCACACTAGCACATCTACAATAAAATTTGGAATTTCAAGTATAAGTACAGATGATCACGAGTAATCGCCAACCGGAGATGGTGCCTATGCACTACTCAAGCTGCTCGACTCGGAGATCAGTGCTCACGAGGAGTTCAGCACTCAAGCTTCTCTTACTGGAAGATTAGTGCACAAGGATCACTTAAATAACAATTTAAATATAAAAGGAGATAGATGTCTCTCAGGAGCCAAGTTCCACAGCAGCAACTTGATCCAAGTCCGTTGACACTCCGTCAACCAAGGAAATGTAAGAATTAATGTCCAGTAGAACCCCACTCATCAGCCATACCCGTTCATCCATTCTCCCACCTTATCGGGCCCGAACACCAACACAGGAGGTAATACTCGAGTATACCAAAAACAAGAAACAGGATCCAAGGGCATCATTAGTCTCCTCGACCAAGCCCTAACTGGCTCGATTCGACCAATGAGCCGATGGGGTGGACTCCAATCACGAGTCCCAGGAACTGATAACAAGATTAGCCCTTGTGATATCACACAAGTGGCCATTTCACAGGCACAGGTAGCAAGCACAGGTAAACAAGCTTCTAAACAGATTAGTCGATGGGGTATTATCTAAACGACTCACTGATCAAATATAGACAAGGGCCAAATCCACAAGTGTCATGATATCAAGGATATACAGTTCAAGCAAAAGAGATCGAGTGTGATAAGGTACGCACTCGTCTCGATCATAATAACATAAGAAAGTGTTCAAGCCAACTGATTTCAAGTAGTTCACACAATCAAGTAGGTCAAGATCAGATAATCTAACTAGTCACATTTAACAAGTAAACAAGCATTGGAACACTCACCAAATCAAGCAAGATCTTTTCAAGTGCTTGCGCCAAAATCACCTCTATTTCCTCCTTTCAAGTCTAATACAAATGAAACGAAAATATTTAAGTTGGACTCACCAAACGAGAAGACCTAATGCATGCGCTCATTGATTTTGTACTTGATAAAAATCACACTTGAATGCACAATTTATAAAATGACCAATCCCAACTATAAAGATGATCAAATGAAAAGCTCATCCACATGTTAGAATCATAAACGAGTGAGTCGGGACACGACAAAGTTGCACAAGAATCAAAAGGAACGAGAAAAGCCTTGGTGTAATGAAATTGGCATTTGACTGATTTGCCATGCTGCAATAATTTACTCATAACTGTGGACACACTTATCGGATTGGGGTGTACTTTATGGCGTTTCGAAGCTAAGACATAGCCCTACAACTTTCATGAGAGGTCAAGCATCAAATCATGTTTAATCCTAGTCAAAATGGCAAAACTCAAGCTTGAGAAGGATGAAGAAGGTACTAATGTAGATAAGAAAAAGTATAGAGGTATGATCGGAAGTCTTCTTTATTTAACCGCAAGTAGACCAGATATTATGTTTGTTGTATGTTTATGTGCTCGTTTTCAATCTTGTCCAAAAGAATCTCATTTGAATGCTGTTAAAAGAATTTTTCGTTATTTAAAAGGAACTATGAATTTTGGTCTTTGGTATTCTAAATGTCATGAAATTGCCTTGTGTGGTTTTACGGATGCTGATTTTGGTGGTTGTAGGATTGATAGAAAAAGTACTAGTGGTTCTTGTCATTTTCTTGGAAATTGCTTAGTCTCTTGGTTTAGTAAGAAACAAAATGCTATTTCCTTGTCAACAACCGAAGCGGAATATGTTGCCGCTAGTGCATGTTGTACTCAATTACTATGGATGAAACATACCTTGAATGATTATGGTTTGATATATGATAATATGCCTATATTTTGTGATAATACTAGTGCAATAAATCTAACAAAAATTCCCATTCAACATTCTAGGACAAAACACATAGACATTAAGCATCATTTCATTCGTGATCTTGTTCAAAAAGGTGAAATCTATGTAAATTATGTTTGCTCAAATGATCAAATTGCTGACATTTTCACAAAAGCACTGCCCTTAGAACACTTTGTATATCTTCGTTTGAAATTGGGCATCTTAGAAAAGGAACTTTAAACTTTTCTAGTCGAAACTTATCGGACGTCCGACCCTAATGAACGGATGTCTGACAGTATTCTTGGTCTTTTTCCAGAAAATGCTATCGGACGGATATATCGGACGCTTCACGATGTTCAGACGTCCGACACACGAACAGTCACACTGCATCAGGTCACTTCATTTCATTTCTTTCAGTCAAACACATTTAATTCGAATGCACCTTCCCCAACCACCTCAATTCAAAACTCCAAATTCCAAGCCAAATTTTCACCATTTCTCAAAATTGAAGGTTCAGACTTCTTCACTTACCTATTGCAGTTGAACTTTCATCAATCTTCTTCCGTATAAAACACTCCTCTTTTCATCCCCAAATTTCATCCGAAACCCTAAACCTTCTTTTCACCTATTTCTGATCTGAAAAACCGATACATTATCACCCAATTTGCTAGTTCATCACTCTATATATCACATAGACAGTCTTTCATCACTTAAATCACACACTCAAGCAAGATGGTGCGCCCTCGTGGAGCTCTATCATCTACCGGACGCAAGAGGATGCCAAGAGATGAGGATACTCCTTCTCCTAAAGCCAAATGGACTTCATCAAGGACCAGACGTGGCTCTAGTTCTGCTCAAACAACCCAGTCTACTCAAACCAATCCTCAGGTTATCACAAAACCCACTTCATTGCCTAAGTTCATTGATAGTGATGCTGAGTCTAGGTTTGCTCTGTTTTCTTAAAAAGGTTTCATCATTCAGAGGTTCATTGACCCCTCTGAATTTAGGAAAATCGATCTAGAGTCAGTTCTTAGGCTGTTTGAATTTCAGAAATGGTCTCACATCATTGTTATGCCTAACATCTGTTATCCTAATATGATGTATCAGTTCTTTGCTAACCTTAGGAAGGGTGATTCTCGTGATGAACTGAAGTCTCGTGTCAATGGTGTTGATTTAGTATTTGACTCTGATGTGGTTAATGAAATCTTGAAAACTACCATTGAGTTTGGTTGCAAAAGCAAGATTGCAAATTTCTTTTCTTATGAGGAAAATCCGACTAGCTTAAACCATTTCAATACTGAAAAATTAATGACTTACTTTCAATCCCCTTTTCAAACCCCTATGGATGCCAAGTTAGAAGATTTGAGTCCAAAAAATCTGATCACTTTTATAATTATTTCAAATCTGCTTGTTCCAACTGATGGTCACCGTACGGATGCAAATAAAATGGAGTTGTATCTATTTTATTGTTTTGTTGAAAAAATTATGATTGATTTCGGTTTTGTCATGTGCAAATTTCTGATGAAACTATGCACTGATACAAGAAGGAAACTATCCTATGGCAAGTTTTTAACCCCTATTTTCGAACACTTTAAAGTTCCTATAAGTGGTGTTTGTCCTAAGGACTCAATCACTTCTGTCTTTTCAAAATCATATTTTCAAAGAAAGAATTTGAAATTCTTTGACGGTGTTTGGTGCACCAAGGATGCTGCATCCGAGTCACGTTCTAAAAAAACACATGATACTCCTGTGTCTTCCAGTATCACCAGAACTTTTAGGTTCACTCCAGGTCCATCTATTCATCCTAGGAAGTCTGTATCTAGAATTTCTCCTCAATCTGAAGTCATGGAACTGCTAAGTGAGCTCAAGAGTCATGTTCTTCTCCTCGAACATGGTCTTATGTTAACCATGACATCCAACAAAAAATCTAATTTTCTTGGCAAAAGAAATCTGTTATTTCCTCCTCCCTTGGATGAAAATCCTTCTCAAGTCAAAGAGCCACGAACTGATCCTACATTGGAGGCCCAAAAGGTGACTGAATCACTAACCCCACAGCGTGATCCCTCATCATCTGAAAAAGGAAAAGAACCAGTTGGTGTGGAAGGGGAAGGGGAAGAGGAAGATGGTGAAGAGACTGAAGAAGAGGATGATTCAGCCTACCAGCTTATCAGAAGGCGACTTGAAACAAGATCCACATTTACACTTTAGGCACTCTAAGATGCATCTACACTTCACATTAGAATGCTCAAATTTCTTTTTGTTCCCTTATGCTAATGTTGGAAGTGTATCAAACTATTTTTCTGCTTTCTTTCAGTCTTTTGTAATTCCCTTTGGGAATCAGCGCTTCAGTACTTTTATCGACTTTGTTTGCAGTTAATGATGATGAATTTAACTTCCTTTCATATATATGTGTGTTGAGTTTGTGCTCTTACTGTATTTTGTGTGACTGTGATAAATTAGACTTGGCTTGTGATGGTAAATGCCATTGAATGGCTGTGGAATGTGATGCTGTGATGATTGAACATTGTTATTATTGAATGGTGTTGAATGTTGTTGTTAAATGTTGGATTTGGATTGCTGATGTTGGTAACATTTTTGGATTTGGCATATTGCTGCAAGCACATTTGGTATTGAAGATTTCACTGCTTGCTTAGCACATTTTGTGTTGAAAAATTTCATATGTGATGATAAAAAGGGGGAGAAAACTGTGATTTGAACTCGTATTTTGATATATTGAATTTAATTGTTGTCGCGCCCCATTTTTCGATGGAAGAAAGGGAAAGATTTTGATTTTTGAAAAAAGAAAGGGAAAGGGGTCATGGGACTATAAAATGTGACGATTTGGACCTAAAAACAAAAGTCTAGAAAAGGGTTTTTTAGAAAAAAGTTTGGAGTCGCCACTTGGAATGGAGTTTAGGTGCACCAAGTCACCCAAAAGATTTAATTAATGAAAATAACAAAAGAAAACCCTTTTTAGATGACTCCAGGTCTTTGAAAAACTAGAGAAAAAGGTTCGGGGGTCACAGTTGAAAGAAGGGAAGGCAAAGATTCGATGTTACTCGTCCCTAAGGCACCCTTCTAACCTAGCCAAAGCTAGTTGCAAGATTTAGTTGAAAATTTCCTAATTCTAACTTTAAAATTTATCACATTTGGATGTTGTCTATATGGATGCAAAACCTAAACCTAATGTTGGATCGAGAGGGGCAAAATGTCTCCTTGAGGTGTGATTGGAATTGATCACATTAGTTGTGTCATCCAATTTTGATCCCTCGAGGAGGTCACGAAAAATGCAAATGATGAGACTCGAACAAACGGAAAGTAGGGTTTTCAAAAATGCAATTTTTATAAAATATCAAGAGAAAAGAAATTGGATTTTTGAAAAGATCAATTTTAAATGCAAAAAGGAACTTGAATTTTCAAAAAATGCAATTTTAGGAAAAAATGGTTTTTTTTGACTTTGAATTGCTAAACATGAAGAAAGAAACTTGATTTTTTTAAAGAAGAATAATGCACATGAATGTCCTAAAGAGGGATAATGCAACATAATGGGTGCGGGGGACTAAATTCGTGACTTTAATTCTTCCTTTTCATAGAAGGAAATAAAAGCGCTAAGGCTGGGAAGCCATACTCGCTCTTTTCCCTATTTCAAAGGGTAATGCCTTAAATGCACTAATCTAAAAAAACTAAATGAGATGTTTCGCATACGGAATGGGAGAATAGTAACATGCAAAATGGGAAAGAAACGCTAGAAGTGAAAAGTGTGTGAAATTTGTATCTAATGCATGAACGGCGCTTTAAGGGTCTAGCATTAGACTAGCCCTCGTCAAAAAGTTCTCACTAACATTGGATTAATGAGAAATCGAAAGTAAAGGTCACAACTAGCGTTGGACTAGTGTGGTGACGTCAAATATATTTACACAATAAACATGTAGACATGATAATAAAGCAAGTAAACACATAAAACACATAAACACATAACACATAGGCATAATATCTAGATGCAAGACCCTAGGAAAGCAAGTAAACACATAATCATGCAAGCATGCAAAATAAACATATAAAACCTAATTATTACATTGGGGAACCTAAATACATTCTAAGGGAGAAGAAATTCGAAATAATAATCTAACTATTACATTTTCTAGAATAAATACACTTTTTGTGAAATTAAACCTATCTATTACAACTTGGCATTCAAGGCCTCCAAATGATTTACCCAAAAATTAAATGACATAAATAAAGACTAGGCATGAATAAAAAGCAAAGGAAAACTTAATTTAAAAAAAACATGCAAAATCATGCAAAAACACATAAAGAGCACATAATAAGGGAAAGAAGTTACCATCCATTGATGTGATGCCTTAATTGAATCCTTAAATGATGGGAATGGTTATCTAAGACTCAATGTCAACAAAAGGGATCAAGGTACCAATTTAAAGGAAAAATCAATCAAAAATTCAAAGAAAAAGTATCTAAACAGATTCTGCAGTCAACATAGACAAGACTAGGAAATAGAGTAAGATTCTGGAACAAAAGAGCAGGAAATATCAACAGAATACAAAAACAGAGACGTTACGCGGACAAGAAACGCGGACGAAGCCGCGCAACACAGTCCGCGTTACAGGCAAAAAATAAAGTCCAGAGGGGAAACGCGGACCAGAAACGCGGACCCAGCCGCGTAACAGTCCGCGTCTCTTCCCATCTTCAAAATATCAGGAAGATTGCTTCCAGTTTTTTTCAGACAATATCACAAACAAAATCCTCAGAGGCAAGGGGATCTATTTAAAGCATCAAACATCATCATTCAGATCATCAAAACAAGCTAAAACGAAAAAGGCCAAATCTTAAGCATCGACATCATCAAATAGACAAAAAGGGGAAGGGAAGAACTGTCAGGGTAGAAACGCGGGAGGTTACGCGGACTGGCCTGCGTAACAACCCAGCGTTTCTTCACATCTTCAAATATTCAAGAAGAAACGCTGATCGTTACGAGTAGTCCACGAAGAGGTCCGCGCTCTTCACATCTTCAAACATTCAAGAGGAAATGCTACGAAGTAGTCCACGCAGAGGTCCGCGTTTCTTCACATTTTCAAAAGCGGAAGAACATTTTTCCAGAAATTTTTCAGAAAACCCAACGTAAACATCACGGAAGTATCAAACGTCTGATTTTAAACGTAAAAACAAATCTACTAGCCTTACCAAGGCTATATAAACGTAACATACTCATATAACAACAAATAAACATCATCAACTATCATAAAACATCAAAAACATAGTCAAGACCTTGGTTCCACCAAAGGTCACATTTTCCGATAATTTTACGATCAAAAACGGTAAATAAAGTAGAAGGATGTTACCTGAATCGGAAGCTTTGAATTTAAACAAGAGAAGAGGACAGAAATTCCAAGAATAATCTTCTCAAGTATGAAACCCTAGCTTTTTCTTTTCTTCTTTCTTTTCTTTTCCCTCTCCAATTCCCAGCCGTTTTTCTCTCTTTTTTTTGCTCTCTCTCAGACTCCCTTTCATCACTTTCTCTCTCAGCTTTTTTTTAACCTCTTCTCTCATTTGCTAAACCCTAATCTAGGTTATTTATAGCCACCAAACCTAGAACTAAGGGTTTTGATGTTCTTGGGATGAGGTGAGCTAATCTTGAACGTTAGATGAGTTGTTAGGGGTTAGGGGCGAGTTGGGGAATGTTTAAACAGGTTTCTTATCGTTCAAGTATCGGAAATTACAGCTGGAAAGGATGATCCGAGCTCTGGAAAATCCAGCGTGATTTTTTTTTTTATTGGTTACGCTGAGTCATCCGCGTAACTAGTCAGCGTTTTTGACTTTTCTCTTTTTTTTTTTTTTTTTTTTTGAAGAAAAGCCTACAAAAATAAGAAAGATGTGTTAGAATATTCAAAAATAAATAACTAAACATTAATAGATAAAAACATAAGAAAACAATTGAAAAAGTCAAAATTTTGTTCTCTTTGTCCTGAAGTTTCAAGAAACTCTAGACAAACGTAGACACCAAATGCTTACCGGTTTATTGTATCGAACCATTGTAAACAACCGGAATGTCATGTTGCCAAATTCAAACTAAAAATGCATAATGTGACCGAACTCGTATAGCGTTGCCTACGTATCTTGCCATGAGAATCAGGTCAAACGTAGTTCCAATGCAAATGAACTATGATGAAATGAATACTGAATCTTGTAAAATTCGAGAACGGGAGATAGAAGGGGTGCGGAGGTCGAGACTCACCAACAGAAATTTAAATATCAAGAACAGGAGATAGAAGGGTGCCCGGCGGAGGTTGAGACTCACCAACAGGAATTTAAATTGAAGAATGGGGATAGAAGGGTACCCGGCGGAGGCTGAGACTCACCAACAGAAATTTAAATTTGAAGAAGGAGATAGAAATGAGGTGAGACTCACCAACGTAAATTTAAATATCAAGAATGGGAGATAGAAGGGTGCCCATGGAGGTCGAGACTCACCAACATGTATTTAAATTGAAGAATAGGGATAGAAGGGTGCCCGGCGGAGGCTGAGACTCACCAACAGAAATTTAAATTTGAAGAAGGGAGATAGGAGGAGGGGAAGACAGCCCAACGTAAATTTAAATTTTGAAGAACGGGGATAGAAGGGTGACAGCAGCCCAACGAAATTTAAATTGCTTTTCCAAATTTAGACTATTCAGTGGGATTGGACCCAAGCCTGAATGACTAAACATACTATTCAGTAGGATTGGACCCAAGCCTGAATGACTAAACATACTCTTCAGTGGGATTGGACCCAAGCTTGAATGACTAAACATACTATTCAGTGGGATTGGACCCAAACCTGAATGACTAGATGGGAAAATGTAAAAAATGCCCAAGGTCTAAATTGTTGGTGGGATTGGACCCAAATCTAGACACTAGTGGGATAAATGAAAATATAAATGCTGGATTGCCAGACTTTGAAAAATAAAACACAAGTTGTTCAAACATGATAAATGTAAAATGCAAGTAATGATGCGCTCGATGAAATGGTGCAATTCTGATTTTTGATTTTCTTGACTTGAAAAGTAAGTGATTGATAGGAACAATGATGATTTTTTTTTCTTCTTCTTCTTTTCTTTCTTCTTTTTTTTTCTTTTTTTTTCTTTTCTTTTCTTTTGTTTTCTTTTTTTTTTCTTTCAAGAATTGATGGATTTTGGAAAATTGATGGGTGTAACTGAAACCTTTCCTCTGCAGGGTTGGAACAAATCCACATATGTTGCCATCGTTTTGATCTGCAAACCTTTTCCGGCAAAGATTAATTTTGAATGCATTATCCAAAATTAGAGAGTACTTCTCTCAAAACAAAATTGCCCCAGTGTCAACTGAATCGTTAACTCTGCAGAAGTTATGAAATATTAACCAATTAGTGCATGGAAATTCAGTTCCTTTTTTTTTTTGTAAAAAACTCTTGTGATCACAACTATTAGCCATTAAAATAACTAAAATGTATGAGAATCATGCAATAAAACACATTCATCAGATATTCGTGCTCACGAAACATTGCTTGTTCTCAAGTAGTAGGAAATATTCATCAAAAACAAGTTATGGGATTGAAATAAACCATGCGATTTTGGAAATCCAAATCCTCATAAACCAGGCAAAACATTATTATGCAATTATTCAATTTGCATCAAATACTCATAATATCAAGTAAAAGAGAGACAATTATACCTCAATTTTAACAATTCAAACTTGATTTCTCACTTTCACCAAAATTTTGCAATCAAACGACTCATACAGTCAATTCAAGCTTGCCTTTTCCACAGTTTTCTCAAATTTTACTGCTAAAAATGATTCACTGAAACACATCTTTTTATTCAAATTGCAATAATGTCTTTTGACGCGAAAATCAACACTTTTAGGTGAAGACTCCCGGTTACTCGACATATGCCTTCTTGCTCAAATAGTAAAGATGTCTTTTGACGCGAAAATCAACACTTTTAGGTGAAGATTCCCGGTTACTCAACATTTTACTTGTTCAAACTGCTTTGCATACTCATAATTCAAGCACCGTTTTACGCAAAAGTTAACATTTGTAGATGCTAAACCTCCGGTTACTTAGTACTAGAATCATTGGAGTAGAATTTTAGCTCTCACTTTGCTACATTTTCTTGCTTTTTCTTTCTATCTTCTTTTTTTTTTTTTTTTATAAAGTGCAAAAGGATCATTTGCCAACTATATCAATCATTTTCTTGTAAAATCCAATAAAAGAAGAAATCTTATTTAATAGGAAAAAAAACTGAGGCATAATTTTTCCTATTTTACAAAACATACTTTCTAAAATGCCAATGTCTTAATCACATAACAATTATTTCCGAGTAAGATGGAAAAAGGATTTTTCGCATCACACGGGCTTTTATTTCAGAAGGATGAAAGCAATTGCAACCAAAATTGGACATTTGCACCCTTTTTGAATCAAATTTCGAATAACAAAACAATTTGTGAGGCAAATGTGCAATTTAGAAAAAGTTTTGTTTTGTTTTGTGTTTTTTTTTTTTTTTTGAAAAGATTTTGGCAGAGTTTCCCCTATAACTGGATGAAAACTCCCTGCCAGCAACTCAATTTTTCAAATCACATTCAACACATATAAGCAGATAACAGCTAAATTTAAACAAATATACACATCCTCAAGCAATTTAATCAAAAGTATTTCTAACAGTTAAACCTAATCAAAACACAAAATCAAACATAAAAAGAGAAATAAAGCACGAGTAGAATAAACAGCAAATCATGGGGCGGATCCATCGTCCCCTGCAGCTCCACCATCGCCTCCGGTGGTCTCTGGGATAGGCTGCTCAGGCGGCTGAATGCCGAGATGTGCCTCCATGCGGCCTAGTCGAGTGCTCAAAGCCCCGATCTGCTCCTCCATACGCCTCATCGAAGGCCGAACTGCCTCCATGCACTCCCATCTCGATCATCTGGGTCTGAAATCCGCCCAGAGTGTCCATGATCAGCCTGCCACCCAGGCCGTGGTGGCGGTGGTGGTGCAGACGATGAGCCAGCCTCTCCTCCCTCCTGTCTCGTAGCTCTCTGGACTGGCTCTCCTGGTCGAGCAATGTCTGATACATCTATGTGTAGATCCTTCAGCAAGGCGATGCTAAGCTCAGCTACTGGCCTCAGGGGAGTAGGTGGGATACCAGGTGGAATCACTCTCGCCCTGTGAAGAAGAAGTGAAATAAGTCGGGAAAACCCGAAATGGAATGATGTGGACGTCCTCCTCGCCGTCGTCCTAATGTGACTAATAATAATGTTTGGCAGAGGAATCTTGGCGAATGGTGACTCCTGACCGTGGAACATACGATCTAAAAAGTATAGATCGCTATTCTCCTCGGCCGCTCTTCTTGGGATGACATTGTGGGCCGGTGTACAAAATAGCACGTGTTGGAAAGATCGAGCCAGCTGCTGGACCCTGAACTCCTCGATGCGACCAATCGCGCCATAGCATGTGAGGGATCCCACTCCGGTCGTGACAGAAGTCCTTCTTCAAATCAATACATGGATCCTCCGCATCCCAGTCGAAGCTATAGTGCTCGGGTGATCACCAACCCCTCTAACAGAGGACTCAATCCTCTCCGTGCCCTTCTTGTCCTCGATGTTCAGATAGAACTCATGAACCAAGTCGGGAAGATCTGTAGGCAATGTCGAATGGGGCCCACCCCTGGTGGGCAGCGTCCACCTCCAGAGCTATATGTAGCTCATATACAAAATCTATGCTCTCTAGAGCCTGATACCACTCCTGGTTCTCCTTAGAGGAGAACCGGGTGGTGTCAAAATCTGGCGGTGGCTGTCTGCCGCCTCTTCCTCAACAATGGCGTCTCCGGCTCACTCTCCTCACTCTGCGGAGGTGGCTCAACCACTGCTTTGCCACGTGCTCGTGACATAGTACCTGAAAGATAATTTTTAGACGACTAATTTTGCGATTAATTTCAAACAAACTTGACAAAGTGATGGGTAAATATATAAAAAAAAAATTAGAAATTCTTGGAAAATATCCTAAAACAAAATTCCTAAAAAAACCTGAAATTCAAACAACTTCTACAAAGTCCTAAAAATTCAAAATTCTAAAAGATTTCTATCAAATTTACAAAAGTGTAGGAATTTCAAAATTCCTTTAAAATTCAACAACAGTGCACAGAACAAAAGGTGCAATAATTCAACAAATTTTTCAAAAATTTCAAGAACTTTAACAAGACCTATGAAAAATCTCAGGAATTTTACAAATAAAAATAATAAAAAAAATACCAACCAAAAAAAATCCAAAGTTTAAAAAAATTCAATGAATTTCACAAAATCATTTAAATTCATAAAATCTAAGAACTCAATGAAATTCCACAAAAATCCGAAAATTCAACAATTCCTATAAATTACAAAGACTCCAACAATTCAACTGATTGTGACAAAATTCAAAATTCCCAATCTTTCCATAGATTTCCCCAAAAAATCAACAGTTTCACAAATTTTATCGAATTCAACGAAATTCCATACCAAAAATCCGAAAAATTCAACAAGTCCTATAAATTACAAAGACTTCAACAATTCAATTAATTGTGACAAAATTCAGAACTCCCAATCTTTCCATAAATTTTCACAAAAAATCAACAATTCACAAATTCTATCCAAATTCCTATAAAAAGTACAAAAATCAAAGAATTCAGTGATTTCTAGTTTTCACATTAATTCTACAACAGTGCAAAAATCCCACAAAATTCCAAACAGCACTAGAAATTTCAACAAGTTCCAAATTATTCTAAAAAGAATAAAAATTCTACAATTTCTACATTTGACCACTCAAACGTGCTCAATTGTAATCTAACAATCATATCAATCCTATTAACAACAATACAAAAATTAAATTCAGCATTTGATAAAAATTACACAATTCAAATAAATAATAAATAAACAAATAAAATAGATAAATGGCTCATCAACATCTTTTAATCGCATAAACAGGTTTAATAAACATAAGAAACAACAACAATGACATTTATAATAAAAATAGAAAAATTCACAGAAAAAGGAAAAAAGAACAAATTTTCGGAAATTTACAAGATGTAATTTCGTTAGGATTTCTTACCGTAATCACGTAGTGGAGTGTTTGAGGAGTTAAATGATGCAAGAAGCCCCAAAAAACAAGCTCGAATCGACCCCCAATCGACCGGTTTTAGTTTCGGAAAAAACTCCCTCAATCCCGAGCTTTTGATGCGTTTTCGTGATGTTTTGTTCGGATGAAAAGGTTCTAAGAGGCCTAGGGAGTGTTCTGGTGGAGAGTTATGGAAGAAAAAATGATTTTCTGAGGATTTGGGGTGAGTTGCGGGGAGTGGAAAAGGAAAAGTCGGGGAAGAAGACGTCGCGCTTCTGCGCTTTTGAACTTCTGGGAAATGGAAACGCGGACTGAGACGCGGACTACTCCGCGTTACAGGTCCGCGTTACCATATGAACACGAAACTTTGTCAGATAGGAAACGCGGGATGAAACGCGGAGTAACTCGCGTAACGGTACGCGTTTCTTTCAAAAATATGAAAAATGCAAAGAGCCGTGAGGAAAACGCGGAACAATCCACGCAAGACTCCGCGTTACATTCCAGAAGATATAAATTTCAAAGAAACGCGGGATGAAACGCGGTCTACCCCACGCAACGACCCGCGTTACTTCTTAGAGGATATGATTTTGTAAAGAAACGCGAGGGAAACGCGGGCTAGTCCACGCAACCTCTCGCGTCACTTGTCAAAACTTTTTTTTCTTCTTTTTTTTTATTATTTATTATTTATTTTTTTATTTTTTTCTTTTTTTTTTGTTATTTTGGAATGAGGGCTATAACGCCTGGTAGTGTAGGTAAGAAACCTTACTTTCCAAAATTTTTCCAAAGAATTTATCCTTTCTTGATTTTTCAAAACATCTATCTTTATTTATTTTTATATGCATGCTTCAAAAATGGCCTAATCATGCATTCTAAACATTTACTCAAACTAAAGCTGACTTCCTCGATTGGACCGATTGGTCACTTTTCCCTGCTTCTCTGCAAAAGAAAAGAAATGGTGAAAAAGTAATGATAACGCCGCCACCATTCTACCCTTTTATCTCGAGCAGCCCGTAAACATGAGTTCTTAGACGCCGACGAGGGGTGTCAGCTGAATTCTTTTATTTTACCGGTGCAGATCTGTTCTGTCGTCCCGCTTGTTTCTGAACCCATATCACCCATTCCTTCAGGGTAATCTAAGAGGATTGTCCTTTGATGAAAATGCCCTTTTGATGCAAATATGTGCAAAAATTTGGGCAAAGGAAAGAAAATTTATTTTGACATCATGACCATAGAATGAATGCTAAACATGACATTTTAAATCAATAAAAGCCAAACGCTAGGAAAATTATTTAAAACAAAAGCATCACACTTGACCCCTTTGGATATCATCTCCTTGGAATTTACTGACGGCAAGAGAGTGTTTGGCATAAGGTAAACCCTGATAAACGTAATCACCAGCTTCCCTTGTCCCATGAACTTTTCCTTTCTGCTTGCACTGTTGCTTTTCAAAACTTGCCTTAGTATCCTTTCAAATTTGCACTGAAGTTGACTGATAAGGTAGTCTAATGAAATGGACAGACTTAAACCCCAATTTCGTCAATTTAAACATGTTTGTTAAAATGGTGGCATCAGTGAGACAATCCCTTCTGACAAAAATTCAGAGAGAATGTATTTGCATCATTTGCCTTTCGATTGAGAAAGTTCCTTCAGAAATTTTGCAAAAAGGGTGGAAGTCTGTAACACTAGGGTTTTGCAAGGGGGTTTAGGTATGGGGTAGGGGCAAGTTTAAACTTGAATGCAATTTTTTTTTTGAAAATTTGCCCCAGTTTGGTCTTCTTCTTTTTCCTTAAAATGTTTTTTTTTTCAAAAATACAAAAATTGCCCCAGTGTGGGGTTTGTGATTCTCAAAGGGGGTTTGCTAAATAATTAACTGTTCTTTTGTAGGCTCAAACAGGAGAACTGGGGTTGAAGTGTTTAAACGAAAAGGAAAAAAGTGTTGGCTTTTCAGACCACTTTTTGCGACAATTTCTAAAGAAATCTTGCTCAATCATATGAAAAATCTTTTACACATGTCTGAATTGATTGGTTGAGGAAAAATCTGTCCGTCCATCTCCATGAGGACCAATGTTCCTCCAGGTAGCACCTTTTGAATAATGAACGGCCCTTGCCAATTCGGAGCGAACTTCCCCTTAGCCTCTTCCTGTATCGGAAGGATTCGTTTCAAAACCTTGTCCCCCACTTCGAACCTGCGAGGTCTAACTTTCTTGTTATAAGCCCGAGCCATCCTCTGCTGGTAACATTGCCCGTGACAAATGGCATTCAACCTTCTTTCATCGATCAAAGACAGTTGCTCGTGACGTTGTTTGGTCCATTCAGCTTCTTCCAATTGAGCTTCCATTAGAATGTGCAAAGATGGGATTTCAACTTCAGCAGGTAATATCGCTTCCATTCCATACATGAGAGAATAAGGTGTTGCCCCAGTAAAAAACATGATTGCAATTCTACATGCCAAAAGAGTAGTTTCTCATGCCAATCTCAGTGTGTTTCGATCATCTTGCAAATGATGACATCCAAATTCATGAGATATCAGAATTTTCGTCCATCAAATTCCAAAATGGTCAAAGGATTTTATTTGTGGTCATCCAATAGCAAATAAATGTGCGAAAATAAAATGAGTGGAACATAACTGAAGAACAAAAGGAAAAATTTGATTTCATTTGGCAAAAAGCAAGATAACAGATAATACCATGGAAGCATAATTAAAGGCATAATTTTAAACAAACAAAAAGTAAAATAACAAGTGCATTGTTTTTGAAGGCATGATTGATATTAAAGCATGATTCATTTTTTAAGGACAATCCCCTCAGATTTACCGAAACCTTCTCCAAGTAGGCAGACAATCGATAGTCCAATTTTGCATGGCCTTCAAAGGAAACTTCCACATTCTCTGCAAGACCGGTGTTAAAGATGGCTCCGACAAACAGCTGAGATAACCCCGTCTCTATATCATCATCAGACCTTTCCTTGAATGGTCCACCACTATCACCTCATCCTCTTCCTTAATGAACTGAGTAAGGTCAACAAACTCTTCATCCACGCTAATCACTCCAACGATGTTTTTATGCTCCGGAAGAGGGTTTTTTATTGACGTTCGGCCCTTGCTCATTCCTTCTTCTCAGAACTATGTCACCAGCATCTACCATGTCTTGTATTTTATGCTTTAGAGCCCAACAGTTACCAGTCGAATGCCCCGGGCTTCCAGAATGATAAGCACAGATAACATGAGGGTTGTACCCAGGAGGGAGTTCTCGGGGATACAGTTTGGGAGGGACAGTGCCGATTTTCCCAGCTGCCTCAACCGCTCATACAGCTGGTCAATGGGCGCCCAGATCGGTAAAAGTTCAAAGGTTTTCTGATTTTGTATTTCATTATGGAAAAGAATTTTGGGCAGGATTTTGTGTCTAGGAGTATAGTTCTGACGGGGGTGGGAGATAGGTTGGGAAGTTGAAAACAAAGGTTGGGGGTCCAAATGAATAGGTCGGGGGTGAGGCCTCCAGGCAAGCAGATAAACAGGCTGATGGTAGGGATAAGGTAAGTATGAGCTTGAATTAGTGGGGTGACTCCGAGCTCTGGGCCTGAAAAGTGGGTTCTGACCCCACACCAAAGCAGCTTCTCCTTCATTCTTCTTAAATGGGAGTTTCCTCCCACTGCCATTTTGCCCTTGCAATGCTTCCAATTGCTGTTTCAGGGCGGTCACATTGACAATTTTTTCAGCTTTAACAAATTCATCATACTCCTCCAACTTGTTGACAATTGCAGCAAAAGAACTCCCAGTCATTCGAAAAATCTCCTCAAAATAAGGCGGATCATGAGCCTTAATGAAAGACAATCTCCTCTTGTCATGGAGGCTCAACTTTAGCGGCCAACTTTCTCCACCGCTTGGCATATGACTTGTGATCTTCTAAGGGCCTTCTCTTGGTCCCCTGCTGGTTCTGGTGCTAGTTCACAATTGTATTCGTACTGTTTCACAAAAGCAGTTGACAAATCCAGCCAAGAATTAATTTCACTCGACTTCAAGTTCGAATACCAATCCAAAGCATCTTCCTCCAAACTCTCAGGGAACAGACGCATGGGCAAGTTCTCATCATCTATCGGTTTGCCCAATTTGTTGGCAAACATCTTAAGGTGCTTCTTTGGGTTACCGGTTCCGTCATACTTGCTGAACTTGGGGGTCTTGAAACCCACGGGCAGCTGCACGTCAGGAAACAGGCAAAGGTTGTCATAATCAAGACCACCATGTCGGTTTAGTCCCTGATTTTTCCTTATGAACTCATCAAATTTATCCAACTTTTTCAGCAAATCTTTGTCGACTGGTGCAACAAGGTCATCCACCGCTGGTTTTCCTTGGGAAGTCAGATCCCACACAAAAGGTTCAGTGGTATGGTATTGAGGCTCTGAAGGGTGAGTAGGCATGTTTAGAGTGATCTGAGGCTGAGTATGAGGGTTTGTCTTTTTGGTTGGGCTTAGTAGGATGTAATTAGGGTGGGAATGTGGAAGATTGGTGTGGTGATGAGAAAAGGTAACATTGTGTGGGTTAGAAGTAGGTGGGACAAAAGTGGTTTGAATAGTGGTCAGGAAGGGGAGTTGACTATCTGTCATAGGGGGGTTACTAACAACGGGTCCATGTTCATTCGAGACACCTCTTCTATTGTTATTTGCCACCAACTGATTAATTACACGCCTTTGTGCAGCCATCTCGGCGCTCATCTCATTAAACCTTCCCAACACTTCACTTAACTGGGCTCCCAGAGCGGCAAAGTCGGGCGAAGTGACCAAAGCATTCCTATCTGAGCCTTCTGGTGCAGAACTCATGTTTACGGGCTGCTTTGAGCTTTTGCTTTTAGATCGGGTAATGATGGGGCTTCTGCGTGAAGCTATTTTTAAAAGTACCTGAAATGCATTGTAGAAGGGAGGTTGACGTAAGGGCTTTTCCAACTGGAACTGTCAAATTTTATGTAAAAAGAAAAGTAAAAAGAATAAAGTTAACGAATATATAAATAAATCGGATGCATGTCCTATGGGGAGGGCCCTTTTTCTTGCCAAGGGTTGGCCTAACATGATGCCATTCCTTCGGAGTAAAATTCCAATTTCAAACCTGTAAGGGAATTTTGAAAAACAATGTCTGAACCACAAATTTTCATTAGTCATCAATAAACTTAATCATTCTTTACAGCATCGTTGATGATTTGTGTAACCATTCTTACAAAATTCTCATGCCTCACTAAACGAGTGTGCTGAGATTCTCTAGAACTCCCTATGCTAAGCTTCCGAATTCCCTCTTGAATTTTATCTAGCGCCTCCAAGGTTTGCTCTAACTTTTCAGTCTTTCTTGCTTCTTTCTTCAATTGTGATTCGACATTACTCAAAGCATGATCCGCCACTATAAGCTGTAGTTGATGATCTTCCAATTCCCTCTTCAACTCATTTATCTGTTCTTCAGGACTGATAGGAGTAGACTCTGATTTCCCCATTTTCTGTTGTACTTGTTGCTTAATCCATTCTTCATATTCTGAAGTGATTTTAGGCTCTGATTTGTTCACCTGATCCAAACAAAGGTCTTTTAGATTCTGAAGATTTCCCCAAGCTTCCAATACCATGCTCCGACTCTCATTGACTGTGCAAAATTTGATCTCCTCAATTCCTTGTACTATCGGCACCCTCTGTGGATACCCAAATTGCCTCATGACTCTTTGTGGAATATAGGCGACCAATCTATTAGTACCTGCCAAAGGGATGAAACTATGTTTGGCAGTCTTGAATGCTGGCTCTCTAACTTTTGTCCAATCTAAGACCCATTGCACTTTGTCAGATGTCAAACTATCAAACTCTTGCATGAATCGGTTAGGAGACGCTATTCGGTAGTACTTCAAAACTCTTTCTCGATGTGATCTAATCCAATCTTCTGTTGGAAGACAAGACCCTAAAGGATTGAGCATTCTCTTTGTTAAATGTTCCATCGCCCAGATCTGGAGTATCAAATTAGAAGCAAAAAAGAACCCCCCTTTCTCCTGGCAATCGGTAGTGGCTATAAAAATATTTGCAATGATAATCGGAACTAGAGTGGGCGTCTTTCCTTTTATTCCCAAGAAGATATTCTGAATCATATTGATGGTTGAGAAAGTAACTTTTCCATGCCCTTGCGGGAACAGTAACAGATTGATTAGAGCTAAGATGAATGCATAGATGCGTATCTCTTCCCATTGGTCCTTGCTTATAAAGAAATCAGTGTGATATTGTTCGTAGGACTCCCTTTTCCCAAATCGCTTATACAAAAAATTTAGAGGGCATGATCTTGCATCTGGATGTTGGTCTAGACTTTTCTGCTTTAGTCCTAGGAATTTGCAAAATTGCTCTTTCGTCCCCCCACTTGGATACAGCACAGGATGCCCTTTCCCTAGTACTTGTAGCAAACCTTCAATGTCTTCTAAAGTCAATGTCAGCTCACATTCTCCAAATCGAAAAACTGAACATTCTGGATCCCAATACTTGAGTAGAGCTCGGATGATTGCAATGTTCGGTGTCACGTTTAAGAGGCTTGGCAAACATCCCACATACTTGAATGATTTTTCCACTATGCCTGGCGTATTGTTTTTCCAGTTGATCAGCTCTTGAGGTATCTCATTCAACACTCTGCAGGTAGTCATCTGAGCAGAAATTCACTTTTAGTACCTTACCTTGGAATTTTACTCCTTAGGATAGTACGAAAACATAAACATGCAAGTCTCATTGGATTATATATCCGAGACACAAGGGTGGTTTATTCCTAACATGGGATTCCCTATGCGGCATTCCCTCTATGGCTTATGCATGATGGCATTTTATTAAAGCAAGTAAAGGTGCAAAATGAAACATGGCCTATAGGAGCCCCATTTGAATGCCGGGGCAAGCCTAAAAAGTAATATGCAATTACAACTTAAATGCAATAAACGTAAATTCAAACGTGCAATAGCCTATCTAGAAGGATGGCTTGTCTTAAAAGAGTGCCCAAACTCTTATTTTCTAGAGTTTGTGAAATACAAGAAAAGGGAAGACAACAAAAGGTTAGTTTAATCGACAGATATCACATAACACGTTGGAGCAACAAATTGCACAAAAATAAAGAGGGGTAGAATCCCTCCTCTCGTGTCTAGTGATCCTTACTAGGGTAAGGTAGACTCTCCCTTAGGTAATTCTAACATGGATGCATGAGGTTGAGCTCACTAATGCATCTAGACTGGACAAAGGTTACAGGTCTCCAAACCTTCAGACCAAAGACAAAGGGTCATCAATTCCAATGTCTTAAGTCTGTGGCTCGAATGATCCCTTAGGTACCGCTATGGGCGCAAAGCACACCATCCGCATACCCAAGGCAATCGATCCTAATCCTACAAGGAAGGTGGGATAGCGCCCACGAAAAAACAAAAACGGGTAAAGATTATGCATGCACGTATGAAGTGCTTCCTTTGAGAGGAGGAATGAATAATATGAAAGAATGAAGGCTTCTAGGGTGATCACTTCCCCCCCACCCCAAATGCAAAGCGCGATACAAGTAAATATCAATATAAATAAATAAACAAATAATTCATTCATCATGTACGCGATGTGTAAGGAGCGATTGCACGAAAAAAATCCTAAAAAGAAAAAGGAAAAGAAAAAGGAAATGCAACCTAAAACATCCAAATGTGATATATAAGAAAGTTAGAGAAACGAAATAATCAACTAAATCAAGTGCTCGAACCCTCTTAGGAAAATCCCCAGTGGAGTCGCCAAGCTGTCGCGCCCCATTTTTCAATGGAAGAAAGGGAAAGATTTTGATTTTTAAAAAAAGAAAGGGAAAGGGGTCATGGGACTACAAAATGCGACGATTTGGACCCAAAAACAAAAGTCTAGAAAAGGGTTTTTTAGAAAAAAGTTTGGAGTCGCCACTTGGAATGGAGTTTAGGTGTATCAAGTCACCCAAAAGATTTAATTAATGAAAATAACAAAAGAAAACCCTCTTTAGACGACTCCAGGTCTTTGAAAAACTAGAGAAAAAGGTTCGGGGGTCACAGTTGAAAGAAGGGAAGGCAAAGATTCGATGTTACTCGTCTCTAAGGCACCCTTCTAACCTAGCCAAAGCTAGGTGCCAGATTTAGTTGAAAATTTCCTAATTCTAACTTTAAAATTTATCACATTTGGATGTTGTCTATATGGATGCAAAACCTAAACCTAATGTTGGATCGAGAGGGGCAAAATGTCTCCTTGAGGTGTGATTGGAATTGATCACATTAGTTGTGTCATCCAATTTTGATCCCTCGAGGAGGTCATGAAAAATGCAAATGAAGAGACTCGAACAAACGGAAAGTAGGGTTTTCAAAAATGCAATTTTTATAAAATATCAAGAGAAAAGAAATTGGATTTTTGAAAAGATCAATTTTAAATGCAAAAAGGAACTTAAAATTTTAAAAGATGCAATTTTAAGAAAAAATGGTTTTTTTTGACTTTGAATTGCTAAACATGAAGAAAGAAACTTGATTTTTTAAAAAAGAATAATGCACATGAATGTCCTAAAGAGGGATAATGCAACATAATGGGTGCGGGGGACTAAATTCGTGACTTTAATTCTTCCTTTTCATAGAAGGAAATAAAAGCGTGCTAAGGCTAGGAAGTCATACTCGCTCTTTTCCCTATTTCAAAGGGTAATGCCTTAAATGCACTAATCTAAGAAAATTAAATGAGATGTTTCGCATACGGAATGGGAGAATAGTAACATGCAAAATGGGAAAGAAACGCTAGAAGTGAAAAGTGTGTGAAATTTGTATCTAATGCATGAACGGCGCTTTAAGGGTCTAGCATTGGACTAGCCCTCGTCAAAAAGTTCTCACTAACATTGGATTAATGAGAAATCGAAAGGAAAGGCCACAACTAGCGTTGGACTAGTGTGGTGACGTCAAATATATTTACACAATAAACATGTAGACATGATAATAAAGCAAGTAAACACATAAAACACATAAACACATAACACATAGGCATAATATCTAGATGCAAGACCCTAGGAAAGCAAGTAAACACATAATCATGCAAGCATGCAAAATAAACATATAAAAACCTAATTATTACATTGAGGGGAACCTAAATACATTCTAAGGGGGAGAAGATCGAAATAATAATCTAACTATTACATTTTCTAGAATAAATACACTTTTTGTGAAATTAAACCTATCTATTACAACTTGGCATCCAAGGCCTCCAAATGATTTACCCAAAAATTAAATGACATAAATAAAGACTAGGCATGAATAAAAAGCAAAGGAAAACTTAATTTAAAAAAAAATGCAAAATCATGCAAAACACATAAAGAGCACATAATAAGGGAAAGAAGTTACCATCCCTTGATGTGATGCCTTAATTGAATCCTTAAATGATGGGAATGGTTATCTAAGACTCAATGTCAACAAAAGGGATCAAGGTACCAATTTAAAGGAAAAATCAATCAAAAATTCAAAGAAAAAGTATCTAAACAAATTCTGCAGTCAACATAGACAAGACTAGGAAATAGAGTAAGATTCTGGAACAAAAGAGCAGGAAATATCAACAGAATACAAAAACAGAGACGTTACGCGGACAAGAAACGCGGATGAAGCCGCGCAACACAATCCGCGTTACAGGCAAAAATCAAAGTCCAGAGGGGAAACGCGGACCAATCTGGATCCCAGCGTAACAGTCCGCGTCTCTTCCCATCTTCAAAATATCAGGAAGATTGCTTCCAGTTTTTTTTCAGACAATATCACAAACAAAATCCTCAGAGGCAAGGGGATCTATTTAAAGCATCAAACATCATCATTCAGATCATCAAAACAAGTTAAAACAGAAAAAGGCCAAATCTTAAGCATCGACATCATCAAATAGACAAAAAAAGGGGAAGGGAAGAACTGTCAGGGTAGAAACGCGGGAGGTTACGCGGACTGGCCTGCGTAACATCCCAGCGTTTCTTCACATCTTCAAATATTCAAGAAGAAACGCGGATCGTTACGCGAAGTAGTCCACGCAAGAGGTCCGCGTTTCTTCACATCTTCAAACATTCAAGAGGAAACGCGGACTGTTACGCGAAGTAGTCCATGCAAGAGGTCCGCGTTTCTTCACATTTTCAAAACGTGAAGAACATTTTTCCAGAAATTTTTAAAACCCAATAAACATCACGTAGTATCAAAGCGTCGATTTTAAGCGTAAAACAAATCTACTAGCCTTACCAAGGCTATATAAACGTAACATACTCATATAACAACAAATAAACATCATCAACTATCATAAAACATCAAAAACATAGTCAAGACCTTGGTTCCACCAAAAGGTCACATTTTCCAATAATTTTACGATCAAAAAACGGTAAATAAAGTAGAAGAATGTTACCTGAATTGGAAGCTTTGAATTTAAACAAGAGAAGAGGACAGAAATTCCAAGAATAATCTTCTCAAGTATGAAACCCTAGCTTTTTCTTTTCTTCTTTCTTTTCTTTTCCCTCTCCAATTCCCAGCCGTTTTTCTCTCTTTTTTTTGCTCTCTCTCAACCTCCCTTTCGTCACTTTCTCTCTCAGCTTTTTTTAACCTCTTCTCTCCTTTGCTAAACCCTAATCTAGGCTATTTATAGCCACCAAACCTAGAACTAAGGGTTTTGATGTTCTTGGGATGAGGTGAGCTAATCTTGAACGTTAGATGAGTTGTTAGGGGTTAGGGGCGAGTTGGGGAATGTTTAAATAGGTTTCTTATCGTTCAAGTATCGAAAATTATAGCTGGAAAAGGATGATCCGAGTTCTGGAAAAATCAGGCGTCATTTTTTTCGCTTACGATCAAGTTACTGGTTACGGACTCATCCATAACTAGTCCGCTTTTGACTTTTCTCTTTTTTTTTTTTTAAGAAAAGCCTACAAAAATAAGAAAGATGTGTTAGAATATTCAAAAATAAATAACTAAATATTAATAGATAAAAACATAAGAAAACAATTGAAAAAGTCAAAATTTGGTGTCTACAATTGTTAAGTAGTAGTGACCGAGTAAGGGGGAGCTTGTTAATCAACCAAATTTAGATACGCATTCGAGTAAGGGGGAGTTTTTGAGCTTTTGAGCTTTCAAATTCAATATTTTTCAAATCACATTCAATTATTTTGTCATCATCAAAAAGGGGGAGAATGTTAATCGTGATCCTGAATTTTGACAACTACAAAACAATTGAAGAAATTGATCTAACATTTTCCATTGAGATCATTGCGACAGTCATCAAGGCAGGAATCTTGTTGAAGAATTGGCTGTGGACGGACGATACCTTGTATCAGACGTCGGATAAAACTCGAAACTTTCCTATCGGACGCTCAACCTGACGTATCGGACGTCTGTTAGACAGGGGATCTATCGGACACTTTTTTCGGACGCACAAGAACCACATCGGACATCCGAAAATATCCAAGAAATTTTTCGAGCTCTCTGGCCGCTTTCGAACGTAAGCCATTGGACGTAAAAACATGTATCAGCCGTCCGATCATTTTCATGAAGATTTTCTGAGCTTACTGGTCGCTGTCAGACGCGAAGCCTATCGGACGCAGAATCATCCATTGGCCATCCGATAAAGAACGCAACAGCCTATCGAACGCTACCATCGGACGCACAACAGAGTGTCGGACGTCCGATAGCTCCAACGGCTAGTTGACCTTTCAGCTTCTTCTATCCGTTGACCTCAATTCCAAGGCACTTTTTGGTCTCCTATAAATACAAGCCTTGTCTGAAAATCAAAAATATAGTTGTACACTTGGATAACAAGTTCTTAAGAGTGATTTTAGCTAGAAAATACTCTTTTTGAGTAAGAATTGTTAGTCTTGAAGTGTGAGTGCATTGACAAGCTTTTCAATTGTGAGTAAGTTGATCATTTGTGTAGTTTTGTGAGGGTTTTCTGTAAAGAGTGTAAAACTTCCTAGCTTGACTAAGTGGAGTTTGGGGTAAGGAGGAAGTGATCATTCTATTGTACACAAGGTTGATCGAACCTCATCAAATTGAAGAAGCTTTATTTGAGGAATTCTCTTCAAGCTCAAGTGGAGCTTTGAGAAGTTCGGTTTGCTTTCTAAATCTGTTTCTTTTCAATCTTCTTTTCGAACTCTTCGATTGAAATATCATCTATACATCTCGGTCTTGATTGTCTATTTGATTGACGTATTATTTGCGTGAGAAGTTGTGATTAAAATTTGAAAAAGGGGCATTATTTGATTAGTTCTTAGACAACCTAATTCACCCCCCCTCTTAAGTTGTCTTTGGGCCTTACAATATGATTACCTAAATCTAGGTCCATTAAAAGAAACAAGTATAAAATTGGCTAATCATACTAATGCCTATCCTAATGGGGTGATTGAAGATGTTTTAGTTCAAATTGAAGGATTATTATTTTTTGCTGATCTTTATGTACTTTATATTGTTAATAAGAATTCTATAAATCCATCACCTATTTTATTAGATAGACCCTTTTTAAACACTGCAAGCACAAAGATTGATGTTTGTAAGGGTTCATTTACGATGGAATTTAGTGAAGAAATTGTTAATTTTAATATTTTTGATGTAAATAAACATCCTACCTAGTCTCATTTCATGTTTCCTATCAATGTGATTAATCCTGTTGTGGAAGAGATTTTTAAGTCAAATAGTATGGATAATTTAGAAGTTGCAATGACCGAACATTGTGAGCAACTAGCTTCAGAATTCAAGCCATTGTCCATTTACTCGAAGTTATCCCCTAGTCAAAAGAGCAACATGGTTGGTGTGTTTAAAAATTACTCCATCTATGAAGGCTATCAAGAGCATATGGAGCAAACCATGTAAAGAGTTAAAAATTTTCATCCTTCTTAAACACATATGGCCATGTCTAGCTAAAGAGATTAAAGAAAGGCACTACATGGAAAACAACCCAAGAATTCTAATTCTTAGTCATTTTATGCTTTTAGTTTCAGTTTTCAAGTGCAATTTAAGTTATTTTGTTTCTTTTTGGCAAGAAGCATTTAGTTGTAGGCTGCAGACGCGTCTTGTGATGATTTTATTTTGAATGGGTGCAATTTCAAGAGCAAAAGAATACCGCTATATACAGCGTGCCCATACCCATTAGTAACATCGTAATTGCACATTTTTGCAGATGAAAACTAGAAGAATTCTCATGTTTTGGACATGCCCACATCTTGAGTGACTAAGTGTGGATTTGAGAAAAAGATTAAAAAATTGAAAAATTAAAAAAATCAAAAATATTTTCCTTTTCTTGTTAGAAGCCCTAAATTTTATGCCTTTTCTTTTTCTTTTCTTTTTCTTTCTTCCTTCTTTTACCATCTTCATGTGATGCACAATTTCAAGGTATTTGTAAGTAGATTCAGCTAATGGATGGTCATCTTGCTAATATCGAGATTCATGTTTCTAAGATGACGCAGAATGTGGCGGTCTACTTTGATCATATTGGTTTCACCCCACCTTTTGCTTCCGATCACTAGCATTGATGTATTCTCCTTCTTGTTCAAGAAGTTTTATTGCCCCTTTTTACTTATTCTTTTGTTTTTTATTTCTTACATTCCGGACAATATAAGGTTTAAGTATGGAGGAGGGGTTTAGTTAGATATTGTTCAAAATTTTCTTTTCTTTGTTATTTTTTATTTTTGGTTATGATGAATGCAATCAAGATTCAAGTATGAGTAGTGTAACTTGACTAGTCGAGTGTCTTAGTTTTATTAACAATGGATTTGATTGATGAATATATTGGATTTGACATATTTTTGACCATTTTGTGAGATTTTGAGACTATTAATGAGCCATTTTATCTTAAATTTGCTCTATTTTCATTTGTTGAGTGGTTATTATACATGGTTTTGTCATTCTAGAACTTACTCTATTATGCTTGTCAATACCACATTTGTATGAATTTGATGTATTAAACTGCCAAGGGCATGTAGGATTTAACCTTTTTTGACTTTCTCAAAAACCTACCCTTACTTTGCTTTTCATTTGTGAGCCCAATTTGAGCCTTTTATCCTTTCTTTGTTTAATAGCCACAACTGTTTCCCAAGATCTTTATGTTTAAACTTTGTTGTTGAGCCTTGTATCAAAGAGATGCTAAAATTTACTGTATGAAAATGGTGATGAATTAACAAGGCAATGAATTGAAACTAGCAAGTGTTGGCAAGTGAAGTTTGCTTTAAAGGTGTTTGCATTTGCTGGAAAAAAAAAAAGAAAAAAGAGAAAAAGGCAAAAAAAATGCAAGAACAATGAAGAAAGAAAAGAAGAAAAAAAGAGAAAAATGAGGAAAAGCCTTGGAAAAAATAGATATATGTTGTTAAATGCTTTCATGCATAATTGTGGTGTTGTAGTAATGGCAAATGTAGAAAAATGCTTACACTTTTTAAGTTTGGTAAATTTGTGTGGAAAGAGCAGCTGAATTTATGTAGTAAATTTGTAACATTTTCTTTGACATATTTACACCTCAAATTTCCCTTATTTTCCTTCCCCTTACCCAAGTCCCGTTACAACCTTATAAAAGTCCATTCGATTTTTGCATTTAATTCACAATATATGAGC
Source organism: Gardenia jasminoides (assembly GCA_013103745.1). NCBI lineage: Eukaryota > Viridiplantae > Streptophyta > Magnoliopsida > Gentianales > Rubiaceae > Gardenia > Gardenia jasminoides. Next base: position 39,082,740 of record CM023103.1, read on the forward strand.
AAACCTATGATAATACCACTACACGGTATTGATTTGAGAGTCATTTATACCCTAAACACTTTTTAAGAGTGACAAGTGCATATATTAACATCCTTGTGAAGATTGTTGAATCTAGTACGCTCAAAGTTTGATAAAGTTGTTGGGAGAGTAAGGTGTGTGTACTGGTATGATTTGCTACATAATATTTGTTATCTTGATTGTACCTCTGAGTTAGGACATACTTGATGACACGCATAACTTAAGTGTAGGGAAGATTGATCTGGACCAAAATTTCTATTAAATTTGTGAATATATCCTCTTTATTTTGTCCAAATTTTGTATTATTTGATAGATTCTACTCATATCTAGCATTTGGTGACAATTCTAGGAATTTGAAATGAAAATGAGCCAAAAGCGGTGACTTTCAGAAGACTCTCACCCACTTAAGTGTGAGTGTGTGAGGCCCCGATTTTTTCCCAAGTTTTTTAAAAATATTAAATAATGTTAATTATAGTGATTATTGTTTGCCAAAGTGTAAACGTTTATATGGTTAGTTTTACTTCTCAAAGTGTTTTGATTTAACTATTTTGTTTTACACATCTAAAAACCCTAATTTGAAACTTAAACCCTAGTTTGCTTCGAAAACCCTAATTTTCGATAAAACCCTCATTTGGATGTGAAAAACCCTAGTTTGGTTTCGTTAAACCCTAGTTTTGAAAATGAATTTAAATATTATGTCCAACTACGAGTTTGTTATCTCTTTGAGTTTATGTGTGTAAATGCATGATTAAGAAGAGTGATTAAGATTCCTAGGTGATTAGTAGCCTAAGTAAGTGTGATTAAGCTTTGATAGGCTAGGTTAAATTGAGTACCTATGGACTAATTTGATAGGAAAAGAAATCATGTGGGCAAGAGTGGAATATGACCTAAGTTGTTAGGTTGAATTGCATGAGAATTTTGACCAATTTTGACTAAGCAAGAAAATATCTATTTGATGTTATCTTTTAGTTGTTTTATAACTTACGAACCGCCAAACAAGGAAAAAAAAAGGAGAAGGAAAACGTGAAAAAAGAGAAGGAAAAGAGAGAAAAGAGAGGAAAAAAAGAAGAAAAGCTTGGGGATTCTTGCAACTTTCAACCATCCAATCTTGAAGCTTGAGTTAGGAGGTTAAGTGGACTATCTTGGGCTTGCAATTTCATCAAGAACATAAGCCAAGAAGGTATTTTTCCCTTTGTATATAAGCTGGAATTTTGATGATAATGTGTAATTGTTGGAATTGGTGGTTTTGTTGGCTTGATTCATACTTATCCTTGGCTTGTGAGATGATTCCATGGATTGGTTTTATTGTTTGCTTGTCTTGAACTTTGGCCAAGAGTTAGGGTTAGGGTTTCATTAGTTGCAAGACTTAATGTTGGGAATTGATGATTGGAAGTTGAATTCATGCTCATGTGTGTCCTAGAGGATGATTAGATGGCTTGGATTTGGTGTTTTGCTTCTCAAAATTTCAGCCAAGAATTTCTGTCCATTTTCTGTCCGAATTTGCTTGGTATATTCGAGGATGTTGGGAGCTAAATTAGCCTTAGCCTAAAGCATAAAAGTTGTAGATAATTGAGTGAGGATTCTACCTGTAAAGTTTCAGATGAATCTGAGCACTGTATCATGTAAAATGACTAAATTACCCCTGATGCCCTGTTTCTGTCAGGAATCGTATTTTGCTACTGTAATGGGTCATTTTGACCGGGTAGATGATTTTTTTTTTTGCTTTTGATGTCTTCTTAAGAATTTTAGCCTTGTATTTTATCTTTCTCATGGCTTTGGAATTTCTTGATTTGGATTTGTGAGCGCTGAGTTATGGTCATTTGAATCAGGCCTGTCCGAAATTCTGACACTGAAATTTCCGAAATTGTTTTTGTATTTTTGACCTAGAAAGAGTGAATCTGGGTAGAAATGGTCTTCATGAAAATTGTATCTTGTTCTATTAGCTTCGAAACGGCACCTCGTGCACCCTAATCCGGTACTTGTAGCCTAAGTTATGGGTAACGGCGTACAAGGTGTCAAAACTGTCTTTTACACCTTTTAGTGTGTGTTTTCCGTTTTCGTTTCGTTCTCGTTCGTTTTTCGTTTAACGCCCATGCATGTGCTCCTTTTGCTATTTTAAATGTTTATAAATGTTTCTCGAGAGTCTTAGCATTGAGTATATATACATTGCGTCGTTTCATGGTTGAAAATGGATTTTCATATCTCAGGTGATCACGTGGACACCGAGATGCTTGTATGACCTCCTGAATTTTCTCGCTTGCTCTCGTTTATTTGGTGAGTGTCAAGTGCATGATTTGTTGACTTGCTTGACCTGTTACATGTTTAAATTGATTGTATTATTAAACTTGGCGTGGCGGACGTGTACTTTATCTCGTCCGGCCTCTCTTACTTGACCTGACTTGCTTGCCTGTATTTGTTGTACTTGAAATGACTTGCCTGACCTGTACTTGTACTTGTTTGATGATTGAGCGTTGTCTCATCATCTTACATACTATTTAAACCTGTTGGGGACGTCGAAAACCTCATTGGTAAACCTTTCACCTCGGGCCGGCGAGGGCTTGGCCGAGGGATTGGTAAATCATGAGTCTTCATATATTTTCGTCGGTTGGAGTGCGCTCGCCGACTACTTACCTGGGTATACTCGAGTATTACCAAATTTTCTATTTTGACGAGCGGGCCCGGTTGGGGGGTGAAACGGTGGACGGAGAGGGTTGACAAGTGAAGCTCTACATGGATAAGAAAGTTGACGAGTGTCAACTATTTGGAATGTGATCAAGATTCGTGGAACTTGGCTCCCCCAGTATCCTTTATTTAATGTGTAATTAAATACTGTATTTGTATTCTTGTTCAAAGGTCTGGTTACTTGTCTTGTTTAATAAAGGTGTAATTTTCTTGAACCTGCATGCTTGCATGTTTTCTTGGCCTCACTGAGCGTTAGCTCACCCCAATTGTTTTCCTTAGCGGGTTTGAGGTGTAGCATGTGAATCGAGGAAGCTAGTATTTTTGTAGGATTGCCTCGCTTTGTATAAGATTGAAATTAATAGATGAATTTGATAGTTTATGGTATTTTGGAGTTATTAATTTTGATGAAATTTTGGGTTTGTATTTTGTAAGAGTTTATTAGTAATTTTAATAATTTTGATCGATGACTTCTGAATGAATGTTTGGACCGCTATTTGGGAATTCGTGAGTGAGTCCCGAGAGTTAAGGCGGTCCATTGAACCCTTTGGTTCACCTTAGGGGGAGGTGGGGCTGTCACAGAGTGCACTAAAGTTCCACCTCAAATCCAGGGAGCTCTGGAATCTCACGAGCCTATAGAAGTTTCCAATTCCAAATCAAATTGTGCACTGAGTCTACAACTTGGGTAGGGGTATGCAAATGCGAAATTTTCTGATTTACCGACCGAATTCGATTTCAATTCAGAAATTCGAAATCGATAAAATCAAAAATTGGAAAGGAAATCGGGTTTTCGATTTAGAAAATTGTGCAATTGGTTCGAATGCGGAATTTGGATTTTTCAAATCGGAACTTCCAATTTCAAATTCACAATTCAAAATTGAAAAATCGGATTCCAATTTCAATTTTGAATTCGTATATTTTATTTGTGTGTGTATATATATATATATATATAATTGTATGTAATATAAAATATTTCTATTATATAACAATACTTCTAAATAATAATTATTTTATATGATAATAACATTAAGTCTTATTAAGTCTAATTAGTTGTATGCTAATTAAATTAGTTGTATATTAATTAAGTATAACATATTCCGAATTTGGTGAATTCGGTAGTTTACCGAATTCCGAATTGAATTCGATATGAAATCGAAATCAGAATTGATGAATTCGAAATCGAAATTAGTCACTACAAGAAATTTGGCCTTTGGTGACAACATTCTCAGTGACAATACAGAAACTTGTCACAGTTGAGACAATTCAATGATGACATCTAAGGTCATTACTAATAACCTTGAATAGGCTCATCATTAGTGACAACATGGGAGTAGTCGTCACAATATGAGTGGTGTGCAACTAATAAGTTGTGGCGGGAAATCACTTTGTGACGACTCGGGAAAATATTGTCACTGAAATAAGTCATACAGTGATAATTTTGAATGTCGTCACTGTCAGTCTACTGGTTCAGAGGCAGTGATAATAATTAGTCATCCCTGACTAAATTACTTGTTCCCAGACCACTTTTATTAATTCTACTATGCCACTTTAATTTTTACAATTTTAGCCCCATTTATGATAAACAAAATTTATTAATTCTACTATGGCACCCTATCTTTTACAATTGAATTCCATATGTAATATACTAATTTCAGTAACTCTACTATTGCACTCTAACTTTTGCGATTTAGCCCCGTATTTAATACAAAAATTTTATTAACTCTATTATAACACCTTAACTTAAACAATTTAGTACCATATGTAATTTTCCAATTGTATTAATTCTAATATAGCACCGCAACTTTTGTAATTGAGCCCCATGTGTAATATACCAATTTTTTTAATTCTATTATAACACCCTAACTTTTGCACTTTGGCCCCATGTGTAATAAACCAATTTCATTAATTGTAGTATGGCACCCTATCCTTTACAATTCTGCCCCTAATTTATTTAATTATCAAAATGCTACTATTATCTTAATAAACAACGAATGCATATGTTATGACTTTTCGAAACTTGGTTAGTAATATGTTATTAATGTAAAAAATTTAATAGATTCCCTATTTAGTCATCATGACAACATGTACAAAATTGGCAGTTAGCATAATCTAATAACAGAGGCAATGAACAATACAATTTAACATGAAACTAAGTCTAATCCTCGTATTGGCATGAGGAAAAGTTGTTATTATTATAATAATTGTCACATTTAGCGTTCATGAACTAGTATTTTTATAAAATAGATTTTGTATTTTATACATGGATTAGCAAACTATTTTAATTGTTTGATCAACTAATTAAATTGGTCGTAAGCCCTTGTCAAACTGTAACACCTACATAATAGATAGGACCACAAAATAAGTATCAAAAAGATTTTGATTAAGAGAATGTTTCTGTTTTGAATCATAAACATATTTTGTAACAGCGTTTATATTTTTCTAAACAATTTTACTGTACAATAAATACAAAGGTTGTATATTCATTTAAAAAAGCTAAAAGAATATTTGTCTAAACACACAAAATTTTTGCATTCTAAAATTTCAATTCAACTTGAGAGCAAAATAAATAAGAAAATTTAAAATAATAGAAAAAACTAATTACATGAATATGAGAAATGGGAAAAGAGAGAAATAGGAGAAAGGGCAAAGAAAGCGTGAAATTCTTTATTCTAAATAGAGGGAAGGCGTGATTCTTGTAGGTTAAAAACTAACAGTGGCAAACTGAATTTTTCAAGAGGCGCGCGCGGGTTGATGGAATTTTAATGAAATAACGTCGTTTCATGAGCCAATCTATCTACACTCTGTCCCGAGCGCTTAACCAAAATGAAGCTTTCTTTCTTCTTCTCCCTATCTTCCTCGCTCAGCCGCACCAAATCCAGCAACAAAAATGCAAAACTTTCTCAATGTCAACCATGAATTAGTGTAGGAAATGCTTTGAACGTGGAGAGTTTTAGCTATTTTGCTGTAGAAACATCCCTAATTCGGCTGCTGAACTGACCTAGGGTAAGAAATAAAAAATTGGGCCATGAAATTTGGATGAAAGGTAGAGGTTGGAGTTGAAGCTTGGGTGAAAGCAAGTGGCTAGGGATTGAAGGCATAGTTTGAGGTATTTCAATATTTTGTGTTTGATTTTGAGTGCATTGTGCAGATTTTGTTAGCTAGGGCTTGTTTAATGATTTATGGCTTGTGGGTTTTCTTGAACCCGTAGCAAACTTTTTCCAAATTGAGCTTCTGTTTTATTTTGCAATTTTTTTATAGCCTATTAATTCTTCAATTTTGATGATAGTGGCTTTGTGTGTCTTAGATTCTAGCTTGGAACTAAAGTCTTAGAGGGCAAGATTTATCTTTTGATTTTATAGAATTCTATATAAAAAATGGCGTGGTTTGAAGTGGGGAGCAAGGGGTTGTAGCTTATGATTAGTGATCATCTGGAAGCTTTATGAAGCTTTGGCTTTTCTTCCATTTTCAATATGTGGAACACTCAGAATAATGCGGCAAGACGCATTGAAGACCAAAGTTTCACATCAGAGAGATGAGAGTGATCTTAACTCCAGTAGAGTTGTAATGCAATATAGACCAAACCTGTAGGTCAGGGCTATGAAATTTATAGCATTAGACCAAACCTTTGCTGCCTGCGATTAGCTAGACAGACAACATTAACTGTTTTTCCTATTTTAGCCACACGTAAGTCTTTATTTCTTCACATTCTTGGTTTCGTTTTAGGTTTCCTTCCTGTTGTTGCTCTAATTTGGCAGCTCAAATGCCAACTGTCGGTTGAGTTGCAAACAGGTTATAATCCATTAGATTTAAGCCTTCGATTTAGGGTGGTGTCAACTTGAGTTTCTTTCTAGCTTTACACATTGGATCTTCAATCGAAAACCAATATTGTAGAAAGAACGATGATGTGTTGCGAGTTTATCTGAAAGAAGGGTAAATTCAAGTTAAATTTCACATGAAGTACATTATCTTAAGGCCGTTACATTAAATGCCACATGATTTAAGTCAAAGACTGATCTAATGAAATGAAAGACTAAGTAGAACTAGTTGAATTAAACAGAGCAGCTCAACAAAAGGATCCTGTGTCAAGCATTCGGTGACATGAAAAACCTGATGCATAGTCTAATTTGCAAGGATTCTTTATACTATGGCCACTACTAGGACAAGCAGGATGGAAACAAACGGATCTTTTCTTTGCTCTGTCTATTTTTTGTTGTATAAAGAAATTTCTAATATTCTTGCAAATATACACACACACACACACACTCTCATAATACCATATCTAAATATGAATGATCAGAAAGGGTAGTTACAATTTACAAATACAACATTGACTATAAGAGAGTTTGAATTTTGTGCCTCTGAATATGAAGTGTAGAGTTTGAATTTTGTGCCTGAATATAGAGGACATGGGGAGGGGTGGGAGGGTTATTGGAAAAAAGAAAAAAAAAACTCATCATGTCTCCTAATGCTAAATTAAGCTATTTCGTATATTATAATTCCCTCAAGAGTATTTAATACACTAAAATTCTTATTATATAACAAGACACATTATAATGCACTTCAAATTCTCTAGAATCGAAAAACCATATGATATGATTAGTCTACCACATATGGGGCAAAGTATTAATTAAAAAAAAACCAAAAAGTAGGAAGAACCAGTCTTGGTTTCTCGTATGATAATATAATTTCAGTATTAGCTCCCAATATTTCACCTTCACCATGCATGATTCCTTAAGTTATAAATAATTTAATTTTAGTTCCTTTGTCAAGACCCAAAAATTTGTTAAAATTATTTTCTAATTTTCACTTTGGATTATTTGCATTTATTGATTTCCCGATGAATGATTTGTGTACCTTATTTGCATTGACTTATTTATTGATTTAAAGTTTGGAAAAATGATTTTTCTTTAGTCTCGATGATTTTATTTGTAAGTTCTTTGAAATATTTACCCAGTTTTCTATTGACTAATATTAAGTGTTAATTTTCGAACCGTGATGTGAATAGTAGCTTTAAGATGAAACTGAGCATATGTAGAGATTTTAGAGAGATATATTTATGGTAGGGTAGTGTCAGAAGGAGAAAATCCAATAAAAATTAGAGTATCGCGCGTAGACGCGACATAAAGACGAGTTAGCCAACAACTTTCCTTAAAACATGGAAAGCTTTGCTTTCTGTTCCCTTATCACTTTCTTCTTGTCTCATTTCTTCTTCATTTTCAGCCAACCAAGAGAGCAAGAGAGAGAGGGAGCCGAGATCAAGAGAGAAAGAAATAGAGAGAGAGAGTTTGCTTCATCTTCTTCATCATCTTCTTCATCTTGTTCCTTGAAGAATCAACAACAATTCTTGCTCCTTCTTGTTCTTGTGCAGCTGAGGAAAAGAGATAGAGTGAGAGAGGCTGAGAGTAAAGAGAGAGAAGAGAGAGAGCAGCCGAGAGAGAGAAGGAGGAGCTTCCATCTTGATCCTTGAAACTTTTGGGAAGAAATAATCAGGAGATCAACTAGATCTTTGGCTAATCTTGAGGATACTTGAAGGTTCAAGACTTGGAAGTCCACTCTTGGTTAGATCTACACTTGATCTTGCTTGATCTCAATAGATCTTGAGGTAAGAGGTCTAGATCTTTTAGTTTTAGCTTTAATAATGGTAGATCTTCTAGATCTACACTAGATCTGTGGTTTACTTTTGCTAGAAATGGTAATTATGGTACATTTGAGTTGGGCTCTTGAATTCCTAACTTAGGTAGCTGTCTTGAGATGGCCTTCCAGGTAGCGGACTTGAGGAATCTTGTTGTGGTTGTATTTGTTGTTGTGAGATGAAATTATCTTGTGGTTAGAAAGAAAATGTTGAAGAAAATCTTTAAAAAAAAAAAATCTTGCTAGCCGAATGAAAGCTGGAATTTTCAGCTTTGCTTTTCGAATTGTCTTGATGTTTCTTGGTTTGATTTCACTCAAACAATCTTGTACTATGAGTGTATGTTGATTTGAAGTTAAAATCTGAAAATTTTCATGGTTGAAAGTTGAGTTTTTCACTGATTTTTGGAAGAATTCTTATTGCATACCAAGTGTTTGATAAATTGTCCCATTTTTGTGTCAAATTGAGCTGCATATTTGTCTATGATAATGGCCAAACCAATTCTTGTGCAAAACATGAAAGTTGTAGATATTTGAGCTAAGTTTTCACCTGAAAAATTTCAGAGCAATCGGAGCACTGTAGCTTGAAATGACCAAAATACCCCTGATTGCTCCATTACCCTGTTTCAGCTGACAGTCTTCATTTTCAGCCAAACTCCTGAACTTTTTGGCACTTGTAGGAGATGAACTGAAACTCGGATTTTATACCATTGAAAGATTTATGAGTCTAGTTTTAATCTTCACTGACGGCACTCGATTTCGATATTCCTACATTGAGTTATAGTCTTTTTTCCAAAGCTGTCTAGAAATGCTGTTTTCAGCCCAGTAGTTTCATTTTACTTCTATAATTATGATTTTTGACCCTGAAAATGCATGAACTGAATTTTAAAGTCTTCACATAAATTGTAGGTCTATGTCTTAGCTTCGAAACGGTATAAGATTCATCTTAATCCGATGAGTGTGGCTCTAGTTATGATCAAAACACCAAGAGATGACAAAAACTTGATAGTTTGATGCCTACCAAGTGTTTGATAAAATGTTTTATGATACTGGTGGTTATGCACATCAAGTGTTTGATGAAATGTTTGGTATGAAACTTGTGATTTTAGAACTTGGCTTGAAATAGAGATATCTATTATGAAAAAGTGAAGTGAGCTGTGGTTGGTTAGTGTTCCAACTCATTTTCAAATGAAAAATCTTGCTATTGTTTGCAAAGAAATGATTTGTTGAAGTGATTTGCCAGTATTTATAAGGAAATGATTTACTGTTATTTCCATGTAAAATGCTTTTACAAGTGAAATAATTTATGAAGGATTTGTGAGTGTTCCTTATTGTTGGTTGTGCTTAAATGTTTCCATAATTTGATTGGGTGTTTAATTGATTGATTGTGCATGTTTTTAAGTATATACTAGTGCTTCTTTGCAAACTGAACTTTAACTGTTAATTTCAATCGTTATAAGTAAGTATTTGGATTGGTATTTTACTTATCTTGATTTGAAAGTATTTTAGTACTAAATGTGATCTGTTAAGCTATTACATTTTGTTTTAACTAAAACTTATTTCTCACTTTTAACTAGACTTGAGGTGAAGAGGCTGACTGTCAAGGGTCCCTTGCTCACGAAGGCGAGTGTATACTTTATTGCACTCTCTTAAGTGGTTTGAAGGTTGAAATTGATTGTTAGTTGTCCCTTACTTTAAAAAATGTTTGATAGCTAGTTATCATTGTTTGAATTACTTGTGCATGACTGTAGACCATGTGTACTTTAACACATTGGCTGAACAAGGTCTTCTCCCCTTCATTACCAGCCTATTCGAGTTAGAAGTGGACTCGATCGGATTGGTTGGTAACCTAGGGCACTGTTTACGGTGTACTCGAGTATTACCACTGGGTGTTATAAGGAGGAGAAGGGGGTTGACTGACTGATAAGATGGACTGCAACTGCTCCCAGATGACACTGTAGCCTTTCAATACTTGAACTGAATGTTTATTGAATTATTTGAATGTTTGCTGAATTATTGTTCACTGAATTATTGCTTACTGTATTACTGTTTGTTAAATTAAGTGTTTATGGAACGATTGTTTAAGGATTTATTGTTTCTTGTACGCTTATAAATGAAAACATTCTTAAAAACTTTCAATGCAAATGTGAGACCATGTTCTCATCTTACACATTATTGTTTTAAAGATTCAAATGTTTTACAAAATGCTATTTAATTCAAATGTCCATGAATTAGATAAAACGTGAATTGCCTTGTTTTCACCGAACACTCACTGAGTTTTACCTCACCCCAAAATATTTTATTTTTCTTCCATAGGGTTCGAGGTGAAGGGTAGCCTGTGTATTAATTCGTTAGTATGACTGGCTGGAATCCCTTGTATGTTTTGAAGTTCGATTGACTTGTGGAATGTAAATTAGTGAAGTATTTAATGTAAATATTTCATATTGACATTGTAATCTGATTGAGGACTTTAATGTCATGCTTGAGGTCTTGATGTAATTCTTGTTTTGAATTGAAGACTGTAAGTTGATTGAGGAATTATAGTGAGACCCGGTGAGAGTTGGGTAGGCGGTCCGCTGAACCCTTTGGTTCGCCTTAGGGGGAGGTGGGGTCTTCACATCCTACCTTTTGATTTTTTAAATTTGGTCACTTTTCTTTATGAAATTTGCACTTCAAGTCCACTTCTCAAGCATCCAACGTGTCCTTCAAGAGTATAATGTTAGAAATAAAAGGGATCAAATATGTCCAAAAAATTAAGAATTGAAGATCTAAATAAGAAGTATTCAATACTTACAGAAGAAAATGTTATCTAAAGTCAAACATATTGGGCTATAGCAAGACTAGCCAAGCATACATGGGACTAAGAAATGAATTTTTTTTTTGTACTCTATGTTCTTTACCCTTTGGGGTTAGAATAAAGTTAGATTTCAACTCGTTTACTCTATGTTCTTTACCCTCTTGTTTAGGATTAGAGAAAGTTGACTAAACTTTGTCTGATCTGCATGTGTAGGAAACAACAACTTGTGATTTTGTGTTGAAGTATCTCTTTGGTTTCCGATTGATTTTCTGACACTTCCAGATTCAAGGTTAGCATGAACTGCATCCAAAAAATTCAAGGTTTGGTTGCACACTTGAATTACACTTATCCAAATGTTGATTTTAATTAAAATTGATTATTTGACTTGTTGGTTGTTTAACTATTATAGAAAATTAGTGAGCGTAACAAATTAAATCGTGCCAAGAATGAGACTCATACCACTGTTAGAACAAAGTCGCTAGCAAGACTTGTTGAAGAAAAGGTAATCATTTCTTTATCCAACTTATGTTCTCCATTTGGTTGCTTTTGCATTTAACATTAAAGACAATCTGATTATTTTGACAGAAAAGGAAGGAGGGCAAGGAACTATCAGAGATAGATCTATTTGAGATTAGCCGTACATCAAAGAAGGCAGGGGGCTTGGTAAATTATATAGCAAGAGATACTTCGGTGAGATTATTTATATCAGATTTTATCCATTTTCTATAGCTGTTTGCTATTTGACTTGATCTTTAATAGCAAAACTAAGGTTATTTGACTTGTGTAGGCAACAATGAAGGAATTGGAAGCTACGACTTCAATGACTAGTAAGGAAATTTGTCAACAGCAACTTGGTTACATACCTGGGCAGATCCATCACTGTAGTTCAACCCATAAACAAGCCGTTGAGATTGAGCACTTGAGGAGTGAACTGGAAGAGCATCGAAGAAGGTAGATGAGGCAGATCAAAGAGCTACGGTAATTGTTAAGGAATTCAATGCACAAAAGGAGCTAATTAAGAGCTTGCAAGATCAACGAGCCGAAACAAGAGGGCTGTACGAGGAGTTGATTGCCCAAATGAAAGAGATACGCAAGTGACAAGCCTTTACAAAGGTGAATAGACTAGTTCCCTTAGTGTTTACATTCTCTATTTCAACTTCTATCCTCATGAAAATTCCTAAGTTTTTTGAAATGCCTTGAAAATCATTTGAACTACTAAATGAATGTGTTCTTTGCTAGGATTTCTAGTATTGCATAATGTGTTGTACCTTGTGGAAGGAAAGTTGTATATTTTGGAAATGGCATTTTGGCTTTTTTTCTTTTTCTTTTTTTCTTGAAAGTTTTTCCATGCTGGTCCAGATCAAATCTGCAATAGATAGGTGATGAAATTCATTAATTTTGTGGTCCTACCCAATCCTTGTTGCCTAGTGGAAAATTTACATTTAGGTGGGAAATTCCCTTTTTTTTTTCATTTTGTGTGTGTGTGTGTGTGTTTACTTGATAATAGGAAAATTCTTTTTTGATATAATGGCGACATCATTTTTCTATTTTTTGTCCAATTTGATGAAAATGGTCTTCTAAGAACACAAAATAGACGAACAAACAAATTTTACTAAAAGGAAAAGAAGGGAACAGCGGGTTATGAAAGTGCAAGTTCATGGAATATGAAATGATAGATTTGGCAAATGGGTAAAACATGAAGCAAAAGGTCTTTAAGCAGTGAATAAGCTTCTACTTTTGGTAAGAATTACTAAGAATCAACGCAAAGCATGAAAGAATGGTCCGTTTTTTTTTATGGTGAGATTGTAGTAATTGGCAGTTATTTTTGCTTTTACTTTTATGAAATTGAAACACGTCAGTTCGGTTAGAAGCAACCTTCTTAACATATATAGATACATGTGAACCACTAGTAGTAATTTACTTTTGTTATCTGTGCAGGTATGTTTGAGACATAGGTTGGCTGGAAGAAACGTGTTATCGTAACTGCAGTTGGCTTTTGGATATGCTAACAAGATGGCTGAAATTTGGTGTTTGTGCTTTAGGCTATGCTTTTGTTTAGAAATGTAGTACATGGTCTTTTGGATGGCCACTTGATGTTAGTATCTAAATTTTGTTTTTTGAATGGCCAATTATTGCTAGTTGTTGAACTAATGTGGCTTAAATTTGGAGCCATTTTGGTTGTGGCTTATGTTTGATGGATTTAGAGATGTTTATGACTATATAAGTACATATTTTAGATTTAATTGTGCGTTACCTGCTTTCATTTTTTGCATTTTTCGAGGTCAAAATTTCTGTTATACTTGTTGGAAATGCTACAGCAATAGGATCTGGTGATTTAGGCCTTCCAATAAACTTCAGTGACAACTTTAGAGAAGGTTGTCACTAACTACAAATTCACCCAGTGACAACAATTTCTGTCACTGCTGAACATGCTAGATAGTGACAAGTTGAAAGTCATCATTGTATAGTGAAAATTTGTGACGACTTTTGTTTCATCTATGACAAAAATACAGGTATAGTAGTGACAACAAAAGTTGTCACAGAATACTGATAGTTAGTGACGACCCCCTAAGGTTGTCACATAGACTCATTTGTGACATAGAATCAATGACAACTAGGTGACAGCGGAAAATGTCGTCACTATAACTTATAATAACAACTTTTTGGGTTTCTATGATGACTTTTACTGTCACTAAAATCCAAGTTTCTTGTAGTGGGTTGAAATTTTCAGTGTCCAAATTTCAAAAAATTCTGAATTCATAGTTCCAAATTACCGATTTCGAATTCGATGCACACCCCTAGACTTGGGATTCCTTTCAAATGCAACCTAGTTATATTAAGAAACTATTTAGCCTATTCTTTTTCCTTTTTAGAATATCTTTTCCTATAGGAATTTGAATATTATTTTGACAGCTATAAAAATAGAAAAAAATATTAGAATTAGGGTTCGAATTTTATTTTCTCATGGAGCACAACTTTTGCAATTCTCATGTTTTTGCTTTAATTCTTCTCCATGAGGTGCAGCTAAACTTACTTTCCGTTCAGTGGATAACTTAGGATTTGGTTCAAATACAATTGTAAGATCAAATTGATTTTAACTTTTTCTCTCATTCATTGGTATTTGTATATTTTCTGCTTTTGTTGCCTATGATTATTGTGTGTGATTGAATAGTTGGCCAATATTTGATTATTCACAATAGTCTATTGCTATCATTATCCATAATTAAAATAGTTGAATCCATAAATATTGGGTTGTTTTAATCCTAGTAGCGACTGACATGATTGGATTTGTATAAGGGAGATATATGATCTAATCTAAATAAACTCTCATAGTGTGTTTGTTGGCTAGAACTAGACTTGTCTAATTTATGATACAATTGTGAGATTAAATCCTATGGTCGCATTTAGGATTATCTCTCAATTAGGGAAGTAGTTAACGGTCGTACATTGACTATCGACACAGTACGCAAAAGTTAGTCGTCAAACTTCATTGGCAATTATAACCAGTTTATCAATGAATAGTTGAATTCACCTTTGCATCAATGATCAATTGTGTGAACCATTTCTAAAGTTACTCCTTTGGCTAGAGTCTTGCTAATTATTGAGTTAGTTTTGAATTACTTTCATTTAAATTAGATTATTATTTTAATTCCCCAAAAACCCCTATTAACTCCTGCTTGAAAAGAAACAAATTTCTCCAATCCTTGTGGAGGCGATGTTGCTCACTCCTGTATATGAATCTATATTTTCTTCAGTAGGAATTTTATTATTGAGGAGATTCGATGCCGGTTAAGGCTATTTTTTTTTGGAATTCTTGGTGACTCTACATCATCTAGCACTCTCCCTTGTGGATTATTGTGCGTTATATGTAGAATTTGTGGTTTTGGTTATGATATAATGTTGCCAGATTAAGTCTTTCTCGGTGCTTTTGGTGATTCTATTTCGGCTGAATTTCTGTAGTTTTGTTGGGGTTTTTTTAGGGCTTTGTAGTGACTTTGTGAACGTTCTTGGCTATATTGAGCCTGGCCTTTGGAATTTTGTTGCTCTTATAGCTAGTTGGTGAACTTTGCAGCCATAGGGTTTATGAATTTCTTGGTATTTCTAATTGATTCCTATTCCATTTGTACCCTTTTTGGGTGAAGTGCTATTGTATTGGTCTCTTCTGGTCTTTTAAGTAACAATTCTATCTAGTAGCCCTCGTATTGTTTCAGCTTTGGATTAAAACATGCTACCTTGAACCAAAAATACTTGAGGTGCATTAGCTTCTCATAAGAGAGAACGGCCTACTTTGGGAAGACGTAGTTTCAGCTAAGCTCCAACCCAATTTGATACTTCCCGTTTCTTAAATATTGATAATGAGTGATGGTATATGGATAAATTTAGTAATTCTATGTTGTTTGAAATTAATTTGGATCCTGATCTTGACAATGATTGTAAGCTCTGTGATTTGTTTGTTGAATTGGGTTGGGGTCGAATATTGGATTTACCTGTTGAGAACTACCTTGTTCTTGTCTATCAATTTTATGCTAATATAGAGTGTAAGGACAAAGTTTAGCACTAGTATTGTTGAGAGTTATGCAAAAGAGGAACGGATTGCATTTACCTGTCAATTCTTATTCGATTTCTTTGGTGCTAAAAATGATGGGCCTCCATTTCAGCATGACAAAACTACAGTCACCTATGACCCTAATTGGATGTTTGAGACTACTATTTATAAATTCTACTATGGCGGTAAGTTTAAGGAGAAGATGGCCAAGGGTGATGGAGTGATTAAAGATGGATCTTTCAGTCCTACTGGGTTTTTGAACTTAGGATGTAGTTTGCTTGTCTATCAGCTTAATCACAACATTGTTCTTGCATCTAGTAGTAAGAATGTGTGACAGCCCCACCTCTCCCTAGGGCGAACCCTAAGGTATCAGCGAGCCGCCTGCCCAACTCTCGCCGGGACTCACTACAGATCCTTAATTCAAATGCAAATAACAATAATACATCGATATCCTCAAATCAACTGTAACATTTAAACCCCAAAGTTTCCTTAACGAACCACAAACGTCACGAACTATAATTACAGGTACAAAAGTTTATCCATCAAAATTCCATTAGTACACTTCAAAATACAAGGGCTACATCAGAATACAAGATTAGGTCTCCAAACCAATCGACCTAGTGTAACCCTTGGAAGCTCTCGATCTCAAATCTTGCTAAGGAAAACAAAGTTGAAAGGGATGAGCTAAAAGCCCAATTGGCGGTCCTAATATCATACAATTCACACAGTAGCAGTGGAGCAAAAATATATCAGATAAGCACTCAGTAGGTTAATATAATTCAGTTTAGAAGCATAAAATGTACAAACACATAAGCTGGAAATACCAAAGAAAGGATACAAGTTCCACGGAAGCCGTTGCAGTCCGTCTTGTTCAATACTCAACCTCCTACTCCTCCTTATAACTCCTAGTGGTAATACTCGGTATACCGTGCCCTAAGTACCAACCTACCCGACCAGTCCGCACCGAATAGGTCGAGCAAGGGGAAAAGGCCTTATTCAGCTCATGTGGTAAAGTACATGGCCTACATCATGCGCAAGTAATATACAAGCAATGGAAAAGCACACAGTTGAACAGTAGAATACAAAGTAGGCCGAGTGTGATAAAGTACACACTCGCCTTCATAATTATTAAAAGCATTTAAACACGCCAATGAGCAATTTAATCACAAACATGCAAGGAACACTCACCAACAGTTAAGCGTAAGCAAGATAATGTAGAAGTCAAACACGTCAGCGTCCACGGACTCACTGGAACATGCAAATCAACCATCAACCCTTTTGGTTTCTATTTAAAACAATCTTGTCATAAGATTGGAAGAAAACCATTTCAAAGGTGAATCGACGCGACATGCATATGCCCAATGAATTAAGCCCTTATAAACGCTTATAAACACTTAAAATAGCAAAAGAAGCACATCGTGGGTGTTAGACGGAAAACGGACGATGACAACTCGAAAACGGAAAAACACACCTGGGAGGTGAAAAATAGTTTTGACACTTTGTACGCCATTGCCCATATCTCAGGCTACAAGTGTCAGATTTGAGCGTATGAGGTGCCGTTTCGAAGCTAAGAGAACAAGCTACAACTTTTATGAAGACAACTTCAACCCAGATTTACTCCATCTAGGTCAAAACGCAGAAACAGTTTCAGAATTTCGCCGTCAGAATGTCCGACAGGCTGACTTCAAACAGACATATCTCAGCGCTCACAAATCGAAATCAAGAAATTCCAGATGCGTTGGAAAGCTAGAACAAAGGGCTATAACTTTCGTGTTTTGGCCAAAAGCTAAATCACAAAGGAACAACACCAAAAACGACGCCAAAGTCGCTGCAGTCAAAATCCTGTTTTTTTCCGTTCAATGCCCAAACGAATTTTTACGCAACCAAACACATTCATGCAAATTCCCTCGACCCGCCTGCGATTACAAACATGCAAAACAGCTCCACACACACCTCACATCACTCCAATTCAGCACGCACATACACACACTACACACACAACACACCACAAGTGGGTTCAAGAGCCCACCAACCGTTCAATTACGCGGGTGGGAATTCAAGAGCCCACCAAACAACTAAACGTACAATCCAACCTTAATCTCTACCATTAACACTAAAGCAAAACCCTAACCCTAGCTCATAATCATGGCAAGGCATACATACATCAAATTTAACATTCCAATCCATAACATCATTCCATAAGCTAAAAATAGGTATGAATCAAGCCATAAAACCACAAAATCCTTCAATCCATAATCTTCAATCAAATTCCAGCTTGTAGGAAACTAGAAAAAACCTTTCTTGATGTTGTTCCTGGTGAAACTTCAAGGGTTCAAGTCCAAGCTTCTTCTCCCAACTCCAAATCAAAATCGTATGGTTGAAGGTAGCAACAATCTCCAAGCTTTTCTTCCTTTTTTTTTTTTCCTCTCTTTTCTCTCTTTTTTTTCCTTCTATTTTCTTCCCTCTTTTTCCCTTGGTTTGGCCGACTTCCTTGTCTTCCTTCTTGCTAAGAGATTAAGTCTCTTAGATATTTTTTTGTTAGTCAAAATTTGGTCCAAGTCCAAGTCAAAAATGTCATGTTCAATTCAACCTAGAAACTTAAGCTATTTCCCACTCTTGCCCAAGTAATTTTCTTTCCTATCAAACTAGTCCATAGGTGCTCAATTTAACCTAGCCTATCAAAGCTTAATCACACTTACTTAGGCTACTAATCACCTATGCACCCTAATCTCTCTTCTTGCACATGCCTTACCACACGTAAAATCAAAGAAATAACAAACTTGTAGTTGGACATAAAACTTAAATTTATTTTCAAAACTAGGGTTTTACGAATCCAAACAAGGGTTTTCATATATACAAATTGGGGTTTTATCCAAATTTAGGGTTTTCGAAGCAAATTAGGGTTTAAATGCAAATTAGGGTTTTCACACTTGTAAAACAAAATAATTAAAAACAAACATTTTTAAAAGTAAAACAAACCATATAAACACCTTGGCAAACCAAAATAACTATAATTAACATCATTTAATATTTTCCAGAAATTGGAAAAAAAATCGGGGCCTCACAATGGGGCTGTCACAGTTGGTAGCAGAGCTTTAGGTTTCAGATCTCTGTAGTGTACCCTAGGCTTAACGTTTAGGGTGCCGGACTGTGGGATTAGGTTAGCTGTTAAATGATATGATTTACGGTAATAGTTTACCTAGAACACTAATTCTAGTCGTGATTGTAGGAATGGAAGGAAATGGAGCACGAGGACTGCCTCGTTGGCGACTTCGTCCTGTCATGTTTCAGATAGGACCTGGCGAGCCATTTCAACAGTTTGTTCCAGGACGTAGGGTGGATAGGGGGTGTGATTGTTGGCAGACATATTCATATCCCAATCAAGTGGTGCTAGCTATAGTAGATGAGAGGCAGAGGTTAGTCAATGCAAATGCCAGAGCAAATGGCCGAATTCAAGAGTTAGAGGCTAGGGTGCTCGAGGAGCAACAACGAATCGAAACCTTACGTGAACAATTACAAGAGGCCAATAATCGTTTGGCTCAGATGGCACAACAACTAAGGGAGAGAGGTGGAGGAGATCGTGGCCTTGAGGATCCTAGAGTAGGAAATGAAGTCGAACGTGTTAGAGAACGAGAATCTCTTGGGTCTAATTAATGCAGTGCCGTATTAGTTTTGACCTTTTGTAAGAGAATGATAGGATGGGGATGTGGAATGTTCTACTTTGGAGGCCAGTGTATTTTGTTGATGACTTGTTTACTTTTGTCTATTACTTTTGACTTGGTATGTACTCAACTTGACTGTGACTTGTGTTTTAGTTTAACGAGTTCTAGTTTGTGCTAACGTGAGACATGACTGAGTGTGAACTATATTGTGAAATGTGCTATGTGAAAATGTGTTTGTTTCACTTGCCTTAAGAATTGTTACTTGCATGTGTGTGAAGTTAATTATGGTCTAGTATGGTTGATATACATATGCATATAGATTAGCTATGAACATGGAAACGAGAGGGCAACGACGCAGGCGTGGACGTGGGCGTGGCCTTAGACAACCCTGGGATCTAGGGGATGATCACGAAGTCGCAGAAATAATCGTGAAGCAAGGGCCGATGCTAATGATCAGGTAGCCACAGCCATCCAACGTATGACTGATTTGTTAGCACAAATGGCTGGCCAAAACCTTGGAAATCAACAAGGAAACCCCGTGAATCAAGTAGAAGGAGAAGACAAGGCACTAGAGATTTCAAAAATTTTCTCCCCTAAGTTTTTGGAGGTCCCCCGATATAGCCGAGAATTGGTTGGAAAATATAAGGAACATATTTGATGCTTTGAATTATTCAAGAAAGACAAGTAACTTTATGTGTTCCAATTTGAAGGAGCAGCTAGAGCATGGTGGAATGTTATCGAAATAAGTGGGAAAGGGAACAAACCCCAGAACTTGGATGAATTTTGTACAAGAATTTAATGAAAAGTTCCTTCCACCATGGTCCAAGAAAGAGAGAAGATGATTTTATAAAACTTGCCAAGGAACCCTAAGTGTGGCTGAATATGAAACCAATTCACTAAATTGTCTAGATTTGCCCCTGAACTGGTACTTACAAAGAGAATAAGACGGTTTATTCGGGGACTTAACTTAGAAATTCAAGATGCTCTGCAGCTCAAATTGAGACATTTACCGATGCCCTTGAGAAAGCCCAAAGAGTCGAGATAACAAAATCTCAACCTGAAAGCCTTTCAAGCCCAGAGAGATGCACCTAGTGGTAGTTCCATTGAGGTTCCTAGAGAGACCCATTCCCCAAAAGTCGGAAAAGGGAATTGGTGGAATAAAACTACCTCCTATTCTCCTCATAAGATGGAGCAACCAGAAGGGACTACATCACAGAAAACTCAAACAAGAAGGGTTCAATCAAAGGAAACACCGTTGGGAAGTCAAACCGCGGTTGTCCAACCAACTTGTGGATCGTGGGAAAAGCAATCACACCGAGGACAACTGCTGTTGGGTGAAGGGACGGAAATGTTTGCGTTGTGGGAGTGCCGACCATCAAGTTAGTCACTGCCCAAGGAAGCAACTGAGAGAGGGTAATTCTCGCCAAGGAAATGTAACTACTTCTCAACAAGTTACTGAAGAAGGAAACCGATCACGAGCACCGGCGAGAACCTATAACCTTCTTGGCCAGCAGATTTCAAGGTCGACTAAGGTGGTAGAAGGTATGAATTTCGAGGACGAAATTCTTTTAAGGAGGGGAGATTGTGAGGCCCCGATTTTTTTTCCAATTTCTGGAAAATATTAAATGATGTTAATTATAGTTATTTTGGTTTGCCAAGGTGTTTATATGGTTTGTTTTACTTTTAAAAATGTTTGTTTTTAATTATTTTGTTTTACAAGTGTGAAAACCCTAATTTGCATTTAAACCCTAATTTGCTTCGAAAACCCTAAATTTGGATAAAACCCCAATTTGTATATATGAAAACCCTAGTTTGGATTCGTAAAACCCTAGTTTTGAAAATAAATTTAAGTTTTATGTCCAACTACAAGTTTGTTATTTCTTTGATTTTACGTGTGGTAAGGCATGTGCAAGAAGAGAGATTAGGGTGCATAGGTGATTAGTAGCCTAAGTAAGTGTGATTAAGCTTTGATAGGCTAGGTTAAATTGAGCACCTATGGACTAGTTTGATAGGAAAGAAAATTACTTGGGCAAGAGTGGGAAATAGCTTAAGTTTCTAGGTTGAATTGAACATGACATTTTTGACTTGGACTTGGACCAAATTTTGACTAACAAAAAAAAATATCTAAGAGACTTAATCTCTTAGCAAGAAGGAAGACAAGGAAGTCGGCCAAACCAAGGGAAAAAGAGGGAAGAAAATAGAAGGAAAAAAAGAGAGAAAAGAGAGGAAAAAAAAGGAAGAAAAGCTTGGAGATTGTTGCTACCTTCAACCGTACGATTTTGATTTGGAGTTGGGAGAAGAAGCTTGGACTTGAACCCTTGAAGTTTCACCAGGAACAACATCAAGAAAGGTTTTTTTCTAGTTTCCTACAAGCTAGAATTTGATTGAAGATTATGGATTGAAGGATTTTGTGGTTTTATGGCTTGATTCATACCTATTTTAGCTTATGGAATGATGTTATGGATTGGAATGTTAAATTTGATGTATGTATGCCTTGCCATGATTATGAGCTAGGGTTAGGGTTTTGCTTTAGTGTTAATGGTAGAGATTAAGGTTGGATTGTACGTTTAGTTGTTTGGTGGGCTCTTGAATTCCCACCCAGAATTCGAACGGTTGCGTGGGCTCTTGAAATCCCACTTGTGGTGTGTTGTGTGTGTAGTGTGTGTATGTGCGTGCTGAATTGGAGTGATGTGAGGTGTGTGTGGAGCTGTTTTGCATGTTTGTAATGCAGGTCGAGGGAATTTGCATGAATGTGTTTGGTTGCGTAAAAATTCGTTTGGGCATTGAACGGAAAAAAACAGGATTTTGACTGCAGCGACTTTGGCGTCGTTTTTGGTGTTGTTCCTTTGTGATTTAGCTTTTGGCCAAAACACGAAAGTTATAGCCCTTTGTTCTAGCTTTCCAACGCATCTGGAATTTCTTGATTTCGATTTGTGAGCGCTGAGATATGTCTGTTTGAAGTCAGCCTGTCGGACATTCTGACGGCGAAATTCCTGAAACTGTTTCTGCGTTTTTGACCTAGATGGAGTAAATCTGGGTTGAAGTTGTCTTCATAAAAGTTGTAGCTTGTTCTCTTAGCTTCGAAACGGCACCTCATACGCTCAAATCCGACACTTGTAGCCTGAGATATGGGCAATGGCGTACAAAGTGTCAAAACTATTTTTTCACCTCCCAGTGTGTGTTTTCCGTTTTCACGTTGTCACTGTCCGTTTTCCGTCTAACACCCACGTATGTGCTTCTTTTGCTATTTTAAGTGTTTATAAGCGTTTATAAGGGCTTAATTCATTGGGCATATGCATGTCGCGTCGGTTCACCTTTGAAATGGTTTTCTTCCAATCTTATGACAAGATTGTTTTAAATAGAAACCAAAAGGGTTGATGGTTGATTTGCATGTTCCAGGTGAGTCCGTGGACGTTGACGAGCGTGTTTGACTTCTACATTATCTTGCTTACGCTTAACTGTTGGTGAGTGTTCCTTGCATGTTTGTGATTAAATTGCTCTGTTGACGTGTTTAAATGCTTTTAATAATTATGTGAAGGGCGAGTGTGTACTTTATCACACTCGCCTACTTTGTATTCTTCAACCGTGTGCTTTTCCATTGCTTGTATATTACTTGCATGATGTAGGCCATGTGTATTTTACCACATGAGCTGAATAAGGCCTTTTCCCCTTCGTTATCGACCTATTCGAGCGAGCCGGTTCGGTCGGGTAGGTTGGTACTTTGCGGTATACTCGAGTATTACCACTAGGAGTTATAGGAGGAGTAGGAGGTTGAGTATTGAACAAGACGGACTGCAACGGCTTCCTGGAACTTGTATCCTTTCACCTGGTATTTCCAGTTTATGTGTTTGTACATTTTATGCTTCTAAACTGAATTATATTAACCTACCGAAAAGTGCTTATCCGATATATTTTGCTCCAATTCTGTGTGAATTGTATGATATTAGGACCGCTCACTGGGCTTTTAGCTCATCCCTTTCAACTTTGTTTTCCTTAGCAGGATTTGAGATCGAGAGCTTCCAAGGGTTACACTAGGTCGATTGGTTTGGAGACCTAATCTTGTAATCTGATGTAGCCCTTGTATTTTGAATTGTACTAATGGAATTTTGATGGATAAACTTTTGTACCTGTAATTATAGTTCGGGACGTTTGTGGTTCGTTAAGGAAACTTTGGGGTTTAAATGTTACAGTTGATTTGAGGATATCGATGTATTATTGTTATTTGCATTTGAATTAAGGATCTGTAGTGAGTCCCGGCGAGAGCTGGGCAGGCGGCTCGCTGATACCTTAGGGTTCGCCCTAGGGAGAGGTGGGGCTGTCACAGAATGTAATACATGTTTTTGACTATTATTCGCTGGATAAGATGGAAAATGGTTTGGGTGACATTGTTGGTGTTCCATTCGCCACCATTATTCCTGGCACTATGACTAACACCAGCTTGCTATGGTAGAAAGGACAAGACTTTTCCCTATGCTTGCCATCTGACATCGTTGTTTGAGCATTTTGAGGTAGATTTCCAAGGTGAGGCTAAGGAGATGTATTACCAGAGTAAGAACTTGAGTTCTTTTATTATTAGATGTGTTAAGTAGTCTAAGGATATAGATGGTGAGGACAACGATGAGAAGGCTGAGTTCGACCGATAGGAGGCGCAGCAGGAAGGTAGAGCAAGGCCTTCACACTCATATCAAAAGTCTAGATTACATGAGTTGCTCCAGATTGTTTTGACAGAGGTTCATGGCATGCACGAGTCCATGGAAAGGTTAAAGAGCCGGGTGATGAATATGGAGGGTCGCTTATGAGTATAGAGGAGGAGTTGGCATTGTGACAACCGTATCAGCAGGGTCCTCAATGACTTATTTTTCTTTTTCTTTATGTTGTTTTTATTTTATTTTATTTTGTTATTTCTTGTTTTGGGATTGGAGATGGTGTAGTAGTGTAGGGTTCTTGTTTAGTTCACGCTATTTGATGGTGTACTAACTCTTATTTCTAGTTTTCTTGTTTTTCTTTTTGTTCTCTTGGAAAGGTTTCCATGGTGATGTATAAAGATTAATGACAGTTGACTTCACCAATTTGTTTCATCACCTTTGTTATCAAGGAAATATCACTTTCATCTTTTTTTCATTTCATTTCTTATTTCTTCCCAAAAACTGGGGACAACGTTTGCCTGTGGGAGGCTGGCATATGGGTGAAGTGAAGTGATGTGTTTGATATTTGTAGTTCAAAATTTTTTTTTCAAACTTTTCAAATTTTTCATTGATTTTTGTGATTATCCCTGATAGGCAGTGGTTAATATCTCGAGTTTGCTATTGTTAAGGTTTTTTGTGTGTTGATGTGTTTAAGTGTGAAATAGTAATAGATTGGGGTGCTTCTTCAGAAATTTTTCAAAAATTTAGGCTTTTGCAAATTTTGGCTAACTTTTCTAGGCTCTTAGAAATGAAGCAGGCTTTAGCATGTTTGTTTGGCATATTGGTGCTTAATTATTGATATTATCTAATTATACTCCATTGATTGCCATTGCCTAGTAACCAAGGGTCTCCACTGAAAAGTATTGATTTTCACACCAAAAAGTGACGATAGTTATGAGCATGTGATTCTTGACCGGTGTAAGTTGAGTAACTGAACTCCTTCATTTGAGAGATGTCGGAATTCGTGTCAAAAGACTTGAATAGCTGAGAACCAAATATTTCCTCTAGGTGAAAAATATGAGACAAAGTTTAAGCATAGGGGAATTAAAAAAAAGTGAAAAAGGAAAATGAAAGAACTGAAAAAGCAAAATATATATGAATTATAATACTATTCTATGGATCCATTTCTATTGTGTTGAGATTTTGCTTAATCGTTAGATCAATTACAAACAAAATGTTGGTTAAATATTTTGTATTCCTAGTTTAGTTAGACGGAATTGGAAGAGTCATTAATCTTTAAAGCTAATAGGAGAGGTATTTCTTGGGCCTTTACTATTAACATTTGACATTGTTATGATTGTTCCTTATCAATGGTTGATTTGAGGAATAGCCATTGTTTGAACTTAATTGATTGTTTGATTTTAAATGGTTGTTCTCGTGCTTGGAGACAAACACGAATTAAGTGTGGGGGAGTTTGGTAGGACATAAATAGTGCTATTCTATATGTGTTTAAATTCAATTATTCACGCCCTAAGTGCTTAAATTGAGCATTAAACTACCCAAATTGGTAATTATATTGTTTTGTAAGGATGGAATTGAAGATTAAAGGAAATTGGATGGAAATTGTGACAAATGAAAAGTTTGAGGGGTGCAATGAAATTTTGAAAAATTGGATTGTAAGGCCCAAATACAACCTAAGAGGGGGGGGTGAATTAGGTTGACTAATAATCAGCCAAGTATTATCTCTTTTTCAAATTTTAATCACAAGCTCTTTAACAAATGATTTATCAAACAAATAGACAAGTCGAGAACGATAAATATGTATGAGATTTCAAACAATGAATATAATACGCAAGCTAAAAAGAGTAATGATGGAAAGCAAACCAAACTTCTTCAAGACTCCACTTGAGCTTAAAGAGAATTCCTCAAAACAGGCTTCTTCAATTTGATGAAATTCGATCACACTTGTGTACAATAGAAGGATCACTTCCTCCTTGCCCCAAGTTCCACTTAGTCAAGTTAGGAAGTTTTACACTCTTTACAGAAAACCCTCACACAGCTACACAATTGATGAATTCACTCACAATTGAAAAGCTTCTCAATGAACTCACACTACAAGACTAACAATTCTTACTCACAATGAGTATTTTCTAGCTAAAATCACTCTTAAGAACTTGTTCTCCAAGTGTACAGTTGTATCAATGATATTTGGACGGAGCTTGTATTTATAGGAGACCAAAAAGTGCCTAGAAAACGAGGTCAACGGATAGTAGCAGCTGAAAGGTCAACTAGCGTTGAGCTATCGGGACGTCCGACACTGCTTTCGTCCGATGCTAGCGTCCGATAGGCAAGTTTCAGTCTTATCGGACGGGACGATGAATAATTCTGCGTCCGACAATGGCCGAAGCTTCGTGAAATTTTCATGGAATCGATCGGACGGCCGATACATGTCTTTGCGTCCAAGGTTTGCGTCCCGTGAGCTCATCAAATTTCTTGGATATCTTCGATGTCCGATGTAGATGTTGTGCGTCCGAAGAGGTGTCCGATAGATCCCCGCTCATCGGACGTCCGATACGCCGTTGAGCGTCCGATAGGAAAGTTTGAGTTTTATCGGACGTCCGATACAAGGTATCGTCCGTCCGGCCAACGTGTTTTTCGCCTCGTTTCCAAGAATCTCACTAGAAAACATTAGACCAATTTTCTTCAATTGTTTTGTAATTATCAAAATTCGGGATCACAATTAACATTCTCCCCCTTTTTGATGATGACAAAACAATTGAATGTAATATGTAGTTTAACCAATATTGAGTTTTTTAAAAAAACTCCCCCTTACTTGAATAACTATCTACTCCCCCTTACTCGAATAACTCATCTTTTATTCTTTTTTTATTCTCCCCTTTCAATAACTCATCTTTTATTCTCCCTTGTCATCACAAAATATGCGGCAATGAAAACTTGAATGCCGATATGTAATCAGACATAATGTAGTAATGTAAACAAGTGAAATTTCCAAAATCGATAACATCGATTTCATTACATCGATAACATCACCCAAAGAACATAATCCAAAATCATTTAAGGCCATCATCATTAATCGAAAATAATGTCAACAAGAGTACCAAGTCGGTTCTACAAAAGTCTTAGATGAAAGCAGTAAAATAGATTGATACACTTTCACACCAGCAAAGGGAACAAAAAAGACTTGTGCATTCTAATGTGAAGTGTAACTGCATCCTAGAGTGCTTAAAGGGTGAATGTTGATCGAAGTTCCAGTGTCACCGACAAGCCGATATGTTGAGTCATCTTCTTCTGCAGTTTCTTCTCCATCATCTTTGTTTTCTTCATCCTCCACAACCACTGGTTCTTTCCCCTTGGTAGATGATGAGGGATCATGCTGTGGATTTTGTGACTCAGTCATCTCTTGGTCATCCAATGAAGGATCAGTTCGTGGCTCTTTGGCTTGGGAGATGTTTTCATCCTCGGGAGGAGGAAATAACAGGTTTCTTTTATCAAGAAAGTCAGATTTTTGGTCAGATGTCATGGTTAACATAAGACCATGTTCGAGTAGAAGAACATGACTTTTGAGCTCGCTCAACAAATCCAAGACATCAGATTGAGAGGAAATCCTAGAGGCTGACTTCCTAGGATGAATTGATGGACCTGGAGTAAATCTAAGAGTTCTAGCAATACTAGGAGAGAGAGGAGCATCATGTCCTTTCTTTGAACGAGATTCAGAGACAGCTTCCTTGGTGCACCAATTACCATCAAAGAATTTTAAATTCTTTCTTTCAAAATACTGTTTTGAAAACACAGAGGTGGTTAAGTCCTTAGGACATACACCACTAATAGGAACTTTGAAATGTTCAAAGATAGGAGTTAAAAACTTTCCATAAGAGAGTTTTCTTCTTGTATCAGTGGAGAGTTTCATCAGAAACTTACACATGACAAAGCCAAAATCTATTCGATTCTTTCAACAAAACAATAAAACAGATATAACTCCATTTTGTTTGCATCCGTCCGATGACCATCGTTGGAACAAGCAAATTTGAGATAATTGAAAAGATGATCAGATTTTTAGACTTAAATCTTCCAACTTGGCATCAACAGGGGTTTGAAAAGGGGATTGAAAATAAGCCATTAGTTTTTCAGCATTGAAATGATTCAAACTTGTTGGAGTTTCCTCATAGGAAAAGAAGTTTGCAATCTTACTTTTGCACCCAAACTCAATGGTGGTTTTTAAAATTTCATTCACAACATCGAATCAAAACCAAATCAATACCATTGACACGGATTTAAGCTCATCAATGGAATTACCCTTCCTAAGATTAGCAAAGAACCGATACATCATGTCGTGGTAATAGATATTAGGCATAACAATGATGTGAGACCATTTCTGAAATTCAAACAACTTAAGGAGACTCTAGATCGATTTTCTTAAACTTCGAAGGAATAATGGATCTGAATAATGAAACCTTTTGAGAGAATAAGGCAAACTTAGACTCGATCGAATCTATGAATTTAGGTAAATGAGCAGGTTCTATTATAACCCGAGAATCAAGAAGTAGTATGAGGTGGTTGTTTTGTAGCGAGCCAACGCCTTGGTTCTTTGGAGGTGCGTTTGCCACGTGGGAGGAAGTATCTTCATCTCTTGGCATCTTCTTGCGTCCGGTAGATGAGAGCTCCAGTGCGCACCATCTTGCTTGTGTTGTGTGATTTGAGTGATGAGGAGATGTTTACGTGTGAGCTACACACTTTAAATGGTGAAGATATATCAATTTTTCGAGCTAGAAAGGAGAAAGGAGAACTTAGGGTTTCTGGTGTGATTTGGGAATGAGAAGAGGAGTGATTTATAGTGCTGATAATTGATGAAGATTGGACCGCAATAGGTGAGAGGTGAAGTCTGAACTTTCAATTTTGAGAAATGGTGAAGGTTTAGCTGGGAATTTGGAGTTTTGAATTGAGGTGGTTGGGAAGATGCGTCCGAATTAAATGTGGTTGACTGATGGAAGTGAAGTGAAATGACCTGATTCAGTGCGACTGTTCATGTGTCGGACGTCCGAACGATTTGAAGCGTCCGACCAATGCGTCCGATAGCATTTTCTGGAAAATGACCAAGAACACTGTCGGACGTCCGTTCATCAGGATCGGACGTCCGATAAGTTTTCACCAGAAAAGCTTAAGGCTCCTTTTCTAAAATTCCCAACTTCGAATGAAGATGTCTAAATTGTTCTAAGGGTAGTGCTTTTGTGAAAATATCAGCAATTTGATCATTCGAGCAGACATAGTTTACACAAATTTCACCTTTTTGAACAAGATCACGAATGAAATGATGCTTAATGTCTATATGCTTTGTTCTAGAATGTTGAATAGGATTTTTTGTCAAATTGATTGCACTAGTATTATCACAAAAAATGGGCATATTATCATATGTCAAACCAAAATCATTCAAGGTGTGTTTCATCCAAATTAATTGTGCACAACATGCACAGCAAAGCAACATATTCCGCCGTTGTTGACAAGGAAATAGCATTTTGTTTCTTACTAAACCAAGAGACTAAACACTTTCCAAGAAAATGACAAGATCCACTAGTACTCTTTCTATCAATTCTACACCCGCCAAAATCAGCGTCCGTATAACCACACAAGGTAAATTCATTATATTTAGAATACCAAAGACCAAAATTCATGGTTCCTTTTAAATAACGAAAAATTCTTTTAACGGCATTCAAATGAGATTCTTTTGGGCAAGATTGAAAGCGAGCACATAAGCATACGGCAAACATAATATCCGGTCTACTTGCAGTTAAATAAAGAAGGCTTCCGATCATACCTCTATACTTTTTCTCATCTACATTTGTACCTTCTTCATCCTTTTCAAGCTTGGTGGACGTACACATTGGTGTTCCCACTTGCTTTGAATCTTCCATGCCGAACCTTTTGAGAAGTTCTTTGGTGTATTTTATTTGGTTGATGAAGGTTCCTTCACGTGTTTGAAGGACTTGGAGTCCAGAAAAAGTTCAATTCTCCCATTAGGCTCATCTCAAACTCATTTTGCATAATGGTGGAAAAATCCTTGCACAAGTCCTCATTAGTAGCACCAAATATAATATCATCAACATAAATTTGTACCATAAGAAGATCATTTGATTTTTGTTTTGTAAAAAGAGTTGTGTCTACTATGCCTCTTTTAAAACCATTTTCAATTAAGAATCCACTTAAACGTTCATACCAAGCCCCTAGGGCTTTTTTTAGGCCATATAATGCTTTTGAAAGTTTAAATACATGATTAGGAAACTTTTCATTTTCAAAACCTGGTGGTTGATCCACAT
Organism: Gardenia jasminoides; assembly: GCA_013103745.1. NCBI lineage: Eukaryota > Viridiplantae > Streptophyta > Magnoliopsida > Gentianales > Rubiaceae > Gardenia > Gardenia jasminoides. The sequence goes on from CM023103.1 coordinate 39,113,024, forward strand.
ACACTTCTTGATCAATGAAACCATTTAGAAAAGCACTTTTTACATCCATTTGATACAACTTAAAACCCTTGAAACATGCAAATGCAAGAAACATCCAAATAGACTCTAATCTAGCAACGGGAGCAAACGTTTCATCATAATCAATACCTTCTTCTTGAGCATACCCTTTAGCCACTAATCTAGCCTTGTTTCTTACAATTTTACCTTTGTCATTTAATTTATTTCTAAACACCCATTTAGTGCCAATGATAGGATAATTTTGAGGTCTTTCAATTAAAGTCCAAACATTATTTCTTTCAAATTGATTTAACTCCTCTTGCATGGCCATAATCCAATAATCATCTTTTAAGGCATCATTGATGTTTTTAGGCTCAATATGAGATACAAATGCGAAATTATCAAATAATGGCTTTGATGAAGAACGAGTTCTTACCCTCTCGGATGGATCACCAATGATCAAATCCTTTGGATGATTTTGAATGAACTTCCATGCTTTAGGAAAATCCTTTAGTGATTCATCATTCTTGTCTTCTTCATCTAGCCTTCGAATTTCTTGAGAATCACCATCTTTTGAATTTTCTTCCACATCACAATTGTTTTCTTCTTGAAGTGTGAGTTTCTCAAGATTCTTTTGAATACCTACATCATCATCTACACAAGTGCTATTTGAAGAGTTGCCATTAGATTCATCAAATGAAACATGTATAGCTTCTTCAATCACAAGAGTTCTTCTATTATAAACTCTATATCCTCTTTTATTTTCACAATATCCCAAGAAAATACCTTCATCGGTTTTCTTATCAAACTTTCCAAGGTGTTCTTTGATATTTAAGATAAAACATTTGCATCCAAAAACTTTAAAATAGCCAACAATTGGCTTTTTATCAAACATCAACTCATATGAAGTTTTGTTCAAAAATGGTCTTAGTAATACTCTATTCATTACATAGCAAGCCGTATTTACGGCTCCGCCCAAAAATATTTTGGTAAATCATTTTCACTTAACATGGTTCTTGCGGCTTCTACAAGTGTTCTATTTTTTCTTTCAACAACACCATTTTGTTGAGGAGTTTTTACAATTGAAAATTCATGAGTTATTCCATTATGATCACAAAATTCTGGAAATCCACAATATTTAAATTCCGAACCATTATCACTTCTAACTTTGATAATATGCAATCCAAGTAAGTTTTGCACTTTTGCAAAGAGAGAGACAAAACTTTTAAAGGCATCATCTTTATGAGTAAGAAAAATAGTCCATGTATATCTAGAGTAATCATCAACAATAACGAAACAAAATCTTCTACCACCTAGACTAGCAATAGGTGTAGGACCAAATAGATCAAGATGTAAGAGTTCCAATGGCTTAGATGTAGAAATGTTTTTCTTAGGTTTAAAAGATGTTTTGGTTTGTTTCCCAAATTGACATGCATCACAAATCTTATCCTTTTCAAACTTAATCTTAGGAAGTCCTCTAACAAGTTCCCTTTTGAAATTTCATTTATCACATCCATGTTAAAATGACAAAGTCTTCTATGCCACAACCAAGGATCTTCATTTGAGATTTTAAGGCATTTAAAACTAGAAGAGTCAATTTTCTCAAGAATCACAACATAGATGTCATTATATCTACTTCCTTTGAAAACAATATTAAATTTTGAGTCAAGAACCAAACATTCATGCTTTTGAATAAAACAAATAGATCTTTATCACAAAGTTGACTAACACTAAGCAAATTATAACTTAGATTATCTACTAAAGAACATTATGCACAAATGTTTCACCATTCTTACCCACATCACCTACTCCAATTGTTTTAGCTTTCATGTCGCTCCAAAAGTCACTTTTCCACTTGACTTTGATTTGAGCTTGATGAATTGTGAAGAATCGCCGTCATGTGCCTTGAGCATCCACTATCAATGAACCATTTTGATTTCTTCATATCCCTTTCAATTTTACCTACAAGAAATAGAAAGTTTGGTACCCTTTTAATTTTTGTCCTTGATGGTTAGAGTCAATGTTTGACTAACCACATACATCTCATTCCTTTCTCATGTTTCTTTTCACATAGCAATCATGCTTCAAGTGACCTACTTGGCAGCAAAATCACACATAATGGTAGAGTCGTTTACATGAACTGATTTAATGAATCTAACTCCACTTTTTCTATGGATTGTAAATTCATTTGCATTAAACATAATTTTTCTTTCATAAGGGTTAAACACCTTTCTTGTGAAACTATTTTGTTTCTTGTTTTGAAGCATCACGTCAAGATTATCCATTCTCTTTTTCAAGTCATTTTGTCTTTCTTTGAGCATTTCACAAAGGCTTGTTTTTCTATCAAGTTCATATTGTAATTCCATTTCAGTTTTACTAAGCAATCATTGTCATATTTTAACTTCTTGTTATCTTGAAACAAGTTTGCATTATCTTGCAAAAGAAAAGTAATTTTTTGTTTTAGTTCTTTGTTTCTAGAATAAGACTCTTTAAGCTTTCATGCAGTTTTGCAACAAATGACTCTAAATCATCATCATCATCATCACTATCGTATTGTGGATGAGAAGTTACCTCATTGTCACCAATTGCCATAAAGGCAATTTGAGCTGATTCCTCTTCTTCTTCAATCTCTCCTTCCGAGTTGCATTCGTTCCAAGTAATTTGAAAGTTGTTAAACTTTGGTTTTCTTTCATTCTTCATATCTTTCTTCTTCTTTCATTGGACAGTCCACCAGATAATGCCCGAGCTGCCCACACTCAAGCACTTGTCTCCTTGCTTTTGTTTGCATCATATCTTGCTTTGTATTTTGTATTGAGTTGATTGTTGTTTTGATTGCTTGGTCCTCCTTTTCTGAATCTTCTCTTGTTGAGTATTCTTTTGAAGCTTTTTGTGATGAGTGCAAGATCACTATCATCACAATCACCATCTTCTTCATCTTGTGAAGCCAAGTCATCCTCATCTTGAGCAACCTTTAGAGCAATGCTTCTTTTAGCTCTTGCTTCCTCTTCATCTTGTACTTTGTTTTTGAGCTTTAATTCATAAGATGTTAGAGAATTAATGAGAGACTCAATAGACATAGAGTTCAAGTCCTTGGCTTCCTCAATTGCAGTCACTTTGTTCTCCCATTCTTTAGGTAGAGCATTCAAAATTTTCCTATTCTTTTCACCAAGAGTGTATTCCTTTTCCAAAACCTCTAGGTCTTTAATAAGGTCATTGAATCTACAGACATCTTATCAATGTTTTCATGAGGTTCCATTTTGAATGATTCATATTTAGTAACAAGAATGGATTTCTTTTGCTCTCTTACATCCTCACTACCTTCATGAATTTCTCTTAGTTTATCCCAAATTTCTTTGGCGTGTTTACACCCTTTACTCTAATGGATTCATTCGAATCTAGTGCACTATAAAGAACATTCATGGCTTTTGCATTTGATGTGAGATTAGCCCTATCCTCTCGATTCAACTCATCTCTAGTTTTTAGTCTAGGAACATGAGTGATGGGATCATTTATAATGGCAGTGTAAGGACCTTCACTAACAATAAACCATAAATCAATGTCAATAGATTGCAAGAAAATAATCATACGTTCTTTCCAGCTTACATAGTTTGATCCATTAAACATTGGTGGTCTAGTAATTGATTGACCTTCACAGAACATGGCATTGTTGGTTGTCATCTTTACTCTAAGCGGTTAAGCTTGATTCTAGAGACCAAGCTCTGATACCAATTGTAAGGCCCAAATACAACCTAAGAGGGGGGGTGAATTAGGTTGACTAATAATCAGCCAAGTATTACCTCTTTTTCAAATTTTAATCACAAGCTCTTTAACAAATGATTTATCAAACAAATAGACAAGTCGAGAACGATAAATATGTATGAGATTTCAAACAATGAATATAATACGCAAGCTAAAAAGAGTAATGATGGAAAGCAAACCAAACTTCTTCAAGACTCCACTTGAGCTTAAAGAGAATTCCTCAAAACAGGCTTCTTCAATTTGATGAAATTCGATCACACTTGTGTACAATAGAAGGATCACTTCCTCCTTGCCCCAAGTTCCATTTAGTCAAGCTAGGAAGTTTTACACTCTTTACAGAAAACCCTCACACAGCTACACAATTGATGAATTCACTCACAATTGAAAAGCTTCTCAATGAACTCACACTACAAGACTAACAATTCTTACTCACAATGAGTATTTTCTAGCTAAAATCACTCTTAAGAACTTGTTATCCAAGTGTACAGTTGTATCAATGATATTTGGACAGAGCTTGTATTTATAGGAGACCAAAAAGTGCCTAGAAAACGAGGTCAACAGATACTAGCAGCTGAAAGGTCAACTAGCCGTTGGAGCTATCGGACGTCCGACACTCTGTTGCTCGTCCGATGCTAGCGTCTGATAGGCAAGTTTCGAGTTTTATCGGACGTCCGATACAAGGTATCGTCCGTCCGACAGTCAACAGTTTCTCCAACAGGTTTTCTGCCTCGATGTCCTGTTCTGTCAAGAATCTCACTAGAAAACATTAGACCAATTTTCTTCAATTATTTTGTAATTATCAAAATTCGGGATCACAATTAACAGAAGCTAAAGACAGATGCCGAACATCAAGCCAAGCATCACCAAAAGAATCTAAAGGAAGAGCACCAACGACTGGTATCGGTCATTGGACTGGTCATGGCGCCAGTCATTGCTAGATCTTCTATTGTGTGCAACTTTCTTTTGTCAGAAGAAACCTATTCCAATTGAGATTCACTTGTAACTTTTCGAAACTATATATAGGAGTATTTAGAACATTTTAGGGAGTTGAAAACATTAGTTTTAACGTAGAAAAATAGTAAAATCTATTTTTCTCTTGGGAAATCAAGATCGTTGGAAAGCAAATCAAGGAGCACGAAGGAGAAATTGGAGAAATTAGCTGAGAAGTTCCCTTACCCCCTTTCTCTTTGTATTGACTTTTTGGATTTGTGATTTTAGTTTTTCCAATATGTTGAACTAAATTTCTTTCTAGGTTTAGGGTTTTTATAAAAGAGTTTTGATAATTTTTTCTAATCAAATTCTTGTCTTTTGCTGTGATTTGTTTATCTTGACTTTAATTACATATTTATATCTGATCACCATTAACATGATTCTTGAGTTTATATTGAATTGAAAATGGAGAAACATGCAATAGATAGATAGATGTACTTAGCCTAATCACGGGAGCAGATTAGGGTTTGCATGCCGCACTTAAATCATTTAGGTTCTTAATATGTTAATTTAAACACTTATGATCTTGAGAGAGACATAAGATTTAATTAGACACATTTTAGATGCATCGAGAGGTGATCTAAAATACAATTGTATGAGGTATTCATTAATGTGACAGCCCCACTTTCCCCCAAGGCGAACCGGAGGGTTACTGATCACCGCCTCGCCAGACTCACAACAGCTTCTTCAATTGATTACAATTTAAAACTCTAATACATAATAATTACAATTTAAACCTCCAAAGCACACAAAGCTAAAGTCCACAAGCACGCCTCTAATCCAACCCAAGTTCTCCACAATATAATTTACAACTCAACCAAAATTTCAACGCAGATCTCCAAACAATAATTACATTTCCAGCTAGTCCAAATACACCAAAATGTCAACGCAGTTCAAGATTATAGACAATACAAGAGATAATTCACCATACGATCTTTGGATCACTTCACATGCCTTTCTTCATCACGTAGCCAGAGGTAAAACAAAATATTTTGGGGTGAGCTAAAACTCAATGAGGTTCAGAAAACAAATATTTTAGAATTTCACTATTTTATCGAGTACAAAACATTGGAACATTCAAATCTTTGAAATCACTGAAGAGTATTTTCACTAGAAATTTGCAAGACTAAAACAATTCACTAAATAATTCACTTCATCACACAAGCTCTTTGACAAATAATCAAGCACACTCACAGCATTACACTTTTCAACTAGAGATAACAATACTGGGCCGACTGAGATCGCTTTCACGCGGGAGACTTGCTCGGATTGTCTCAACTAGGTGATCGCTTAATAAACATTAAATCAATTATAAAAGGATACAGCCACTTGAGCTATTTCAACGTCCACTTCACCTTATAACTCCGAGCAATCCCCTTAGTTCAGCTGGCCATCGCTTATCCCTCCGAGGTAATACTGAGTATACCATACCGCGCCCTAAGTACCAACCCTACCCGACCGAGTCCGCCGCTCAATAGGCCGATAACGAAGGGGGAAAGGCCTTATTCAACCAATGTGGTAAAGTACACATGGCCTACATCATGCGCAAGTAATATAAAAATGATGGAAAGTAAAGCGTTGAACAGCTAATACCGTTAGGTCGAAAAGGATAAGGTACACACTTGCCTAGAAACAAGTATTTCACACTTATGAAATCAAGTAACATCAAGTATTCATCACGTAGGCATGTAATTCACACAACATACAAGGAACAATCACAAACTCATTTCTTTGCAAATATAAGTCGAGTAAATCATTTCACAAGTCATTTTCACATAATAGTAAAATATTTAACTTAAAACGGGTTTGAACATTCATAAACTTTTCATAAATGGTTTCACTTGTAAAAGCGTTTTACTTGGAAATAGTGGTAAATCACTTCCTTATAATTACTAGAAAATCATTTCATGAAAACATTCATTTGTAAACAATAATAAGATTTTCCATTTTAAAAGAGGTTGGGACACTCACCAACGCGTCTTTGGTCACCCTCGATCACCTTCGAAGTCCCTCGCAACCAATGTATATAACCATCAACTCAAACCAAAACAACACTTAAAATCACTCAAAACAGCAAAGAGAGCACATGCAGGGGCGCTCGAACCAAAACGGACGACACTAGATTCAAACGGAAAACACACACTAGAAGGGGTGCAAGGCAGATTTGACACCTTTTGCCATTTTGATCATACCTCATGGTACGAGTATTGGATTGAAGTGAACGAGGTGCCGTTTCGAAGATAAGAGAACAATATACAACTTTCATGAAGAGGTCGAGAATCAAATCACACTAAAGTAGGGTCGAAATAGCAAATCTCGGGAAGTAAGAAACCCTGTCGGGACAACTGCAGGTTGGTCAACAGTCTCAGAAAACAGTCATAACTCAATGTAGGAAAATCAAATCAAGTCTCACAACGGTGTTTCAAACTAGGTTCATAGGGCTTTCTAAAGGTATAAGGCTCAGCCTCTAATTCAATTTCTACAATCAACAGTAACCTCTGGAATTGGACTGATTTTCATTCCTGTTTTCTTGCAAATTTTCAGATTTGGTGCATTTTCTTCTATCAATCCTTTAAAGTCATTTCCATCATTTGCCAAGGTATTTAACAAGCTAACACAACAATTAACTCCATCATCAAAGCATCACAAAACCACAATCAGTTTATCAAGCACTTGGTAACCGAAGTTCTTGGACCAAGAAATCAACTAGCTTAGATTATATCAAGCAAGAACAAGCCCCAATTTATTCTAAACCATAGCACAGACATCAATTCCCAACTATGAATCTTGAAATCAAGAACCCTAATCCTAACCCTAACTAATTTTCATGGCTAGGTATAAACACATAGAAATCAACTAATCCAATCCGTAGAATCATCTCAAAAGCTATCAGTGATCATGAATTAACCCAAAACAAGAACAAACCCACCATGTTCGTCAAAGTAAACCAATTTCCAGCTTATATATAAAGGGAAAATATACCTTCTTGGCTTATGTTCTTGATGAAATTGCAAGCTCCCAAGTTAGTCCACTTCCTCCTAGCTCAACTTCAAGATTGGGTGGTTGGAACACAAGATTTCCTCTTGTTTTTTCTCCCTTTTTCCTCTCTTTTCTTTCCTTTCTTTTCTCCTCTCCTTTCCACGGTTTTTTTTCTCCTCTTGTTTTCCTTGGTTTGGCCGGCTCTTTGAAGCCATAAAATGGCTAAAGGTTATCATCACTTAGATATTTAGGCTTTGGTCAAAGTTGGTCAAAATTGTCATACCAATTAAACCTCACAACTTAGGTTATTTTCACCCTTGCCCAAGAAATTTCCTTTTCTATCAAATCACTCCATAGATGCTTAATTCGACTTAGTTTATCAAAGCTTAATCACACTTATTTAGGCCACTAATCACCTAGGAACCTTAATCACTCCTCTTAATCATGCATTAACACACATAAAATCCAAGGGGTAACAAACTCGTAGTTGGACATAAAACTTATATTCATTTTCAAAACTAAGGTTTTACGAATCCAAACTAGGGTTTAAGTTCCAATTTAGGGTTTCTAGACGTGTAAAACAAAATAGTCAAAACAAAACACTTTGTGAAGTAAAATAAACCATATAAACACTTTGGTAAACCATAATGACTATAATTAGCATTACTTAAGGTTTTCCAGAAATTGGGAAAAATCGGGGTCTCACAATTGATATACGAACTTCAAATATTTCAAACTCAATTTATAAAATAAGTTTGTGCAAATATGGGATTTTGCAATTTATACTTTAAATTGGTGGTACGGGGCCTCACACATAACTTGTCAAGAAAATAATTGGAGATTTAATTCAAAATTCTAGATTAAAACCTGAAACTCTTAGCCTTTACTTATTGATTTCTCAACACTTAATTTAATCTGGATTGTCTACTTAAATTACTTCTAAATTAGCACTTTTATTCCCTTAAATTTTATTTGATTTTGGTGTTTAGTTGAAAAAAGTAAAGTAGAGAATTAACTCGTCCTTGAGAATTCAACCCATTGATTAATCCAAACGATGTAATACTACCATCGACCCTATATACTTGAAGGAATTTGTCAACCACTTCCAAAAATATCTACTTATGTCATTATTTCCATTTCAATGAGTGAATTTCCAAAAATAGGATTTGTTTTAAAAAACTTCCCAAATTGCAAAAATGCAATCATTAAATTCAATTCCAAATGCATTCACCTAATACCTGTTTTTATTTATTTTTATTGGCATATATTTCTTAAACAACATGCATTCAATGAATATGTTGTTTAAAAAACTCATTGATAGAATATGCATTTTCAAAACCCTTACTATTTCGGAACTTTTTGAAAGATAATTATGATTAAAAATATAGTACAAATTTCATTGCCTGACACAAAAGACAAGAAATCTTGCACAAACATCAAAGATATTAAATCAAAGAGAAAAGAATTACAATATCTGAAAATTCTTAGATCAAAGAAATTTATCTTCTGATTCTTCTCTTTAACTGAAGGGCCAAAGAGGTATGTTTTTTTATTAAAAACAGTGGTGTTCCCTATAATTTGGACATAAAAAAATTGATGATTTAATAATAAAGTTGAATGTTTGAATCTTCAAACTTTCGACACGAATGGAAAGATTTGTTCGACTTGATTTGGATTTGAGGGAAAAATCTCTTGAGAGAACTTGACAAAGTTTTTCCAAAAGTTTGGAATTTCAGTATGTCTTGATTTGAGAGAAAAACCTCTATTTACAGCTAAAATACATAGGTTTAGTCAAAAACCCTCTAGAACCTTCCTTTATTTGGATAACTTCCAACTTAAGAAACCTTTAACATGGGCTTTAGCAATAGGCTAGCCCAATAGTACATTGTAAATTAGTGAATCCATTAATCCACTTTAATTTGAGTGGACATTGCATAGTCAATTGATTTAGCAGTCGATATAAAACTGGCCAATTCATTAGTCAAAAATATAGTGGACTTTCATAATTTGATTTAATTTAATTTAATGCAGGTCAACTCACTTTATTTAATCACAACTAAATAAATTAAATAAATTTTTCTTTATCTACAAGGAATTTTAACCCTAGATTGTCTCATAAAATTTTTTCGTGGATCCAAAGAGATCGTTTACAATGACAAAACATATGGTTTACGGTTATTGCAAAACCATTCCACGCTTCTTAATTGCTACAAGCTCATTTTAATCCTTGTTGTATTTTAACCTTTCCTAATTTTGCCTTTTATTTCCATCCACTGCAACATTAGTCATGTGGATTGATTCTTGGGAGTGGAATGGACGTGGGAAAAGAGACAAGGGTGATGGAAGTAAAAGGCAAAATTATGTATGAAATGAAGCACAAGGACATTTTGTTGGGAAGGGGTACTGATGTAGGCAAAAATATATCAAAGTTATCTCATGACAATTCACTCTTTTCCCAAGTACTAATTAAAATAGGAATAAATCAAAATTACCAACAACGATATCAACTGTAACAACAAATGTAGGAAAAATAAACGACACGGGACACCAAGACTTTTACGTGGAAAACTCAAATCGAGAAAAATCACAGGACCTAATCCTGTCAAAATTCTCCACTATCTCAATAATAATGGGCATACACAGGTCTATTCGGAACATCCGAATGACAGAAACATCGCCAACATCAACCAAGTAAATCTAAAATAATTTCGCCTTCCAAAAACTACAACTGTCAAAAAGTGGGTTTGGAAGGATGTTATCACATGAAGAGAAAATCCAAAATCGACACTGGTAGATGAGTAGAGTTTGGTGAGAGGATCGCGTAGGTAAAATTTCATCTCAATTGGGATTCAAATTGCCATCCGATCAAGACTAAGAAGTAGTAGAACTCTTTCTCTCTCCAAGTCCTTTTTCCCTCAACTTTTTCTCTCTTCGTTTCTCAAAGGAAAAAGTGATGGCTGAAGCTTTATTATCTTCCCAAGGAAGAAAACCAGCGGCTGCTCCTTCTTTTAAGTCTTATTGACTTGGACAAAACCAATAACTCTAATCAAATATTGATCAGGTAAGCAAAAAAAATGTTATGGGCTTTGGGTTTTGTTTGGCCCACCAAATGGGTTGGTCAAACAAACCCAACAATCTCCCCTTCCAGCTCATTTGGGAGATTTCACTAAACCTGCTTCCTGTCTACAAAATAAGAGTTTCTCCCTACGTAACGCTTTAATCAACATATCAACACCATTGTCATTTATGTGAATCTTCTCAAGTGTCAATAATTTGGAATCCAACACATTCCAAATCCAGTGATACCTTACATCAATATACTTGGATTGAGAGTGAAATGTAGAATTCTTAAACAGATGAATGGCACTCTGACTGTCACAGTAAACACTGTACTTCTCTTGCTTCATGCCCAATTCTTGGAGAAATTTCCGTAACCAAAGAATCTCCTTGCATGTTTCAGTGGTTGCAATACACTCTGCCTCCATACTAGATAGGGCAACACACGTCTGCAACTGGCTTTGCCATAACACTGCTCCTCCTGCAAAAGTCATCAAGTACCTAGATGTGGACTTCTTGTTGTCAAGATCACCTACCATATCTACATCAGTGTACCCATCTAGCATGATCCTGCTATTGCCGAAACACAAACACAATTTGAAAATTCCCTTGAGATACCTGAGATTCCATTTGATAGCATTCCAATGCTCTCTATCAGGATTAGAGAGATACCGACTAACTATCCCAACTGCATGAGCTATATCTAGCTTGGTGCATACTATAGCATACATTAAACTACCAGCGGCCGAAACATAAGGAATCTTCTTCATGTCTTCTTTGTCTTTCTCACTTGTAGGATACTGCTTGATATTCAGTTTGAAATGACCTGCAAGTGGAGTTGAAACTTCCTTAGCCTTGCTCATATTAAATCTGTCTAGCAGCTTCTCTATGTACTTTTCCTGAGACAACCAAAGTTTCTCATTTTGCCTGTCTTGAGAGATTTTCATCCCAAAAATCTGTTTAGTTGGATTTAAATCCTTCATTGCAAAGGATTTGTTTAACTCCTTTTTCAACTTGTCAATTTTCATAGCATCACAGTCAACAATCAACATATCATCAACATACAGCAAGAGAATAATAAAATTACCATCTTAAAAATTTTTCACATAAACGTAGTGATCAGATGTAGTCCTGTGGTACTTATGATCTATCATGAAGGAGTCAAACTTCTTATACCACTGTCTCGGTACCTGTTTCAATACATACAAGCTTTTCCTGAGATAGCATGCAAGATGCTCTTTTCCACTTTCTTTGAAACCCTCCAGTTACTTCATGTAGATCTCTTCTTCCAAATCACCATGTAGGAAGACTGTTTTCACATCAAATTGTTCAATCTCCAAATTCAAGTTGGCTGCAGTACTAAAAACAACTCAGATTGACGACATCTTTACCACAGGAGAGAAAATTTCTTCAAAATCTACACATTTCTTCTAACTAAATCCTTTCACAACCAATCTTACTTTGTACTTTGGTTGTGAGGTATGCTCTTGAGTCTTCAATCAGTAAACCCATTTTTTCTTTAATACTTTCTTACCCTTAGTCAATCTTACCAAATCATAAGTGTGATTCTCATGCAAGGATATCATTTCCTCTTGCATAGGTTGCAACCAGTCTTCTTTCCTCTCATGTTCAAGAGTTTAACTGTAGGACTCAGACTCCCCTCCATCTGTACTCATTAGGATTGTATCTGCTAGAAGGTCTTCTCTCTCTAGTAGATCTTCTAAATTCAACTTCTGATGGTGCTGGTGGAGTTGGTGGCGTCTCTTGTTCAGGATTATTAGTAATAGGATCGTCACCATCAACTTCCTCTCTCTACTCTATCTTAGCTCCCCCATGATCAAAATCAACTGGTAGTGGAACTGAATCTGAATAAACAGGAATGTCAACTGAGAATTTTGACTTGTCATTTTTATCAATGTCTTCAATGGTTTGATCTGAATAAACAGGAATGTCATCTGAGAATTTTGACTTGTCATTTTTATCAATGTCTTCAATGGTTTGATCTGAATAAATAGGAATATCATTTGATAATTTTGACTTGTCATTTTTATCAATGTCTTCAATGGATTGATCTTCAAGGAAGACAACATCTTTGCTTCTGATCACCTTCTTCTCAATAGGATCATATAATCTGTAGCCAAAATCTTCATACCCATAACCCAAGAAAATACACTACTTTGATTTCACATCAAGTTTTAATCTTTTATCTTTGGGAATATGGACGAATGCCCGAGAATCAAAAACTCTCAAGTGTTTCTAAGACACATCTTTCTATGTCCATACTCTCTCTAGGATATCACCATCCAGAGGAACTGACGGAGAAAAATTGATCAAATCAACTGCGGTCCTTATTACCTTACCCTTAAAGGATTTTGACAATTTAGAATTGGAGAGCATACATCTAACCTGTTCAGTGATGGATCTATTCATCCTCTATTCTACTCTATTTTCTTGAGAAGTCTTTAGTACTGTCTTTTCTAGTTTGATCCCATGAGACTTGCAGTAGGTTTCAAATGGCCCCCTATGTTCACCAACATTGCAGTAGGTTTCAAATGGTCCCTTATACATACTTCAACTATCTGCCAGTTTCCCTTTCAACTTTGCTATGAAAATCTTTGAACACATCCAAAACCTGATCTTTGGATTTTAAAACAAAACACTAAACTTTTCTAACAAAGTCATCTATAAAAGTTACAAAATAAATAGCACCACCAAGAGATCTATCTTTCATATAGCAAATACCAGTGTGCACCAACTCTAATGGATTTAACTTTCTAGATGGAGAAAAATTCTGAAATGCAACTATGTGTTGTTTCCCATAAATGCAGTCAACGCAAGATTTAAGTGCATTATCTCTTATTTCAGGTAGGAGTTGCTTGTGAACAAGTGTCTGAATCCCCTTTTCACTCAGGTGTCCAAGTCGCTTATCCCAAAGGCCAATGGAGGAATCACGAACTGTGTTCACTTCTCCCTTCCCCAACTTTACTTGCATCAAGTAGAGGGTATTTTGCTTCTTACCTCTGGCAACAATGAGACTTCCTTTGCTGAGTTTCTATTTGCCTCCACCTTGTGAACTATGATAGCCCTCATCATCAAACTTTTGTGGAAACAAGATTAAGACGAATATCAGAAAAATATCGAGCATTTTTCAAGACCAATTGGCACCTGGCATTTGTGTCCAAGTATATGGCTCCCATGCGAATAACTTTGAACGAAACCTCATTTCACATCCTAACATAACCAAAGTCTTCTTCGGTGCAGATTGAAAAGAAATGACTGTGAGGGGTAACATAGTAGGATGCACTAGAATCAACTACCCAATCACTGTCATGATAAGTAATATTGACATGACCGTCATCACAGAATACAAACATATCATCATGAGCTGCCACAACCGCTGTAGTCTCCTCTTCATCTTTTTCCTTCATCTTGCCTTTTCCTTTCTTCTTAACTTGGTCTCGTTTGAAGATTCTACATTCTCTCATATAATGCCCTTTCTTTTTGCAATATTGGCATGCATCATTCTTTCGTGACTCAAATTTGCCTCTGAATTTGTCATTCCTGTAGTGGGGTCCTCTGCTGTTACTTCTCCCCATTCATTCATTCTTTTTTGTCACCAAAGTTTGGGATTCACTGATAATTCATTGTACCTTCCTCTTGAACTCTTCATTTATCATGGCCTCTTTTGCTATGGCCATAGTCAACACACCATTTGGAACTGAATTACTGACGGATACTATCATTGGTTCCCAACTATCCGACAATGAACTGAACAGTAGTAAAGCCTGCACCTTATTATCTATATTCAGATTCAACGTAGTTGCTTGGTTTATTAAGCCTTGAAAATTACTTAATTGCTTAGTCATATCTGCACCATCCTTATATCTCATCCGAGTAATATGCTACAGGAAAGAGGCTTTATTTAAACCAATTTTCCTTTCATATATGCTTTCAAGTTTCTTCCACAGTATATCAGCTCTAGTGTGCAAAGTGTTGAAATATTTTCTAACCAATCCACTTTCTAATATTACCAACAGTCTTCCTATGCATAACAATCCATTTTTTATCACTCATATCACTTGGTTTAGCCTTATCTCCTAGAACAGAATCAAACAAATCTCTACAGTATAAATAGTCTTCCATTCTAGGCTTCCAAATTGAATAATTAGTTGCATTTAATTTTACCATGCAACTACTATCCGAATCCTCCATTTTAATCAATACAATGAGCAGCCCAACCTGGCTCTGATACTACTTTGTTGGAAAAGCAGTACCAATGCAGGCAAAAATATATCAAAGTTACGTCAGGACAATTCACTCTTTCCCTAAATATTAAGTAAAATAGAAATAAACCAAAATCACCAAATAACGATATCAATTGTAATAGTAAAATGCAGGAAAAATAAATTGCACGGGACACCAAGATTTTTACGTGGAAAACCCAAATCGGGAAAAACCACGAGACCTAATTCAGTCAAAATTCTCTACTATCACAATAATAATCGGCGTACACAGGTCTATTCGGAACATCCGAATGACAAACATCGCCAACATCAATCAAGTAAATCTAAAATAATTTCGTCTTCCAAAAACTACAACTGTCAAGAAGTGAGTTTGGAAGGATATTACCACAGGAAGAGAAAATCCAAAATCGACATCGATATATGAGTAGAGTTTGGTGAGAGGATCGCGTAAATAAAATTTCGTCTCAATCCGAATTCAAATCGCCATCCAATCAAGGTTAAAAAGTAGCAAAACTCTTTCTCTCTCCAAGTCTTTTTTCCCCCAACTTTTTCTCCCTTCGTTTCTCAAAGGAAAAAGTGACGGCCGAAGCTTTATTATCTTCCCAAGGAAGAAAACCAGCGGCTGCTCCTTCTTTTAAGTCTTATTGACTTGGACAAAACCAATAACTCTAATCAAATATTGATGAGGTAAGCAAAAAAAGTATTATGGGCTTTGGGTTTTGTTTGGCCCATCAAATGGGTTGGATGAAAAAGGCCAGCACATTTCTGTCCCGTAATAACTGAAAACAAAAAGAAGAAGTCATATATGAAGTTTCTTTAGGATTTTAGTAGCATCACAAATTCTGTACTTTTGAAAACCACAGACTTGCATAAAACTTCCTTAATTGTTACTTGTATTATTCGGGATTTTAAAAACAGGCGAAAGTATCAAAAATCTGAGGGTGGAATTACCTAAAATATAGCATAAGGAGATAAAATAATTAAAGACTTGGAAACTTAGTAGCTGGAGTGACTTGTAGCTTCCAAACTAAAGTATATAACAATCCTATTATCATCACTTGGGTGCAGAATTCATACCACTCATCATAGAAAATAAGGAATTCCATCTAAGAGCGTCATATGTATGCTTTCACAATCAACTATAATGGAACATCTAAGCAGTGTGCGCATGCATGAGCAATATTTCTGAAACAAGTGTTCCTTTCGAAAAAGTAGATATCATCTACTAATCAATTGCGACATAACTTTCTCAAGTCTATTCGAGCACCCCAGAATAAATTTTGTGTGTAGAATGTTGCAAAAAGATATTGGTAGGGTGTAAACGAATCTAATCAAATTGAATACTCTATTGTTCAAGCCTATTTGATTATTTTAACAAATTTGAAATTTGTTCAAAATTGGTTTATTTATTTATTGAACCGACTTTGAATGAGTTTATTATCAAATATAAAACTCTGTTCAAATTTAGTTTGACTAATTGGCGAACCAATTTCGAACCAGCACTTATCAAGTCGAGTTCAATTCGAGTATCAAATAATTTGGTTTACCTTTCAGTTTTGGAGAGGGTAAGAAATTACAAACACCTTTATATTATATTATATAAAGTTTTTCATCCTAACTTATTATTCTTTTTTCCTTAATTTTTACTCTCTGATATTCAATAAATCTATTATAATGAATCAAGAATGTGATTAAAATCAATTATGTCTATATAATTGCTGTTTTAGAAGATAAGCAATGGGAAAGAAAGAATTGGAGTTAAGGAAGGAACTATAGGCATGTTTTTATGAAATCTACTTGACTTATATGTTCATGAACACATTGAGTCAGACAAAATAAAGATCGTAATTAGTTCATTAATATTTTTACATTTGAAACCATGTTCATGCTTGAATTGATACCTAAATAAACAAACTTAGATGAGGTTGGCTCGAGACAAGTTCGAGTCAAGCACCAAACTGTTTGGTTCGATTTACCACCGTGGATATTGGTCGATATTCTTTTGCAGTAGAAGGACGCGGTAATTTAGGAATCATAGTGATAATAGTGCTATTTAAGGGATGAAACATAACTCTTCAGAAAAATAATACTGAATTCCCTGTTTCACCTCCTCTTTAACTCGATTCATTTTTAGTATAAAATTCAACGGAGAACCATTAGGGCCAAGACTCCACAGGTTGTATTGAGAGAAGAGCCTGCTCAATCCCTTCAATGGAAAACTCTTGCTACAAATACTGGTCATGGTCCTCAACAATATTTTTACACATAATATTATGCACTACTAGATCATCTTGCTCAATAAAACATCTAGTTTCACAAAACAAATATTGATAAAACTTCACAACTTCATCCTTAACTTCTTCATAATCTTCCAACCTCCTCCATCGTTAGTTTGTTAAAATCATCAATCTATTTCTAATTTGCTGAACTTTGACCTTACGATGGAAAAATATTGTGTTTTTGTCCCCCACACTGAGCCGAGATACTGTAGATTTATCCTTACAAAGTGACTCCTTAGCTTACATGAATTCTGCATATTGTACCAACAGTTCCTTTTCAAAGACTTGCAAAGTGGTATGATCAAATGGGTTTCAATTGAAGCTGAGCTCGGACAGCAGCCAATGATTTTGACTGCAAGGTTTAAATTTCGCATGCATCTAGAAGATAATGACGTCTACCCCGGTTTGTAATAAGCGTGCAGAGAGTACAATCCATGCAATTGGGAATTCTTCTTGGGCAAAATTGAAGCACCTTTGTTTAGTTCTCTGACTGAAATTCTACCCCTTTTTTTCTGTTGATGAAACAAACTACCTCCAATGTGTCCTGGGGATTGTGAATATGCTAATGAAACATAGAATGCTTAACACAGTCTGCAGATAGAAAATATTCTATTGCAATGCTATCAATCGATGTAAAGAAATCCTCATCTAATCTTCCAATTTCTAAACTTCAAATTTTTGTCATCCATTCAGACACACAACATATATTTATCCTTCTACATGCTACTTGATAATTTCACTTAAGGATGCGTTGTTAGTATGTGTGCCTTAAAGTCAATCATCTCCTAGGGTTTAATATATCCTTTGACTATTTACGTAATAATAAATGATATCTTTATCATATTGATTGCTTATATATTTATATAAGTATGATAAAACCAGTAAAATAAACCTAATCGATAAAATTGTAAGAGTTATGATGGTGAAATTCATTTGATTATAGGTAATGTTTATTCTTAAATATTTCTAGTCAAAATATTAACAAAAAAATGCATTGTTAATACGGTTAGACTAGCATATATTATGCCTCTTTTATAAGAAAAATACTAGATCTGATCTATTATGGTGTGTGAGACATCTAAACAAATATATGGGTGCTTGATGGTATGATCAAATTTACTAAATTGATCCACTTAGAGATATCTTTCAAGTGCCAAAAGATTAATTTCTAAGTGACATTTGTGTAAATGATCCTCAGATTTAGGGTTATCATGGTATCTTGAACATAGATAGAGTTTGTTTGCTATATGATTGCTCCCGTAATAGTGATACTTACAATATTAGCAAATGGGTGCATACTTGAAATATAGAGAGATAGTGAATAATCTATAGCGATTTACCACCTCATATGCAAGAGGAGTTATTTCATGTCTTGTGACGACCCCACCTCCCCCTAAGGTGAACAAAGGATTCGGCGGGCCGCCTGCCCAACTCTCGCCAGGACTCACTTGGTCGAATAACTAATAACACTTCGAAAGTAAACATAAATAACAATTCCAAACCAAACCACAACTAATAACATTACTAAATTCAACTTACAATCCAACTTCTCAAATTACAATTCAATATACTTAAGCTACAACCACAATTTCATCTTACAAGTCCAAAATATCAAATTCAACATTTAAAGGCAAAATTCAAAAGATAAGTTCGAACCCTAGCTAATCACGTCTTCACTCGGGTTTTCGATCCCTGTTAAGGAAAACAAAATTTAAAGGAATGAGCTAAAAGCCTAGTGAGTTCCAAAAAGGCTTGCAATTCCCGTAGAATAGTTCAAATCATACTTCAAGTTTACAATTTAAAGCAAGTAGATAAACACGTAAATGGGTATTGCTCGAATATACCAGGTAAACTACTCGAGGGAAATCGCCCAATGAAGTAGACTAGTTGAGGAACTTTGCCCAACGACGTCACAATACTTCATTGAAGCAACTCGAGGGATTTCTCCCAATGAAGTAGGCTAGTCGAGGGTATTCACCTAACGACGTGACATACTAGTCGAGGGTATTCACCCCACGATGTCACAGCAGTCACAAGATAGCACACTATTCATTTTAATTCCCAAAATCACACGAAAAGGAGAAACACTCACATGGTAGTTCATATCATAAAACAGATCAAGTATATTTCTCATGAAATTCAAGTTTTTCAAATAATCTAAATTCATCTCAAGTCACAATTTCAAGTTCACATAAACAAATCACAATTCAAGTCACTTTTGAAAATCACGTCAAGTAACATGCATGGAAACTCACCAAAGGATCAAGTAGAACAAGCAAGTGATTTCCTAGATGTCCAAGATTGGCTCGTCCCCAAGTTCGCCTTGTTCACCTGGCAAAAATAACTATCAAAAACTATCCATTTAACTAGAATCCATAACTACGCTCAATATATTTCGAAACTTCTAAAACATCTCATGCCACACATTCTTTCTTAACCCACAACTCAAGCTATATACGTCAAAAATGGACATGGATTATAGCGTTGGAAACTAGACTCGAAGGACTAAAAATCACTAGAAGACCTCGCTTTCAAATTCGTTTTGCAAGATGGAGCAAATCGACCTACAAGTTCCAGCAGAACCCAAAAGACTATGAAAACAGGTTGTGAAATCAGCCTTCTTTACGGATTTATTGTAAATTGTAAGAAAAGAAATAGCATGTGATTTTTACACCGTTGGAAAACATTTGGAGTCTAGTTTCAAATACCACAAACGGCACTCGATTCTGACTCCCGAGCAAGAAAATACACCCATTTGAAAATAAGGTATAAAGCTGCCTGAAAGCTATTTTCCAGATTTGCAAAGCAACTTTGTGGACACCATTTGGCCAACGAAATCTTATGGGAAAAATGCCAAATTTTGTACACTTAGTCTTCTATATATAGGCTAGGTTGTACCAAAATTCAGTCAAAAAATCGTATGGGAAGTCGAGGTTCTAGACGACAAAATTTGCTCCCTGTTTTGAAACAAATCTGCCAACTCAACCTTTCTCTCATTTTGGAAGTTTTTAACCAACAAAAACAGCTCCATTTTACTCCATAATTAACACCAAGTCCATGGTAATGTTTCTTGAGCAAATTGTAGTTAAATGGCATCATAAGTTTTGGACCAAACAGCACCAAAACAGAGCAGCAGCCAGGTAACAGAAATCAAAGGAAATTTTCCAGATTTTGCTTCAAATTTTTATGAAATTTCACAACACCAAATAGAACAATTTTTGCAAGATAATTTACACACATATAGACCAACATTTTAGCTTCCAAACCAGCAGCCAAAGCACAAAAATCAGAGGCAAAAACAGAGGAGAAAATTCACACAAGAAACTTGGCCAGCCTACTCTCTATCTCTCTCGGTTCTTCCCTCATCATCTTTCTAACTTTCTAAACATCAAGACTCAACTAAAAATCATTCCATAGCATATTAATAACATCAAAACATCCACCAAATCAAGTCTTGTGGGAATCCAAAAGCCCACTTCAACAACCCAAAATCAACAAAATAACAATAATGAGCTATCAAAGCTTAGAGCTACATAAATGGAATCAAAAGAGCAAGGTTGTGATGGAGCAAAATACCTCTTCCTTTTCAAATATAAACCCTTGGTTGAATGTGATCTAGAAATGCACCAAAAACCCTTCTTTTTCCCCTCCAATGCTTGGCTCTCACACAAGACAAGATGGTCTTCAAGCTCCAAGTGAAAAGGTAGAAGATTTCTCAAGCTTTCTTGGCCATTTGTAGCAAGTGTTGGAGTTGTTTTCCTGGAGCTAAAATGAGAGGGAGAGTTCGGCCAAGAGGGAGAGAAGAAAGAGGAGATAGAGTGTGTTTTCAATTGTGATGGTTGGTGATGGAAATGAAAGGAAAAGAAAGTCAAGGTGACGTGACATAAAGTTGCTTTATGTCGCGTCAAAATCAACTCGCGCGACGCAACGTGACAACACCAATTTCTCTCACTTAAAAGCCCCGAGCACATAATTTAACACTTAAAACTTATGTCTAATGGTCGATTCTAGGCTCGGGTGTGAAATTTAAACATTCATGCAGTACAAGAAATGGAAAATTTTAAACGTGCGCGATGAATTTTGAAAATTTTCTTGTCGATGCGATTGATGTGTAATAATTTAATAAAACTAAATAAAATAAATTTAAAATGATATGGAAATTGAAAAAATAAAATAAATATGATGTTATGGGTCCTCACATGTCTGACCACTTATAGAAATATAACTCAGAAATCTTAGCACTGAGTGGAAGAGTCATAGAAAATATTTCTAAATATTTCTTCATTGAAGTTCTATTTTAGTATAAGAAAAGAGCATTATTTCTATTGGAAACAGGTTTTAGGTTTCCATAAGAATTTGACAAATTATTTATCTATAAATACTTGCTAAACTTTTGCTAGCAAGATGAATCGTCACATAAATTGTCTTGTGAGATTTTTTGAGAAAAATCTTGAAAAAAAATACCCAAAATTTGTCCAAGAAAATAAGGAAAAATCACATCTCTTATTTCTCATGTTGGGACGAGTTTTTCATGGTGAAAAACTAGGGTTTCCTCAATTGATTTGTGTATTATTGTCTTGGTAATAGTTAGCACTAATCTAGTTTAAACTAATTCAACCTTAAAGGTTCTAACTAAGGAGGTTCGCGTGGATCCCCGTTAGAGACCGGATATCTTTGTCATCCTCTCCTTAGTTAAAACCTATCTTTCATTGGTGGGAAATAAAAGTGAAGATTAAAAGAGTACCTATGGATGACAACATAATTGATCTATTTACTAAAACCAATCTTAAAGAAAACATGATAGTCATGTTCGCTTATTTGGTCTTTGACTTATGAGTGATTGGTTTTAGTACAAGTGAGAGATTGTTAGTGTGTGCGCCCTAAAGTCAATCAACTTCTAGGGTTTAATATACATTTTAACTGTATATATAATAATAAATGGCATCTTTATCATTTTCATTGCTTATATATTTATATAAGTATGATTATGATAAATCCCTCAAAATAAACCTAATCGATGAAATTATAAGAGTTACAACGGTGAGGTTCATTCGATTATAGGTAAGATTTATTCTTAAATATCTTTAGTCAAAGTATTAACAAGAAAGGACATTATTAAGAGAAGTAGTAGACCTCATCTACTATGGTGTGTGAGACATCTGAGCAAACATGTGGGTGTTTGATGGTATAATCAAGTTCACTAGATTGATCTACATAGGGATATCTTTTAAGTGCCAAAAGATTAATATCTAAGTGACATTTGTGTAAATTATCCTCAGATTTAGGGTTATCATGGTATCTTGAGTGTAAATAGTTATAGTTTGTTTGCTACATGATTGCTCCCGTAATAGTGATGCTTACATTATTAGCAAATGGGTGCATACTTGAGTGAATAATCTATAGCGATTTACCACCTCTTATGCAAGAGAAGTTATCTTATATTTGGCCACTTATAGAAATAAAACTCAAAAATCTTAGCACTTAGTGGGAGAGTCTTAGAAAGTATTTCTGAATACTTCTTAATTGGACTTATATTTTGGTACAAGAAAAGAGTGTTAATTCTATTGGAAATTGGTTTTAGGTTACCACAAGAGTTGACAAATTATTTATCTATAAATACTTACTAAACTTTTGCTAGCAAGACGAATCGTGACATAAATTGTCTTGTGAGATTTTTGAGAAAAACCTGGAGAGAAAAATTTGTCAGAGAAAAATAAGGGAAAATCGCATCTCTTATTTCTCATGTTGGGACGAGTTTTTCATGGTGAAAAACTAGGGTTTCCTCAATTGACTTGTGTATAATTGTCTTGGAAATATTTAGCACTAATCTAATTTAAACTAATTCAACCTTAAAGGTTCTAAATAAGGAGGTTCACGTGGATCCCTATTAGAGGTCAAATGTCTTTTCCATCCTCTCATTAGTTAAAACCTATCTTTCATTGGTGGGAAATAAAAGTGAAGATTAAATAAGTACCCATGGATGACAACATAATTGATCTATTTACTAAACCTATCTTAAAGAAAACATGATAGTCATGTTGGCTGATTTGGTCTTTGACTTATGAGTGATTGGTTTCAATGCAAGTGAACGATTGTTAGTGTGTGTGCCCTAAAGTCAATTAACTTCTAGGGTTTAATATTCACTTTAAATATTTATATAATAATAAATGGCATCTTTATCATATTCATTGCTTATATATTTATATAAGTATGATTATATTAAATCCTTTAGAATAAACCTAATCGATGAAATTATAAGAGTTGTGATGGTGAGGTTTATTTGAACTTAAATATCTTTCATCAAAGTATTAATAAGAAAGGGCATTATTAAGAGAAGTAGTAGATCTCATCTACTATGGTATGTGAGACATTTGAGCAAGCATGTCGGTGCTAGATAGTATAATCAAATTCACTAGATTGATCTATATAGAGATATCTTTTAAGTGCTAAAAGATTAATCTCTAACTGACATTTGTATAAGTAATCTGATATTATGGTATCTTGAATATAGATAGTAATACTTTGTTTGCTGTATGATTGCTTCCGTAATAGGGAATGCTCACATCATTAGCAAATAGGTGTATACTTGAAGTATAGAAAGATAGTGAACAACTTATAAGGATTTACCGCCTCTTATACAGGATAAGTATAGAAAGATAGTGAACAACCTATAAAGATTTACCGCCTCTTGTGCAAGATAAGTTATCTCATGTCTAGCCACTCATAGAAGTATAATTCAGAAATTTTAATATTAAGTGGAAGAGTCTTAGAAAGTGTTTCTAAGTACTTCTTCATTGGAATTATATTTTGGTACAAGAAAAGAGCATTCATCATATAATGAAAAAAGTAAAACTTATTTCAAGATTAATGTAAGATAAGTGTGATAAAAGGATATTGGTTATACGGTAAATGTTTACTAAAAGATGAAGTCATCCACTTGACTTTTCTCATTATTTGGGTGGTCATGATGCACTGCTAGATGCCAATCTTAATCTATAAGTATGAGTTGATTGATTAGTGAAATCAATGACAAATTGAAATGGAGTTTTAATTTATCTAGTTCTTATTTATTAAGAATTATAACTCATATTTATTGTCAACGTATATGAGAACCTAATGGGTCACACATATTAAGAATTTCTTTAATTGGATTAAGTGAATTTCAAGTGAGGAGTTGATAGAAAAGTTTTTATAACTTATAGTTTAATTTGTGAAATAAATTAAACTTGAGGTACTTATAGTGCAAATAACATTTAGTCTTTTAGATATAAGAGTTGTATTAAAATATGGAAGGTAAATTCTATTCGAAACTAGTTTTAGTTTTCCATAAGAATTTGATAACTTATTTTTTTATAAATACTCACTAAACATTTGCTAGCAAGACGAATCATCACACAAATTATTTGATAACTTATTTTTTTATAAATAGTCACTAAACATTTGCCAGCAAGATGAATCGTCGCACAATTATCTTGTGAGATTTTTGAGAAAAATCTTGAGAGAAAAATACCCAAACTTCATCCAAGAAAATAATGGAAAATTGCATTTCTTATTTCTCATGTTGGGATGAGTTTTTCATAGTGAAAAACTAGGGTCTTCGCTATTGACTTGTGTGTGGTTGTCTTGCCAATAGTTAGCACTAATCTAATTTAAACTAATTCAACCTTGGAAGTTCTAACTAATGAGTTCATGTGGATCACTGTTAGAGACCAGATGTATGTGTGGCTATGTGGATCTCTTTGCCATCCTTTGTATCAAATTTCCACCAAGTTCAAGGAGGTCTTCATTGATTGAAGTAATTTTCTTGAACTAACTCTATATTACATAGATTCAATCAAAAGAGAGGTAGAAGTTGAATATGGCGTCCCCTCATATTTTAAATTTCTGCTGCGTGTATCTCTATGACTCCTAACATGCATCGTGTAAGGCAAAAGTTGAATATGACGTCCCCTCATATTTTTCTTAATATTACCAGGAAAATCTTCTTTTACTCCATTTCCAATCATTCTACCAAACACGACATACAATCACAGCATTGCGTTTCATTTTAAGAAAGCCACTTGAAGATGGCTTTGGTTTGAAGTTCTTCCAATTTGTAAAGTATAACACTGATAGAAAGGGGGGTAGTAAAAGCCTTGTAAGGCCCAAAGACAACCTAAGAGGGGGGGTGAATTAGATTGATTAAAAATTAATCAAGTGATGCCCCTTTTTTACAATAAAAGATGTAAGCTCTTACACAATCAAATTGTCAATCAAATGAGCAATAGAAATCAAGAAAGATAGAATATATAGCAGTAGATGAATCGTAAAGAAAGCTGTAAATAAGGATGATAGTAATCAAACTGATTTTCTTCTAAACTCCTCTTGAGCTTGAAGAAAAAATCTCAACTCAAGCAACTTCAATTTGATGAATTACAACTAATCTTGTGTACAATGGAAGGCTCACTTACTCCTTGCCCCAAGCAGCACTTAGTCAAGTTAGGAAGTTTTACAATCACTCGGATAACCCTTACAAAGCTACACTATTGAAGAATTCACTCACAATTGAAAAGCTTGCAAATCAACTAACACTTCATGACCTACAATTCTTACACAAAGAGTATTTTCTTGCTAAAATCACTCTTAAGAACTTGTATTCTAAGTGTGCAAAAGTTACTATTAAGTTCAGACAAGACTCTATTTAACGGAGACCAAAAAGTGCCTTGATAATAGTGGTCAACGGATAGAAGGCAGCTGAAGAGTCAACTAACCGTTGTAGCTGTTGGACGTCCGATACAATGTTGTGCGTCTGATGGAATCGTTCGAAAGATTGTTTCGATCTTTATCGGATGGCCGATGCACATTTCTACGTTTGATGGAGCCTGCGTCTGACAGCGACCAGAGAGCTCAAATATTTTCTTGGATACGATCGGACGTCCGGTAATGCTGATATGCGTCCGATGCGAGTGTCCGATACTCCCTCTATCTATCAGACATCCGGTACTTCAGGTTGAGTGTCCGATGGAGAGTTCTCGACTTTTATCTGACGTTTGATACTTGCTATCGAGTGTCCAACAGATTTTAAGGTCCTTTGCTCCTTTTGATTGAGTTCTTCAATTGCATCATTTGACCTGTACTGCCAATATACTCAATGGAAAACATTAAATTGATTTCTTCAATTATTTTGTAATTGTCAAAATCCGAGATCACGATTTACAAGCCTAACCTATGATTAGAACTGCCCAACGAAAAGGGCACATCCTAAAATGTGCATTGTCATGCTCCCGGTCTATAGGTCCATGACGCGATCTGAGTCTCAGCAGTGAAATCTAACTACGTGCGCTCAGTCCTTACAAGTTCAAAATGGATATCTCAAGTTTGAATTGAATACTATGACTCCATTTAAGTGTTAGCTTATGACATTATACTATTTCGATGTGGGACGGGGTATCACATTCTCGCCTTTTGTTAGACTTTGTGTCCTTGTAAAACTCAATCCAATACCATAATTCAGATTATCCACTCAATTATGTCGGATTCTAGAGACGGATCCTACCCTTTGGCCAACGTAGTGCTTAGTTCCACCATTGCCCAATTCAATACCATAATCCAAACTGTCCACTTAGTTGTGTCAGATTTTGGAGGTGTCTTCCACTCTAGGTCGACATAGCACTTAGTTCCTCCACTTCTTTATGTAGTCCGACCCAATACCAGTGTCTCAATCTCACATCATGCATAGATAGCACGAGATTCGTTTTGTTACCATAATGTCACACTTCGGATTCGCAGGCCCATAATGCAACTTGAATCTCAACTGTCAATCCCAACTACTTGGACTCCATCCCTACTAATCCCAAATAGATATACCAAGTTGGACTTGAGTACTCAGTCTATTTAAGTATTAGCTTATGACATTATGTTATTCCAATGTGGAATGGGATATCACATGCATACATCACATTGATGTTACTTTAAAAATATGTGTAAGGAAAAAAAAAAAAAACAACTTAGAAAGGTCATATCTGAAGTATGGGGTCACAATATTAAAAGAAAAGGAATCGCACAACTGGACCAGTCCCGGGAAAAGGAGACAAATTTTAACTTACAACTGTTTATTCTCATAGTACTGGTTCATGGAGTACTTTGGAAATATGGAAACCAGTGGTTTCTTTATCACAGTACGCTGTGTAAAAGAAAGTCTTTGCCACAGCAAGAAATGTTTGCTTGATGTTCGACGGATTGCCAATTGCCGAGTTTTGAAGTACTAATTGCACAAGTGCTTGCATATCTTCATCAACTTGTACTGTCTTGAAGCTACCACAGCTATTTCCAGCATCCAGTGCCTAACCAAGTCAAAACACGCCAAAGAAAAGAGTGAACAAAATGATGTTGGGAAATTAATCAAAATTAAGGAACCAACAATTCTTGGCAATTTATTATGATGATGCATTATGCTTGTAGAAATAGATAGGGATGTTCTATGCTCGTCTAGATGATGAACATGTATGAATAATACGTATAAGCACTTTCTCTTAAATTCCATAGTTAACTGTTTAAACTGACGAGGATTGGCTCAGTTGGCAAGACTTGAACACTTTGCCCAAAAGAAGCCTATGTCCAAGTTTTAGTGTCAGTAGTTCTTTGTTGGTAAACAATATGCAAGAGAATTACTATAAACCCTCAACGAGACATGTGGCTTGCCCTGATATCGCAATGGAAAACCGTATAATTGGGGAAAAAAGGCATCAAGTATAATACTAACCTTCCTGTTCTGAGATTCATGAAATTGGTGACAAATTTTGTTGACGAGTTTTGACAACTGGTTATACTCTAGCCTGGCTGCTATGTGATCAGAAGTAAGGCGACCAGCACAAAGGTTTACTGTGTGCACTAGGAGTTCCGCTTCCTCTCCCCACTGAATCTGCTCACTGTTTGTGGTTAACCAAGTTTCCCACTGTAGAAAGCAGAGTAGCAATTAAAAGAAAACTGACGAAACAAAGCTATCAAATTAGAAGGATAACATGACGGTAGAGTACTCACAGCGCCAAGTAATTGTTGTCTAATGTCTTTCCTTAGATCTTGCGTTGTATCTGTGGAGAGCTGATACAGAAACTCTAGCAAATTGCTTAGAAGTCGTTGCTGATCTGTCTTAGATCTGAAAAGATATTTAGACAACAATAATTAATTACCATGTTCCTCCCTCAGTCATAAACATAATTAAGCTTCCTGAATCTTGAAATCGAAAACAATATTTTAGTACAAATCCAGTTAAAAGCACATGGAACTAAGTAACAAAGATTTTGTTGGGAAATTTTTATCCTATGCAAACCATTTATCGATGATGGAATAATAATATTCATGTCCAATCTTATCAGAGTCGTAAAAGCTGCAAAAATGTTAATGACAGATAACAATGAAAGTATACTACCTACACGAGTTGCAATGAAAGATAATTAAGCAAGCAAACTTCAAATTACCTGTATTCTGTATTTGTGCCTCTAATGTGGCTTCTAAATCCCCTTAAAAACATTTTCTTTTGGTCGGAAGATGTGGCACTAAAATAAGATTTGATCATCTCACAAAATATTATGGATTTTGTCCATGCTATTCGTTCCTTTGATCTTTCAGGCTCAAATATGCTCGCCATAGCAACAAAAAACGCCTGCTTAAGGAACTGCACGCATATCCCATAATCGACAAGATTGCACTGCGTATACCACCTAATAATGGGAAAAGGCAGTGATCAAATAAGTCATTATACAACAAAGATGAAGCAAAAAATTTTAATGAAAAAATGAATATTTTTCTTCGGCACATACTTTTGAATATCAATCCATTCGTTGAGGTGCTGAAGCTGGCATTTGTTGTAATCTCTTTTTGCAAGTTCAAGATATACGTTGTTGCTGATTTCAGGCATCCTAAATTATTCTAGGAAAGCTGGTGTTAGTTCATTTCAAACCTCATAAATCTTTGACAAGTGACAATAATAAGTTATCTAAGACATCAAAAAATTCAGCTTATAGAAGATAACTCGTTAAATGTTCACAAAACCTTAATTTTTGTAAATAAAGGCAGTTCTAATGTTGGATAAATACTTAAATGCTACATAAGCCTCAAAATACTTTTTTTTTCCTCTAAGACTTAGGTTTGTTATACTTTTTTATTTTTTTAATTTTTTTGACTTAGATTCACTAGCTGTGACTCTAGCAATCAATTTTCACTACAAACTAACAGAAGGAAAAATCAAGAGAAAAAAATACAACACATTAAGATGACATTTAAGGAAAGGCACCTGTATAGTGTTTTAGCGATCCATACATCACCTGCACCACCATATTGCTCTATATAGAACCTAGTCTCAATGCGAGGCAAGCTGGCATACCATGGCACTTCCAATGCAAATCTTACCTATTATTTCATACATCATTTTCTTTTTTATTACAATAACTAAAAAGAATGCCAAATACTTATTTTAAAGTAGTTAAGGATACATTTATTACCTCGCTTGCAATATCTTTGGCAATTATCCATTTATCTAAATAATTACCGCAATCTAGCCAATTTCGTAAAAAGTTGTAGGCAAACTCTCTAGCCTCTTGAAGAATCTTTTCTCTTGGAAAAAGAACCTGACAAGCCCTATAAAAGTTGAATATCGGAGTTGCAGCCTCTATCATTTGACCAGGATAACAAGAAAACATGTCATCCCTTTTGAAGTTCTTGAACACATCTGTGAAACAAGCATTAATTTTTCAAAATGCTGGTTCTGGATTTCAGACTTGCTCCAAAAAAAAAAGTAAAGGAAAAAGAAAGAAAGATATTGCTGTTGTCCTAGGATCTTAACATGCATATGTTAATGGTTTAATTAATCTACCTCAAACTCACCGGGGCTCATGTCATATCCATGTAGTCGAAGAAGCCTGAAACCCATGGATGTGTCATCAATGTCGCTAAAATTTGTGCCCCTCCCACTAAAAATTCCATTTTCAGTCCAACATCTGAAAGTATTAAGTATTGCACATTAAGTACATAGGTATTGCAACATAAGAAAACAATACTTTCAGAACTACTTTCATGTACCATAAGGTCGGTTATACACTTAACAGGACGCCAAATAGAAAACAATTAAGATGACATTTCCTTGGTAATGAATAGAGATAAACACTGAAATCTTAATTTGATTCAGTCACCTATAAACATGGTTCAAGCACTCATCAATCTCTGACACGAAATAACGGGAAATTCCTAATCGTTTCAGCCGATCCACTGCAAATAGTCGGGCATATAGGTCTACTGGATAACATGGCGGTGCTGAAATGCAAAAGTTTCACGTTTTAAAATTAAAATAAAGAAAAAAATCTGAAACCAATTCCTTGTCTCTTTATATTGTGTCACTTAGACATTCAAATTAGAAAAAGAGAAAAATGGTGTACCTCCTCCATTGAATTTTTGAGTGATTTCCGTGATAAAATTGAGACATTGCTCATCTTTGGTCTCCATAAATGCAAAAGCAGTAGAGGCTGGAGATGTCAAGAATGACCCGTTATGACATTTTAGCTTCAGCATCTTCTCCCATTTTAAATCTGAAAATCCTTCCAAGCTATAAAGTAGGGAAGTTGGAAGTGCATGCATCAAATCTTTCGGAATCCTATAAATTCATCATATATATCAATTGCTTGTTTATGTGCAATTTCAATATTGAATGTTTAAAAGAATATATTGACTGAATTTTTCTCTCTATTTGGGTCACATTTTACAGTTTCTCCCCCTTGCTTAAAGTAAACTTATTTTGGAGCAATTAGTGTACCTTGCAAGCTTTAGATCTCTTCCTGCATATATTTCTTCCACGAATGGGGTATCTGAGGGAATTTCAATGCCCAAATTCCGGGCTCGGTCGAGAAGGGCAGGAAATATAACTTCAAACCCACAAATCATGCTCTCCATATTTTCGAGCTTACTCATATTCAAAAGTTTCTTGATGAACTCAATTCCTAAGTCGTACGAAACAACGGCATAAAATGTTAGGATTCAGATGCATGCACCTTCAAAATGGATAGGCTAAGTTTCATTGCAGACCCTTAAACTATGGATACACTTTTAATTTAGCCCTTAAATTTCATTTTCGAATACTTTATCCTTTAAAGTATAAAATTCATCTCACTTTATATTTAAATTTTGAGCATCACTTGCCTTACTTTTAATAATTTCCTGGGATAAATTTCATACTTTAGTAGCTAAAGTATCCAAAGTTGAAATTTAAGGAATTAAGTGGATGAGATCTTGGGTTTGAAATCCCCCCGCTTAGAAAAAGTTAAAAAAAGTGGATGAATTTTGTGTTTTAGGTGATAAAGTATTTAAAATTAAAGTTTAAAGACTAAATTGAAAATGCATATGTGGTTTATGGGTCCAACGTGGAATTACCCAAATGAATAAGGATATCTGCAATTGTCAGTCACAATTTTATCCCACGGACTAATAAACCACTGATAGGGAGATATTTGTGTAGTTTATTTGAGGATATTTGGATTAAATTTCTCCCATTTATTGGGCAAGGAATTGGTTTACTACTTATATTTGGGTTTTGTGTCAATTATAGGTACTTGATATAAAAAGTGGTGTTTGTTGGCAAAAATTCCAGAAGATTTGCACTTCCAGGACGTGCCTATACTTGAGGAAGGGAAACTGCATGTAGATTGAAGACCCCCGTGGGGCCCAGCGCATATTTCCTGGTCTTGTTGACATACTGAAACAGTTAGGGAAAGTCCTAAGGACGATGGAGACCTGAAGGGAAAGTCAAAGCTGTTTCCTAGTCATGGTAGAACTCCAGAAGCAAGATG
Source organism: Gardenia jasminoides (assembly GCA_013103745.1). Lineage (NCBI taxonomy): Eukaryota > Viridiplantae > Streptophyta > Magnoliopsida > Gentianales > Rubiaceae > Gardenia > Gardenia jasminoides. The sequence goes on from CM023103.1 coordinate 39,145,142, forward strand.
GATTCGGACTCTTGTGTTCCTTGCGGGCCCGATGAGTAGCAGACTAATATATATAGTTACTTTCTTTAGGGGACAAGGTGTGGTGAGCCTAGATAGTTTTGGTAGTAGTTCTTTGGCTTTTGTGTTTCCTTGTTTTCTCCCGCCGCCGCTAGCATAGTTAAACAATACTTTCTCTTGCAATTCTTGTTTTTTTGGGTTTTTTCATTTTTCCGTCCTTGCCATCAAACTCATTAGACCAATACTTGGTTTGTTCTCCCGTGTTTGTTCGAATTATTCAAGTGAAATCTTTTCCTTTGTTAATTCAAGTGCCGTTTCTTCCATATGAAGTGCATGGAATTCCTGGGTTGCATAGCAATGTCAAGGCGTGGCTAATTCCTTTTCTAGTTGAGGAATAATCAAGACTCGGGGCATCATAACTGTGAGATCGTTTTGTTTATTAATTTTAATTTATATGTTCATGGGTATTTAACTATTCTCTGTTTTCAATTAATTATTATTTGGGTTTATTGGATAATTAGGCCTGTTATTCAATTTGTCTAAATAATATATAGTCAATTAAGGTGTTGGCGTGTCGCCTTTAAGCAACCTAATTAGTGACAAACGAGACAATTTCACCGCCTCGCAAGTGGTCTAATTTGGATCGTGGGGATAATTAACCTAGCCTCAGTAAACCCGCATTGCTTGACCACTATAACCAATTTATTCATGAACGTGTAAATATTTCCATGTATCTATGATCAGTTGTGTGCACTGGTGCCAAGATTAATTCCTTGACTAGATTGCTTTAATTAATTGTTTCTTGTGTTACTTAAATCTTGCATTCTTGATTAGTTAGAATTTCAGTTTTTATTCCTTTTTAATTAATTGCTCTCTTTTCCAAAACCCCCCAAATTCTCAGAGGAGATAAATCACACAGTCCCTGTGGATACGACCCTACTCACCATTATACTTGAATTCATATTCTTAGAGTAGGTATTTTATTTTTGGCGGTTTGACACCCACCAAATTTTGGCGCCGTTGCCGGGGACTGGTGCTTGAATTATTTTCTCAAAAAAAATTTTCTCCTTTATTTCTCCTCTATTTTTCATACTAGTTGATGGCTACTAATTTTCAATGTTTTGGTGATAGATTGGACTTTGTTCCTAATTGGGTTAATGAGAGCTATTGTCTTAGTGATCTTTATTCAGATAATCTGGCTTTTCCTATGCAACAATTGAGTGATGAATAGAAACCACAAGTCAACACTTATAGAATTTGTCAATTGGATCATCTGACTGACAGGTGCCCGCTACTTCAAGTTGACGTGGATGATCCAATTGGTGATGTTGGAGTATTCCAAAATCCATTTCCACCAAATTTTGATACTTATCAAACACCAATGTTTGATACTTATTCAAATGTGTGTGGTCAAGAATGGTGGGATTACCCCAACTATAGCTATGAAGTGAGTCCAACATCTCAATCCTCATTCTCTAGTGGGGAGAGTTCCTTGGAAGATCTTGTTAAGAGTTTGGCAACAAGCACAGCTCAACTCCAACAAACCACTGTTCAATTTCAGCTAGAGACAAAGACAAGCCTTCGTTATTTGGAGAATCAAATGTGTCTACTGGCAGCTACTGTGAGCCAATTGGCGTCTCAAAATTCTGAAACATTGCACTCAGAGATTGTCAATTCCGAACCGGATATGAGTGCGATTACCTTGAGAAGTGGTGATAAATGGCAAGAGATTCCAAGAGAAGAATCTAAGTCTGTGGTTGAAGAGAAAGCTGAGGAAGAAACAATGGGATCCCAACCCATAGCCTCTCCAGACACAAAGTCCAATGATGAAATCCCAACTGTGGTGACATCTCCTTCATCCCTAACTCTTATCTCTGATTCTATATTTTCTATTGGTGAGATTGATTTTGTTATACCAGAAATTTTTGAGTTTCATGATAGAGATAAGTTAGGAGTTGCAAAGACTATTAGGTTATTAATTAATTATGATGAAGGAGTCAATAAAGAATTGAAAGCATTACTTGCATGTTTGCAGCCATTTGCTAGTCAAAAGAAGAAAATAGCTCACGTGCTTAAAGATTTCTCTATTTATGATAAATATCATGAATATGAGAACGATGTAATGAAAAGAGCTATACGATTTTATCCTCCATGACCAAGCATGGAAATGTCTAGCCAAAGACATTAAAGAAAGGCACTGCTTGGGAGGCAACCCAAGAGTTTTAGTTTTTAGTAATTTTGTGTTTTTATTTCATATTTTTGTGTGAAAGTTAAGTTTATTTTGTTTTGTTGGCTGAAGACTTTCTGTTGTAGACCGCGGGCGCGTGTGTGATAAATTTTTATTTAGAATGAGTGGCAATATCTTGGGCAGAAGATGTCAGCTTCTCTGGCGTGCCTATGCCTTACAAGTCCGTCTGAAGGCAATGCAAAGAGATGATGATCAGAAGACTTCTACTTATCTGGCATGCCCACGCTTTCTAAGCGAAGGTCAGATGCTCAAGTCTGGGTGAGAATCAGAAGACTTTGGCTTGCAAAGCGTGCCTTATAGGCTCATCTCACATTCAGGGAGCGATGGGCAGAAAACTCATGCTTCTACAGCATGCCCACGCCTTACAACGGATAGGGTGTATACCAAAAAAAAATAAATTTCCCTCTTTTATTCTAATTCTTTTTATCTTATTCCTTACAGCATCTAGTATTCGTATTTATTATCTACTGTGGCTCTCGGGTCTCCTGTGCTCCAAATTTCATTGATGATTGGACATCACCTCAAGCATTTTCATCCTTCAATCTCCTCCGGTGCTTCATTATCTAATCAAGGGAGTCCTCTTATTTTCCTTTTGCTCTTTATTTTCATCCATTGAGGACAATGTCTGATTTAGGTGTGGGGGGAGAGGATATTTTCTCAGATGTGTGTTTTTCAAAAAAAAAAAAATTAGTTTTTCACAACTTTTTGCAATTTCTTAGGATTTTGTTTTGTTGTGAAAAGCAAGAAAGATGCAAGTATGATTAGTGAAATTTTTGCTAGCATAAGTATTATATTTTTCTTGCAATTGATTCAATTGATGGATGTGCAAGATTTGACAAATTTTTAGCAATTGGTGAGCTTTTGAGCCTAACGAGCACACTATTCATAAATTGCTCTAATTTCTTTCATTGAGTGATATCGCACATGATTAGATTATTCTAGAACTTGCTTTGTTATGCATGTCGAGATCACATTGTTGAATTTGATGCATGAAAATGATAAGGGCACTTAGGTTTACCCCTTTTGACTTTCTTAAGACCTGTCCCAATTATATTTTTCCCCTAATTGACCATGTTTGAGCCTAAGCCTTTCATTGTTTAAAAACCCATTGTGTTACCCTTAATCCATTTTTTTGTTCAAACCCTCTTTATTTTGAACCCTGTGTCAAAGGAATGCCTTAATTTCACTGCATGATGATTTCAATTAGTGGTGCAAGGGTATAGTTGAAGCTAGCAAGTGTGTTTATGTTTCATTTATGTCCTGTTGAAAAAAAAAGAAGAAGAAAAAAAAAGCAAAAAAGCAAAAAAAAAAGAAAAAGAAAAGCAAGAAGAAAATCAAAAAGAAAAGGAAAAGGAAAAAAAAGAAGGAAAAAAAGGTTATGAAGTGTTATTATAAATATGTGTTGTGTTTTAATAGTTGGGCCAAGTCTTGGTTGTTCTTGCACTTGCTAATTTTTGGGAAAAGTTATGGGTATGCCTTGGAAGGATCATCTGGATGAAGAAAGGTATTTGAATTCATGCAATGGGTTGTTGGTATTTCCTTTGATGTGTTTAGCCTAAATTTTCCTTTTTATCCAACCCTTTACCTAAGCCTCATTACATCCCTTGTTAAAGACCCTTTGATTTTTGTATTAAATTTATTTTGAGTGGTGGAGATGTGATATATTAGCAAGCCTATGGTAATATCTTTCCATGTTGGTGATTTGAGCGTATATGTCCCTTTAAACACTTTTGAGTGCTGAGCGATACACTAATATCTGTGTGAGAGTTGAATCTTCTACATTCTGATTTTGATGAAGTTGTTGAGAAGATCTAATAATCGTGTTAGTTTATTGTGCTATGAAATACTTGTTCTCTTGAGTGTGATAGTGAATGCTTGAGGACAAGCATTGTCTAGGTGTGGGGGAATTTGATAGGGAGATATTTGTGTAGTTTATTTGAGGATATTTGGATTAAATTTCTCCCATTTATTGGGCAAGGAATTGGTTTACTACTTATATTTGGGTTTTGTGTCAATTATAGGTACTTGATATAAAAAGTGGTGTTTGTTGGCAAAAATTCCAGAAGATTTCCACTTCCAGGACGTGCCTATACTTGAGGAAGGGAAACTGCATGTAGATTGAAGACCCCCGTGGGGCCCAGCGCATATTTCCTGGTCTTTTTGACATACTGAAATAGTTAGGGAAAGTCCTAAGGACGATGGAGACCTGAAGGGAAAGTCAAAGCTGTTTCCTAGTCATGGTAGAACTCCAGAAGCAAGATGGATTCGGACTCTTGTGTTCCTTGCGGGCCCGATGAGTAGCAGACTAATATATATAGTTACTTTCTTTAGGGGACAAGGTGTGGTGAGCCTAGATAGTTTTGGTAGTAGTTCTTTGGCTTTTGTGTTTCCTTGTTTTCTCCCGCCGCCACTAGCATAGTTAAACAATACTTTCTCTTGCAATTCTTGTTTTTTTGGGTTTTTTCATTTTTCCGTCCTTGCCATCAAACTCATTAGACCAATACTTGGTTTGTTCTCCCGTGTTTGTTCGAATTATTCAAGTGAAATCTTTTCCTTTGTTAATTCAAGTGCCGTTTCTTCCATATGAAGTGCATGGAATTCCTGGGTTGCATAGCAATGTCAAGGCGTGGCTAATTCCTTTTCTAGTTGAGGAATAATCAAGGCTCGGGGCATCATAACTGTGAGATCGTTTTGTTTATTAATTTTAATTTATATGTTCATGGGTATTTAACTATTCTCTGTTTTCAATTAATTATTATTTGGGTTTATTGGATAATTAGGCCTGTTATTCAATTTGTCTAAATAATATATAGTCAATTAGGGTGTTGGCTCAGCCTTTAAGCAACCTAATTAGTGACAAACGAGACAATTTCACCGCCTCGCAAGTGGTCTAATTTGGATCGTGGGGATAATTAACCTAGCCTCAGTAAACCCGCATGTGTGTTTACCATCTAGAATTGGGTCTTTCTAATTCCTAATGCTGTGACTACATTAAATCCTATGAGCGTCTCTAGGGTTGTCTAGTTCACAAGAGGGTAGTCTATAAGAGTCTCTGGGCTACTATAAAATTAAGGAAAGATTGGTGGTTGGGCGCGTCGCTTGACCACTATAACCAATTTATTCATGAACGTGTAAATATTTCCGTGTATCTATGATCAGTTGTGTGCACCGGTGCCAAGATTAATTCCTTGACTAGATTGGTTTAATTAATTGTTTCTTGTGTTACTTAAATCTTGCATTCTTGATTAGTTAGAATTTCAGTTTTTATTCCTTTTTAATTAATTGCTCTCTTTTCCAAAACCCCCCAAATTCTCAGAGGAGATAAATCACACAGTCCCTGTGGATACGGACCCTACTCACCATTATACTTGAATTCATATTTTTAGAGTAGGTATTTTATTTTTGGCGGTTTGACACCCACCAACCACATAGTTTTTTTCATTATATTTTTAGTTGTCGAGAATTAAATTTTAGTTAAGTATTCTCTAAGATTCCAATGCTAATTATTCATTGTGTACCTTCACCAATCTTGTCCTCATGAGTCCTCCATGATTTTAAAGCAATTATACAGGCCAGTGTATTGAGTAACCTATCATATGGACAAAAATGGGCTTCACCCCATGATCCATCTGGAAGTTGGTTCTCTATAATCCATTGGAGGCTTGATGGAAATTGTGGAGTATCACTTCCATTGATATCTTGAATAAGTGCAATCCATGCTGTGTCATATGCTGAGATTGTTATCCGGCCATCGTCCATGGTTCTCAACAATCGCCTGATGTAAGAGATGGAATCCTGTGCCATACATTTAAACAAAAAATTATTAGCAACGGAGACATGTATGACCTCAATGGGGTTTTTACTATGAAGAAATAAGATGAAATGATTAATTATTGCTACCTCGTGATGATTGCCTCTAATACCATCATCTTCATGTGTTTGCTTGACTACGGCGTAGTCTACACAGATTAATAATCATCAACCAAAAAAAGCATTTTAGGTATCCAAAATCTTTTGCCAAATCTACTAGGAAAATACTTAAATAGAACCTTTTATACATTCCACGTAGATCATGTGATATATTAAACACTAACAATGTGATCATATAAGAAAAGTGATTGTCTGCAGCCGTAAATCGGGTCTACTTAAATAAATTCTTTCTGCCAACATGTTGAGTTTCGTATGCAAACCTGGAATTTGAGCAACACGTAGAAGTTTGCAATTTACATTGCAACTCCCAAGTAACTCTTTAGTATTGAAACCCCAAGTTCCTGGCAAACATTTGCAGGTGAATGAGTTAGAAACCGGCTTAAGGGTTCTTAGTTCATACCCTAATACCAAAACAAAAAAGTCATTGATATTGCATGCAAATATGAGCAATAGTACTTGGTCATATTGACTCAGTCTAGTAACAAAATTTGTTGTCATAGGTAAAGTAAATGATGAGCAGTATGAAGTCCTCGATGTTCAATGATCCTATCGATTGCCTTAAACACTTAAAAAATTTTCTGCACTTGAAAGACCTTTCATGCCTATTTATATGCTGTCATAGTTGTATTTGTGACCATCAACCAAACATTCAAAATGCCGGATAGAAAGAGGTATTAATTTAAGTGCTTGCTGAGATCAACAAAATTCAGGTGATTGCATTAAAGAACAAGGAAAGTGAAAAGCTACTATTGTTCTTCCTGTTTTCGAAATATGGGACCACTGCCCATCCCACTCTTCCAGTACTAACATACAGTATTCAATCAATCAAGAGCCATTACAACATGCAAACCATGTTTCTGAGGGTATATGTAAACTATGGTAGTAATTATAGTCGAATTCACTCAAAATTTTTATTATCAAGAGAAGGAACTACAACATCCGAAAGAAAAGGTAAGTAGAGAACGGAGACGAGACCAAGCTTACTGGTTCCAACAGAATCAAATCTTGAAATGGCAGGAAGATTCAGGTGGCGAGCAAATGAAGAAGAAGAAGACCACTGGAGAGAGGATAGAGTCCACATTTTGGATAAATTTTTTTGATAAATTTGTCACAAGGGAAAGGAATAGCTACAGTGAAACAAAATGGGCCAGGCAGGGACAATGTTAGTAGAAGACAAACTCCAATAATCTTGAAGATTAATGCACGACGAGGAGTTCTGCTGACTAGGCTTTATATTGGTTGAATCACGATTTATTTTTGCTAGTCAACGTGCCCAGCTTGGGAGAAGCTTACCTGGTTCTTTTTCTTTTTTTTTTTCTTTTGAGAGAGGAGTTTTTTTCAATAGTATATCTATTAATTGAAGCATCTGGTATAAAAAAATATAAATAGGTAAAAAAAATGTTATACCAGAAGGCAAAAATGTCGAGAAGATGAAGAATAAACAAGAACAAACTACAACAATATCATGGCTATTTCCTGTTTAACAGAGGTTAAGGACGGGTCTTTTAAAAAAAATAAAGGATATTTGTCACTACAAAACTGATGGTTGACAATGCATCAAAATCGATTGGAAAGATATATTTGTCACTACAAATAACATGCAATAATTGTCGTGTCCAAAAGTTATTTCGCAGCTTCTCTGGTCTTCTCTCTCCTTTGTAAAAGAAAAATTAGCATGATTTGTTTTTCATATTGACACCCTACTGCTCGTTAGTCTTAAAACAGTTCAACAATACTCCAACCTCATCAACAAAATTTTGTTGTTGAGTGTCCTTATGTTTTTTCAGTTTTTTGAAATTTTGTGGGAGAAAATCAAGTTCTTGTTCTTCTTTTGATTGTACCAACGTCAAGTTGATGCTTGAAATTGTGCAACTTATCACAAAAGAAATATAACAATTAAATTTACCATGAAAATAGTCGATCAGGTCTCAATATACAGATCAAAATTGAGACTACTGGATTTAGATGTCCTAAGTTGAAGTCTCATTAGGTTAAGAGTCTACTTCAACTTTATGTTAGTGTTGCTCCTTTAACTGTAGGATAAATAGCAGTTTGAATCACTTGTAATTTCATGAATTGGTCTCCCAATTATAGGCAATGTTTTAAAAATGGACTGGTAAGTGAACCGGATAAGTTTTTGATCCATAGTTCAAACTGATTCAATGGTTTTTCTATTTTTTATTTATTTTAATAATGATTAACTTGCATGAAATTGAAATCAATAAAAGAAAAGAAAATTTAATATAAACCAGTTCAAAGTCCAAATTTTTGCCCATTCAACTGGTTTTTGATTGGGTTTGACTAGGTAATTTGAATTTTTATCTTTATTAGTGAACCATATTGGTGTCACATTTGATTCACAATTTGACCGGTTCAATATTGTTTCAAAACACACTGATTTTAGGCTATATCTGTAATGTTATTAAAAAAATTTACCGTAGGAACAACAAAGTGGAATTACGTTATTATCAATAAAAAAAAAACCATATTCGAAGATTCCTAGTTCTGATATAGTGTAACGACAGCTTTTTTCTTTTTTCTTTTTTTGGGTGACATCCAACTATCTGGCATCACAACGTCAAGTTGCATTCGTGAAAAGCAAGTTTCCAAATCATTGGCTGAGAAAAAAATTCTCTTTTGCCAATCATTGGTACCATTGCATTATTGTTTTCGTCAGTCGATGTTTTCCTCAAATGTAATGCATCGACGGATAACCAACTGCAGTGTCTTTTTCAGTTTTTGTCGAAAAGGAGGAAATAAGAAACTCAATGATTGATATTGTTTGTTTACCGGAAGGAGGTTCCTTGATGGATTGCTAGAAGCAAAACAACAAAGAGAAGACAACAAGAAAGAATGTCAAATGAAGGCATGATGATGATGATGATGATATTAACAACAACAACAACAACACTAATAATGTTAATAAAGCGGAAAAGGATAAGATGTTAGCTGTTAAAAAAAATGGAAAGCAAAGTCAACGACATTCGAATTTTCGGTGTGATGTTAAAAATGAAACTTAAGACCTAATTAGGCTGCCGTTTAGTGTAAATTTATTCTATAAGAGACATTCTTTACTTTGTAGTCAACACCCATACGGCATGAAAGACAAGATGATTCTTGTCCTGTTAGGCTTCTACCGATTTGTTTCCAATTTTTTTAACGTGCATCGTCATTAAAGACAAACAACGCTTGCCGAATTTGATGCTGATTGCTTATCAGCCCTATTTAAAAGAGATATCAAGTGTTATTTCATAGAGATTATTAAAGTGAAAAAATATCTGAATAGAGAGGTGTAAGTATGAGTGTACATTTGATGCATTAGAAATAAATGATTGGTTTGTTAAGAGGAGCCACTTATGGTGCTACAATCACATTTGTGTTTCCAATTGGTACTGTCTTGTTTAATTTTACATTTCCATGAAACTAACAATCGGGAACCAGCATAACTTCTACAGGCTTCAAAATATAATGATCAGATTCCAAATCCTACTTTGGACCAATTGATTTGCAATATAAGTCAAGACTGCATCCGGGAACAGTAAGACTGCCGAAAGTGGGTTCTCATTCCTTCTTTGGGGCGGGTTTTTTTTTGCTGGTTGGGGGGCGGGGCTGTGGATAAGGCAGTTGATTTTGGAAAATTTTGCTATCTTTCTTAAGAAAGAAGAAGCTAGGGGAAAAATATCGGAGAAATTATTCTATATTACTTTCTCACTGAGCTATAATGATATAATACCTATATATATAGGCTTACAACACATTAAATATTTAAAATAGTAACTAACTATTTATATCCCTATCTTATCTCTAATTGATACATATTGATACATTTTAAATTTGAAAAATAAAGGGATAATTACCAACTCATTCCAACACTCCCCCTCAAGTTGCTGCATAGATATTATACATGTTCAACTTGTCTAATGAGTTGTAAAATTTCTTAATCTGTATAGCCTTTGTGAGTATATTGGCTAACTAATCTTCCAACTTCATGAATGGTAACCATACTACTTTATCCTCGAGATTTTGTTTGATAAAGTATTGATCCATCTCAATGCGCTAACTATAGTCATGCTGGACTGGGTTGCTACTGATATTGATAGCAACTCTATTATCGTAGAACAAGTTCATTTTTCACTTGGGAGCAAAACCAGTATCGGTCATCAATCTCTCACAAAAGTTCACATACTCCTTTAGCCATACCTCTAAACTCAACTTCTACACTAGACAATGCTACCACCATTTGTCTCTTACTCTTCCAAGTGACTAGATTACCACCGACAAAGGTGAAATAGTCTGAAGTCGATTTTTGATCGGTAGCATCTCCTACCCAATCGGCATTAGTATAACCATCAATATTGAGATGGTTATTCTTAGAAAATAGAAGACATTTTTCAGGAGATCCCTTTAGATATCAAAAAATCTGCATTACTGCTTCCATGTGCTACTTGTTGGGTGAGTGCATGAATGACAGCATAGACAATATCGGGACGAGTATGGGATAGAGAGACCAGATTCGTGATTGACCTCTGATATCGTTCTCTATCAGTAGGCTTTTCATTTGGATATTATCCAAGCCTATGATGCTGTATGATCGGCATGTCAGCAAGTTTATAGTCTAATAACCCAACTTCTTCTAAGAGATCAAATGTATACTTCCATTTAGAGAGGAAGATGCCTTATGCTAATCTTGCAACATCGATTCCCAAGAAATACTTAAAACTCTCTAAACTCTTCATCTCAAATTCAGCTACTAACTGATCCTGTAATTTAGAGATCTCCTCCTCATCATTGTCTATAACGATCATGTCATCGATATAAATTATTAGGACTGTTACCTTTCCAAATCAATGATTCAAGAATAAAGTGTGGTAGGCACTACTCTGCTCCTAAATATATTTCTTCATTGCTAGAGTAAATTGGCCAAACCAAATGTGTGGTGACTGCTTTATTCATTTAATGCTTTTTGGAATTGGTAGACAATATTTTACTTTAGAATAGTGGAATATCCAGGTGGTGTATCCATTTATACTTCTTTTTCAAGGTCACCATGCAAAAAAATGTTCTTCACATTAGACTGATACACTGGCCAATCTAAAGTAGCTATAAAAGATGGTAAAACTCTGACGGTGTCCAGTTTTGTCACTAGTGAGAAGGTCTCTTGATAATCAAAGTCAAAAGTCTATGTGTACCTCTTGACTACTAGCTGAACTTTATATCGATCAATCGATCCATCAGTTTTATACTTGATTGTAAAAATCCATTTGCATCTTATGGTCTTCTTTCTTTCTAGTAGCAAAACCAAGGTCCATGTGTCTTTTTTTTTTTTTTTGTAATTTTGACATTTCATCTTTTATAGCTTGAGTCAAATTTGGATCCATAAGAGCTGCATACACGTCGATTGGGATATCAGTTGATGGCATATTATGCACAAAGGTTTGCAGTGGCCTAGATAATTAGTAGGTTGAAATATAATTTTCATTTGGATACTTCAACCATTTTGCATAACTTTCCGGTGAATACCGATTTAATAGTTTATCATGATTGGATCTATCAAGTAGCACATATTGACTAGTAGTAACCAAATCAATGAAAGGGGCAACAGAAGTACTTATTTCAGGAATGTTCTTAGAAGATGAACTTTTAGGTCCTAAGGAAGAGGGATTATATCGACTGCGTTAGGAGATATATTACTATTGGTTATTGAAGAATTTGCAATAATTAGCAAATCAGCAGCATCACGTTCATCAATCTTATTGGCATTGGGTAGGTTGGCAATACCATCTTCAATCACCTTATCGGTAGTAATATGTCCATCAGTCCCATTAGCATGAGGCCAAGATGGTCATGCCAATCCTAGCCAATTCTTCTCTTTCTTATCCTTTATATCCCCCCTGAAGAGAAGAATTTGATACCAATGATGAAAAAAAGGTCTCTAATTCTATGAAGTTAACATCCATATTTTTATACATTTTATGTGTGGCAGGATCATAATATCGATAACCGTTCTTGTGTACGACATATCCCATAAAAATATAGTGAACAGTACAAAGATCCAATTTTGTTCATGGTTCTTGTGCTGATGTACAAAGATTGCACATCCGAGCACCCTTGCTGGAAGTATTGGTATCGATAGTAGAGTGAAATGTTGAGACAGAGCTTGCAACGGGGAATTTGTAATTTTTGATGGCAACCTATTTAACAGATAGACTCTGTGGTAACTCCATCGGGCCAATATTGACAAGAGATATTTGCACTAATCAACAAAGCACATGCCATTTTTAATATGTGTTGATTCTTTATCTCAACTACTCTATTTTGCAATGAAATTTGAGTGCAAGAGGTTTCACATATGAGGTCGTCGACATTGAAAAAGTCTTGTAGTGGTCAATTATTATACTCATGACCATTATCGGACCGAAGAATCTTGACTGCATATGAAATTTGTGTATCAATCATCAAACAAAATCATTTAAAAATATCAAGTACTTCATTTTTATGTTTCAGTAGGTACAACCAAATTATTCGAGTATAGTCATCTACAAAAGTTACAATCTTTCGATGTTAGTTGAAGTAATTGGTGATGGTCCCCAGACATTAGAATGTAATAAAGCAAAAGAAGTATCACATTTATTTAGACTGATTGAATAGGAGACCCAATGACTCTTAGCCAAAATGCAAGTCTCACACTTTAAATCGGTAACATTAATACTGGAGAATAAGTCTAGAAACAAGTGTCTAATGTATCTAAAAAATTGGTCTCCCAACTACTGATGCCGCACCTAGATCTCTTGCTCTTTGGTACTATCAGCACTCCTCATATGATTTGCTCTATCAAAATTGAAATCATCCATATAATATAAATCCCCCCTCCTAGTATCACTATCAATTATCTTCTTGGTGAGAATATCTTGAAGAAGACAAAAGGTTGGATACATCAGTGTTCCATACTTAAATTCAGCTATTATTTGACTCACAAATAGCAGTTTATTTGACAGTGAGGGAATTAACAAAGTATTAAGTAGAGAAAGAGATGAAGAAAAGATGAAAATTCTAGCTCTTGTAACTGGATATTGAATACCATTTGCATTGGAGATCATTGTTCGCCTCAGTTGAGTAGCCAATGATAAGTCATTTGGATCATAAATCATATAATCAATGGCCTCTGAATCGACAATCCAATGACCATCACATTGATTTAAGTTGCACATACCTTGATGCTGATAGGCTTTCGAAACATTAGCAGGAGGCACAAAAATCACCTCAACTGTGTAAAGTGTGATGACTGATGTTGTTGTATTAGTAGTATGATCGATTAACTAGTCGATTTTGTCGTCTGCACTGCTTCCATCATCCTGGATACCCACGTAGTTTGAAACATGTATACATATGTGTGTCCTTTCTTGCTATAGTGAGTACAGCTGCCTTCCTCAATTAGCATCTTGGTCTAGGGCACCATTATTGGCCCACTTTTCACTCTCTTAGATGCCATGATAGAGTCGATTGAATTGTCTCTCCCTAAAAAAATCGCCAATTGTCTACTGTTCTCACGTCGAACATAGGTGTATGCCTCTTCCACTATTGGAAATGGTTTCATCCGCAGCATAACATTATGAATTTGGTCAAATCGGTTATCCAACCCATCAAGAAAAGTATACACTCTCTCTTTTTATATAAGAGAGTAATACCTGCCGATATCGGCATATAATGTGAGGACTCAAAAAAATTTAACTGCCTATCTTTTATGTTATTTCCTTGAATTGATTGAATATTCGTTGATCCGTGATTTGTACCTTATCTCTTCTTAAATTGCTTTGACAAAATTTTGTATGTCATAATCACTTCCTTACTAATTGAATTACATGCTTAATTGTTTTTTGTATTTAATTAAGTTCTTAGAAATGTTTTATATTAATAGATGATTAAATCTTAGGGACTTAAGACTAGATAGAATGAAAACTAATAGGGCGATACTATGATCAATAAGATTTAACTTGGTTAGAATGAAATTATTTTGATATCATGCAAAGCATTACGACAAGTGTCAATAATTTTGCCATTTGTCAAAAATCTTGTAAAAATACCAAAATACTCCTCATTTTACAAGATTCACCATGCAACCAAAGAAAGGAAATAAATAACAAAATAATTTGCATTTTATACATCTTACCCGAAGTCCTGTTTTTTGGAACTCCATTTCAACTCTTGTCCAAAACTCTTGTTTCTTGAAGGCAAATTCCAATTCACCTCTTGATCAAAGCTCTTTTCCTTGAGTGCAAAAAATTCCATCTTCATCTCTTGTCCAAAGCTTGAGAGTTGAGTTAAAGAAATTTCTTTTCTTCCATTCCATTTTGCTGCCAAGAAGAAACCGAGAAGAAGAGAGATTTCAGCCTTGCATTTTTTTTTAAGGAAAAAGAGGTATAAAAACTCTAAAACTCACTTTGAACTCTTACATGTTTGAAATTATAATTGCATATTGAGTTTAAACTTGCTCAAGTTTTCTTGGAGAAAACTCCTTGTTTTAGGATGATGTTGCTGGAAAATTTTCTGTGAAGCTAGCCAATTGGTTTTAGGATCCATTCATGAGAGTTTTGGGTGAATTTTGCTATATAATCATGCTAGATAACTTATATTTTGAATATTTATGAATGCATGTTAGATTTTGGTTGAATGGCATGAGTTTTTATGGAAGAAAAATTTCCAGTTTTTCATGCTAAAATGAAATTCCAACTTTAGAGCTTGTTGGAGATGGTTTAAGTTATGGCTTTATACTTGAGTTATTGATGGTTTTTCTTTTCAAGAATCTATACTATATGACACCTTATATGCTACATATAAAATATATGTGTATGTTTGATGTTTTAAGCAAGTGAAAAGAATGGAAATGTTGATGAAAATTTGGAAAAATCCTTGCTGGAATTTCTAGCTGAAACCCGAGAGAGCAAAAGAAAATTTTGGTGTTATGTCTTGAAAATTTGATGGTAAATGTTAGTATAATTTTGGTCAAAATACCTCTAGGATCTTACTTTGACCTTGCATGTGGATTTGCCATTTTCTAGTTAAGGAAAAGTGTGGAAATTTAGAGAATTCAAAGGGAAATGCAGCTGGAAATTTTGTTCATTAGGGCCTAGAGCAAGAAAGAAAGTTCCTTAGTTTTATTCCCTAAAATTTTAGGTTAAAATAGTTTAAATCTGTACTTAGCAGCTTTCAAAGCTTTAATCTTAGTATATGTGTATTTTTCTTGTTTTGAATTGGTAAAACTTTATAACTCTTGAATGAAAGTATAAGAAAGTAGAGCTTCTCGCAACTTGACTCCGAACTAAGAAATTTGATTTTAGTAGGTCAAACCCTAATTAGTGAGATTTTAATAACTTAAAACTCTTTTTCTATGCTTTAAAATTTATATTTAAAGTTGTACCTAAAAATCTTAAGTTTAGAAATGTGAACATAAGAACTTGGAAAGAAACTAGATGGTGTCGACATAAGTAACCCTAATTGGCTTAAACTTGCTAGAATTGTGATTAATAATTATAAGTTAAAATATATTTAGAGTACCTGAATGATTGTGGTTATGGTACTTACCACAGGAGTCGAAGGTGATCAATGGGTTAATCCAGGATCTGAAGTTTAATCGATTATTACCGATGAGTATTCCTTATATGCAAATTGGGAATGAATGATTGTTTGATTGAGAAGGTTTATTCTTGTTTCATGTATGAAATGAAATGTTGATTGTCCCAAGTTATAGGTGAGCGTGTACTTTAACATGCCTGACCTAATTGAATAGTTTCATGTTCTAAATTGATTGAAATGAATGTGCATGATTGTAATCCGATAGTATACTTTATCACATCGGCTGAATTGGAGCCCAAAACTCATTGTCGGTCGGCCATTGTCGATAGTCTTGAGTAAATGACAGGTATACTCGAGTATTACCACCAACTGCAGTGATCACTAATAATGAAATGAAAGTACTGTCAGGTATGTTTCTTGTTTTGGAGGATATAAGATGGAGAAAGGCGGAGTGTGCAATGATGATAAGACGGCTCGTGGAGCAATTGTATCCTTTGAATTGAATATTTTACTACTTTAAAATGTGATTGTTATAGTTTGTTTATATTCCAACTATTGATGGTGTTTTGTTTAGGAACCTCACTGGGCATAAGCTCACCCCTTTAAGTGATTTCTTTACAGGGATTGATCAAGAAAGTATTTAGGTCGGTTAGAAGGTATTTGAAGCTTTTGTTATCTTTTGGGATTTCTAAACTATATTATTGTATTTGATGATCAATGTATCTTTTGTACCTTTCATATCTTTTGGGGTTGTAAATAAGGTTAAATTATGATGGTTGGATGATCGAATCAAACGGAAAATGTTAATATTTTCTAGATTGAGGTATTGTAGTGAGTCCTGGTGAGAGTCAGGCAGGCGGTCCACTAAACCCTAGGGTACACCCTAGGAGGAGGCGGGGTCATCACACACAATCCATTAGATTAGGCCAACGAAAGTCAATCTCCCTCCATAAGTCTTGCAGGTCATTGTAGTATTTCTCAATTAGCCCTTCGGTTTGCTTCATTCTGGTCACATTCTTCTCAAATCATACAATTGGGACGTTTTAGCCCCATCAAAATATGTGATAGTCATACTATCTCATATTGCTTTTGTAGTAGGAAACTGGATGAAATTACCGATTAATGATGGATCCATGCTGTTTATTAGTCACCCCTTCTTGATAATATTCAGTCCGCTACTGACGATATCTTGGATCCGTCAGTAATGGTTGAGGAAGTTCATAATTAATGTATCACAACTTGTCGCTGCCGGAGATGTACATCTCAACAACTTGGGACCAAATGGTATAGTTGCTATTATCCAACTTAATGCCGATTTGGACCATAGAAGATTTGTCGCTAGGTGTTAGTTTCTGACATTTGTTCAAGACTTCCATCATCTGCGTGGCCAAGTCTTCAAGAACTATGTCAGTTTGTCCTTTCATACCTTGTCCAACCTCAAACGATTATGCCATGGCTTCTTATCAAGATTTGTATCAGAGTAATTCTTTTAACAGACACCCTAGATTCACTGCTCTGATACCATGTTAAGAAAGAAGAAAGTAGGAGAATGAGATTGGGGAAATTATCCTATATTACTTTCTCACTGAGATACAATGATACAATGCTTATACATAGTCTTACAACACATTAAGATATAATGAATCTAGAGATGTATTTAAAATAGTAAATAACTAATCATATCGCTATCTTTTCTCTAATTGATACATATTCATATATTTTAAATTTGAAAAATATAGAGATAATTACCAACTCATTCCAATAATCTTGAATTAAGACTTGTGGCTTGTTAGAAGTATATACAATATGCATGCTAACACTCAGTTTTAAATGCTTTCTATTATTTATCGAAAAACCTAATTTCAATGATAAAACCCTCAGCTAATTCAATTTTGCTCACATAACTTACTTAAAGAAATTCTGAGTGGAACTAACTTCACAGCTAGAAATTTAATTGGACAACAATACCTGTTAATGTGTGATCTTGCATTTCCAAAATATCTTATCATTCATTGAATAAATATAATACAATTCTCAACCTTCTTCAACCTTAACTTCTTGATAAATGACTATTTTTTGTAACTTTTGTATCATATATTTTTTATCATTTTAGCTACTTTCATGAGATTTAAAGAATGAAATTAGGTCATTTTAGGTTAGGATTCATTTTGAAATGCTCAATAGCATAAGTATGGATTTTTGTCCCTTTTTACTTACACATTTACATTTGTTCTTTTAGGGGATGGGTGATAAGAGAAGTTCAAAATGCATAAATCAGCGAGTTTAAAGGAGGTTTGAATTGATACATGAAATTAGCAAGAAATGAAGAAACTTGTTAGATAAGGAACAAGACTTGAATTCCTACTAGAATCCGTGACTAGATCGGTAGTTGCATATAAGGCAGAAGCTAGAGTTTCAATAACCAAATTTTGTGGAAATAGGGGAGGAATACGCATGTGAATCCATGGATAGATTACTAGCTGGATTCCTGGAAGGATTGTGGTCAAAAATTTTTGGTTGCAATTTGTTCAACTTGATTTCACCTCCATTATTTCACTACTTTTCAGGGACGATTTTGTAAAGTTTTGCAGTTGTAAAGAAGATATTCTAGCTTCAATTATTGACTTCACATCAAGACCACTACAGATGGGGAATACCTCATCTATTGTCCGGTCCCTATCTGAATCCAGACATTTTCATATAATCTGACCAGACAGTATCACTATCTACACCCTCATCTGGATCAAATACCTCATCTATAATACCTGTCTGTGCAAACTGCCACTTCTTACCATGAACAAATAGTCTCGATCTCCCGCCCAACATGTTGCACGAACTACCACCACTTACTAGGCTCAAGAACAATTTCTTTCTCAGACTGCTAACCTGATCGTTATCCTTAGGAAATAGACCTCCTTACACTATGACTGCCTGTTTTCTAGCAAAACAATAGCACTAGCACTTGGGACTATATGGGATGCCAACTAATGGTACTGCAATTATTCACCCTTCCCTGGTATTGTGTAGAGTCGGTAGACTTAATAGTCCCCTTATGGCCTCTTCGAGCATCTTATATAATGTTACTAAGATGTTTGGGGTGGCCACATGTACGATGGATGGGGGGACACATGGCATCCTTTCGAATGGATGGACGGTCAGGATTGGCTCGAGATGAATGAAAGCGAACCTCCAAATTTAAGTCTCTGCTGATATAATGTACATGCCAGGTCGTATAGTCATGTCAGCTATGCAAGCCCTGTAAATGGACCACTACAAAAGTGTCACTAGCTCATGATGTGACGCTACGTGGCAGAGGACCTAACATCCTATGTGCCTCTCAGCACATGTGCGCATCCCCCTTTTTGCCAAGCCAAGTTTAGATATAGATGTGATGAGGTTTTACCATACACCAAATTTTAATTATAAAACCTAAACACCCCGTTTATTGCAAGTATACAGATCGTTTATTGAGCATAGGGTATGTTGGATGTCGATCCCACAGGAAAGATTATCAAGTACCAATGGTTTTCGAACTTCTCTATTATTTAGACTATCACAAGTAAGCAAATTATTCTAAACTACAAACATGAAATAAAATAAATAAAAAATAGCAAATAAAAGCTCCTAGAGTTATGGAATTCCTTACTATTCTTGCAAATGAAGCTACCAGTTGAATTAATGTTATTATTTTGGCTAAGCATGGCGTAATTTCCTAATGCATGTGAAACATACTTTCAAGTGAATCAACTATAGTTATAGCTAAACTATACCTACACTTGTGGTTATGGAATTAACTACAAGCTCATTTGCTCTTATGAAATTACATGAAATAAATCACTAAAGTCACAAAGGTGCCACTCTACACTTGTGAGTGACTTCCTAAGTTTAGCACCTCATGAACTAATGTTAAATTCCAATTCTCATGTAAACTTAACACCTTAACATGATCACAATTAATGGCCTGTTAATCATGATTATAAAAGCCAATGTACTAAATAACTTGCTCAAAATAATAGCATCAAACAACTAAGTAACATCACAAACAAGATATAGAAAGTTCATCTATAACTCAAGGCATAAACTTTAGCTAAACATGATAAAGAAAGAAAAGATCATACTTGTATTATACTATAAGTACACTACTAACTATACTAAACTAATGAACTAAGAAAAACTAGTGAAGTCTACATTTTTGGTAGTGATTCTAGCCTTTCTCAAGCTCTTTTAAAAATGTCTACCAAAGGCCTGATTTATAGAAGACATCCTCCATAAGCTTCCAAAACTTCATCATGTGAACACAAGAAAAGTTTAAGCTTCAAAAGTCAAGAAAAATGTCTTCAATGAATCTTTCTTCCTTGAAATGTCTTCATGCATCTTAATCAATCTTCATGCATTGAATTCAATCCTCAAATGAGTTGTAAAGTTGATGCAGATTGTGTTTGGAATTGCTTCTCCAACTTTCCAAGATTCTTTATGCAATTTCCAGCCGAAATTCATTCAAAAGTTGAGCTGGAAGTGAGTTGGAAAATTTCTGAAAACCGGCTGCAAGTTGAGAGGTCATTTTCATGGATCCGTGAGGTGGATCTACGAGCTGTGCCCGTCACAAAAGGTTCCCTATCCCTACTGAGATAGATTCACGAGCTGTTTAATTATTTCACTTGTTACTCCGCGTTTCCATTCGTGGATCAGCTACAAAGCCGCAAAATTTGCTCTTTCGTCACGAAATTGAAGCGTTAAATCCTCCGACATTTGACCCCTTGGTTCCTTGATAATTGAATTGCATTTTGATCATCTTATTTTGGAACTTCATCAACTTCAGATATTTTAATTTTCCAACTTTCCTTCCAATCTTCATTGCCTGAAATTAATTCACTTCAACAATAATTATGCAAATATCTTCTCATTTCACTTCATTTCATGATTGAGCAATTAATCGTACAAAAACATGAAGTTTTCACCACTTGAATTCATAGAAATGTATTTTTTTTCTATTTAAACCACAAAATGCAAAACTTCACTAGAAACCCTAGTTAATTAGCCATTAAAATAACAAAAACACACAAAACTAAATAGAAAAACATACTTTAAGCATACAAAATAGACACTTATCAAGATGCATTTGGGCTGCCTGGCTTTTCACCACGTGGTGTCATGCCACGAGACATTGAGACCTTTATGGTGGCCTGTGGAGCAGGTGTGCTATATTCCCCCATGCCTATACCAAGCCAGGCAATTTCATGTAATCTAACCACACAGCATCACTTCCTATACCTTCATTTTGGAAAAACGCTGGATGGCCCACATGCCGACAAAAGGGGCCTGCCCAAAATCCTATCAGCCCAATCTTTCCCCAACCCAGAATGTTCCAGACTTCCTGCCCTAATGGACGGCCCAAAATATAACTGGGAGATAGTGAAATCCATCATGGAGAAAAATGACTTAGCTTTAGTTCTAGTTGTAGCATCAGTAGGGTTTAGTTTTTCTTGTAGAAGAACTTAAAGAACATTTATTGTATCAAGATCTTTTTGGAGGATTAATAGAAGATCTTGGAGCTTTGTTCATCTTGACTAAGCTTTTCTTATCTCTCATCCTTATTTAACTTAAGCATGAACTTTTGCTATGTTTGCATGTACTTAGTTGTTCCAATTAATATGTTGAACTAACTTATTTCATCCAGGGTGTAAGATGATACTAATGGTTTCTTGACTATGAGCTAAATATGATTCACTTTAGATACGTCTTATACTTGCTTGTCCATTTATTCTTGTTTTAACTCTTGTGGCTACTTGATCACTAATTGCAAGACATCTAGTTATTGTTATTTATTGAAGATTGGTAACAATGATGGAAAAGAAATAAATGGAAATTAAGGAGTAGGTTCACAAGAGTATAGGTGCACTTAAGTGGCCCTTCTTGAATATTTGATATAGTAAATGAACTAGCCTTAGACCTTCACTATGAGAGTAGGGGAGACTAATTTCTAGTAATACCGATCTATCACGATAGTGAGTTTTGTTTAATTTTGCAAACAAAACCCTAGTTAGACAAGAGTAATAGCAAGAGTTGAGTTCATTCACTTGAGTTTGAGCTATTATGGGATTTAGAACCCTAGATGTTTTATTATTAACTGTTTTTCTCCATTTGTTTCTCTACAAGTTCTTTAGTTTTATTGTTATTTAGTTAAGGTTAATGATTTTTGCTATAATTGATATTTGTCCAGATAATAGAGTAAGTAAAGGACCTATTATTTGTTTTAAAACTCCTCGTGAGATCGACCCTCACACCCTATGTTATAATTTTAGCCTGTATGCTTGTAGCAAAATAGGTGTATTTTAGATTGAAACTTGTGTGCATATATGACTGTTAAGTTTTTATCGTCATTGTTGGGGAGCAGCAATATTAGGGTCTAACTAGCTTTATTAGTTTACACTTTATTTTAAATTTTTGTGAAAATTTATTCAATACATTTGGCATGAATTGTTTGAACTTTGGTGTGGATTTTAAAAGTCATTCCATGCTCCTACTTGTAATGCATCCACCGAGCCTTATGTATTGTTATTCCTCTTTATCCAAAAATAGGAAGGACATTAAGGAGACGAAGAAGAGAAGCATTACAAGTGGAGGACAAAACACACCAAATAGAGAAATCTCTATTGATTTGCCACCTTTTGAACAAATGGTGGAAAAATGAAGCAAATAGACTAGCTCTTAGAGATTTTGCTCTACTAGGGACTTGAGGCTCTCAAAAGAGCATTGCAAGGCCAATAGTAAATGCCAAAAGTTTTGAGATTAAACCCTCTCTCATACAAATGATGTGACAATCTCAATTTGGAGGTAATGCCATAGAAGATCCAAATGCACACTTGGCTACTTTCTTAGAGATTTGTGATACTATCAAGACGAATGAAGTAAGTGAAAATGCAATTAGACTTAGGCTATTTCTTTCTCATTGCATGATAAAGCCAAGGTATGATTGCAATCTCATACTCCCAACACTTTTATTATGTGGGATGCATTATCTCGAGTCTTTTTGAATAAGTATTTTCCACCAAGTATGATGGCAAAGCTTAGAATGAGTATCACTAGTTTTATTCAACATGATGATAAGTTATTATGTGAAGCTTGAGAGAGATTTAGGATCTTGCCAAGGAAGTGTCCACACCATGGACTTCTGGATTGGCTTATAATCTAAACATTTTATAATGGCTTAACATATCCAACTAAAACTATGATTAGAGCTATTAAGCGGAACGAGTAGCTCATGAGCTCGACTCGACTTGACTTGCTAAGGCTCGAACTCGGCTCGTTTATTTAAGAAAATGAGTTGAGTTTGAGCTTTCTATAAAACCCAAATATTAAAAGAACTAGGCTCAGTTCGACATACTCAAAATTAGGCTCATAAGTGGGGGCTTAATTATCATTTCACCTATTAGGTATTACACACTTCTAACTCTCCATTTTGTATTGTCTTGAACAAAGACAATTGTGCCTCCACTTCTCTCGTTCCTCTCATCTTCTTCCACCGTCACATGCAGACCGCCACCAGACCATTATAACTCAACTAGTGTCACAAACCCCTGGCCTTCAAAGTACTACCATCACATTTTCCTAAATTTTTAGCCTTCAATCTACACTAATAGCTACCAGTGACCACCACCAGCGGTAAGCCACCAACCTATTACTGCTTCACCATTCCTATTTCTATGGCTGCAATGTCATTGTCCTCACAATCTGCAGGGTAGTAGCTTGTAGCTGGTACCACCATCTACTACACCTAATTTGGTAAGTGGTTAATCCTTTTTAAGTTACTTTGGCTCCTATCAAAATTCCTAATACTAGGTTTGGGTTAAGTTGTGAATTTTTGACATGACATGGAAGCAAGATAGGAAATTAGCATTTTTGGGCTGAAAATATTTGACATGAAACATGCTATTGAGCTTATGGCATGTATATTAACGTTTTGAGGCAACAATGTCCCTAGAGTTCTGTATGTTCATTCAATTTGCTGTAATGAGATTTTACAGACATCTTCCATAAGGTTCAATCATTGCTTATATTGAAAATGGAGTTTAGTTGGCCTCTTGAATTGTTACTATGGATTGAGCTTGTTTTTTGCTTTTTCATCACTTAAAATTAGCTAGTTGTTTTTGAATGTGATTATTTGAATGAACTGTTGAAAAGTTTTTTGCTTTAGAGTTAGCATTGATTTAACTCTTAGAACTTCATTCACTTGTGTTCATGATTTAGAAAGTGCTCCAGCATAAGTATGTAATATCCTTGTGGTATCTATTTCCCATTTGCTTGCTTGTTTGTTTATTTTAGGCACTTGAAGCACAAGTTTGAATCAACAATTGATTAACACTTAGACCATGGACCAAGAAGTTGAGCTTATATGGTATTTTGCATAGGATTTTGCTGTTCGTTATGCTCTTTCCATTCATTTTTTGAATTTCATAAATTTTACTCTTTTTTTTTTGTGGTCAAGATTGAATGAAGCCTGTTCATTATCAATGTTCCTCTGTTTTGTACAAGACTGCTATTCGTTATGCACTTAAAAAGAAAGACATCTTCCATAAAGGAAAAAAGATTATTTTACATGTTCTATATTCCCTAAGGTTTTGGACTATTTTGATTAGTCTCTAAATGCATTCACCAACGTATGCTCTGTACACATCATATGAGCCCTGACTAAGAACATGAAATCCTCACTTCCTAAAGCATATAATGTTCAACTTAATCATTTTTTGTGCTAATTTTTTGACGACTTAATTATGCTATGATTTTTTCCTTCCTATTAGCCAACTTATCATTTGTTGTGCTGGTTATTTGATAGCTTAATTTTGTTATGATTTTTTCCTTCTATTAACCCTTTTTTGTTGTTTCTTTTATTTGTTAGCCATTTTTTTCATTTTCTTGAAAAGCAGTTATATAGTCCTCCCTTTAATTTACACCAAGGTTCATCCTCAAATCCTGTTATGGAGACAATCAATGAAGCTGTAGATCAATAAGTTGACATTGAAGAAAATGCAAATGAGACAAGAGTAGTTGAAGAAAATGCAGAAATTGACTGTAGAACATGTTTGTGAATTGTCATGTTGATGTTGGCAATTTGTTTGACAGGTATTGATCACTTGTTGCTAGTGCCAAAAATTAATTACTGAATTTTCAAAACTGTAGTAGTGGGAGTCCAGATTGAACCCACAGGAAGCAGTGAAACCTTCAATTTCCTTGATAAAATAATAAAAAGTAAATTAAAATAATCAAAATTACAACTAAGTTAAGGCAATAATAATAGAAAATACAAATAATAAGCTATGAACCAAACCAAGGACATAAAGTTCTTTATTCTGATTAATCATCAACACCTAAAATTCAAACTTTAATAAACTATTTGGTTAAGTTACCCTAATCACAGCTATAACTCACGAGATTCTCTAATATCAATAATAAAAATGATGCACTTAAATTGTGTTCTTGCTACTAGACAATTTAGGTATTGAACCAATCCCGATTAATCTAATAACAACTTTAAGAACCAAGAATCAATCAAAGATGACAACAACCTGTGATGAACGCAGTCATTTAATTAGCACCATGACTCCTTCTAAGGATTCACAAAAGGGGTGAACAAATCAGTAGCCTTATTTGCCACATAGAAATAGCAAAACATGACAATTGCGAATCAAGATTAGTATTTTGGTAGGAAGAATACATGTAAAGAGAATAATTGGCCGCTTACTCTACCATATATGTGTTAGTATATATGCCCTAAAGACAATCACTTTTAGGGTCCCTTATATGTACTTGAATTATTTATGCATTAACAAATGACATATTTATCACATTGATTGCTTGTATGTTAATACTTGTGTGATAAAGTCCCTAGAATAAACTTGATCAATGAGATTATAAGTGTTATAATGATGAGACTCATTCGATTAATTATAAAGTTTATTCTTAAATATCTCTAGTCAAAGTATTAATAAGAAGGGACATTACTAATACGGTTAGACTAACATATACTATGCCGCTTTTGTTGATAAAATAGTAGATCTCATCTACTATGGTGTATGAGACACCTAAGCAAGTATATGGGTGCTTGATGATATGATCAAGTTCACTAGATTGATCCACTTAGAGATTACTTTTGTGCTAAAAGGTTAATCTCTAAATGACATTTTATGTAAATGATCCTTGGACTTAAGATTTTCATAGTATCTTGAATATGGATGTGTATATTTCAATTGTTATATGATTGCTCCTGTAAAAGGGAATGCTCACATCATTAACGTTTGGGTATATACATTTGAAGTATGGAAAGGTAGTGAATAATCTATAAGGATTCACCACCTCTTGTGGAAGAGGAGTTATCTCATTGTTGGCCTTTTGTGAAATATGACTCAAGAAATCTTAGTACGAAGTGAATGAGTCTTAAAAGCTGGTTTTAAGTACTTGTTCTTTTAGAGTTATATTTTGGTACAAGAAAGATACATTAATCATGTATGGAATTGGTACATGTTCCATGATTAATGTGAGATAAGTATGGTGAAAGGATATAAATTACATAGTAAATGTTCATTGAAAGGTGAAGTCATCCACTTGACTTTTCTCATTACTTGGGTGGTCATGATGCATTGCTAGATGCCAATCTTGATCTTTAAGAATGAGTCAATTGATTGATTGAATCAATGATAAATTAAAAGGGTTTTTTAATTTATCTAACTCTTATTAAGTGAGAATTATGATTTATTCTTATTGCCAAGTAATTGAGAACCTAATGGGTCACACACTTTAAGAATTCCTTTGATCGAATTAAATGTGATTCAAATAAGGATTTGAAATTATTGAATTGGATTATTTATGGTTTAATTTGTGAGACAAATTAAACATTGAGGACTTATGGTGTAATTATGGTTGTTTCTTCCAAGACAAGGAGTTGTACTTGGATTAGGAAATTGGATCCTTAAGGAAACTAAGTTTTGCTTGGATTAGGAAACCAATCCTTAAGCAAACTAACTCCGATTTCCATACGGTTTTGGAACAACCTAATGGTCTATAAATACCTCATATTACTCTTGCTTAAACATACAAGACAAGACAAGACACAATTTTGAGGGTTTTTATCTCTGAAAATTCGTTTGGAAAAATTACCCAAAAATTAGAAAGTTGGGCTAGGGTTTTATTTTAGAGTGTTAAGAGGAGAAAAATTGTTTCTTCTTCCTACTTGACATTTGAGCAACCCAAGTTGTGAGATAGAATGATTATCTCATTCACTTGTGTCAATAAAGGTTAGCTAGCACTAACACAAGAAAGGGTTGAATAGCCTTGGAGGTTTCGGCAAAAGGAATTCGTGTGGATCACCGTTAAAGGCCGTACGCTTGAGCGGCTACATGGATTCGTCACCTACCTCTACGTGCGTTGTTAGTACTCCATTGTTTAAGGTATTCTCAATAAACACCCTTGTACAAATTGCATGTTTTTATCAAGGATTGATCCTCTCTTGGAATTGAAAATTTTAATTTTATCTGCTGCTTTATTTCTTCAATTCCTAACAATATGGATCAACATATAATAGAAATCAAGAAGTCAGAGATAGCAAATTAAAGATTGAAAAGATCAAACTTGGTTTCACAATCATTGGAATAAGCACTTCTATCATTGACTTGAATAGAGAATTAACTAAATACTTCCTTCAATAGAGAGACAAATATGTTCATAATCAAATGGTAATTCTAATCCTAGTCAAATCTACTCCTATAGATGTTAAATAAAAGAAAGCAGTGGCCATAGGCTGTTCTCCTCATCCCTCCCCTTTAATGACTCATAAACATGTATTTATAGAGCTCCTAGGATAGGGTTTCTAGGCTAGAGTTGAGTGGTCCACTTCAAATTAAAGTTCATATGACCAGGAAGTGTCGGGGCCTCAAACGGGTTTCAAGATGGATGCCCATTATCATTTAATTCTTCAATACAATTGAAATCAGTTTCGACTCGAATTGACCCTAAGTTTGGCCCCCATCACGGCATCCATTAGCTGCTGCCTTCATACTCAACATTTTTCCTTCCAAATTCTGCTTCTTTAGCATATTTTCACTCCAAGTGTCTCTCTACCTATTTAACCATACAAACACACCTAAGTACCACATTTAAAGATGAAATCTCTACAAAATATAGTGATAGGAGAATATAAAAAATATAAAATATGATACATCAAATTGCTCACACCAAATCTCTGCACGTTCTTGGGTAAACCAAACTAAAGAACATAAAAATAATATCCAACAAACCAATTCGATTCTTTCTCAAAACATTGAAGTAATTCCACCTACAAAACAACTATAAGAACAAAAGCTACAGTATAAAACGGAGTGAAATATAATACAACCAAGAATCTCTTAACATAGTAATTGCACCCAAGTGCAAAACTAATATAGGTGATAGACCTCATAGGATAATCTCACTCTCTTAAGCATATGAAAATGATCACAAAGTAGGGCAATATAACACTCAATTTCATTCCATAAAAATATACTACCATAAGATTGCAAAGGATCTAATCTTTCATCACCCCAAAACATGCATAACATGAATCATAAGGACTTTAAATTTTTGGGTTATAATAGGATTAAAGGTAAAGGTAAGGTGGATGGGAATTTAATCTAAAATTATTAGAACTAATAGAGCACCCAACAATCCCCCATTGAAGATAACTCCCAAAATTTCTCTCCAATAATATCAAATGTAATCTTGCAAATAAAAAGTTCATTCTTCAACTATTAGCTGCCCAATTAATAATAATAGCTCATAACAATTCCAGAAAAACACCAAGGGAATGATAACAATGACAAATGATACTTTTCTTTTCCTTCAAAATTTTTTCAGTTTTTTTTCCCTTGTTTCTTCTTTTTTTTTTTCCATCCTTGTCAAACTTTGAAAATAACTCCCTTGAGTGTAAACACAAAGAAATTGCCTAATATCTCTACCCAACATAAATTCAATAAAATAATTCCAATCATTAGCATGATCCATCTCTATGACATAATCATGCTCTATCAGATATTAAAGATAAACAAAAATTTAAATCGAAAGCTAAAAATGGTAAAGATGGGAACAATCGAAAAAGCAAGAAAAATGGTCATTTGGCTCAATAGGCATAGCAAAAGGGTTCAACACAATGGGTTGATTCATGTACTAAAGCCAAAATTGGATAAACAAAGACGGCCTTAATCACTTTTATGCACACATATTCCAAGATAATTCCAGAAAGACACTAGACACGTTCTAGAGTGACAAATTTAGGAACGACATCACACAACAAAAAAAGAATAGACTGACGACGAAAATTCAATCTTTAGTCCTAAAAATCTCACAAGGCTATTGTCTATCACATTGAGCCAATCCCATACTAGAAACATCCATTACATTAATCAACTCAAGATTGCAAATATATCACCACAATATTGTACAAGGTATTAGACACGATTATTGCACTACTAAAAACACAACTACTGATAATCACAAAAAACACAAATAAAGGAACATAGAAAACTATCACCAAACATCCCCTCCACACCTAAATTCAACATTGTCCTCAATGATGTAAAGAAATTAAAGAAAGAGAGTACTCCTCTAAGAAATAGTAAGTAGGTTGGCCATAAGAACTTCTAGTGACCCAAGCATTTGAACAAGAAAACCTAAGAGAACTAAAATAAGACAAAACAACACAACAAACTAACAAAGCAAATGTTAGAAAAGATACACCACCAAAAAAAATCTCAAACAAAATAGAGAAAACGGAAAATAAGTGAAATTATGATAAAACAAAAATCATAGGGTAGTACAAAGAATTTGAAAGAATTAGGGAAAGTAATCATATAGAGTGTGGATAGCATATGAAGACTTTTATCTTTTCTGCGGCCAATATGTTTAGTTTCACACATAGGACCCGACATAGAATCTAGCATGTTTTATCTATTTGTTAGCATTGCTACTACCATTATTACCTACAAAACTATCAAGAAAAATTATTAATAATAGAAATAGCCAACTATAGAATGAAATAATTAAAATATGAAAATGGGGGTTGCCTTCCAACAGGTGCCTGCAGTTAAAGTCATTGGCTCGATGCAGTCAAATGGGTTCGAAGAGGATAGAATCTTTCAACCTTCTTCATTGCTTTAGTTTATGCTCCTGATATCCCTCGTAGATGTAGTAATCCCTCTTAGGTGCAATGTGAAATCTCCAATCTTCACTAGTTTCCTCAATATCCAAATTAAGCTTCCTTACGACCCAAAAGATATATTGGTGATAATTTGGCAAATGTAGAAACTCTAACACTAGTGCCTTGTCATCAAGATGTAAAAATGTATTTTTCCCCTTCAAACTATCATCAACAACCACATTGAAATTGAAAATCAATTGAGACAAATCATCTAGTTTATCAAATTTATTCTCACCCACAAAATCAAAAACTCTTCTTGTGACAGCCCACCTTTCCCTAGGGCGTACCCTAAGGATTAGTGAACTGCCTGCCCAACTCTCGTCAGGACTCGAATACCCAAATTCATCAAAACATTTATCTTAACATACACTTAAGCTAAAATAACTCCAAAATTACAAGAACATAAAGTTTACAACATTTAAATCCCAAAACTTACAACCGACTTCAAACTTACAAAACGGAGTCAAATTACAAATACATCGGTTCCTATCAAAAAGATAAACACTTGACTTTAGCCACAATCAAACTCTTCGACCTCTTACAAATTCCTGTTAAGGAAAAACAAAAGGGAAAAGGGGTAAGCAAAAGCTTAATGAGGTCCCCAAAATAAAACATGCAACCACATTAACAATTAGGCCAAAACAGATAGTCAATCATATATTTAAGGTAAATTAAAATATAGCACTCAAATAAAGGATACAGGTGGCTTCCAAAAGCCAAATCCACAGAACTTGAACAAACACGAGCCGTTGACTCTCCGTCAACGTTTGAGGTCAAGAACCAATTCCGTAGACACCACTTACACCATAACCATCCACCAATCACCCCCTACCGGGCTCGAACACCTCAACTAATCAAATTTGGGTAATACTCGAGTATACCATGTTCCAAAGAACCAAATCAAATGACCTATGGTTCACCGATCTTCTCGACCAAGCCCATGCTGACTCGATACGAACGGTTCACCAATAGGGTTTTGGGGTTTTCGGAGCCCCAAACGAATCAAATTAGTCGACGGGATATCACCCGAACGACTTTTCACATCAAAGTACACAAAGTCAAATCATAGTCAAAGAAAGTCAAATTCCAAGAGAAAAGTCAAACGGAAGAGTCCGAGTGCGATAAAGTACGCCCTCGACTCACCCTCAGTAGTCCAATCATATATGATATGTAAGCCAATTCAATAATCACATCTCAAGTAATTCACCTGGCCACATAGTTCAAGCAAACAAGTCATTCACGTAGTTTTGAGAAAACACATAGATTCATGAAACAAGTAAGGAAACACTCACCAAGCAAGTCAAGCAACTCAAATGCTCACGCCTTGATCACCCTCGTTACCTCCTTCGAGTCCTATGTACATTCAACGTATACCATCATCAACTCAAGCAAAACAAAATAAATGCAACCTAATCAAGTGCAAAAATAAACGCTACTAACTAATGCATCTCACTAGGAAATTCTAGGGCGATTCAAGTCACAAAATGATGAAACATTGAAGGTTTAGTGGATTCACATATCAAGTAGATATTTAGAATGAAATAAACGCACAAAGATTCAAGAAACATCAAGGTTCAACCAAAAGCAAGTTTATGACAAAACTAGAATTCGGGTGTATCAGTGGCCACTGCACAGTCTTGGGAAAATGGACATATCTTGGTGTAGAAAAATCGAAATTGAGTGCCGTCAGTGGCGTTAGAAACTAGACTCATAGGGCTTTCCAACGGTATATGACTCAACTCCTAGTTCATTTCCTATCAATACCAGAAAGCCTGGGAAGTTGACTGTTTTTTCATTTCTGACGGGGTGCAGGACAGAATTTTCTGTTCAAAAGTTGGTGTAATTGAAGAGGTTTTCACTCTTCAAAATAGATTGATTTCACTCCAATTTGAACACAAATGTCTTAACAAGGTTTCTCAACAAGGATTAGTGAAGATTGAGCAAGAAGAAATCACAAGAGAAGAGGAATAGAACCACAAACTTCTTCCATTTTTCTTTAAAGTTCAAAGTAACTTCTATGCCTTTCTAGCATGCATATAAAAGAACATCAAGCACTTTTCTCAAAGGAATAAGCATCATAGCCTAGTGATTAATGTTAATCCAAATATCAAACACCTTGTAGGCATGAAATCAAACCCATATTCAAGTTGCAACTACAAGCATTCAAGCCCAAAATCTAGGTTACCATGCATCAATCTTCCATAAACATCACCAACAACCTTCATTTAACTAACATCAAAAATCATAGAACTAGGGTTTTGGATAGAAAATACCTTATCAAGCCAAAGAAGTAACTCTTCACATAACCAAAATCTTTACCCTACTAAGCTTGAGGTTTGATGGTTTAGGGTGCTACCAACTTCCTCTCTTGATTTCCTAATAAACTAAAGCAAGATATTGGTTGATTTTTGGATGAAATCTCCTCTCTTTTCTCCTCTCTTAGGTTCGGCCACCACCAAGGAAAAGATGAAGAAAATGTGTATTTTTAAGTGATAAGTTTGGAGGGAAAAGAAGTCATCAAGTCAAGGTTTAAATGCTAGGGTGACAAGTGGCAACTTCTTGGCCATTAGCTAGCAAAATCTCACTTAATTGCTTTCTAACTCCTCTAGTTTGATTTGGTCTCCAATTAACACCAACATACCCTATTTTCTTAGCAATTAAGCCATGCAAAAAAATGCTCACTAATTCTAAAATGGAATTTTTGAAAATTCATTTAATCAACCAATAAAGAATGCACTTAGTGAAAACATGCCACAAATGCACTAAAGAAATTTATATGCACTTGAATAAATTAAAGGGTAATGTATGCATGAATTTTATTATTATACTTTTTTTTTAGGGCTCTCATACTTCTGATATATATCAATTATATCACTAGAGAGTATAGAATTGACATCAACTGAATATTTGATAGCATTAAAAATAGTAAAATTAATGATCTTACTATCATATTTCATGGTCAATAAACGACTAGACATATCAACACTAGTTCTAATAGTCTTCAAGAAGGGTCTTACAAGCAATATTGGTGCTGGATTGGGTGACTTATCATCCTCTATTCAAAACAAAAAAGTCAACTAAAAAAATTAATCCTTCAACCTACACAATACCATTTTCCAATACTCCTTTAGGGTAAACATTAGATGTGACGACCCCACTTCTCCTTATGGTGAACCCTAGGGTATCCACGAGCTGCCTGCCCAACTCTCGCCAGGACTCACTCACTAAAATCAGATATAATTACAAACATTCATTCTTAAAACCATAATTAAAATCTATCAAAATCACTAGTTTGACTTTCAAGAGTACAAGCCCCATAATTTTTATCAAAGTTACAGGAATAACAACCTCAAGTACAATATTCTATCAATTTCACAAACAGTTTCAATCTTATACAAAAATGAGAAAGTCCTACGAAAGAACTAAATCCCTCGAATTTTGAGCTCAACTTCAAAACCTGTTAAGGAAAACAAAGCTTACAGGGTGAGCAAAGCTCAGTGAGGTCAAGAGAAACATGCACAGGCAAATCAAAGCAGTTAAATAAATTAATGAAACAGTAGAAGAGCAAAACAGTTAATAAAACATTTAAACAGTACAATTTGAAGGATACAGTTGGCCAACTCCACATTTCTGTAATTTCCTGCAATCATTTTCTTCACAAGCATCAATTCAAGTCACACATTGACACTCCGTCAACCACTCACTCTCACAGTCCATATTCACCGCTTTTATCCCTCTCCCGTCCACTTACACACCCTTGACCGGGCCCAGACTCCAACATTTAAATAGTGATTGGCAACCCACAATGAGTATGCCATAGTCGGTGGACTCAGTCCAACCGACGTGATTTAAACAGTAATAACCCATGGTTCACCCATCTCTTACCCTAGCCCCTGTTGCCGGACAAAGTGAAGGGATTCCCAATGGGGTTTGGGCATCCCCACAGTTATAAACAAAGCAAACAGTTCAAGCAGTCAATCAATTAACATTTTAAACAGTTGAACTCACTTAGAGGCAAATTCCAATAAGGTGAGCGCGATAAAGTACACGCTCACCAAGTCACACAAGCGTGCTTTTCAAAACATTTATATTATTTAAAACAATTAATTAACATGCACTTGAACACTCACCGAAATCCAGTAAAACAAGCGTTCGAGCAAGAAAGTTAAACTTCGGTAGTTGGGCCAACTTCGGCAACCTCTCGGTCACCTGAGCCAAAACGGGACTACCATTTTCAATCCAAACAGTTAAAACTCAAGATTTAACCTAACTCTCCAAATTCACCAAAAATCATTCAACTAAAGCTTCTTTCTCAGGCCATAACTCACTCAATATACCTCGGAATTGGACAATGCTTAAAGCTATGGAAACTAGATTCAGCATACTAAAAATCACTAGAAGACATCGCTTGAAGATTCCTGAAGTAGGCTGAGCTAAAACGAACTAGAAAATCCAGCACAACAACAAAATAGGAAAATCAGGCTGGTGGATCAGTCATCTTTACAATTTTTCTGGTATTGATAGGAAAAGAACTAGCATGCGAGCCTTATACCGTTAGAAATATTGTGAAGTCTAGTTTCAAACGCCACTGATGGCGCTCAATTTTGACTCCCGAGCAAAGAGTTATAGGCGACAGAAGCACAGAGGTTGACAAGACTGACGGCCAAATTTTCCAGATTTGAAAAGCTGTGTTTGGAACAACATTTGGGCATCGAAATGCCATTGAAAAATTACCAAATTTTGTACACTCAAACTTAACTAGATAGACCATGTTTGTACCAAATTTGAGCCAAAAACTCACACAGGAAGATAAATTTTTAGATGGGAAAAATTTGTAAAAATCTTGGAACTTAAACTGCCAGATTTTCTTCCTTTTCATTTTCAAACATTTTGCTCAACTAAAACAGCCCCAAATCGCTCAAGCGTTGACAGAAAAGATCTAGCAGCATTCCCTTATCAAATGGAAGCAAAAATGGTAGCAAGATTTGGATGAAAATGTTTCCAAAAGTAGGCAATCATCCGACAAAGTGCAAGAAGAAAATTTCCAGCTTTTAACCCAACTTTTAAAAACTTTTGACACACCAATTGAACTCATATTTGCAAAACATTTTACCAACACATGATGTAACATTTAAGCTTTCAAAATAACCAAGAAATCCATGAAAAGAGATCCAAACAAGGCTTGAAAAATAGCAAGGTAAACCCCGCAGTAGCCACAGTAAAATTCCAGCTTTGGTTCATCAATTTTCACATGCTTTTGTTAAACGTGTTGCTCATTTTTGCAAAGAGTCTAGCCCTCATCTTGACCATCATCTTAATACTGAATAGTCATGAAATAATGGTGTTAAAACAAGGCAAAATGACCCCAAAAGACAAGTGGCAGTTTTGAATATTCAAATTCCAGATTTTAAGCTTTCTTGGAAGAGATTTCAGTTTTAAGCAGTGTTCTTTGGAAAATCATAACTTGAGTTCTATAAGTCCAAAAATTACGAATATTATACCATTGGAAAATAACTTGATGAACTAAAACTCTCGAGAAGAAACTTATACAAGATTCAAATCGAAAACCAATCAAATTTCAGCTTAAAGCTGCGGTCATAGTGAAAAAGCACATCAGTCTTGATTTTCAGTCAAATTTGAAAATTTGTCAAAATTCACAGAAATTGAACTAGCCATTGAAATTTATACTGCTAAAAGAACTTAAAATCTAGTTTCAAATGCAACAAACAAAACTCAATTCGGACCTTCCTGTGCCAATTTACAACAGTTGTAAGTAGGCTGCATGACCAATTCTGATTTCCGGAAATTTCAGATTCCAAGAACAATTTTGAGACATTATTTGAGCAATGAAATGGTGCTAGAAAAATACCAAATTTTGCAGGTAACAATCTCAGTATGTAAGCTACGTTTTGACCAAATTTCATCTAAAAACTCACACGGAAAGGGAGTGATCAAAGCAGCCAAATACAGGGCAGCATGCATTTCCTTTCCTCTCGGTTTCCTCCTCTTCTTTCCTCTTTCATTTTTAGCAACTAAACACCACATAAACAACTCACACACACGCAATACATCATCAATAGCCCAAGTTCACATGTGGTGGGATTTCATAGAGCCCACATTCAACCAAATTCAACAATAAAATCTAATACAAAGAGCTATAAGCTTTCTTAGCTAAAGATTGAAACAAATGAGCAAAGCTCTTGGTGGTTAGCAAGATTACCTCAACTCAATCAAAGAGCTTAGTGAATGGAAGATGGAATAGCTCACCCAAGACCTCAACTTTCAAACTCAACAATCGGCTCCTCCTCTTCCTAGCTGGTCCGAAGCTTTCTCCAAGAAACTAGCATAAACCTCAAGCTCCTTGTTGGCTTCAATGGTGGGTTTTTTGTGTTGATGGCAAGAAAAGGAAGATGAAGAGAGAGGGGCGGCTGTTTTTGGAGGAAATTGGGGAAGAAATGAGAGAGGGAGAACCGGTTATGAGGAGAAGAAAGAAAGAAAATGAGTGGTTGTAATGGTTTTGACTTTTGGGGCTTTTGTGGAAAATTGGAAGAAATGAGAGGAAGTTGGGTGATTTGGCGTAAAGCCACTTTTGTCGCGTCGAGGTAAATTCACACGACGAAATATCACGATCTTGGTTTCTCTCATTTATATATCCCAAAAACATATTCTAACATTCGAAACTTATCTCTAGTAGTCGATCCTAGACCCGAGTGCAAAATTTAAACATTCAAACAGTTTAAATCGAGAATGTAATTTGAACGTGCAAAAATGCATTTTAAATCTTTTCGTGTCATTACAATTGATAAATGACATTACCATTGATAAATGACATTCAAATAATTCAAACTAAGTTAATAGAGTAATTTTATGAAAATATGAAAATTTTCAATTTTATAAATTAAATTGATGGTTAAACAAGGTTTTAAAATAAAAAGAAGTAACGTATGGCGTACTTGCAATTAAAATGATCTAAATCAATTATTCAGAAAAATAAATAATTAATTAATTGAATAAGTCGAATAAAATGAATTTTCAGGTCCTCACATTAGAACCATCTGCTAGTTGAATAATAAATTTGGTAATCT
The DNA here is from genome assembly GCA_013103745.1 of Gardenia jasminoides. Taxonomy (NCBI): domain Eukaryota; kingdom Viridiplantae; phylum Streptophyta; class Magnoliopsida; order Gentianales; family Rubiaceae; genus Gardenia; species Gardenia jasminoides. Next base: position 39,182,193 of record CM023103.1, read on the forward strand.
TTAAATGACCCAAATTCAAAGAAGAATATGTTGACAAGGGCATGATATTGATGGATGCTCTTAAATCTAACATAGTTTGTTTCATCTCAGCATTACTAATGACATAAAAAATAGTGAATATACATGTATCCTTGTACTTTAGAGGTAACTGCTTTTGAATTACCACAATGATATCTTTGTTGACGGTCAACTTTCCATTCTCCTTGAGTTTGCTCTTCATAGTACATAATTTCTTAAGGAATCTTACACACTTCGGAACTTGCTTAATCACCTCAAGTAATGGAATGTTGATTTTTAACTTGCGAAGGATATCAAGACATCCCGTTCTTCCTCATTCTTCTTTGAACTTGCTAGTCTACTAGGAAAGGATGGAAGAATAATAATACTAGATTTAGAAACATTAATTTGACATTTATCTTCCATTGATAAATCCTTTACTTCCTCCTTTGGCATGGGGTACTGAAATTTTGGCTCTTGTTCTTCTTGAGTGATTTGCTCCAACTCTATCTCACTTTTGAAAATCATTGGATTGACATTCTCTAAAGGATCTACTATAGGTTGAGATAGCACATTTTTTGAGTTCAGAGCTTGTAGGTCAGCTATAGATGTGGCTAGTTTTCCAATTCGGATCTCCAAACTTTGAATACTAGCTCAAGTTGATTACTGGAATCGTGCTATTTCATGCCAAAATTCTATCATCTCTTGCTGAAAATATGTCATTTCTTGTTGAAATTGTGCAGTTGAATCAGCCATTGACTTTACCATATTTTCTAAAAATGAACTTATATCAGGAATTGAATGATTTACTACTTATGGATGAATCGATTGTTGATATTGAACGAGGTGATACTGGTAGGGAACTTGATTTATTTGAACACCACAGTTTTAGTTAGGATATTCTTCACAACCCCAGCTGTCGATATATGAATACTGGTTATAACTCCTCTGAGGTACATCATGCATCCCTTTGCTAAATTAAACATGCACCTATGGATCTTCTCAAAGTAATAGGCACATGTTTGTAGAATGTGCCAATGAACGAAATCTACAAACTTTTATCGCTTGCACATTCCTCTCTAACTGGTGAACCAAAGAACCCAAATCCAGAAATGTCCCATCCAGACCAAAAACACCAGTGATTGCTACTTTCAACTATTTTTGCAAAAAAGATTGGATCACATAAAATTTGTGAACAATAAAAATAATAAATTAAAAAAATATATGTAAAAATTAATAATAATAAAAAAGGTTAACACTGTTTCCCAGCAACGACGTAAAATTTTTTTATCATTTGTCACTAGTGCCAAAAATTAATTACTAAATTCCTAAAACTATAGTAGTGGGAGTCCAGGTCGTACCCACAGGGAATAGTGAAACCTTCAATTTCCTTGTTAAAATAAAAGAAAGTAAATTCAAATAATTAAAACTATAACTAAACTAAAGCAATAATAATAGAAAATAAAAAGAATAAGTAATGAGCCAAACCAAGGATATGAAGTTCTTTATTTTGATTGATCATCAACACCTCTTCCTTCTTTTCTCCTTGTTTGGCCGACCCTCTTGGCTGTCTTTTAGCTAGGAGATTAAGTCCCTTAGATATTTATTTAGTTTGGTCAAAATTGGGTCCAAGTCCAAGTCAACTATCTCAAGCCAATTCAACCTAGCAACTTAAGTTGGTTTGCACTCTTGCCCAAATGATTTCTTTTCCTATCAATTTTCTCCATAAACCATTAATTCAACTTAAGCTACTAATGCTTAATCTCACCTACTTAGGCCACTAATCACCCAAGTACCGTAATTAACTCTCATGAGCATGCACAATCACACATAAAAGTTATGAAATAACAAACTTGTGATTTTTACATATACTTAAGGTTTTGAGAAAACATATTAGGATTTGTGCATTTAGGGTTTAATATACAACTAGGGTCTAAACAAATTAGGGTCTTAATATACAATTTAGGGTTTTTAAAATCCAATTAGGGTTTCCAAAATAACTTTTGTCATTTAAAGGACACAAATCAATAGTTATTATAAATAATTAGGGTGAGAAAATAGGGAATAAACCGGGTCCTCACAAAATGGGTCAAAATGATTCAATCTATTTATACCCATTTAGGACTCATTTGAATCTCTACTTATTATTTTTTTATTTTTTCACATTTATTTGACAATAAATAAAAATATTGTTATTAGATTGGTAAGAAATTCTGATTTATCTGCTTAAACCCATTAAAAATTTGGTTTAAATGTATATTTACTTTTAAATGGGCATAATTGGGTGATGCAAGTCAATTCATTAACTACCAATTAAACAGGTATAATTTCATATCTATTTAAACCCATTTAAAATTCATTGCATATCCAATTCCACTTATTAGTATGGTCGATTTAGATGGATACATATAATTAGGCTGTGGTTGATACCACAAAGAAGAAAGTGTGGATAGTTTGCTACAAAATAGGTGGGATGCGTGTAACTTACATATATATATATATATATATATATATATATATAACAAACTAAAAGCGGTAAGTTGAAAAATTGAATAGGTGTGGCAGGGTCAAAATTTTTTGGGGGTACGCCATCGTTTGGCTTCTTCTTTTCTCTATATACACAATTAATATGAGGGCCTCAAAAATTTAAATTTATTTCTAAAATGTATAATAATATTTATATTGAGTTTATTTATTGAAATATTAGTGAAAATATGTTTAAAGTGATTATTTCTCAATTTAGAGAATTTTATACGAATTGTTTGCTGGTGTGTGGTTTTGGCCAAAATTTAACGCTAAAATTGTCCATGCGTGAATAGTGATTTGACTTGAAACCGAAATATGTAGTGATATTTTGAAAATATTATTTAGGTGAGACAGTTGTGGGATGAAAGAAACCAGTGTAAGTTAGACTGCATGACATAAAGTGCCAAAAAGCACTTTTTCCCCTAAAACTAGGAAAAGCACTTTTTGGTATTAAAAAGGCTTGACTTTCTTGCAACCTTCTCATTTCATTTTCAGCTGCACTTTGAGGAGTTAGAGAGAGAAGGGAGCCGAGAGAGAGAGCAAGAAAGAGAGAGAGATTTTTCTTCCAAGTTCTTCCATCCTTGATTGAATCTTCTTGGAGATTAAAAACACCATCAACCACCATCATCTTCTTCCTTCCTAGCAACCGAGAGGAGAGAGAGAAGAAGCTTTGGGCAAATTCTTGAAGAAAACAAGAGGTAAGTTGAGGTTGATCTTCCATTTTCTTTTCTTCCCACAAGAACTTGACTCCATGAAACTTGAATGATGGATTGTGGGCTTGATTTCTTCCTTCCCATTTCAGCCGAACCAAGGAGAGAGGAGAGAGTGTGAGGTCCGAATTTTTGAAGGAAAGGAAAGGAAAAGAAAAGCTACAATGATTGTTTAAAAACTTGAGATCGAGCTTGGGCTTGCATTTGGAGGCGAATTTATCAACAAATCTTGAAGATCTTGGGCTAGGATCGAGGGTCTTGGAAGTCATCAAGCTTGGAGGCTACTTTCTTGAAAGAAAGCTCGAGGGATTTCATTGGATCTTGCTGATCTCGCTGGATCTTGATAGATCCGAGGTATCGAATCTTGTAGATCTAGCTTTATTAGCTGATTAGTGTAGATCCGTGGTTTATATTGATAAAATGATCTCATCTGAAAATGAAGTTGGGCTCTTGAAATCCCAATCTAGGTAGCGGACTTGAGGTGGCCTCTAGGTAGCGGACTTGAGGACCTGATTGGGAATTTGATTGTTATTTGTGAACTTGCTTTGATATGGTTAGAAATTAGGGTTTTCAGTTATTGAAAAGTTGAAGGAAAATGCATGTTATGGCCAAACCCATGCTTGGTGATTTCAATGTTTGATTTTGGAATGTCGTGAATGTTCTCGAAGGGTTTTCCTTTTTGAGAAAAACATGTATGTTGTTTAAATTGTGAGTGAGTGTTTGGATTTTAAAAGGGTAAAAAGTGTAGTTTTCATGAAATTTGAGTGAAAAGTGCTATTTGACTGAATTTGAAGGTTTTACGGTATTTTGGCTAAATTTTGGGGATTTTGAATATAATGGCTTGATATGAAGCGTTTTATGTCAAAATGGAAGTTTCAGCCAAAAATGAATGTCGAACGTGTTGTGTAAGAAGTGATTTTGAGGTGTGAGTCCTCACTTAAATGTTTTGTGAAAAAGAACGTGCTTGTAGTGCCAATGAGTATGTCAGTGAGATGTTTCCTTTTGAAATGATATAGTGATTTTCCAAGGGGATTTATTTGGAACTTTGAACTATGTGAAATGAAGGCTTTTCCTCGAGAGAGTTTTAGAAAATTATAGTTTGAAATGAAAAGTGGAAGTGAATTGTGATTAGTGAATGAAAAAGAATGAATTGAATCTCATTGATTGTTTTAAATTATTTTAGGAAGTGTGCAAGGCGGTGATTTTGAACCCTACGTGGAAACTGAACCTTACTTCGGTGAGTTTCCATGCTTGTTTCGTGTTTACGTGCAAATGTTTGTAAATGAATGCAATGAAGTGATTGTTATGTGAAAATTGATCTTTGAACCCTCTGATGGGGATGGTGTGTATTTTATCGCACCTACTCCATTTGAGTAAGAGTGATTGTGAAAGTGACTTGAAGTAATTGATTGCAAAGTGCTTTAAAGTGTATTATAGTGATTGCATGTGTTTGGAAAGGTCAGGAAATCCCTGAGACCTATAGGTGAACCTGTCGACTCGAACCAGAGGCTAGGCCTAGGTCGAGGAGAAAGGGAAGAGCCATAGGGTTACCTAAATGTCACAAAGCACAGTGACTCAGATCAGTGATATATGCTCGGAACTTGGTTTTTGAACCAGTCTCCAAAAGAGCAATAACCCAGTGAAGTGAATTGAAAATGTACTCTAGACTTGGCGTATGGACTTGTCCCTAATGGAGAGTACTCATATAAAGTGAAGTGTTTTAAAGTGAAATGTTTTAAAGTGAAGTGAAAAGTGTTTTGGCTTGCGGGCCTGGTGGAGGTTTGGAGGAGTAAGGAGAAAGAGAAGTTCTACATGGTAATAGTGACAGTTGACGGAGTGTCAACTACCTGGTTCGTGGTTCGTGGACAAACATCGTGGAATTTGGCCCCTGAGGGCCCCCATATCTTACATTGTATTGTTAATTGCTTTTCTATCTGTTTATATTCCAAGTGTTCTTGTGAAGTGAAATTGTTTATGTGTTAAGTCACTTGCATGTTTTTGGGAACTCACGGGCTTTTTAGCTCATCCTTTCCATTTGTTTTCCTTAGCAGGAAATGAGCAATCAAGTGGTGGTGCCAACCCTTGAGATTAGGGCTTTCATATGTTTTGATATGTATTTTGGAGAATTATGAATATTGCCCCTTTTGTGGACTCTTGTATAATGGAATTATGTATTATTGAATTGTAACTTGGATGTTGTGTAATCGTAAGATGTTGTATCCTTCATTATTGTATCCAGGGTTTTAGTTCGTTAAGTTATATTAAACAAGTGAGTGAATGAGTTCTGGCGAGAGCTGGGCAGGCGGTCCGCCGACCCCTTTGGTTCGCCTTAGGGGAATGTGGGGTCGTCACAATTAACACTTTACCAAACCCTTAGAAAATTTACATCTCTTCTATCTCATTTGACCTTCACACTTCGCCAAAATTCTCCCTCCTTCTATCATTCTTGTGACAGCCCCACTTTCCCCTAAGGCTAACCAAAGGGTTGGCGGGCTGCCTGCCTAACTCTCAACAGGACTCAAACATTCGAAAGTACTAACTCTAAAGGATAAATTCTAAAATCCACATTAGAAGAGAGAAAGGAAACTATAAAATTGACATTTAATCTTAGAATACAAACGTTAACTCAAAAGCACTTAAAGCCTCGAGCCATAGTCTAATACATTCACATGAGTTAAAATATACAAAACCAAAAGAATATACAATCCATTCTTCCACACTCGCGACAAAAAGACCAAAAGCAGGTACTAAACCTATCTAGGTCTCTGGATTCTCGTCACCTGTTAAGGAAAAACAAAATGGGAACGGGAGTGAGCTAAAAGCTCGTGAATTTCCAAAAGATCAATCACAGGCATAAAGTAGGATAAATAATATTTTTAAAACAAGTAAAGTAAATACAAAACACACAAGTAGGATACGGGAGCTCTCAGGAGCTCAGGTCCACTTCGCACATTCAATTCACGTAGCCGACACTCCATCGACTTTCCAATCCAAATAAACGACTCTTTACAACCATTTCCTTCCACCGAACATCCCCCTTTACCGGGCCCGCAATCCACACACTTAACACTTACTACTCAAGGGATGCGGCCAAGAGTAGTCTTATAAACACTTTCTCCACAAGTATATATATTCATGCAAAACAATTAGGTCACCTACTCTACTTAAAAGAGAGCAATAAAGTATACTCTCCTTAAGTGAGCGGTTCAACAATTTCAATTTCACGTATTTAACACATTCACGCAAAGCATTTAATTAAAGCAAATAACATGCATTGGAAACTCACCAACAAAGTAGGGTCCGGAGTCCAAGTTTTGATCACTTTGCAAATCAGCACCACTCCCTAAAATAATTAAAGAGCAATAGAAATAAGTTTTCTAGTTCATCGACTAAATCTAGTTCAAGAAAGAATAAGTTCGATAAACATCCAATTTGAGCAGAATTTTTTGAAAAATCGTAACTTGAGTTGTATAAGTCCAAATTTCACAAGGTTGGTACCGTTGGAAATATCATTTAAAGTTCTAAAACTTTGTAGAAGGCACCATGATGAAATTCCAGACAAACACTGCCCAGATTTTCGTTTGAAATTCGGCTATAGTGAAAAACAGGACAGCACAGGTTGGTTTTCCAGCAAACTTTGGAAATTCACCAAAAATTGTAGGAAATGAATTGGCCTCGTAAATTTACACAGTTTAAATCCCTATGTATCTAGTTTCAGATTCCACTAACAACACTCGATTCTGACTCTCGAGTAAGAAATTATAACTATCCAAACAGGGCAGGTTCAAAATTCTGCTATTTCTGAAATTCCAGATTTACAGGGCAGATTTTAAGCCTCAAATGAGTGACGAATTCTCACTCAAAAATCCATAAATTTGGTACACTAACTCTACTATATATAGGTTCTGTCCTCACCAAAATTTAGCCAAAAAATCTCACGGGAGGATAGTGTTCTTAATGCTCAAAGTGTACTCAGCAAATTTGATCCAAACCTACGAAGTTTTAGTCTTCTTCATGTAACCTCCTCTAACACATCTTAATCACCACCAATTGTCCTAATCTTTGGAACCAAGATAGTATTAACCTTCCTAAGCCTGATGGTGGTCAAAAATGATGAAAGCTTTTATCAATTTTTAGCACTAAACAGCCCAACAATTTCGGACAGCAAGCTACTCCAAATTCCAGATTTTGGTTCCAATTTAACAACCATTATTGCAACAACTTTTAGAGGGATTTTTGTGGGAAAAATTAACATCTCAAACCTCAAATTTTAAGCATTAAAAATCAGCCCCTAACCCTACAAAAATGAAGCCACAAAATTAAGGGAAAAACAGCAAATTTCAACCCTAATTTCTCTCTCTTCTTCACGGTTTTCCTTGAGGTTTTTTTCTTCCAACTTTCAACCAACAAATTCCATCATATGCACACACATTTCATCATTTAACATACTAGTAAACAAATTCACATATATTGTGGGAATTACAAGAGCCCACATATCATCCATAATCAACAAATGCACTTTTAAAGAAGCTTAGTAACTTGAAATTCGAAAACCAACACAAGTCAAGGTTCTAATAACCCATCAACATCCCAATCCTAATTTCATGTTTGAAAATGTAAGAAATGGACAAAGGTGAGAGTTTTAAGGGTTTACCTCCACCAAGTAGTTAGCAAAAACACCCAAGAATCCTAGCTTTAACCACCCAAAAACTTCCTCCTCAAAGTTCTTCACTAAAGCTTCAAGCTTGAGCCAAGTTAATTGCAAGATTGTGGTTGATTTTGGGAGAGAAATGGAAGATGAAAATGATGAAATTTCTAAGGGAAGAGAGGGGAGAGGGAGTCGGCCAAGAGAGAGAGGAAAGAGTGATGTTTTGTGTGGTAATTTGGTGAATAAATGAAAGGAATTAAAGACAAGACTTAAAGCCCAAATTTAGGGGTCAAAGTCCAACTTGAAATAGTAGTTTTGCTAGCAATTTTGGAGGAAAAAATAATTAGCTCTCTTGGCTGCAAATTAAGGAATAATCTCGACTAAGAGGGGGAGAAGAAAAGGAAAAATTGAAGTGAATTGGAGGAAATTAAATGGATAAACAATCACAAGATCAAAATCCTAATTTTCAGGAAATTTGTCCAACTCGGTTCTAAGATTTCAAAACCCTACTTAATCTCACCTTTCATAATTCACTTCTAGTCCCTTGATTGTATTCTTAACCTACGAGTGATCATCCTTACACTCCATCGCTACTTCACTCACTGCCCGAATTTTTACCTCGAAAAATGTGTTTTCTCATTTTCTCTCTAATTGATAGTAAAAGGGCAAATTTTGAAAAGGTAAACGGAATTTTGAAAATCTACGAGGAAATAAGTGTGAAATAAAATTGGGTCACACAAAAAATAAAATTGAATTTCCATTTAAATTTCCTGAAAGAAAACATGTTTGAGTACGACATTAAAATAATCAAACGAATTAATGATAATATTAACAATATTTAAAATAATAAATATTAACAATATTAAAATTAAATTTTGAGGCCCTCACATCCTTCCCTCCTTAAAAGAATTTTGTCCTCAAAATTCTCACCTTATTAGACAAATAATTTTGGATACTTTTTCTGCATTTCTTCTTCCACTTCCCAAGTCGCCTCCTCAACGTCATGATTTTTCCATAGGAGCTTAACCAAAGGAATTTTCTTCGTCCTCAAGTCCTTTACTTCCCGATTGAGAATCTTCACAGGCCTTTCCTCATAGGAGAGTGTTTCATCCATCTCAATCTCATCTAATTGCAGCACATGACTCGGGTCTGGGTGATATTTCTTGAGCATCGAGATATGAAAGACGTTATGAATTTTTGACTTGCTAGCGGGTAAATCCAACTGATAAGCCACTTTTCCAATCCGTTTGAGAATCTCAAATGGTCCAATGTACCTCGGCTTCAATTTCTTTCCTTTCTTAGATACTACCCCACTCTTCACTGATTTGACCCGCAAGAAGACCTTATCACCAACCTCGAATTCCAAGTCTTTCCTTCTATTATCTGCGTAGCTCTTTTGGCGACTTTGAGCTGTTAGAAGCCTTTCTCTAACCAACTTCACTTTCTCATAGGCTTCCTCAATCCAAGGTATAGCAGTTGGGTTAAGAACCTTTTTCTCACCCACTTCATCCCAATGAATCGGTGATCGACATCTTCTTCCATAGAGTGCCTCATAGGGTGCCATTTGAATCGAGGCATGATAACTATTATTGTACACAAACTCGACCAGTGTCATGTACTGGCTCCAACTTTCTCCAAAATCCATTATACAAGATCTTAACATGTCCTCAAGAGTCTGAATTGTCCTGTCAGACTAGCCATATGTTTGAGGGTGATAGGCTGTACTCATCTTCAACTTAGTTCCCAAGGTCTCTTGCAACTTCCGCCAAAATCTCGAAACAAACCTAGGGTCTCGATCGGAGACAATACTTACTGGAATTCCATGCAACCTTACTATCTCATCCAAATAAAGTTTGGCCAATTTCCCCAAAAGATACCTCATATTCACTGGTAGAAAATGTAAAGATTTAGTGAATCGGTCCACTACTACCCAAATGGCGTCGTGTCCTTTTTGACTCCTCAGCAGACCAGTGACAAAATCAATAGTAATGTGTTCCCACTTTCATTCGGGAATTTCTAAAGGTTGTAAGAGTCCTGAAGATTTTTGATGCTCAGCCTTAACCTGTTGACAAGTAAGACATGTCTGCATATACTTGGTTACATCTTTCTTCAAACCATCCCACCAGTACAACCCTTTTAGATCTTGATACATTTTATTACTCCCAGGATGGATGGTATACTTGGACCGATGTGCCTCTTCCAAAATCTCTTTTTTTAATACTTCATTATTTGGCACTACTATCTTTTCTCGGAACCTCAATACACCCTCTGGCCCTATTTTAAGGTCTCAAGCTTCCCCTTTCTGTACTCTCTCCAGAAATTTCTGCACTACGGGATCTTTTGACTGTACTTCGTTGATCCGTTCCAACAATGGGGACCTTAGTTCCACATTCCCAAAAATAACATTTTTCGTCCTTAAGCAAGGTTTCCACTCGCTCACTTGTTCCAACATTTCCCATTCTTTCACTATTAACCCCGCTACTTGAGCCTTGCAACTTAACGCATCAGCCACGACATTTGCCTTTCCAAGATGATACTTTATTGAGAAATCATAGTCTTCTAAGGACTCTACCCATCTTCTTTGCCTCAAGTTCAATTCCTTTTGAGAGAACAAATATTTCAAACTCTTGTGATCCGTGAATACCTCAAAAGTTACCCTATATAAATAGTGCCTCCACTACTTCAGAGCAAAGATAACCGCTGCCAATTCTAGATCATGAGTTGGGTAGTTCTGTTCATAAGGTTTCAACTTCCTAGAGGTATAGGCTATGACTTTTCCATTTTGCATCAAAACACAACCTAACCCATCCTTAGAGGCATCTGAATACACCACAAATCCTTCTTTGCCATCAGGTAAGGTTAAAATCGGAGCCTCAGTCAACCGCTTCTTCAACTCATGAAACCTCTCCTCACACTTAGGGCTCCAAACAAACTTCCCATGTTTCTTAGTCAAGTTCGTCAAAGGCCTAGTAATTCTTGAGAAATCCTGAATAAACAGACGATAGTAACTAGCCAACCCTAAGAAACTTCTAACCTCGGTCGGGTTCTCAGGCCGTTTCCAAAAAGTAATAGCTTCCACTTTAGCTAGGTCAACTGCAATCCCGTCCTTGAAAATTCTATGCCCTAGAAAAGATACATTCTCTGACCAAAATTCACACTTACTGAACTTTGCAAATAACTTGTGCTCTCGGAGGATTTGTAATACAATTCTCAAGTGTTGGGCATGGTCCTCTTGGGTTTTAGAATACACTAGTATGTCATCAATGAAGATCACGACAAATTGATCCAAGTAGGGCTTAAATACTCGTTGCATCAAATCCATGAATGCAGCCGGAGCATTAGTCAACCCAAAGGGCATCACTACAAACTCAAAGTGCCCGTATCTCGAATTAAAAGCTGTTTTTGGTACATCCTCTTTTCTAATCCTCAACTGGTAGTACCCCTGCCTGAGATCTAACTTAAAGAATACCATTGACCCTTGCAACTAATCAAATAACTCATCGATGAGTGGTAAGGGATACTTGTTCTTGATTGTCACATTATTCAACCCTCAATAATCTATACATAGCCTCAGGCTACCATCTTTCTTTTTAACGAACAAAACCGGTGCTCCCCACGGAGAATCACTTTCCCTAATGAATCCCCATTCGAAAAGGTCTTGTATCTGTATCTTCAACTCTTTAAGCTCTGTCAGAGCCATTCTATAGGGAGTCTTAGAAATTGGCGCCGTCCCAGGCACCAGGTCAATCTTAAACTCTATTGCCCGCTCAGGGGGCAAAGATTCCAACTCCTTGGGAAATATATCAGGAAAATTCTTAACAATCAGTACATCTTCCAATTTCACCTTATCATTCGGAGGGTTTACAAGAAAAGTCAAATACCCTTGAACCCCTTTACTCAGAAGTTTTCTAGCCCTAATCCCAGAAATGAGAGCTGATGAAACTAATCTTCCCTTAATATCCAATCTCAAAGTTGCTTCTCCCGGAATACAAAATTCCACTACTTTCAACCTACAGTCCACTTTGGCATGATGTTTAGCTAAGCAATCCATCCCAATAATCACATCATATCCTTTAATATCCAGGCTCACCAAGTCAACCATCAATTGTCTCTCTCCAATCCACACTTCACAATCTTTATACACCAAACTGGTAATTAGACTTTTATCCCCCGTTGGTGTTCTAACCTTTAGGTCAAAGGGCAACCTAATAGGTTTTATGTCTATACCACAGATAAATGCAGGATTAACAAATGAATGCGATGCACCATGATCAATTAAAACTCTAGCTAAGTAGTGGAAGATGGGAATAGTACCTTCGATCACTTCTGTCGATTCAGGCACCTCTTGTTGATCCAGGGCATAAACTCGAGGTGGCACTCTCGTCCTATTCCCTACCGCACTAGCTTGGCTCTGGTTCGACCTCTGGGTCCCACCTCGCTCTTGGAGTTGGGGACAGGCAGATATCTAATGTTCAGAACTACCACACTTCAAGCACTTTCCTTGTTTCTTCTAGCATTCATTGGCGGTGTGGTTTGATCTCCCACAGAAACCACATGTAAGACCGGAGTTCGAGGCCTGGCTCCCCTGTGGAGCACTCCTTGCAGGTCCTCTACCACTGACAGACCCTCAGGACATCCCTCTTGGAAAAAGGCCCCTCTTGAAGTTCCCGAGGCGCTAGCCCCACTCAAACCTCTCCCAAACTTGGAAGACGGAGCACTTGAATCCATAGACCCCTGACTACTAGAAGGGACGCTCCTTTTCCTAGCGTGAAAGGTCTTTAGCTGAGCCTTTGCAGTCTCGATCCTTTAGGCTTTTTCAATAGCCTCACTGAAACTATTAATTTGGGCCGCCGCTAGCCCTTCTTGAATCTCCAAATTCAACCCCTGACAAAGCTGCTTCAATTTTCTTGTCTGGCCACCAACTGAGCAAACCTAGACAACTTAGTGAACTCGTGGCTCATAGTTCATGGACTAGAAAACCTTTGTCAAGACTTAATAAAATCATCCTCCCTCTTTTCTTGAACCAAGGGAGGGAGAAATTTAGCAAAGAACTCCCGAGTGAAGTTCTCCTAGGTTCGAGGGATCTGATCCCTATCCCACTTTGCCCTAATCATGTTCCACCATGATTGAGCTGGCCCTCGAACTCCAAAGCTGCAAAAGACACCGCCTCCTGTATGGTTCAAAGTACCAAAAAATATCTGGATAATGATCCAGCCAACCCCGCCTCTCAATCGGGTTCCCAAAGAACTTAGGGTGAACTTTAAAAATGTTCTAGAGCCCTGCCACCCTCGTGGCCCCTGTTGATTATGGACCCCATATCCACCGCACAGCCAACCCGTCATCTGATTTATGCTTGCCACTTGTTCTCCCAAGTCTACTCCCCATCCTTGACCTTATTCTCACACCCTCTGGTCGCCACATTTTGGGGTTGCCTTGCCCCACCCACGCCCTCGTCCTCGACCTCTACCTCGGTCTCGGCCTCGTCTACCATCCATAATCTTTATAGAAGATAGAAAATTTTTAAACGGAGATACGAAAATGAAATATAATAAATTAAAATAGAATAAAATAAAACAACACAAAATAAAATAAGCAATTGACAAATTAAATTTTGGAACTAACGAGAGAATTTTCTAGAACCGACCAAATTTCCATACATATATATACCGAGAGAGTCAAGTACATCACGGTGGCATGTTTATTACAAAAGAACACATAAAAGTCGCTTTCATGGCCATTTCACTACACAAAATACAATAGTGAAAGCGGTAAATAAACATGCACCCACAGAGACGAGAATCACCCTAGTGGTTTCTCTTTACAAAAGGGGGTTAATAAAACCTAATTCCTTAGTACAACTACCCTAATCCTCCGCAGGACCACCAGAAGGGGTCTCCTCGGACGGATCCTCCTCAACCGGCTCAACCTCCTCAGAGGGGTCCTCCTCATCCGACACGTACTCAAAAGGCTCCTCCTCAGAAGAATCCTCCTCTAAAGGCTCCTCAACAAATGCACTCAGATTCACCTGCAAGCCACCCTCATCGACCAAAGTAGCAGGCCGCTACATAATCCTCGCAGCTCGGTCCCTGACCCTCACTCCTAGTCGGGCTCAACCTTGAACCCGATCAGATGACCCTAACCTTCAAGGCCATCTCAACCCAACCTCTAGTGCTCAACCTGAAGTCTCTAATCCGGCCCTGACGATATGTCAGGACATCCTCCATCCCCGCAACCTCCTCTCAAAGAGTCCTATTAGCATCCATCAATTCTTGACGCTCGTTATCCAGAGATAACACCACGGCATTCGGGTAGGTGTACCTCATCCTACATGCACAACTAGGGGCCCCACGGCATGGAGTATATTGGAGCCAGACTCCACTACCCCTCACTTTATATCGAATAGGCCTAATTGGCGGCTCGTGTCCATTAGCTCCCTGTCCACTAGCTCCGAGAACGCCATTGCCACTCTCCATACCTACAGATAATTCACAACTTAAATTTAGAAACTTAAAGCTATCAACTTTACTAAAATATCAAACTTAAAGTACAAGAAACCATTCTAATAAGGACTTTAAAACTTTCCTTATAAACCTCTAATCTAGGCTTTGATACCACCTGTGACAGCCCCACTTCCCCCTAAGGCTAACCAAAGCGTTGGCGGGCTGCCTGCCTAACTCTCGCCAGGATTCAAACATTCGAAAGTACTAACTCTAAAGGATAAATTCTAAAATCCACATTAGAAGAGAGAAAGGAAACTATAAAATTGACATTTAAACTTAGAATACAAACGTTAACTCGAAAGCACTTAAAGTCTCAAGCCATAGTCTAATACATTCCCATGAGTTAAAATATACAAAACCAAAAGAATATACAATCCATTCTTCCACACTCGGGACAAAAAGACTAAAAGCAGGTACTAGACCTATATAGATCTCTGGATTCTCATCACCTGTTAAGGAAAAACAAAATGGGAACAGGGGTGAGTTAAAAACTCGTGAATTTCTAAAAGATCATACATAGGCATAAAGTAGGATAAATAACATTTTTAAAACAAGTAAAGTAAATACAAAACACACAAGTAGGATACGGGAGCTCTCAGGAGCTCAGATCCACTTCGCACGTTCAATTCACGTAGTTGACGCTCCGTCGACTTTCCAATCCAAGTAGACGATTCTTTACAACCATTTCCTTCCACCGAATATCCCCCTTTACCGGACCCGCAATCCAAACACTTAACACTTACTACTCAAGGGATGAGGCCAAGAGTAGTCTTATCAACACTTTCTCCACAAGTCCATATACTCATGCAAAATAACTAGGTCACCTACTCTACTTAAAAGAGAGCAATAAAGTATACTCTCCTAAAGTGAGTGGTTCAACAATTTCAATTTCACATATTTAACACGTTCACGCAAAGCATTTAATTAAAGCAAATAACATGCATTGGAAACTCACCTACAAAGTAGGGTTCAGAGTCCAAGTTTTGATCACTTTGCAAATCAGCACCACTCCCTAAAATAATTAAAGAGCAATGGAAATAAGTTTTCTAGTTCATCGACTAAATCTAGTTCAAGAAAGAATAAGTTCGATAAACATCCAATTTGAGTAGAATTCTTTGAAAAATCGTAACTTGAGTTGTATAAGTCCAAATTTCATAAGGTTGATACCGTTGGAAACCTCATTTCATGTTCTAAAACTTTGTGGAAGACACCATGATGAAATTCCAGACAAAAACTGCCCACATTTTCATTTGAAATTCTGCTATAGTGGAAAACAGGATAGCACAGGTTGGTTTTCCAGCAAACTTTGGAAATTCACCAAAAATTTTAGAAAATTAATTGGCCTATGAAATTTACACAGTTTAAAACTCTATGTATCTAGTTTCAAACACCACCAATGACACTTGATTCTGACTCTCGACTAAGAAATTATAACTGTCCAAACAGTGCAGGTTCAAAATTCTGCATTTTCTGAAATTCCAGATTTGCAGGGCAGCTTTTAAGCCTCAAATTAGTGACGAATTCTCACTCAAAAATCACCGAATTTGGTACAATGACTCTACTATATATATAGGTTCTGTCCTCAACAAAATTTAGCCAAAAACTCTCACAGGAAGACAGTGTTCTTAACGCTCAAAGTGTACTCAGCAAATTTGATCCAAACCTGCGAAGTTTTAGTCTTCTTCATGTAACCTCCTCTAACACATCTTAATCACCTCCAATTGTCTTAATCTTTGGAACCAAGATATTTTTAACCTTTCTAAGCCTGATGGTGGTCAAAAATGATGAAAGCTTTTATCAATTTTTAGCACTAAACAGCCCAACAATTTCGGACAGCAAGCTACTCCAAATTCCAGATTTTGGTTCCAATTTAACAACCATTATTGCAACAACTTTTAGAGGGATTTTTGTGGGAAAAATTAACATCTCAAACCTCAAATTTTAAGCATTAAAAATCAGCCCCTAAACCTACAAAAATGAAGCCACAAAATTAAGGGAAAAACAGCAAATTTCAACCCTAATTTCTCTCTCTTCTTCACGGTTTTCCTTGAGGTTTTTTTCTTCCAACTTTCAACCAACAAATTCCATCATATGCACACACATTTCATCATTTAACATACTAGTAAACAAATTCACATATATTGTGGGAATTACAAGAGCCCACATATCATCCATAATCAACAAATGCACTTTTAAAGAAGCTTAGTAACTTGAAATTCGAAAACCAACACAAGTCAAGGTTCTAATAACCCATCAACATCCCAATCCTAATTTCATGTTTGAAAATGTAAGAAATGGACAAAGGTGAGAGTTTTAAGGGTTTACCTCCACCAAGTAGTTAGCAAAAACACCCAAGAATCCTAGCTTTAACCACCCAAAAACTTCCTCCTCAAAGTTCTTCACAAAAGCTTCAAGCTTGAGCCAAGTTAATTGCAAGATTGTGGTTGATTTTGGGAGAGAAATGGAAGATGAAAATGATGAAATTTCTAAGGGAAGAGAGGGGAGAGGGAGTCGGCCAAGAGAGAGAGGAAAGAGTGATGTTTTGTGTGGTAATTTGGTGAATAAATGAAAGGAATTCAAGACAAGACTTAAAGCCCAAATTTAGGGATCAAAGTCCAACTTGAAATAGTAGTTTTACTAGCAATTTTGGAGGGAAAAATAATTAGCTCTCTTGACTGCAAATTAAGGAATAATCTCGGCTAAGAGTGGGAGAAGAAAAGGAAAAATTGAAGTGAATTGGAGGAAATTAAATGGATAAACAATCGCAAGATCAAAATCTTGATTTTCGGGAAATTTGTCCAACTCAGTTCTAAGGTTTCAAAACCCTACTTAATCTCACCTTTAAAAATTCACTTCTAGTCCCTTGATTGAATTCTTAACCTACGAGTGATCATCCTTACACTCCATCGCTACTTCACTCACTGCTCGAATTTTTACCTCAAAAAATGTGTTTTCTCATTTTCTCTCTAATTGATATTAAAAGGGCAAATTTTGAAAAGGTAAACTGAATTTTGAAAATCTACGAGGAAATAAGTCTGAAATAAAATTGGGTCACCCAAAAACTAAAATTGAATTTCCTTTTAAATTTCCTGAAAGAAAACATGTTTGAGTACGACATTAAAATAATCAAACGAATTAATGATAATATTAATAATATTTAAAATAATAAATTTTGAGCCCCTCACAATTCTCCTCGACTAAATTCATCCTACACCTCTCCGTTTTTTTATCTCCTCTTTTCTATCCATTTGTTTTCCTTTTGCATAGACCTGTGGGTTTCCCTGAGAGCTTTCCAATCAATGATAGATAGTAAAGATCGATAGTAAGTTCTTAAACAGAGTTGTTATTTTCTTGCCAGTTTTTTGTTCCTTTTTTGTTCCTGTACTTTTTCTTCAATTAAACAATTGCAAGTTGAATTTTTTAAAATTGAAAGCTTCTATTGTGGATTTCTAGTGGATTGGAATAAAAGGTATCTTAGTTGGGGCAGATAAAGGATCTTTGTGGTATGAAAGTGCTTGTATCTTTCAAATCTAATATTTCAGGTATTTTCATCCCCTTTTTGTAAAGATAGAATACTTCCCTCCAATCTTGATTTTCCCCTGCTTTCTCGTATTCCTCCATCTCCTCCCTCTATTGATTCCAATCTTGTTCTTGCATCCCTCTCTTTGTTCTATTGTACTTACCCCTCTCTAAGTTCCAAGACCCCAGTGTGTTATTTAAGATTTTGAATAATCAACATAGGTGATGACTTGCTGTATGTTTTAGGGCTTATTCTGTAGTGATTTTATTGATCTTATGGGTGTTTTGTGATAATGGATTTTGTTAAAACTAAGGGTTTATTTCTCTGACTTTTTTGTCTTGTTGGTGATTTGGAGTAACGATGTAGGAGCTTTTTGTTGGTTTTTGGACTGGTCTGTGGTGTTTTATCATAATCTATTTCTTGTATTTGAGTTTTTTTGGACTGAAAGTCATGGGCTTTTTGTCAAGCTAAGTCTAATTCATGCATTATATACGACAATTTTATCAGTAGAAATTAACTTATTGTTGTCTTGAATGTTTGTACAAGTTTTTAATGCCATCCATCCCTTTTGCTTTTTGATGATGACTAAATATTTTATACAGTTCTTGATTACGATTGTAGTTCTATAATATAGTTTCAAGGGGCTTTTGTTTTATCTTCTTTCACTATCTTCTTTCACTACATTTGCCTCGAGTGAAAAAATTGGGTAGAAAGAAGAAGGATTGAAAATAAGGGATCTCATTGGCTATTTGCACCATTTCTTTCAAGGGAAAAAGTGGTCACATCTCCATTTTTCATAATACGGAATTGCAATCTGCACAAGCGAAGGTAAAAATGCTCTCATTTGTGTTGGGCCTTAAGAGTCAAGATAATATATGTTCTTAATTTCTCTTAAGCTTCAAACTATTGTCTTGCTATAAAATCTGATTCTTATTTCAAAATCTATTGAGTGCATTCCTTGTATGCTTATATTTAACTAGCAGCCTATAGAATTAAATTACTATTAGTTGTATCATTAAGTTAAAAAATTAGCAAGATATAAACTTCTAATATAGAAATATCATGCCATGTGATTCTGGTGAATGGATCTTGTAGACAGCTTGTTGGTTTATGGATATTTTGGTGTACTTCATAGCCTTGCATGATTATTTAGCGTTTACTTCAATCTACATTATCAGTGCTTCTGAGTATGTTTTACTTTTGAATTTTAATTTTTACTTTAAGAGTTAAAGTTCCTCAAAGTTGTATATGAAAAGTTGTCAAAATGTTATGCGCTCCTAGCTACTTCTTGATTTTGAGTGAGCTGCCATGTATGGATGCACTATGTATGATATATGTTAAAGGAAACTGTCCTAGCATAGTTTTACAACTGGTTTCATGTCAATAGGAATCATTTATGATGCTTTCTTTAGCATAAAATACATGCTAGCAGCTAATAGTCCAATATTTAGTTCACATTCTGTGCTCTTTGATTAAGAAAAGTAATCTCCTAGTGTTTCCTTTTAGGTTCCTTGTCTGCAATTTCAATTCTGGTGAAAAGAATGTGAGAATCTTTGTCTTAATTTAGTTGATATATGCAGATTAATATGGGTTTAATTAGTTAAACACAAGTTGATGTACCTTTGAGTTTGATTTATTGTCTTTTTTGTCATTGTATAGGTTGATGGTGGATCATAGTATATATGGCTATGGAGCTTTACAACTTTGGTTACAGATTTTGCGAGTTGATGCAATCATGGTATTATGGATGTATATTGGCATAGGTTCCCTTTAGTCATTTATTTTTGCTCACAATTTTGCTTGTAGTTGTTAAAGCCCATTTATGATTGATTTTGAGTAGCTTTGTTCTTTACAAAGTATTGATCTAGTTGTGAAAGTATTCTATGTTGGACATAATGCATTAAATTTTGTCCAGTTGACATTATTGGTTGTAATATATTATTGCTCATTATATACATATATATATATATATATATAATAACAATTTGGTTTGGTACCTCTTACAAAATACTTGCAATATCTCAAATTTGACAATGTTATATCCCTTGCTAAAACCATACAAAGAAAGAAAAAAAATAGCAACAAAAACTATATGCAGTTTGCTCCGTTGGCAACCAATTTTTGTCTAGCTGTTTATGTTTCTCTTTGTAGGTGTGTGGTCATTGTGGTGGTGAAACTGCATGTAGTTTGCTCTTTTACATCTAGTATATGAATTGGCTGTAGTAATACAAGTTCATGCATTCCATTTTTTTTCATACTCAGAAGTTTTGAAATTCTTTTGTGGTGATAATTATTTGAAACTTGAATGAACCGGATCTATGAGATTAATTATTTTCAATTATCTATTTGTATGCACATATCTAAAATGCATATATTTGCGCTGGTTTCCCTCTCTCTTTTGGTTAGAAAGATAGATATGATTTGTGAAGATGTTTACCATTCTTTAGATTTTATTAGTGTTGATTCTCTTGTTCTTGAATCATAGCATTTTTACCTAAGGTTTAAATCATCCACTAATAATTTAATTTTTTTCATTATTTTTTTATTTCTAACAAGGTGGTAGATGTAAAGAAAAACTATGGGAAGAAATTTGTGCAACTTGCAAGGTCATAAACTGAGCTTTTTCTACTCATTTTTTTGTCTATGATTGTTAATTTATAGAAGTGGTGTATTAAGTGCCATTGTCCGATCTAGTCAGAATTCAACATATGTTTCTTCATTCCGATGTATATTATAAAACTGCAAAATTGGTGCGATTATATTGTTTTCATACTTAGTTAAGTATTTTTTTGTCATGTTGCTTTCTTACCTCCATACCTCTATGTTGTCTACTAGGTCACAGTTTTTTTTCTTCTATATATATATATATATATATATATATATATATATATATATTTAGTGACTTCACCTAATTTCTATTTTTGTAGATAAACCATTTTCTGTTTTGTATCTGTCAAGTTCTCTAGCATATCTCATGTAAGTGATTTTATCTACTCTAATTAGATTCTATCTATCTTGCCATTCAACTTAGCTTCTACTATCTTTGCATCACATTCTAGCTAACTATGCCTGTCTTTTTGATACATTGATACGATCCATGGCTGCCCAAGACAACCCTTAGACCTCCTTATTACAAGTGCATGACGAGGGGTCCGAGCCCTTCAGCCTTTTGGACCGTGGGGAAGTGCAACAAGTGGGCCGGCCAGAGAAACGTGCAGAAAACGCGAGTCGCGACCCGAGCCGCGATCCCTCACATTGCGAATCCAAGCCTCGCGTTTCTTGATCAGAAGCCAAAGTTCTTCGATCCGCGGACCAATCCGCGAGGCACGCATCACGGATCAATATCGCGGATCCTCGTCGTTAAATTTGTAATTTTTTTTAATTTTTATATTTTCGTAATTAAATTAGATCAGCCCATGGTTCACCCCAGAGAACCTTTGGCCGAACCTTGGGCTTAGTATTGAGTTGTCTGGTTAGTTGGTAGGGTGTATTTAACCCCAATTCTTATGTACGTACTGCAGATTATTCAGAAATAAGAAAACCCCTTTGAGAGTTTCTCTCTCTTGCTTCTTGAAGCAGCCATTGAATATCTTAGATCATCCTAGGGTATTCGATAGACTTATCAATCTAGGAACGCGCTAGGTTGTAGCGTCTCTACCATATCAAGAGATCGTTGACCGTGTGATCAACGGGTTCTTGATTCTTCCGTCGTGTCAAACGCAGATTTACCCTTCTAGATCCGTGGTGTCTATATGGGTTTCACACACAGGTTGGTGACGCTCAGATCAGCTGGTATCGAGCTAGTTGAAAGGTTTTGCGTTATATCAATTTTCATTGTCTTTTGTTAAAAAAAAAAATTTCGTGTTGTTCTAGCCATCTAGGGTTTCTCCTTCTTGAGTCATCTCTGTGTTGTTCAATCTATAATCACTTGGGATTTTTGGTTAGAGTTGTGTTTGTGTTAAAAAAAAAAAAAATTTTCCGAGTACTGTTCATCGCGGTACTGTAGCGCCGTCACTGTTCACGCGTCGAGGTTACTGTTCATCCGAAAAAAAAATTTTTGATTGCTGTGTTATGTTCTTGTGCTGTTCTTGTTCAGGTTCGTGGTTGTGTTGGATTGTTAAAACAAAAAAAAAAATTTCCGAGTACTGTTCATCGCGGGTACTGTAGCGCCGCCACTGTTCACGCGTCGAGGTTACTGTTCATCCGAAAAAAAAAATTTTTGATTGCTGTGTTATGTTCTTGTGCTGTTCTTGCTCAAGTTCTGGTTGTGTTGGATTGATTTTAAAAAAAAAAAAGAAGAAGAAGAAGAAAAGATTCGAGCAATAAAAAAAAAATCGAGTCTTTTATTGATATAAAAAAAAAAATCTGAAAATCCAAACAACAAGAACCACAAGGGTCTTCTTTATTGAAAACAAGAAAAGCCTACACTATTGGTGGCCTAGAAATTCTGGTCTACCACTTCTCCAACTTGATCTTCAATTTGGGTATTGGGAATTTGTTTTCACGCCTTGTGAAAAATTTCTTGTATTCTCGAGCAGTCATCCTTGGTTTGTGTCGCTCTTTGGAACATCTTGTAACCCGCTGGGGAGCCTGAGTTGGGTTCTACAACTTGCCTTCAATCTTGCTTGATTCTCCATAGTCTATTTGTTGGTCTAAATTTGTAGTGTTTGTTTCTTCTTGTTTGTGCTGTCCATCCTTTCCTGGTTGTGCTATTGCGAGCTTTTGGCTTTTAAAAATACAAAGCAAGAGTCACAAATCCTAGTCCAAGTCAAGCTAGTAGTAGTAGTCCAAGTCCAACTCAAATTATCCTTGCTAGTAGTTCAATTTCCTTTTGTTATCGGTTCTTCTTGCTTTGTTTTGGTCTAGGTGAATCATCTTCTTGTTGTGTTAGGATTGAGTCCAGAAATTTATCCCTAAATTCTCTCCTAAATTCTAGTCTCATTCCTAATCTCAAATTCTAGTCCAAATCTGGTTTAGGTTGGTTTACAACTTAAGTCCAATTCTAAGTCCGAAATAGGTTGATCATAGCAAGAAGTCTAGTTGTGTCGTGAGTCTTTCTTTTCTTTCTTGGTCAGCCGATCTTCACCATAGAATTTAGGGATAGAGCCAACCCCAACTTTTTCTAAAAAGGGTGGAGGAATCCACACTATCCTTCATTATCTCCTAAATTCAAGTCTTCCTACTAATCTCAAACTCTTACATCCTCACCTACATTCTAGCTTTGTCTTATCTTTGTCTTATCTTTGTCTTATCTCCTACATTATCTTCCTTAACTTATCCTCACCCAAATACCTATAATCCTAATCCCAAAATACTTACCATCATCAATTAATCCAGCCGCATCCTATCCTAAAAATACTAGGAACTCTAGTCGGCCACTTCAAGTCTAGTACTCCAACTAACAACAAAACCTCTAGAATTCCACCAAACTCACCCTTCCTTAACCAAAAACCCTAGCCGCCCCTACAAACCAAACAACACCCTAACTAGTTTTTCTCTTTCTTTCTTATCCTCCTTTTTCTTCTTTTCTTTTTCATTGAGTCAACTATCTTTGGATATAGTAGAGTGTTATCAACTCGTGTGTACTACATTGAGTAAGTTGATCGTTTATCTAAGAAAATCTAATTTCTTCAAGATAAACCTTCAAGTGCTTGAGAGAGTAAGGTGAGCTCATTATCGAGTTGAATTGAGAGATACACGAGTGTTGAGAGTAAACATTTCAGGGAGTGTGTGAGGTCTATATAACATCCATTTGTTTTCTCTTTGCTAACTCTCTTTGCAGGTACAAATTAGTCATGGCAGGTGAAAGTGATAAAACTCCATCGATCAAAATTGTGCAACCGAGGCATTGATTGGGCAAATGCAACAGATGTTCCGGAATTCTCGAAGTTCGTTAATGGAAGACTAGAACGCCTTGAATCAGGCGTACACCTTCTTCGGGCAGAAATAGAACTCCCAAAATGACAACTTTACCCTTCGTGAGTGACGAGAGGATTTCATCCCACCGAGGCGGATTACTGACGCCAAATAGATAATCTCCGAGGAGTCAAGATTAAGATTCCAACCTTCCAGGGTAAGTCAAATCCAGAAGCCTATCTGGAATGGGAGCAACGCATGGAGTTAGTGTTCGAGTGCCAGGATTATACAGAGGACCAGAAAGTCAAATTGGCCACACTCGAATTCACAGACTATGCCGTGGGAGCAGGAGAGCGATCAGAAATGCAACATGGAGCGGCCCAAAGGAGTACCAGAGTTACGAACCTTGATGAGGAACGGTTTGTACCCACCACTACTACCGAGAGCTACACCAGAGGCTCCAAACCCTAGTCCAAGGAAACCGCAGTGTGGAGGACTACTTTAAGGAGATGGAGATCACAATGCTTCGAGCGGATATACAGGAGGATCGTGAGGCTACAATGGCGAGATTCCTCAATGGGTTGAGGCCTGAAATTGCTGAGCTGGTCGAGCTTCAGACGTACGTGGACATGCCCGAGCTAGTAGACAAAGCTTCCAAGATTGAGCGGAGGCTTAAGAGGAGGGGTACTACACGTACCACCAGCAACTCAGCACCGGTTCCTTGGAGAAGCAACCCTATTTTTGAGCAGGAACGACCACGTGGGGAAATTTCCAAATTTACCCCTAAGTCCGAGCCGCCCAAACAAGCTCCAAAGACTACTCCAAGGCCACAATTTGCTCCAGCCAATGGTCCTAAGGAAGATGCTCCTTCTAGTCCAGCATTGATTGAAGGAGTACCTATGAATGCGGAAAAGCGTGGTTTACCAAGTGAAAGTTTTGTGAATAATGTGACATCGGATGTTGCTGACTTGCCACAAGCGTGTACATCATCTTGTGAGGAAGTGGGCGATTTGAGCATCATTGTGAAAGATGAAAGGATTATTGAGCAATCTTATTGTCCTAACACTTGGAACTTTGCTCTGCTTAGTGTCTCATGTTTTATGCAGATTCAGCAAGGGCAAGTGGTATTGGTGATGCCCGTTTCTATTCCCAAATCGCTGTTCAGCCTGCAAGCCTCCGTGGAATCTATCTCGTTGGGGTTCACTCGACTTGGAGTCGTTTTGCCCAAGCAATTGAGTTCAGATCTGACCATGTCCATGGAGAAGGAGCTGACTCTCCTCGGGCTACCTTCGTGGAACTTTATCAACTCAAAGCTGCTGCACTCATGGAGAGCAACCTCGAGTTCAACCGAAATGGGACATACAAGGCTACTACCTCCAGAATGTTCATGAGTTCAAGCAACTTTATTCCTCCAAATTGCCTTTTGTGCCAAAAATCATGTGGATCCTACACTTGTGCGAGAGACATGTCACGTGGATTATTTTCATGAAGGTGATGTCATTGGTCAGATCCTCCAACTGATTTGGGGACAAATCGCCTTTAAGAGGAGGGGAATGATACGATCCATGGCTACCCAAGACAACCCTTAGGCCTCCTTATTACAAGTGCATGACGAGGGGTCCGAGCCCTTCAGCCTTTTGGACCGTGGGGAAGTGCAACAAGTGGGCCGACCAGAGAACGCGTAGAAAAGCGAAGTGCGACCGAGCGATCCCTCACATCATGAATCCAAGCCTCGCGTTGATCAGAAGCCAAAGTTCTTCGATCCGCGGACCAATCCGCGAGGCACGCATCACGGATCAATATCGCGGATCCTCGTCGTTAAATTTGTAATTTTTTTAATTTTTATATTTTCGTAATTAAATTAGATCAGCCCATGGTTCACCCCAGAGAGCCTTTGGCCGAACCTTGGGCTTAGTATTGAGTTGTCTGGTTAGTTGGTAGGGTGTATTTAACCCCAATTCTTATGTACATACTGCAGATTCATTCATCAGACTATTCAGAAATAAGAAAACCCCTTTGAGAGTTTCTCTCTCTTGCTTCTTGAAGCAGCCATTGAATATCTTAGATCATCCTAGGTATTCGATAGACTTATCAATCTAGGAACGCCTGGGTTGTATGCCTCTACCATATCAAGAGATCGCTGACCGTGTGATCAACGGGTTCTTGATTCTTCCGCCGTGTCGTCGTGTCAAACGCAGATTTACCCTTCTAGATCCGTGGTAGTCTATACGGGTTTCGTCACAGGTTGGCGACGTTCGTATCATACATTATAATTGCAGTTCATGAAGGCATGAAGTCCAATTCTTTTGGAACTTTCAACTATATCTACCATCAAGGATGCTTACGTTTTGCTGACACTATTTTTTTGACAGCTTTTTTGGAGAAACTTGATATATTCAAATATGAATGTAAATGGTAGGATAACCTGGTTGGCATTTTGAACTCGTGTAGATGCTTTGGATGAAATAGATACTGTCTTTATAAATTTGGATCATAGATTTGTGTTAATTTGCTAGTAATTTGAACACAGTCTATTGGTTTTCTTAGTAAATGTTTTTGGGTTTGTGTTAGTTCCTGTGAAATTGGACTTGATTTGCTAGTTTTCCTATTAAAATGCAATGCAAGTGTAGTAGGAACAAAACTATTTAAACCACAAAAAATGAGTTGTTATTGGTAAGCAGTGCATTACAGTGATAACTTGAGCTTTGTCACTTATACCTGGAGTGACAACACAACATGTTTCACCTGATATTACAATTAAGGACAAACAGGATGAGACCAAGTCATCACTAGTGCTATTGTATACACAGTGATGGCATCTTGTCACTGTCTCTTTCCAACAGTGACAACCAAGAGATCAACACTCACGACTCAACCCATGTATTAATGATAACAAAAGTTGTCACTAAAAGACTTTTGAATTACTGATAACTTCATGTCATCACTGTATGTAAACATTTAGTGACGACTTCTTTTAGCTTGTCAATAGGTAGCATCTATGACGATGATTTAGAGTCGGTAGGGTGACGAGCGGATTTTTGTCACTGGTTTGTTTCAATGATGACTAGTGAATTAATAGTGACAACTCTAGTTGACACTAATAGCCCATTTTCTAGTAGTGTTGGCTCGAAATATGCACGAGTCAACCTTGAGCATCAAGTATTCGGGTTCGACTTGGCTCGAATAATAGCACTAACTACTATTGATGCAGTAGCAGGTGGAGCATTAATGGGAAAGTTGCCTAAGGAAGTTCAAAGTCTAATTGAGAGGATGGCGGCTAATAATTACCAATGGACTAATGAGAGAAATAATCCAAGAAGACATGTAGGCATGTTGAAAAGGACACTCTTAGCATGTTGAATGTTCAAATGAATAATAATATAGCCAAATTGCTTAATAAGTAAGTGGGAGTTGGTCCGAATTCTTCACCCAATGTAAGTGTTGCTCGTTATACCACATGTGCAGGTGATTGTGAAACTAATGAGTGTGTTGATTTTGAACAAGTACAATTTATCAATAATTACAATTGTCTACCTTAAAACAACCCCTACTCAAATTTATACAATTTGGCATAGCGCAATCATCCAAATTTTGGATGGAGAGACCAAAACAATCAACAACGGCCTACTAATCCACAGGGATTCTAACCAAGGCAATTGATAAGTAACTATTTTATGTAATTTCTGCATGATATTTGCTATTATTTTAGTCATTTTTATGAATTAGAGGATAAAATTAGGTCATGTTATGCTAGGATTCAAATTTGAATGTTTATTTGTATAAGTGTTGATTTTTGTCCCTTTTTACTTGCATATTTGCATTTGTTCTTGTATGAGATGAAGGTTAAGTAAAGTATAAAAGTACATGATTCAGCTAGATGATAGGAAGTTCGAGTCAATATGTGAAATTAACAAGAAATGAAGAAACTTATCGGACAAGAAATAGGGCATGAATCCCTAAGAGAATCTGGTTCAAGCTGGCTAGATTGTCGGTTGGATAATGTGTAGAAACTGGATTTGAAGAAACAAATTTTGAAAAAAAAACAAGGGAGAAATTTGGCCAGTAATCCATGAGCAAATGGCCAGCCAGTTACTGGATAGATTTTGGTAAATTATAGCTACAACTTGTTCAACTCGATTTCACCTCCATTATTTCACTGCTTTTGAGGGACAGATTGGTAAAGATTTGGCACTATAAAGAAGAGATTCTACCATCAATTATTGACTTTAATTTATCTATGCGTACATGTTTTCTTGGAGAAAAAAAGAGATAGCCTTAGTTCTATTTTTAGCATTAGTAATAGTTAGTTTTTCTCTCTCTTGAAGGGGAGAACTTGTAGAAAAACTTGGAGAAACACTTATTGTATCAAGTTCATTTTTAGAGAATTAACAAAAGATCTTAGAGCTTTGCTCATCTTGGCTAAGCTCTTCTTATCTCTTATCTTTGATTTAGCTTAACCAAGAACTTTAGTTATGTTTGCATGCATTTAATGCTTTATTTGCTATGTTGAGCTAACTTGTTTAATCTATGGTGCAGACGAAACTAATGGATTTTTTACTATGAGTTGAACATGATTTGCTCTTGTTGCATCATGTAATAGCTTGTCCATTTATTCATGCTCCAACTCTTGTTGTTGCTTGATCACCAATGGCAAGTTGTCTAGCTATTGTTAATCATTGGTAACAATGATGGAAAAGGAATATATGGAGTGTAAGGTGTAGGCTTATGAGAGTAGAGGTGCACTTAGGTGGTTTTTCTTAAATATTTTGTGTATTGAAAAAACTAGCCTTAGATCTTTACCACGAGCGTGGGAGAGACTAGCATAGTTAAAGATCTAGTTGAAGTTGTTGTTTATTTTTCTTGCTCTTTTATTTTGTCTAAATAATAAAGTAAGTGGTGGACCTTGTACTTGCTTAATAGCTCCTTGTAGGATTGACCCTTATACACCTTATACTATAAATTTGGCCTATATACATGTAGCAAAATAAGTGTATTTTGGTTTAAATCTGGTGTGCATATTTGAAACCTATTAGCAACCACCTACAAAAACTAAATTGGGATGATAGATTAAGGTGGAAAAGCTAGTTAAGAGTACCTCAGATAGATTTGAGAGATTAGAAGAATTATCGGGCCATTTGACTAGCATGTATATAAATGTAGAGGTCTAAATAGAGCAAATTGCTAACTCTATCAATAATAAGAACCAAGGGGAGTTACCAAATAAAATGGAGGTGAATTCGAGGGAGCATGTCAAGGCCATTACAATTAGTGGTAGGGAATTAGATGATCCTCTAATTGTAGAGAGGGATACCTCCACCAGTCCCATTCCCTCAAAGGCTCAAGTCAAATAAACTTGATAAAGAACTTGAAAATTTTATGAAAATTTTTAAACAATTGCTATTAATATCTCTTTTGCTGATGCTGTTTTGTAGATTCCTTCATATGCAAAGTTCCTCAAGGAAATCATGACATGCACAAGGAAATTGGAAGATTGTCAAACAATAGTTTAAATAGAGGAGTATAGTTGTGACAGCCCCACTTTCCCTTAAGGCAAACCAGAGGGGTTAGCAGACCGCCTGCCTAGCTCTTGCCGGGACTCACTACAGATCCTCAATCATATTACAGATCTCAAATAATGACAATGCAAGATTTTCAAACAATAATTACATTTGCAACTAATCCAAATACACCAACAGTCCAACAGTCCAATATTACAATAGTATAAGAGATAATCCGGCTAGTCACACTAAGAAAGATCACTTCCTGCTTTCCTTCATCTCGAGCCCTGTGGGGGGGAAAATAAAATATTTTGGGGTGAGCTAAAGCTCAGTGAGGTTCCGAGAAAACATGTATTTTAGAATTTAATTGTTTTATCAGAGTACGAAAACATTGGAATATTCAAATCTTTGAAATCACGTGAGAAAATACTTTTCACTAGAAATTTGCAAGACGAAAACAATTCACGAAATAATTTAATCCATCACACGAGCACTTTGACAAATAATCAAGCACACTCACAGGACACTTTTCAACTAGGAGAGAACAATATTCGGGCCGCTTCGACTCGGAGATCAGTGCTCACGAGGAGACTTGCTCGGATTGTCTCAACTAGGAGAATAGTGCTTAATAAACATTAAATCAGTTATAAAAGGATACAGTGCTCAGTTAGAGCTATTTCACTAGTCCACTTCACCTTATAACTCCTGAACAATCCCCTCAGTTCATCTGGCCATCACCTTATCCCTCCAGTGGTAATACTCGAGTATACCGTACAGTGCCCTAAGTACCAACCTACCCGACCGAGTCCGCTTCTGGCTCGAATAGGCCGATAACGAAGGGGGAAAGGCCTTGTTCAGTCAATGTGGTAAAGTACACATGGCCTACAGTCATGTGCAAGTAATATACAAATAGTGGAAAAGTAAATAGTTGAACAGTTATAGACAGTTAGGTTGAGTGCGATAAAGTACACACTCACCTAAAAACAAGTATTTAACACTTATGAAATCAAGTAACATCAAGTATTAATCACATAAGCATGTAATTCACACATCATATAAGGAATACTCACATGTAATAGCAAGTTAAATGGAAGTTAATTTCACAGTAATTATTTCACTTGTGCACATTGATAAATCAATATGTAAAACAAGCACATCACAAATAGGTTTATAAACAAGTGAATCGGTTTATAAATATTTTGAAATACGGTTTAAAATACTCACAATTAATTGAAAACATTTACATTTATAAAGAGTAGTAGCAAAATACTTACAAATAAGTTAACATATAGTTTGAACACTCGAAATACTAGGAAAATATTTCATTTAGAAAAAGTAGTAACGGAATATTTCATGTGAAAACCAGTGAAAAGCTAGTCTAAAAATCAAGTAGAACAAGTTTGACAAGCAAGTAGAATAAGTTCGAAAACAAGTTGGAAATCAAGTGTGAAAACAATTTTGGAAATAAGATCAAACAATCATCTAGATATTAACAACTTAACGGATCAAGTTATTTCACATGACAAACTACATTAAGCATCAAAAGAAGTTTGTAAAGAGTTTAAAACACATTTTGAAATACTTACAAATAATTGAAAAATGTGTCATTTAAAAGAATAGTAGTAAAATGTTTCATGTGTAATTAAGTGGGGAAAACAAATTTGGACATGTTTGAAAAACTAGTTAAAACAAGTTTAGAAACAAGATGAGAGCAAATTTGAAAACAAGTGAAGTAGTAGGTTAGTGAACCATTTCACAAGTAATAAAATGAGTAGCAAGTTTGAGATGGCAAGATCAAAGTAAGGTAGTAAGTCATTTCACAATTGAATTCTAGTAAAACATTTTAGTTGAAACGAGTTGGAACACTCACCAACCACAGCGTGCTTCACTTGTCTGCAATAGATATCTCCATTTCAATCCAAGTCCTAGAATCACAAGTTTCATACCAAACATTTCATCAAAAACTTGATGTGCATAACCACTAGTTTCACACAAACATTTTATCAAACACTTGGTAGGCAAACTATCAAGTTTCTATCACCTCTTGGTGTTTTGATCATAACTAGAGCTATACTTATCGGATTGAGATGAATCTTATACCGTTTCGAAGCTAAGACATAGATATACAATTCTCATGAAGATATCTCAACCCAGTTCCCATTCTGACTAGGTCAAATTTACCAAAACAGCCCCCAGATTCTCAAGTTTACATCTCACTACGAATCTTATTGACATGCCTGATTCAATTAATCATAACTCAACGCACACAAGTCCAATTCAGGTAATTCCAATGGAATTTGAAAGCTACAATACAAGGCTACAATTCTTAAGAAGGCATCGACAACCAATTCGGTCATCTTCCCAGTCAAACTAACCAATTACAGAGGCTAATTATCAGTTTGGACAGAAACAGGGCACCAGGGGTAATTTAGTCATTTCACATGCTACAGTGCTCCGATTCATCTGAAAATTTACAGGCAGAATTCTCACTCAATTCTCTACAACTTTCATGCTTTAGGCTAAGGCTAATTCAGCTCCCAACAGCTTCGAATATACCAAGCAAATTCGGACAGAAAACGGACAAATTCTTGGCTGAAATTTTGAGAAGCAAAACACCAAATCCAATCCATCTAATCATCCCCAAACACCTTAAACTTAACTACCATGCATCCTTTTTGAATTTAAACATAACTAAAGCAAAGTTAAGTGACTAATTACCTTGAGAGTTGAGAGAGAAAACCACCCAAAAGCTCCAATTCTTCCAACCAAGTTTGATGATCAAGCAACAATCTAAGCTAGGGTTTCACTTGAAGATGTTTTTCCTCACTTAAAATGGCTAAATCAAGCTTAGGGTTTTAGTGATTTTCTCCTTCATGTGGCCGGCCAAGAGAGAGAAGAGTGGAGGGAAAATTAGTTCAATTTTTTGAAGATGAGAGATTAAATAGAAAGTCTTAAGTCAAGGCTTTGTTGGATTGTTGACAAGTGTCATCTTCTTGGCCAAAATAGGATAATATCTTTGCAAATTGCCATCAAATCCCTTAATGTAAAATGTGATCCACTTAATACCATATAAGTTTATGTATTTGGCTACATGAAATATGTAAAATACAATTCCAAATTAATTTCGTACAATACATACAAAATAGAGTACCTAAGGAAAATAATGCACTTAAATGAAAATTTTATGTTACCAATGTTTAAAGAAAATGATTTGCACTTAAATGAATACAATGAAAGATAATTCATGAAAAATTTAGGGTTTCTCGCAAGAAATATAAGCAAATAATTTAAGAAATTTCGGGTGTATAATTCAAGAAATTCTGGGTCCTCACAGTAGTACCATAATTCAAAACAAGCTATAGCCAAAGTTCAATGATCCGAGGAGTTTTTCGAAACCATGCACTATTGGTAACATTAAATTTTGAAAAGCTTTGTGTGACCTTGGTGCAAGGGTACCTTTAATTCCTTTGACTATGGCTAGACAATTAGGCTTGAGTGAGCTTAGGAATTAGGCAGCAGGTCAATTAGATACCCATTAGGTGTGCTAGAGGATGTGCTCATTAAAGTGCTAAAATTTATTATTCTAGTGGATTTTGTTGTTTTAGATATGGAAGAAGACATGTTTATACCAATTATACTCGGTAGATGATTTTTAGCAATTGCGAATACTATTACTAATGTGAAAAATGGCAAGCTTAAATTTCAAGTGGGAGAAGAGGAAGTAGAGTTTAATCTGAATGAAATGGAAAAATATCCTTCTTTTATTGATCATACTTGTTCTATTGCACTCTTGATAAACTAACCTAAGATTTTAGTGGAGTCAACATTGACTATGACTCTCTTGAGCTTTGTTTCATGAGTTTAGAAATACAAGAGGGAGATTGCGAAGAAATTAAAGAAATGGCCAAGCGTTTGGACTCTCAAGAAGAGAAGCAATCTTTATGAGAATCTTGGATAAGGAAAAAGGGCTTCCACCACTTTCTGAGATTAAACCTCCGAAATTAGACCTCAAACTGCTTCTGAATAATCTAAGGTATGAATTTCTTGGAGACAATGACATTTTACCACTCATTTGTATTGGTTATTTAGATGATAAGTAGCTTGAGAAGTTATTGAGAATTCT
This sequence comes from Gardenia jasminoides, assembly GCA_013103745.1. Taxonomy (NCBI): domain Eukaryota; kingdom Viridiplantae; phylum Streptophyta; class Magnoliopsida; order Gentianales; family Rubiaceae; genus Gardenia; species Gardenia jasminoides. The sequence goes on from CM023103.1 coordinate 39,215,571, forward strand.
AAGGAAGCACAAAAGAGCAATGGGATGGACCGTCTCAAATTTTAAAGGTATCAGCTCTTCAATATGCATGCACCTCATTTTATTGGATGATAATTGCAAGCCAATGGTAGAGTTACAAAGAAGGCTTAATCCAAATATGAAAGAGGCGGTAAAAATTGAAATTCTCAAGTGGCTTGATACACGTATAATCTTTCCTATTCTCAATAACATATGAATTAGTCCTATTCATGTTGGTCTAAAAAAGGGTGGAATTATCATTGTAATGGGTAAAATGAAGAAATGATTCCATCTAAACTTGTGGTAAGGTGGACAGTGTGTATAGACTACAGGAAGTTGAATAAGGTTACTAGAGAATATCACTTTCCTTTATCCTTTTTTGATGAACTATTAGAGTGAATAGCCAGTTATGAATTTTATTGCTTTCTTGATGATTTTTCAGGTTATAATCAAATTGCTATAGTTCCGGAGGATCAAGAGAAAACCACGTTTACATGTTCCTATGGCACCTTTACTTTTAGAAGGATGCCAGTTGGCCTTTGCAACACCCCGCCACTTTCCGACGTTTCATGATGGTCATATTTTCTGATTGTATTGAGAAAATTCTGGAGATCTTTATGGACGATTTTCAGTATTTGCTCACTATTTGATAATTATCTCCATAATTTGGATTTGATTTTGTAGATATGTGGAAAACAAACCTTGTTCTAAATTTAGAGAAATGTCACTTTATGGCGTAAGAAGGTATTGTCTTGGGGCATAAAATCTCTTCAAAAGGCATAGAAGTGGATAAAGGAAAAGTAGAAGTTACTGAATGAATGCCACCTCCAAGCAATGTCAAAGGGATTTGAAACTTTCTTGGACATGCAGGCTTTTGTAAGGGCAAGAAAACTCGATAATGCTATTTGGGCCTATTGAACGGCATTTAAGACACCCTTGGGGATGTCACCATATCGATTGATTTATGGAAAACTTATCATTTACCTGTAGCAATAGAACGTAAGGTGCATTGGAGTATTAAACCTATTAATATGGATTTTAATCTTACAGGTGACAGAAGATTGCTTGAGTTGGGAAAGTTGGAGGAGTTTTGCTTAAATGCATATGAAAATACCAAGGTGTACAAGGAAAAGATCAAGTTTTGGCATGACAAGCATATTACTTCTAAGCAATTTAAAGTTGGTCAAAAGGTGCTTTTATAAACTTGCACCTTAGTGTATTTCTGAGCAAGCTCAAGTCTAGGTGGTCGGGACTATTTGTGATTACTCACAATTACCCTTATAGAGCGATGGAGATCATGAATGAGAACAAAGAAACCTTCAAGGTCAATGGACAATGGTTGAAACCTACTTGGTGGGTGATATGGTCCCTAAAGGAGTAAATTGTCCTTTAGACGATTTTTCTTATACTTGACAAGTTTTGAGAATGAAGTCATGCTGAACGACTTTAAACAAAGTACTTGTTAGGAGGCAACCCAATGATTTCTTTTTTCTAGTGTGTTTATGTTGTTTGATTTGTGTTTATTTGTGTTTTGTAGGATGCAACAACAAAGACTTGTGCAATTGATCTAAAGTGCAAAAGTGAATATGATCGACAATTTCAAGCAATCGTAGTATTTAAATCACCTGGAGTAATTTTGATGCGAGGACAACATGATCTTCTCTATATTATGGAATAATTGGTCCATGATTGGCTGAGTTAGTAGTCTTAGTATGTCTTAGTTGTTTGTTTGCTTTGTTTGGAATTAAGCAATCAGCTTTATGTCACATTAGTTAAGTCTTTTAGTTATTTTATTTTGTTGTTCTAGTTTGGTTAGGAGTTTAGGTCACTTAACCCTGGTTAAGAACTAAAAGGTGTCTTTTAATTATTCCTAATTTGAGTAGGTTTGTGTAAGGCTATAAAAAGGCTGGTTCAAACTCTTCTTGACATTAGTACGTGAGTTAATAAAATTTTTCAGAACTTCATTTCTAGTGAGAAGTGCTCTTCTTAGCTTGTGAAAGCCGCCATTGAACACCTCAGAGTTGGCTCTAGGTGATCATTGACTTATCGATCAAGTATTCACCTTGATTGTGGTGTCACTTTATCCATCTTCTTTGCTCTTGTGCAGTCCAAGATCAAATTAGATTCTACTCCCAAACTAGATACCAATTCTAGATCCTGTGGGCTTGTCACGATCCGTATCATCTGGTCATCAAGAGCTATGAAATCCGTACCATCTAGTCATCAGAGCTAGTTGAAGGTATCGAGTTATATCCCTTTGTTATGTTTTCTTCTTTGGTCAAGTTTCTTGTCTCCTTGTTCAAATCTATCCATGCCTTGAGGGTTCTTGCTTCTTGTTCTAAGGATTTATTCTTGCATCTCTTTTGTGTGTTTTGTGATCCAAATAATTCCAAAAATTTTCCAGCTTCGATGCGTGTTTTGCTCTAGTCTTTCCGTGTTTCTTGTGCAACTCTCAATTGTGTTTGTCCAGCTTTTGTTTTGTCTTGTTCCAACCATTCTTGTTCTTGTTTCTTGCCTTATATCTTGTCCAAATTGTGGCTGTTTGTTGTCATTGAATTCTATCAGGATTTCTTGTTTGTTTAGCCATGTGTCTTGTCTTGTTCTTGAGTCGCTTTCTATAAAACAAATAAAAAAACTCGTTCAAGTTTTGTGAAACTTGAAGGCTGCCTAGGGTTACTTTTTGTGTTCTTGTTGTTTCTTAAGCTATGCAACTTGTTTACATTAGATTCTTGAAGTTCTTTAACCAACCTACTAGAATTCTTGAGTTCTTGAATAAATCTTGGTTGTGCGAACTTTAAAGTGCAAGCTTCTCGAAATTCCTATTCAAAAGTCGAAATTCTTGAAGTTCTTGAAACCAAATTGTGGGATCTTGGGAATCTTGGAATAATTTCATCCATCTTTGTGTTCAAAGTGATTCATCTTGAAAGCTAAACCTGACCTCCTGAACAAATCATTTTTGTAGATGTTAAAAAAAAAAAAGCCTTGCTCAATCCTTAAGATCTCCAAAAACCACTTGCAAATCAGTTTTGGAAACCAAGAAGCGAGCTTGTGTGTCCAAGAAACAAGCAGCCACGACTTGAAGTATTCCAAAGTGAATTAGGAAACTTCATCATGGCTGATCCAAATTGATTCTTGTTTCCTAAAATCACTTGGAACCTGTCAAGGGGGGGAGGGGTTATAGAATCGTTTCTTTACAAAGAAAGAGCTGAATTTCCAGAATTTAATCTTCCCAAGTATAAAGAAAACCTGATAAGTCTGCGAGTAAGTTTCTTGAGTCATCTTGATATGTTTTTCTTCTTGTTCAGTCTGTCACTTTAGGCTTAAGTCATCCCTTCGAATTTCTAGGAAAATTTCCCTTCATTTGGTCCAAATTCTAAGTTCTTCGAGTAGATTCGTCCAGCTTTTGTCCCTTTTTCTTGTGTCAAAACCTTTTCCGAGTCACACCCAAATTTCTTTTCCTTAACTTCCATAACCATTTTTTGTGTCCTAAACTACTTTGAAAATAGCCAAATAAGGATATAAATCATTGTTTCATGTGGATAAGAACCCCATTCCAGATTTTAAGTCATTCCAAGTGCACATAGAAATTTGTTTCCAAGTCTATCCTTTAAGCTAGTCATTGTTGGTTTGCACTTTCTTTCCCTGAGTTAGTGAGAAATTTGTTTCCACGTCTACGCTTTAAGCTAGTCATTGTTGGTTTGCCCTTTCTTTCCCTGAGTTAGTGTCGTTAGTTCTAGCATTATTCCTTCAAATTTTTCATGCCTTTTCCAGCAATATTAGTCTGATTTTGTCCATAGTCTTACAAATTCTTAGCATCTTACGACAAAGTCAAGTGTTTACTTGGAGAAACTCTAATCTTCTCAAGGTGAGTGACCAAGAGCTGTGAGAATTTGTGAGATCATTAGAGTGATTAAACACTTGAGTGTGATGTACAAGTGTTGATGGTAAACATGTGAGGGAGTGTAGTGAGGAAAATATTTGTTTCTAGCTAACTTTTTTACAGGTTTATAAACTATGCCTCATGAAGAAGAATCTTCACCTTTTGATCCTAAATTCACTATAGAGCTATGATGGGTGAATTTCAAAGAATGATGAAGAATGCCCTTGAACCCTTGCATGAAAGGATGGATTGAATGGAAAAGTCTCACACGCCATCTAAATCCAGCCATCGAAAGCTTGTCCTTTCCGAATCGGATGACTCTAATGAAGAGAAGGAGGAGTATGAAAAGCGTTCCAAGGTTGACTGTCATAGTTCTAAATGAGGGGATGATTCTATCAAAGGTATTAAACTCAAAATCTCTACTTTTCAAGGAAAATCTGACCCCAAGACTTATTTGGAGTGGGAAAGTAAGATCGAGATGTTATTTGACTATCACAAGTATACCGAGGAGCAAAAGGTCAAGTTAGTCACCATGAAATTTACGCACTATGCTATGGTATGGTGAGATCAACTCCGTACTAGCTAAATGAGGAATGGTGAACATGGAGCTAGTACATGGGGTGAATTGAAGAGGATCATGAGGAAGCTTTTTGTGCCAAGTTACTATCATAGAGACTTGCACAAAAAGCTTCAAACATTCACTCAAAGTGATATGTCTGTTGAAGATTATTTCAAGCAGATGGAGAAGGCTATGATGAGGGTGGATATCCATGAAGATTTAGAAGCTACCATGACAAGGTTCTTGGATGGAATGAGGCCCAAAATTGCTGAACTTGTTGAGCGCCAACATTACATGGATTTAAATGAGATGTTGGACAAGGCAATGAAGATAGAAAGGCACCTCAAGAGGAAGGATAGTACTCATCAAAAAACCACCTCTCAAGCTGCCAATTGGAGAAATTCTCAACCAAAGAGGGAGGAAATAGCTGTGGGTTCCTCTTTGCGATCTAAATCACGAGACATTGTCCTTAAGCCGAATTCCAAGGGTGATTCCAAAGCTGTCCAAGAGTCTTTCACAGCATGTAATCAGGATTGCTGATGTTTTAAGTGCCAAGGATGTGGTCATATACAATCTCAATACCCTAACCAACGAATTATGCTTATGTTGGATAGTGGTCAGATTATTACGGATAATGAAACTACTTGTGAAGGAATGCCACCTTTAATGGAGAAAGATGACTCAAAAGAAGAGATTATACTATCCGAGGGTGTTGTAGGGTGCTTGGTGGTGCGCAAAGCTTTAATGATGCGAGCTCAAGATGTAAAAGAGTCACAGCAAAAGAACATCTTCCACACTCAATACCAAGTTCAAGATAAGATTTGCAGTGTGATCATAGATGGAGGAAACTGCACTAATGTTGCAAGCTTACTCATGGTAGAGAGTTTGGCCCTTCCAACCACTAAACATCCAAGGCCTTATCATCTACAATGGTTGACAAAGGATGGAGATGTTTATGTGTATCACCAAGCGTGTGTGCCTATTTGCAGTGAAACGTAAAAAGATGAGATTTTATGTGATGTTGTTCCCATACAAGCTACTCACATTATTTTGAGATGACCATGGTAGTTTGACAAGGATGTATGAATGGTCACAGTAACAAGTATTCACAGCCATGGTGATAAGAAGATCACTCTTGTTCCCTTAACTCTTCAACAAGTTGCTAAGGACCAAGACCAACTACTAAGGGAGAATGAGGGGCATATTGAAAAGAAAAGGAAGACTAAGTTTGTGAGTCATAAGGAGTCCAAACAAATTCTGCTCATTAAGCTTAAAATGGAGATTGAAGGGGCTGATTTAATCTGTAATCAACTAACCTTTGCCTTGTTTAATGTCTATTCTTTTCTGTAGGTTTCACAATGCGTAATCGCAATTGTTCTACCTTGTGGAATACCAACCTCCGTCGGTGAACTTCTCAGTATTTATGAAGCTAGTTTGCACACTTTGGCCCCTTATAAGGGAGTTGCTCAACTAAAATCTTATTCTCAACTTCCTTATCATTTATCTAGTGCTGTTCCCTTGTTTATTCCTCAATTTTTGAGTTTATATGTGCTGATTTTCGTGTTTTCTCTTCCAGTTATGCTACTGGTTGCAGGTTACCCCTTTTGTTGTATGCAATACAACCGAAGTTCATCAATATTGATGTGTTCCTTTCTCATGAAATTGAAGATTTCTTACCAGCTCTAGCTCATGAATTCTCAAGTTTCATCCTCTCTTTTGAAGTTAGTTGTGTCGTACCAACTTTGCTGCTTGACGTGTGTCAAGTTTTTCTTCAAATTTCCATGATCCTTCTTTGCCACCTGAGAGATTTTGTACCAGCTAGAGTGCATGAATCTTCATATTTCATTCTAACCTCTCCATCCGATCATCAATGGATTGTTTCCTTTGTCTGTGGTTGGTTCACATGCTTCAATTCATTCAACTGCATTAATCTTGTTGTGTAGTAATGCTGCGCTTTTGCATTCCAAGTCAACTGTAACTCTTTGTGTCCTACTTCTTTGCTGATTCCTGTCTTTGTTGCTATGGGACGAATTCCAATTGCTGATTCATACCTTTGCTTCTTTCGGTTGGGCAAACGGCATGCATGCAACGTGGTGATCACCGACTTATTGATCAAATATTCACCTTGATTGTGGTGTCTTTCTACCTTGTTTGATTCGTCTTTGTGCTGTCCAAATTCAAATTAAACCCCACAAAACCCAAACTTCATTACCTTAATAGATCGTGGGCTTGTGGTTAGGTTTCTTGACTCCTTAAAGGCTAAGAAATCCATATCAAATTTAGGGGTCAAATCTAGGTCAAAAAGTTAATTATCTACTTTAATTATTATAACAAAACACAAAAGATCAAATTTAAGGGAGTGAAATGCTAATTTGGAAGTAATCTAAGTAGACAATCTACATTAAACTAAATGTTGAGAAAACAATAAGTGAGAAAACAATCCAGATTAAACTAAGTGTTGAGAAAACAATAAGTGAGAGTCTAGGGTTCAGGTTTTAATCCAGATTAAACAGTAATTTAAGTAGACAATCCAGATTAAACTAAGTGTTGAGAAAACAAGAAGTGAGAGCCTAGGGTTTAGGTTTTAATCCAAAATTTTGAATTAATTCTCCAATTATTTTTTTGGCAAGTTACAAACGCATCACCACAATTGTATTTTAGATCACCTTTCAATGCATCTAAAAGTGTGCCTAATCAAATCTTATGTCTCTCTCGAAGTCATGAGTGTTTAATTAAGCCCATTAAGATCCTAGATATAGGGTATAAATTGTATTGTTTATATGTGTTTAAGTTCAATTATTTATACCCTATATGCCTAATTTAAGCAGAAGAACTACCAAAATTGGGTGATTATGTGTTTTGTAGGATGGAATTGAAGATTAAAGGAAATTGGCTGGAAATCACGTAATAAATGGAAAGTTCGAGGGCTAAAATGGAAATTTGAAAATTTGGAAATCAAGCTGACTGGCTCCATATGTCTGTGAAAGGAAAAAAATTAAAACAAAGCAAGACTAGTGCCAGCCTTAGCGCCGGTCTTTATCAGATTTTTGTCACGCTCAATTTTCTGAAGTCAGAAGAAACCTGTTCAAATGAAGATTCACTTGTAACTTTTATAAACTATAAATAGGAGTCTTTTAAAACATTTTTAGGGGTTAGAAACATTAACTCCAAGATAATAAGCTTTCTTTTCCTTCTTACTCTTGGGAGATCAAATACGTTCAAGGGCAAATCAAGGAGCATGCGAGAAGGAAGTGGAGTGAATATCTTAGGCATATTGGTAGTTTACTTGTGAACTGACAAGGGAATATATTGATCATAAGTTTTCGACTTCCAGCTGGAGTTCGAGTCAAGCTCAAGCTTGATATCAACTCCAATGAGTCAATCTCAAACTTGGTTCTTAGCTTATTAATGTTATCGAGCGAGTTCGAACCTGACTCGAAATATGCATGAGTCAAGTTTGACCATCAAGTACTCAATCTCGACTCAGCTTGAATAACAACACTATTTCTACAAAAGTCTTCTTTGTACAGAAAGGAGCATCATAGATACTGAGATGCACTGGTTAATAAGACACCTCAAGAAGCATGGGAATTGATTGAGTGGAAGGCAGAAACTCACAGTATTTTGGACGCAACATGATGTAGATGCTTGTTGAGTGAATAAGGTAAGTGTTTCATCAATTTAGTAATAATTATTGAAATTAACCTTTATGATTTGACAGATGGCAATAGGAAATATGCAGCATGTCAAGGCATATATAATTTGCAAGGATACAAGTCATTTTACAGATGGGTGTTGAATGTTGCAAGATGATAGTGTAAAACAGATGAATATGGCTAGTAACTTGCCCGTGCCTAGAAGGCAATAAGTTCCCTACTCCAATACCTATAACCTAGGTTGGAAGGATCATCCAAACCTCAGTTATGGAGGGAATAGGTAGTAGAATTTCTTTTCAAATAGACAGCAAGAGTTCTAGCCACGATACCCACCGAGGCCTCAACCTTCCCTTTTTAACTCAGGTACATCTTTGGAAGACATAGTTAAGATATTAGTTTTTAACACCTTGCAGTTTCAACAAAAGACAAAGTCAAGCATACAGAATTTGAAGGATCATGTAAGTCAATTAGCGACTATAGTTAATCGCTTGGAAGCTAAGGTGGAAGGAAGATTTTCCTCGCAACTTGAGGTGAACCCCAAGAATGTTAATGCTCTGACCTTAAAGAGTGGCAAAGAGATGGATGGACCTAAATTGGTTATTTCAAAAGATAAGAGTAAGGATCTTATTGAATAAGAACTTGAAGAAGAAAGGAAAAGTAATGCACACCTTGAGATAAATGTCAAATCCCGTGGTTAAAGCTAAGACTAATCCACCACATTTTCTTAGCAAGTTAGAGGAGCCAAATAAGCAGGATAAGGAAAAGGAGATTTTAGGAGTATTCCATAAGATAGAGATCAACATTCCTTTATTGGATGCAATCAAGCAAGTAAATTTGCAAAATTCTTGAAGGACTTGTGCATCAATAAGAAGAAATTAAAGAGAGATGAAAGAATTGTGTTGGGAGAGAATGTTTCAGCAGTGTTGCAAAGGAAGCTACCACCTAAATGTGAGGATCTAGGTATGTTCATAATCCCTTATAAAATTGGAAATCCTAGAATTAGAGGTGCAATTTTAGACTTAGGGGCTTCTATTAAGGTGATACCTAAATCTATATATGATTCTCTAAATCTAAGTCCTTTGAAAGAAACAAGAATAATAATTCAACTGGCTGGTCGTGCTAATGTTTATCTTGCCCGGTTAATTGAGGATGTGTTGGTTCAGATTGAAGGATTAGTTTTTCCAACTAATTTTTTATGTGTTTGATATGGATGATAAGAGTTCTCCAAATCCATCATCTATTTTATTAGGTAGACCATTCCTAAGTACTACCCAAACTACGATTGATATTAATAAGGGTATACTTACAATGGAATTTGATGGAAAATTTATTGATTTTAATATTTTTGACGCAAAGGAACATCCTACTGTGCCTCATTTTGTTTTTACTATCAATGTGATTAACCCTGTTATGCAAGATATTTTTGAGTTGAATGATAAAAATAATCTAGAAGGTGACCAAGTATTGTGAGCAATCAATTGCAGAATTCAAGTCATTGCATGTCCAATTGAAGCCACCCCCTAATCACAAGGGCAACATGGTTCATATGGTCAAAGATTACTCCATTTATGAAGGCTATCAAGAGAATATGGAGCAAGTGATGAAAAGAGTTAAAAGATTTCATCCTCTGTAAGAAAATAATACTTTGCGTCTAGCCAAAGGTGTTAAAGAAAGGCGCTACTTAGGAAACAATCAAGAATTTTAGTTTTTAGTCACTTTGTGTTTTTAGTTTATGTTTTCAAGTGAAATTTAATTTATCTTGTTTCTTTTTGTTGGGAAGCATTTAGTTGCAGAGTGTAGGTGTGTCTTGTGATGATTTTATTTTGACTAGGTGCAATTTCATGGGTAGAAGACTATGTGCCCACGTCTATCAATCAGGTTGTAATTGAGCATTTTTGTGGATGACAATCAGAAGACTTCTCATGTTTTGGTCATACCTATACCTTTGAGTCACACTATAGAGGGCAATATTAAATTTTTTTTCCAGAAGACCCCATATCTTTTAGATGTGCCCGCGTCTTAAGGATATGGGGCCTTATTTTCACCATGTTGATTTCACCCCACCTTTTGCTGTTGATCTTTAGCCTTGATATACTCTCCTCTATGTTCACTGAAGTTTTGTTGTCCCTTTTAACTATTCTTTTGTATTTTATTTCTTACATTGGGGACAATGTAAGGTTTAGGTGTGTGAAAAGGCTAAGTTAGATAGCGATATTTTTGTTCAAATTTTCTTTGCTAGTTTTTGTTTTTGGCTATAATGAATGCAATCAAGATGTAAGTACGAGTAGTGAATTTATATTAGTTGTGTATCTTATTTTTCTTGATAATAGATTTGAATGATAAATGTGCTGCATTTGACAAATTTTAAACCACTTTATGAGATATAGAGCTATTAATGAGAATTTTATCTCAAATTTGCTCTATTTTTCGTTTGTTGAGTTGTTATTGCACATGGTTTTGTTCTTCTAAAACTTGGTTTGTTAGACCACATTTGTATAAATTTGATACATTAAAATGACAAAGGCACCTAGGATTTAACTCTTTTTAACTTTTTCAAAAACCTACCCTTATTTTGTTTACCAATAGTGAGCCCAATTTGAGCCTTTAACCTTTTCTTTGTTTAGTTGCCACAACTGTTGCCCAAAACCTCTTTTAAGACTTTCTTGTTGAGCCTTATGTCAACGAGATGTCTAAATTTCATTACATGAAAATTTGATGTGTCATTTGTAAGGCAGTGAATTGAAACTAGCAAGTGTTTGCAGCTGAAGTTTGTCTTAAAGATGTTTGCATTTGCTAAAGAAAAGAAGAGGGAAAAAAGGAAAAAAATTAAAAAATGAAAGAAGAATGAAAAAGAGGAAAAAAGGAGAAAAATGAGGAAAAGTTTGAAAGAAGATATATGTTGTGAAGTGTTTTTATGTATAATTGTTGTATTGGAGAATGACAAATGTTAAAAAATGCCTGCACTTCTTAAGTTTGGTGGAAGTTGTTTGTATGCTTTGAAAGTGTGAAATTTGTGTGGAAAGAGAGCAAAATTCATGCAATGATTTTTTTTCACATTCTCTTTGACATATTTATAGTGTAAATTTACCTTTTTATCCTATCCCTTACCTAAGCCACATTAGAACCTTACAAAAGTCCCTTCGATTTTTGAATTTAATTCATAGTGAAGTGGTGGAGATGTGATTATGAGTAAACCTATGGTAATGCCACTCCATGATGCTGATTTGAGAGTTATATTTACTCTAAATACCTTTAAGTGATGAGTGCATATGTTAACATTCTTGTGAGGATTGTTGAGTCTAATGTGTTCAAAATTTGATAAAGTTGTTGGAAGAGTAAGATGTCTGTGCTAGTATGATTTGCTGCATAATGATTATTGTCTTAATTGTACTTTAAGGTAGGATATGCTTGAGGACAAGCATAGCTTAGGTGTCGGGGGAATTGAAATGGAGCATAATTGTTATTATATTTGTGAATATTCTCTTTTTATTTGCCAAGTATTGAATTATTTGATAGATTCTACTTATATTTGGCATTTGGTGATAATTGTAGGAATTTGGAATAAAAGGAAGTTTAAAATGCTAATTTTCCAAAAGACTTCTATCCAATTAAACTTGGGCACACCAAAGTACTGCCTTCAAGTTTGAAAAATTTGGGATTTTCATGCACGAGGAAGTTTCCTAATTCAAGTCCAATGTTCTATGAGATTCCTTCCTGCCACATGTTTCAAATTCATGCTATGAGACTATTAGTCACTTTTATCTAATTAGGAAATATTATCTTTTTAGGACTCCTTTTCAATAGGGATTTCAATTATTATTTTTACGACTATAAAAAAGGAAGAAACATTAGAATTAGGGTTCCATTTTTTTGCTCTCTACTCTATGTTATTTTTCTCATCTTTTGCTTTGGTTTTTCTCCATGAGAAGCAACTAGATTCTCTTTCTACTTGAGGGATAACTAAGGATTTGATTCGATTACGACTTTGAGATTGAATTAATTTTAATTATTTGTTTCATTTATTGGTATTTGTATAATTTCCTACTTTTGTTTTCTATGATTATTATATGTGATTGAATAGGTGGTGAATATTTGATTATCCACCATAATTATTTGATTATTTTAATCCTGGTAGTGACTGGCATTATTGGATTTGTGTTAGGGAGATATACAATCTAATTTAAATAAACCCTTGTAGTATGTTTGTTGGTTAGAAATGGGCTTTTCTAGTTTTTATTGCAATTGGAGGATTAAATTCTATGGTCGTACCTAGGGTTGTCTCTTGATTAGGAAAATAATTAATGACCATACCTTGACTATCGACATAGCAGGAAAATTGGTTGGCTGAACTTGTTGGCAATTATAACCAATTTATCAATGAATGATTAAATTCACCGTTGCATCAAGGATCAGTTGTACGAACCATCTCTAAAAGTTACTCTTTTGGTTAGAGTTTTGCATATTATTGATTTAGTTTTTTAATTGCTTTTGTTTAAGTTAATCAATTATTTGAATCCTCCAAAAGCCTTCATTAACTCTTGCTCTGAAAGAAACAAATTTTTCCAATCCCTATGGAGACGATCCTACTTACCACTATATACAAATATATATTTTCTTGAATAGGTTTATATTAGTGGCCAGATTCAACACCTGTCAATCACTAGGTGATACAAGTGCATCGTATAAATCCTAATATACTCTCGTTAAAAAAGGTAAGTATGTTTATCTATCTAGTGCATGGGTGTATATTGCTTCTTAGTTCAATTCAAACCCAACAATCATGTTCATGGTGATGAGGCATAAATATGCAATTAAAATCCAAATAGAGAAATCATAGCAAGAGATAAGAATTTAATTGAAAAATCCAATAAAAATCCTTCATAAAAACCCTAGCCTTAGAATAGATTTATTTCAACAATAAAAAAATTAAAATTACAAATTCAAGGAATCAATACAAGGGAAAAAAAAAAGTAAGGGAACTTCTCAACTATTTGCTCCAATTTTCTCCTTCGCGTTCCTTGATTTGATCTCCAGCAATCTTGACTTCCTAAAAGAAAATTGAATAAAGCTACTTTTCTAAGCTAAAACTAATGGTTCTAATCCCTAAAAATGCCTTAATAATCCCTATTTATAGTTTCTAAGAATTACAAGTGAATCCCAGTCGGAATACGTTTCTATTGGTTGAAGGAAATAGTGTGCGCATAAGATTCCGTCAATGATTGGATGAAGACCGATCTAATGCCAGTCACCAGTCATTGCTGTGTGTTCTTCAAATTCATCTTCTAGTGATGTCTGGTCCAATATCCGGCTAAAAGTCCGGTACCAGTCATCACCTTCATTGCTGTGTGTTCTTCAAATTCATCTTCTACTGCTGTCTGTTTCAACTTTGTTTCAATTTTCAAGTTTTAGATTTGTTGCACAGTCCTTATCCAACTTGCTTCGATTTTCAATTCCAACCCTACAAAACAATATAATCACCAATTTAGGCAGTTTACCGCTCAATTTAAACATTTAAGGCGTCATTAATTGCACTTCAACATATATAAAATAGCACAATTTATGCCCTCTCAGCATACAATGAGGCAAAGAGGGAGTTTATTATGTTCATCTGATGCATTTCATGTATTTCATGCAATACATGTAAGGTCAAGGAAATGTTTGTTTATGTGTTTTCAAGCGTAGTTTAATGATAAAAATGCATTTTTGGGGCTAAAAGTGGATTTATGCTTGAATCATGAATACAATTTGAAATTGGGTGAAATGCGGAAATTTGGCCAAGCAAAAGTGGAAGAGAAAAACTACAAAGTTGCAATTCTTTGCAACAAATCTGGCCAAGGACCGACCATATTCAAGGCCATATATGCAGGAGAATGGGAGGCCAGAATTTCTAGTTTCTGGAGGCAATCCAACCACATATCCACGGCTGGATTCTAGCAAATTTTAGGTACAAAGGAAAACTGCCACGGTTTTCTTTCATTTCTTCTTCTTCTTCTTCTTCTTCTTCCTCCTCCTCCCCTGTACACACTCACACCCAAACACACCACCACAAACCCATTACTTTTCACCATCAAATCTCCAAACTAACTTCACCAAATCACTCCTATCACCTTCTATAGTAGATTTCAAGGATAAAGTTCTTCCAAAAACACAAAAATTCAGATTCAAGCTTCATAGAAGCTAGGGTTTCATTTTTGCATATCATTCAATTGAAGTAGAATTAGAGGGAAATTCTTGGGGGGTTTTTTCATCATTTGCATCTCTAATCATCACCCAACAAGTTTGGGATAACAAATCTTCACCAATATTTGTCATTTAATTTTTTGCCATTTATGAGCATTTTCTACATTTTTGTGGCAATTTCAAATTTTTTGAATTTATGGAGTTTGGTGAATTTTATTGCACTTGTTTATTTTACTAATTTTTGCTAATTTTTGTGATTAAATTGGCTTGGACAATTTGTGAAAATTATTGGCCAATGTAGCAGGATAATTATTTTAGTGAAAATTTTATGAGGATGTTTTAATTATCCTAGAGTCATTACATGTCAAAATTTGTGCTTTCTTTAACTATTTCTACATTTTTGTGTGATGATTCTAGGATATTGCATATAATTAAGGAATGACCTTTGTGAGCAAAGTTTCATGAATAAAGTTGTATTTAGTATTTTGCTATTCTTAATTAGGACATGAACATGTGAGTAGGTGGTGTGCTTACTCAAGTTTGGCATAATATTTGTACTTGGCATTGCTTCAAGAAAAGAGTAAGCTTTATTGTTTTGGATGCAGACATGATTTTCATGTTAGTTATACTTGCTTAGGACATCAATAAAATAATTGATTCTTCAAGCAAGTTAACTAGGATTACTTGGAAAATAAGCATGTGTTTCCATCTATTCATGTCGATAAGTACTTAATGTTGAATGTAAATAGGTACAATGGATCAAACCAGGAGGCTTGCAGGGAAGTCTCCACTTTCTAAGAGAAGGGGAGAAGCATCTACATCTACAACTTGGCCCTCACATACCAAGAGAAAAGCTGGTAGACGATTGGTAACCAAAGATCCTTCATCCGAGGAAGAGTCACAACAACAAGAGCAACAAAGTGAGCAAAGCAAGCAAGAAGAGGAAGTTCATTATGATAGAGCTCGGTTCACTTCCACAGAAAATGAAGCCTGCTATCAATCTCAATTGAAGGCCAAAGTATTAGTGGAAAAAGATGTAACTCCGGATATGAAAGAAGTGTATCATCTTAAAGCTACTTTTGTACAGTTAAAATGGGAGAAATTCTTTAATCTCCCTAATGTATACTATGAGGATTTGGTTTGTGAGTTTTATGCCAATGTGGAATGTAAAAAGATGGATCACTATAACACGGAGGAAATCATAAGCACGGTTAGGGGAACCCAAGTGAACATGCATAGATATAATGTACGATCCTATCTCGGTGTTCCCGATATTGGCCCTAAGTTTGACTTGAAGAAGGCTTTTACACCTTTTAATGCGGACACATGGAGACTTGAAGAAGCACTCTCGCATTTAGGTGTCACTCTTGAGCCTACTCGGAGATGTGGCTGCCTAGGTATCATGACATCTTCATATAAGGAATGTCAACAGCTCCCTATTTATCTCTTTTCCTCAAATGTGATTTTGAGGACTAGTGGCACAAATGAATCCCATACTAGTGATGCCTAATTTCTTGATAAGACTGGAAATAGGGTTGGGTGATCTTAGAAGGATTTCACTGGAAGCATCATTACTAATCATATGTAGGCTATTGTTCGTAGTAATGAAGTTAAACATGCTTTCCCATATGCCTGTTCCATGACTTTGGAATTTTAAAGAATGGGTGTTGACCATTCAAACGCACTTCTTGGTCTCTTAGGAAATTCCATATTTTCACCCTCCCACTTTGCAAACAGCTTTTGGAGACAAAAGAGAGTAGGAAAGCTTTGGTTTTATATAGAGGGCCAGTTATGTGTGGCTTGTCCCATATCGGTTATTTTATTAGGGAGACTTTCCCTCTGTTGCCTATAAATATAATGGGTTCATGGTGAGATTAAGTGCGCTTAACCAAGAGAATCCTTAGTGGGCTATTTGGACATTTTGAGTCATTAAACCCCTTTTGTAGTAGAATTATTTTATGTTCTCTTGTATATTAGTATTAGGTGCTTTTGGGTTTAGGAATACTTTCCTAAAACTTTTGTACTCTCTTCTTCATAGTGAATTTTTTGCTCCTCCTCTGCCCGTGGACGTAGGTCAATTTGACCAAACCACGTAAATCCTATGTCTCTGTTTTATTTAATTTTGCTTTGTTATTTGTCTTTTGCAATTGTCAAAAAACCTGTTCATCAATTTCCTAGAACTAGTTCTAACAAACTGGTATCAGAACTTCTTAGGAGACTCTAGGTTCTGTGACAACAATGATAATAACAAAGATGGTTGTCGAGAAATTCGACAAAAATGTCAACTTCGGGATGTGGCAGCTTAAGATGGAGGCCATTTTGGTTCAAGATGGAGTTGATTTAGCGATACAGGAAGTTAAAAAAAAAAACCAGATTATGTGACAACTGCGGATTTGCTGCAATGGATAAGAAGGCCAGATCCAATATTATTTTAAATCTCTCTAACACAGTTTTACGAGAGGTTGCCACTGAAACTTTGGCTAAGACCATGTGGGATAAACTCAATGTTTTGTACATGAAGAAGACAGTTGAGAATAGACTTTATTTGAAGCAAAACCTGTATATGCTTCGGATGACTGAAGGCACATCTATACTCTCACATCTTGATAAATTTGATTCTATTATCATGGATTTGGAGAATATAGATTCGAAAATTGATGATGAGGAGCAGCCTCTGTTAGTTTTGTCTTCACTTTTCCAATCCTTTAAGTATTTCTGCGATACTATGATTTATGAAAAATAAACTATTTCGTATCAGAAAATTAAATCTGCATTAAAATCTAAGGAGCAGATAGATAGGGATATTAGTGGAAAAATTAATGGGGGTCAGACGGAAGGTCTGGTTGTTAGAGGCGGAAGGTCTGATAGAAGGGAACCTAACAGTATTTGATCTAAAACTAGATCTAAATCTAAACATAGGAATTTGGAGTGCAATTATTATCATAAAATAGGGCACATTAAGGCAGATTGTTACAAATTGAAAAATAAATTAAAGCAAAAAGGGAAATGTTGAGAAAATGCTGAAACTGCTGAAACTAGTGTTGCAGCTGATGAGAATGAAGGAAATATTTTCTTCGTGACTGACAACAGGACAAAATCTAAAAATGAATGGATTTTAGATTCGGGGTGTTCTTACCACATGTGCCCTGACAAGAATTTGTTTTCCACTTATGAATCTTGTAATGGTGTAATTATTTTGATGGGAAATAATGCTGCTTGTAATGTTATTGGTAAGGGTATAGTCCGAATTAAAATGCATAATGGTATTGTGAGGACACTCACTAATGTTAGACATGTTCCTAATTTGAAAAAGAATCTCATCTCTTTGGGTACCTTGGAGGCACTTGAGTGCAAATACACAATTGAAAATGGCATTATGAAGGTTTTTAAGGGTGCTCTTATTGTGATGAGAGCTTGCAGGTCTAATAGTTTGTATATTTTGCAGGGTTCTACTATTGCAGGTTCTATTGCAATTTCATTGTCATCTTTGACTGATTCGTACATCACCAAATTATGGCATATGCATTTGGGACAACTGAGTGAGAAAGGTTTGGGCATTCTAAGTAAAAAGAGATTTCTTTGTGGGCAGCATACCAGTCCATTGGAATTCTGTGACCACTGTATCTTCGAGAAGCAAAAAGAGTTAGCTTCAGTTCACCAGCAAGTCATAAGATGAAAAGTACTCTTGATTTTATTCATTCAGATTTATGGGGTCCATCTCGTGTTGCTTCTAAAGGTGGTACTAAGTATATGCTGATTTTCATTGATGATTATTCAAGAAAAGTCTGGGTCTATTTCTTGAACCATAAGAATGATGTTTATCTAACTTTCAAAGAATAGAAAGTTTTGATTGAGAAACAAATAGGCAAACAGATAAAACGGCTTAGAACAGATAATAGCATGAAATTTTGTGAATGTGAATTTGATGAATTTTGCAAGAATGAAGGAATTGTTTGGTTTCGTACTGTTAGGATGACGTCTCAACAAAATGGCGTGGCTGAACGTATGAATAGAATACTTTTGGAGAGAGCAAGATGTATGATCTCCAATGCAGGGTTGACGAAAGACTCTTGGGCAAAGACAATCAATATGGCATGTTACATTGTTAACCGTGCTCCTTCTGCATCTCTTGATTTCAAAACTCCTAAGGAAGTTTGGTTAGGTACTCTACTGATTATTCTGATTTAAAAGTTTTTAGGTGTCTAGCATACATGCATGTAAATGATGAAAAATTAGAGCCAAGAGCTAAAAAGTGTATTTTCCTTGGGTATGCTTCTGGGGTGAAAGGATATAGATTATGGTGTCCCGATCCTAAATCTCCAAATTTTGTGATCAGTAGAGATGTTATTTTTGATGCATTGTTTATGTTATCTTCTAAGAAGGAGTCTTCTAGTCCTTGTACTATAAATGGTACACTGAAGCAAGTGGAGCTTGAAATTGAAAATTTAAGTCCTTCCCAATCCAACTCTTCTATTCAGCAATTGTTAGTAGATACATCTGAATCTACAAATGAAGATGATCTAGAAGAGGAGCAATATTCCATAGTCTTAAATCGACCAAGGAGAAATATTCAACCACCACAAAGATATGTAGATATTGTTGCATATACTTTGTCTATTGTAGAAGAAACTGATGGAGTTGGTGTGCCTTCTACCTATGCAGAAGCAGTTTTTTGTGATGATTCTGCTAAATGGTTGCTTGCAATGAATGAAGAAATTGAGTCTCTCCACAAAAATAGAACTTGGAATCTTGTAAAGCCACCCTTGTGTAAGAAAATTGTTAGTTGTAAATGGGTCTTCAAGAAGAAGGAAGGTATTCTAGGGGTTGAAAGTGCAAGGTATAAAGCACGATTAGTTGCAAAGGGCTATAGTCAGGTACAAGGTATTGATTTTAATGATGTATTTTCACCTGATGTTGAACATAGCTCTATTCGTGTTTTACTTGCTTTAGTTGCCATGTATGATTTGGAATTGGAGCAACCTGCTATTAAGACAACTTTCCTACATGGTGAACTTGAAGAACAAATCTATATGAAACAGGTCCAGGGATTTGAAATTGAAGGAAAAGAGGATCATGTTTGCTTGTTGAAGAAATCCTTATATAGATTGAAACAGTCTCTAAGGCAGTGGTATAAGAGGTTTGATTCCTTTATGTTGGGTCATGGTTATTTGAGGAGCATGTATGATAGTTGTGTTTACTTCCAGAAGTTAAATAATGGTTCTTTTATTTGTTTGTTGTTTTATGTTGATGACATGCTCATTGCTGCTAAGGATTTGTCAGAAATTCACAATTTGAAGTTGCAACTAAGCAGTGAATTTGATATGAAAGATTTGCGAGTAGTTAGGAAGATTCTTGGCATGGATATTAGACAAGACCAAGGTGCAGGGAAGTTATTCTTGACCCAAGAAAATTATTTTGAGAAAGTCTTGGAGCGATTTGGCATGAAAAATGCTAAACCAGTAAGTACTCCTCTTGCTAACCATTTCGGTTATTTGTTGCTCAATCACCACAGTCAGATGAAGAGGAAGAATATATGGCATGGTTCCTTACTCCAGTGCAGTCGATAGTGCTATGTATGTAATGGTTTGCAGTTATCCAGATATTTTACAAGCAGTCCGTGTTGTTAGTAGATATATGTCTTGTCCAGATAAAGCACATTGGCAGGCTGTGAAGTGGATTCTCAGATACTGGCGAGGGACTTCAAAGGCTTGTTTGGAGTTTGGAAGAAATAATAATACTTTGGTTGGTTTTGTAGACTCAGACTACGCCGAGGATCTTTGCAGGAGAATATCACTTTCAAACTATATATTCTGCATTGGTAGTTGTGCAGTCAATTGGAAAGCTACTTTACAACTTGTTGTAGCTTTATTTACTACGGAGGCAGAATATATGGCTGTGACTGAAGCAATCAAAGAAACCTTATAGTTGAAGGGTTTGTTTGGTGAATTTAGTCTACATCAAGATGTTACTGTTATTCACTATGATAGTCAAAGTGCAATACACTTGACTAAAAATCAGATGTATCATGAGAGGACGAAACACATTGATGTGAAGTATCACTTCATTCGAGACACTATTGCTGAAGGAAAAGTCCATGTTCAGAAAATAAATACTAAGGAGAATCCTGCTGACATGTTTATGAAACCTCTTCCAATTTACAAGTTCAAGCAATGCTTGGACTTTGTTGGTGTTCGTTGTTTGTGACTAAACCCATTGGGGTTTCTGTGGAGAAGGTAGAGCAAGTTTACTATTTGTCGATGTTGGGGACACGCCAAGGTGGATGATAGGGAGATATTTATACATGTTAATTGGGGCCAGTTGGGTTTAATTTCTATCATTTAGTGCATTAAGAAGTAGGTAACTGCTGATAAATTGTTTCTGTGGCATTTGTAGGCTCTTGGTGTGAAAATTGGTGTTTAGTGGCAAAATTTTAGAAGACTTGTACTTCCAAGGCGTACCTGTGTCAGAGAGCCTGGAGTGAGGCTGAGGTGGCAACGGTTGGAGCAAATCTCTGAACATGTGCTATATTCTTGGAGAATTTATTGGAAGTCAATTTTGGGTAGGAAACGTCCCTCAAAGCAAGTGGGCAGCGAATTGGAAAAGAAAAGTCCTATGCATATTGGAAACTCGCGTGAAGAATGGAATTGCTTTCCTTATTGCGCAGGATTGCCAACTCAACTTGAGATTGGTACTCTTGGCTTCCTAAAGAGTCGGCGCTTAGTGATCAATAGAAGGAATCTTTCCCTTGTTTTTAAGAGGCTTGACCTAGACTATATATTATTAGTCTCTTCTTGTTTATGGGTCACGGAGAGTTGGAACAAGACATTAGATTGCTTGAGTTTCTCTCGCTTTTCGTCTTCCGTCGTTTTCCTTTTGCACTTTGCCTAGCATAGAGTATTGCTTTTCTTTGTTTGTTTCGTAGGGGACAAGAGCATACCAGTACCTTGGGCTCTTAGTTTTTCGTCTTTTCCAGTTCTCCGTCCTTTTCCGTGTTTTCGTTGCAGACATAACTAGTATTGATCATTACTTTCGCTTGGATCTTTCGTTGGTGACCAGTAGCAATAACTTATATCTCTTGTTTCCCTCTTTATGCTTGGAACCCGTGCATTCAAGAATTAGTTTTATTAGATTGCAAATCCAAGTTATTTCCTCTTGCTCTTCCTCTCTACATGAATATCGTGGAACGTCGAAGCAACATGAGGAGTGGCTAAAATGCTTCCCTAGTTGAGGAATAATCAAGGCTCGGGGCACAACAATTGTGAGATCGTTCTAATCGTCTATTTTTAATTTTTATGTTCATGGGTATTTAATTATTCTCTATTTTTTCCTGAGTTATTATTGTTTAGATTTATTGATTAATATGGTCAGTTATTCAATTGTCTAAATAGTATATAGCCAATTAGGGAGTTGGCGCGTCGCCTTTAAGCATCTTGATTAGTGGTAAACGAGACAATTTCACCGCCTCGCAAGCGGCCTAATTTGGATCGTGGGAGTAATTAATCTAGCCTAAATAAACCTGCATGTGTGTTTGTCATCTAGAATTGAGTCTTTCTAATTTCTAATACTATGACTACATTAAATCGTATGAGCGTCTCTAGGGTTTTCTAGTTCACAAGAGGGTAGTTTATGAGCGTCTCTGGACTACTATAAAACTAAAGAAAGATTGGTGGTGGGGCGCGTCGTTTGACCACTATAACCAATTTGTTCGTGAACGTGTGAATATTTTCATGTATCTATGATCAGTTGTGTGCACCGGTGCCAAGATTCATTCCTTGATTAGGTTGTTTCAATTAATTGTTTCTTGTGTTATTTGATTCTTGCATACTTCCTTAAGTAGAATTTCAGCTTTTATTTCTTTTTAATTATTTGCTATCTCCTCCAAAAATAAATAAATCACCCAGTCCCTGAGGATACGACTCTACTCGCCATTATGTTTGAATTTATATTCTTAGAGTAGGTATTTTATTTTTGGCGGTTTGACACCCACCAGTGGACATTTGTTATGTGTGGCTTGTCCCACATCGGCTATTTTATTAGGGAGTCTTTCCCCATGTTGCCTATAAATATAATGGGTTTATGGTGAGATTAAGTGCACTTAACCAACAGAATCCTTAGTGGGCTATTTGGGGTTTTTGGATCATTAAACCTCTTTTGTAATAGAATTATTTTGAATTCTCTTGTATTTTAGTATTAGGTGCTTTTGGATTTAGGAACACTTTCTTAAGACTTTTGTACTCTCTTCTTCATAGTGAATTTTTTGCTCTTCCTTCGCCTATGGACGTAGGTCAATTTGACCAAACCACGTAAATTCTGTGTCTTTATTTTATTTAATTTTGCTTTGTTATTTGTTTTTTGCAATTGTAAAGAACCCTTTTCGTCAATTTTCTAGTACCATTCCTAGCAGGGCCTAGTGGAGAGCAGTAAGAGAAGGCGGAAGAGTTTGCTCGTCAAGAAGGAACGCAAGGAGTTGGCACATCTACTTCCCAACCCACGACTCAAGAAGGCTCATTTTCTTCTCAACCTCCACCACCACCTCAAGATACTCGGTCTGCATTTCAGAAGCCTAAGGACAAATTGCGATGCATTTAGGCCGAAGTGGAGAAGAGTGCGAAACAAAACAAGAGGAATGTCGTGCGCCCTTGATGAATTGAAGTAAAGCTTGGAATTGAGGCGCCACCAACTTCACCATCTTCTCCCGATCTTGAGAGCCATGGAGCAGCCAATCCACGTGCTTGATGTCTCCATTCCTTGTTTATTCCGTAGCTTAATTTGTTGTTCCAAACTTTTTTTTCCTTAATTTCTTTTTGATGTTCTTATGTGTGCTTTTCTTATTATTATCTTTTGGACAAAGTTGAACTTCTCCAAGTCCTCCTAACTATGTGCTAGCGCTTTTAGCTTTTGAGGTTGAAACACATCACTTGTATTGGATATGGATTGTGCAAGTTTGCTAGGGGAGTTTTAATTATTTTTTCATATCTATTTACTTTCCTTTTCTCACATTAAAGACAATGTGAAGTTTAAGCATGGGAGAGGGAAATATGTGAACTTGCAATTTTATGCCTGTGATGACATTTTGTGGATATTAATGCATTAGAAGCCATGGAACTATGATTGGAGAAATTATCATGTGGAAATTTTTGTGAAAAATTAGGTTGCTAGCAGGCAGTTTCGTCCAATTATAAGAGAAAACTCTGTCAAAATTTTTCCAAAATCTTTTTGAGAATTCCACTATGGTCTAAAAATTTTGAAAATTTTCCTATTTTGTATTAAAAAGGGGCCAATTTATTCCAACCTTGGACATTTGGATTCTCCAGCATGTTGAAGCAATTATGTGCATTTTGGAAAATCTTGTCCTTATTTGACTTGGAATTGGTTATTATACAATTAAGATTTTTAGCAATTGAGTAGATATATCTTGAAAAAAGAGGAAATTATGCCTATAATTTCACTTGTTAAATGAGAACTTTCTCTATGACCTACTTTTACAAGTGATTGATGTAGTTAATATTGCTATCCTCTTCCTATGATTTATCTAATAAAGGGACTGAGAAACAAAAAGAAGAAAGAAGAAAAAAAAGACAGAAGAAAAGAACAAAAGAAATAGAAAAAAAAAGAAGAGAAAAAGAAGAAAAATATATATAAAAAATGAATAGAAGTTTGTTCTACTCCAATGATTCGAATATTCAGTAACCGTGAGCTGGCATCTACAAATGTCAATACTTGCATTAAAAGGTGTTTGAATTAAAAGTATGCTAGCCAAATTGAATAAATGAAGTGTTGAGTAATCAGAGTCTTCACATAAAATTGTCGATCTACATATCAAAAGACATGTCCACTATTTGAATAAAATTAATTTGAATAAATCTCTCTTAGTCTTGCAATTTGAGAGAAAGATGATTGCAGGGGAGTGGTAGCTAATCTTTAGACTGTACAATTTGCTTGCTTGTGAAATTAGGTTAAAGTAAGAAATTAAATTTAACTTGTTTAAAATGGGTTATAATGGTCTTCCTTTTACTTGATATTATGAGTATGTGAAGCAATGTGAATAATTGTATAATAATTAATTATCGAGTTATTATGACTTGAATTTGAAAAAGTGCATATGTTTTTTCGGCCAATGAGTCATTGTTGGAGTTTATATGTTGATTGCTTATTTTAAGGACATGTGGGAGGGTGTTAATTAGAGTATAATTATATGCAAGAGTTGGTAGTTATTTGTATTATTTGAGCAGTAAATTGCATGAAAACTGGCTCACTTGATATAAAGAGGCTTGGAATTGCATGGAGAATGCTGCGTGGAACTTGAACCAAAATGGAAGTTGCCTAACTTGATCCTATCTGCTTGCGACTCCAAGAGGAAACTTGACTTTGGAGAAAGACAGTTGAATTGCGCGGGAGATCAAAGATGCGAATTGAATAGTCAAAGTCAGATAACAACGGGTGCCAGTCTTGTCACCAGCTATCATATGAAAAATTTAAGAATTGAATCGAAGAATAACTGGCCCCGGTCTTTGGGCCAATCACCGAACCGGTCTTTGATGGAAATCCACGTGAAACTTGGTTTTGTCAGTCTTTGGAAGCTTATTCCTCTTGAAATTCAATTATAACTTTAAAAAACTATAAATAGGAGTGCTTAGGATGTTTTTAAAGGTTAGGAAACATTTTAGCTTAGTAAATAAATTTTTGTATCTTTCTCTTGAAAAATCAAGATTGTTCGAGTACGAAATCAAGGAGCGAACAAGGAGCAAAATTGGAGCAAGCAACTGAGACATTTTCTTACTCTTTTTCTTTTCTTTATAAACTATTTGAATTTGTGATTTTAATTCTTTGTATTATGGCAACCTAAATTTATTTCTAGGGTTAAGGTTTTTGTGAAGGGATTTTAATTAAATTTTTTCATTTAAATTCTTGGTTATTGCTATAATTTATTTGTCTTGATCTTAATTACATGTTTGTGATTAGCCACCATAGACATTGATCTTTGGGTTTGTATTGAGTTGAGAAAGGAGATACAACCATGTACTAGACAAATAAACAATTTAGCCTAATAACGAAAGTAGGTTAGGATTCGTATGATGCACTTATATCACTTACATTCTTAATGGGTTTAATTAACACTTATGATCTCAAGAGAGACGTAAGATCTAATTAGACACACTTTAGATGTATGGAGAGATGAACAAAAATGTAATTGTGCGATGCATTCATAGTTTGTCAAAAAAATAATTAGAAAATTAATTCAAAATTCTATATTAAAATCTAAAACCCTAGCCTTTCTCATCTATTGTTTTCTCAATCATTTTTATTTGATTTCTTAGTCGAAAAATTCTTTTAAATTTGAATCTTATTATTTTTTATAAGTAATTAAAGTAGAAAATTTACCCATCCCTGTGAGTTCGACCCCTGAAATACTCCAGATGATTTTATTACTATGATTGATCTTATGCACTTGTAGGAAATTGTCAATCAACAAGGAATGGTTCAAGTGTGGGAGAGTTAATAAGTGACTATTTTGTGTAATTTTGCATGATATTTGTTATCAATTTAGGCACTTTTACAAAGTTTAAAGAATGAAATTTGATTATTTTGGGTTAGGATTCATTTTAAATGCTTATTAGCATAAGTGTGGAGTTTTGTCCTTTTTACACATGTATTTGCATTTGTTCATTTAGGAGATGAGTGTTAAGGGAAGTTCAAAAGCACATAAGTCGGCAAGATTAAAGGAGGTTCGAGTTGATGCCTGAGATGAGCAAGAAATTACGAAACTTGTCAGACAAGAAACAGGGCTTGATTCCCTACCAAAATTCATGATGGGATTGGTGGCTGGATACAAGTCAGAAGCTTGAGTTTGAAAAACTGAATCTGTGTGGAAACAGGGGAGGAATCTACACGTGAACCCATGGCCGGATTACTGACCGGATTTAAATCTGGCCAAGAATTCCTAGAGGGATTGTGCTTAGAAATTTTGGCTACAATTTGTTCAACTTGATTCACCTCCATTATTTCACTGCTTCTGAGGGACAATTTGGTAAAGTTTTGCAACTATAAAGAAGAGATTCTGACCTCGATTACTAACTTTAATTCATCTACATGTGCATGTTTTCATGGAGAAAAAGGGGGTTAGCTTTAGTTCTAGTTTTAGCATTACTAATAGTTACTTTTTCTTGTAGAAGAACTTGGAGAACATTCATTGTGTCAATCTCTTTTTGGAGGATTAATAAAAGATCTTGGAGCTTTGTTCATCTTAGCTAAGCTTCTCTTAACTCTTATCGTTATTTAGCTTAAGTATGAAGCTAATTGTTTCTTGACTAAGAATTGAATATGATTCACTCTCGATGCATCTTGTACTAGCATGTCCATTTATTATTGTTTTAACTCTTGTGATTACTTGATCACTTATTGCAAGACATCTAGTTATTGTTATTTAATGAAGATTGGTATCAAAGATGGAAAATGAATAAATGGAACTTAAGGAGTAGGCTTACGAGAGTAGAGATGCACTTTAGTTGTTCTTCTTGAATATTTCATATAGTACATGACTAGCCTTAGACTGTCACCAGGAGTAGGGGAGATTAATTGCTAGTAATAGCTGGTTCATCAAGAGAGTAAATTTTGATTAATTTTAGAAATAAAACTCTAGTTAGAAAAGAGTAGTAGCAAAAGTTGAGCCTATTCACTCGATTTGAGCCATTGGTGGAATCTACAGCCCTAGAGGTTTTATACTGACTATTTTTCTCCATTTGTTTCTCTACAAGTTCTTTATTTTAGCTGTTTTTTATATAAGATTATTGATTTTTATTTATTTTAATTGATATTTGTCTAGATACTCGAACAAGTAAAGGACCTAGTATTTGTTTTAAAGCTCCCCATAGGATCAATCCTTATACACCCTATATTATAATTTCAACTTATATTTTTGCAGTAAAATGGGTGTATTTGGATTCAAACCAGTATGCATATTTGATACCCGTCACTTCTATTTTTAGGTTATCATTCTCAAGATGCATTGCGAAGTTCGAGTGGATGAATATCCAACCCGGTTCTCAATTGTGGTTTTTTTTTCCATTTAATTGCATAATAAAGTTTCGTTTGAAGCTCACGTTAGGGGATATGGTTTCGTAAGGAGCGTGATTAAGATCCACATCGGTTGATAGCCGAAAAAGACTTTAACTCATAAAGTTAGGGGTTCACCCCTTCCATGCGAGATGTCTATTGAAGGACAAAATCATGAGTCAGTGAGTTGAAGTGGGCAACATTTTATAGGAAGTCATGGACAAATTCTAGCGTCACTACGGGTAGGTAAAGGGTCCCTTCTAAGGGAACCGTGAAGCCAGTTGGTGCAAACTGCACACAAAGATTTTAGCACCAACAACTATGATTAGTTTAAATTCCAAAACAAATTACACAAAAGTTGATAAACTGAATAGGGCTGTTCTAATTTGAGGAGCAAATGCCAAAAGAAAAAAGGAATAACTTACATGAGAATGCTTGCGCACACAGGACAAATTAGACAGCTCAATTTCGACTTTTCTAATTTGAGGAATAAATTCATGAGATGCCTGCGCAGATAGGACAAATTAGATTCCCATTGCAGAATATCCAGCATTGTTGAATTAAATGAAAATGACAATAAGTTGAACTCTGAGATTCTCATTTGTCTCCTAGCAAATGGTTAAAAGATGCTTCAATTATTTTTCAAATGCATCCAAGTTGATGCTTCCACAGCAGCCCAAGCAGGCCAAGACTTCTGATTGGAGATGGTCAAAATCATTCATGCTTCCTTATTTCCCTTCGAAGAAGTGGCTTGCAATGGTACGTACTTGTCGCTTACGAATAGCGAGACGATTTACTAACTGAATTGACCCGTTAACAACTTAAGAGTTAAATGGAGTCATATAAAAATGCTTAGACACTTCCAAGATGAATTTCCCTAACATTCCAGTATATTAAGATGATTCCTCCCAGTCGTTGGCAGGTACCAATAAATTTACGTGTCAATTTGCAGTCCCAAAAAAAAAAAAAAAGCAAAGGAAATATGAGCTATAAGCTATATCAATATATGCCGAGATCCACCACTGAATAAACAACCATGGAAAATGTTATAGCTTTACTAAAGGCAGTTATAGTTTGTTAAAACTCGTGGATCTTACATCATTGGCTATTACTTCTTGCACCAGTTATATATGGTAGTTTTCACTGAGTAAATATGATAGAAAAATGTGTTTTTCTCCATTTCATTTTTGTTGTAAGTAAATAGCCGTATAATATCGTGATTACGAGCCCCACTGCCACTATTATGCAGTAATGCAATTGAAAATATAAAAATTAAAGGAATATTAAATTGAAATTAAGAAGGGGTTGAATTGGTAAAAATGCACATAATGTCTTTTCAATCAACATAGAAGTTCTACACAAAATGGGAAACAAGTTGTGTTTTCAGACTCGGACAGGACCGGCCGGTCGAACTGGTTAGACCGGAAACCGGCTAGGCAGCCGGTCCGAACCAGGGGAAAAAACCACAAATAATTGACTCGATCAAACCCGGTCAAAAACCGGTGGGACCATGTGAACCGGTGAACCGGAAAAAACCCAGTTCTTTTGCTATCTAATTTTTGGCCTTTTTTTTTTTTTAAAACCAATTCTACTTTGACTAATTGACCATTGATCGAAGCTTTTCCCTTATTGTCTTCCCCATTTTACGTCTTTTGGCCCCAACTCTAAGTTTGAAGCAAAATTCCCAAATTGAAGCCAATCATCTAGGGTTCTTCATTCTCCACAACAATCCAACCGCCAGTCCACCACTGCCGGCTGCCGTTCTTGTTAATCCGTCACCGATTGCCGACGCTACATTGCTTCAAGCCTCCAACCACCGCCGCCAACCACCATCGCTGCAAGCTGCGCTTCAGCCTTCAAGTTTTGAAGTTGAAGACGAAGTTCTGAAGTCTTCAACTGCCGCTGTAGCTACATTTCGTGATTCCTAATCCTCAAGCACAAGCTCCTCCACCGGCATATTTTGTGTCCTATTTCTAGTTTAAATTCAAGGTAATTTTCTTCAGGTTTTTTTTTTTTTTCATCTTGAAAGGGGTTGAACTTGTTAATTGGATTCTTGTTTTTTGGTTTCCAATTATATAGTAATTATATAGCAATTGGATTCTTGTTGTTGTAATTTTTTTTTTTAATCTTGGATTCTTTTATTTCCGTATGTTTCACAGGGAAACATTTTTGCAATAACTATGTTGTAGTTCTGCTTATTCGGTTATTACTTATTCCTAGGTACAAATGGACGTAGATTGATGCTACTAGACCAAGTAGAATAGAATTAATACCTGAAATTGTTTCCCCATGAATTAATATTATATCTCTATACATGCATCATAATACTGAAGTCAACTGTTGCTCTTCTAATTTTCCACTTTGTTTAAACTTTAGGTATTATAGTATGATGCTTTTTGTTTTTCGTTTACAAGAAAAAAAATCAAAAGCATCATTTTTCTTTTTTGTCTTTTTTTGGTTGAATTGTTGTCTTCCTAGTTGTTGTTAGTGCTTGTAGGGACTTCTGTAGAAAATCCATTGAGTTCAGTATCATAAGCTTTTTAGTTTCCCTACAAGATATTATTCTTTTAGGTTCTTAAGGCAAGTGTCTTTTAATCGTTTATGTTAATAATTTTGATTTATTTTACTTATTCCCAAAAAAATAAATAAGTATATAAAGAAAAGACTCATTGTGCCTCTGAAATCATTTCTGTAGCCTTTTCATATATCTTGGCTAAGCTGTCTTCATCCATATTATTACTTATAATTAGCAGTAAAATAAGTTATTGCCATATTTACTCAGTAACTCACATCTTCTCATTCATTTTAATTAACTTGTGAGTTCTTTTATTTCTGATGATCCCTAATTCCAAGATGTAGTCTGCACCCAGGCCTTTTTCTAGAGAAGCCTGGAATTACTCTCTGTTTGGTGAGAGTTGAAAAAAAGTGAGAGTTTGCGAAAATGGTTAACAAGGCATCGAAGGTTGATAAGAAAATTGCTTATGACTAGAAGCTTTGCCAGCTTCTGGATGAGTACACGCAGCTTCTGCTGGCAAAGCTTGGGATTAGGCCCTTCTCTTATGGGCTTGTGGTCTTGTCTGTTTATGATAATGGATTTGTTTTTAGTCTTGAAGCTGAGGTGCTTGTCTTGGGGAATCTTATATTTTGAAATTAGTTTCTTGGGGACTTGATTGTGATTTCTTGATGTTTTTGTGAAGTTGACGTATCTCATGACTTTTCATTTGTGAAATTTTTATTTTGTAAAAGTTTGTAAGTTTGGATGAATTTGGTGAATTGTTTGGTGAATTCAACATGGATAGAACTTTGGATTCTTGGTTATATCTTGTAAATTTGATAGGTAGAAAAAATGAATAGGTTATATATATATATATATATATATATATATATATATATATATATATGACGTAATTATGACGTCATCCGATTCGACCCTGGTCGAACCCATTAACCCCTAACCCTGGCCTTGGCCGAGTCGCTCCCAGGTCCGAGTCTGAAAACATTGGAAACAAGTCGACAACACGAAAGAAAGAGATTCATTAATAGCAATAGGAATGATAGGTGTCGAATTTGAGAAGAAAGAGAAATAGACACATATGGGAAAGTATTTTCATGGAATATAAAATCATCGCTAGTGACGATCTAGTGAGTATTAAGGTTGCAAAACTTGTATGCATTTTTATCAACTAGATGGCCGATGAACACAGGATGTCTAGCACGAGAAGTAAACTTACAAGGAACATTCACAGTGGTAGCAAAGAACCCAAAAACATGAAAATGTGAATAAGTCCGAAGTTTCAGATGCATCATTCAAAAGCAGTATGGTGGGAAAGCATAGGGGTGGTCAATCGATTAATTATGTGAACTGCAAAGGCACACATTTAGCCCAAAAAGACAGAGGTAGATGAGATTGAAAACTAAGCGCGTGCGATGTATCAAGTATATGTCTATCTATATTTGCGCACAATAACCCCATTTTTTTTTTTGGGAGTAGAAACACAAGAATATTGATAATTCTACCTTGCTTATTAAAAGGAAATACAATAATATTGATAATTGCTGCCTTGCTTATTAAAAGAAAAAATCTATCATAAACAAAAATTAATGCCCATTGTCAAAATGAATAATTTTCAAACAAGTACCATATTGTCTTTTAGTGAAAGAAAAGAAGTTGACCAGCAAATATTGGATTTCACTTTTGTGCTGAATGAAGGATACCCACGTGTATCGAGAGTAGTTATCCACAGTAGTTAAAAAATATTTGGCACTGAAAGAGGATTAACTTCATATGCTCCCCGGATATCACAGTGAATTAATTCAAAGGGTTAACAGTAGAAATGGAGCTAGTAGGGAAAGGAAACGTGTTTGTCGTGCAAGAGTACAAAACCACATCTATTATTCTCGTCAAAAGAAAAATTCAATAAATCAAATCTGATAAAGGAGAGATAACCTAATTGATGATATCACAAATCTGTGAAAGGAATTGGCAAAGACTGAATATGGGTACTGATTGCTGTCTTTGCCTTCGGCAACCAAGTAATAAAGGCCTCGATTGATGT
Organism: Gardenia jasminoides; assembly: GCA_013103745.1. Classification (NCBI taxonomy): domain Eukaryota; kingdom Viridiplantae; phylum Streptophyta; class Magnoliopsida; order Gentianales; family Rubiaceae; genus Gardenia; species Gardenia jasminoides. The sequence goes on from CM023103.1 coordinate 39,247,452, forward strand.
TTACCCAAACCAATCATCTTCTTCGATATCAAGTTCTACAAGATACACCAATATGGAGAAAAGGTTATGAGGCAATTGAGATCTCACATAAGTTGACTCGCAGAGATCAAAGCCACCTTACAAATAGGTACACCAAGCATATTTTTTAAAGAAAAAACTGAATCCATGGGCAAAGCTCCAGTTGAAACAATTGAAGCCTCGTCTCTATTCGGCATAAGAATTGGAGGCAAAATAAAATTCTTTTTACTGTCTACGAGTGAAGTTGTTGATGAACTGAGATGATACGAGGCACCACTAACAACATTACGTAATTTTTTAGACAAACTGGAGATGCTCCAATGATGTTCGCTTTCACATTAGAAGTAGCAGATTGCTCTCCAATAGTTGGTGTTGATTTATAATGCACAATGGGTAAAATTTTCTGTAATTGCAATTCCGACAACACATTTATTACAATTTGAGCATTAGGAATATATTCAAATCATCTTTAACACAGTGAATTGAAGATACAAATTTTCCTTTGATTTTTCCAGGGATGTCATTGTCTTGCTCTGGGTTGGATAGATGCATCAGATGTCCAGAAGGAAATCCATATAATTTTCAAAATCTATTTATAGTGTGGTGATCCTTGTCACAATAATTGCGACGTAAAGTTTTGCAATTAGATAAATTTGAGCGAGAAGAAAATTCTTGTTTACTTTGAGCAGAAAAAACTGTATATTCAAGTTGTTAAACATGTCAAAGAATAAATAATCCATAAAAGAACCATATCATTGCACTTGTTCCATGACGCATAATTTTTCAGATTTTGTTGTTCCGATGGAAATTTTGAAGGCTCCAACCACAAATTCCAACTTAGATTTGGCATTTAAAGAAATCATCATAACCCATTTCCAGGTAGAATAATTCTCCCCACTAAGGGGCTTCGAATTAAGAGTCATGCTAGGGTGGTCAGAATGATGAATAAAAAAGGATGGGTTGGATTGCTGGCATCTCATTTGCTAGCGCCTTGAGTTGCAATTGCTAAGAAACTTTTTAGCTGTTGTTCTAAAACTTTAATCAAAAAAAGGAGCACAGCAAGTCAAACCCGCTTTAATACCACAAATAGATGATAAAAGAAACGGATATTTTCTCATATATATTGAATTGGGACAGTACGCTTCATATAGAATTACAATATTTCTGCTAATTTTTATAATTGTGCTAAATTATGTTAGGCTATCAGTTTACAGACTCTTTTCTTGAATACAGTGAAATCTATGCCAACAGTTATGGCCTTGCCTTCTCAACATCTTCACATCTAGATTAGAATATTTTCTTTCTAGGGATGATTTGAGAAGTTCCTCTCATTTTTTGACTGTTTTGATTAGCACCTTTAAGGTCTGGATAAATTAATTTTTTGCACATTATAGATTAGCTCTTTTCAATGTTACTCTTGTGTGAATTCAAAAGTTATACATAACCCCCGTACGCTTTAAAGTAAAGTGCCAAAATAATTCTCTATAGTGAGGCTAGTTGAAATGTCACAGGTTAATATGAAAATTGTTCATTGAGTATGGACATATAGTTTCGAAAACATAAGAGAGTCATGTAAAAAATATTTTAGCCACATGTGGTGATGCGTGTGAAGTTTTACTTTGTACTCAAACTTCCATTACTGCAAATGCCCAAGTCATAAATGAGTATAGGGAATATTCAATTGTCGATTCCACAAGAAAAATTGTCAATTACCGGTGGTATTCAAATTGCTTTATTATTTAGACTATCACAAATAAAGCAAGTTGATCCTATTCTACCAACATGCAATAAGAGTAGAAAATACAACAATGAAAATATACCTAGAGTTATGGCATTCTTGTCTACTTTCACAAGTGATATTATTGGTTAATTGAAGTTGATAATCTTGGCTAAATCATGATCTAATTTCCTAATGTATGTGAGACTCGTTTTCACTAGTGTACTAACCATACCTATGTTAGTGAATATGCCCTAAAGTCAATCAACTTCTAGGGTTTATTATATACTTTGACTATTTATGTAATAATAAATGACATCTTTATCATATTGATTGCTTATATTTTCATATAAGTATGATAAAACCCTTAGAATAAACCTAATCGATGAAATCATAAGAGTTATGATGGTGAGGTTCATTCGATTATAAATAAGGTTTATTCTTAAATATCTCTAGTCATAGTATTAACAAGAAAGGGTATTGTTAATACGGTTAGACTAGCATATACTATGCCGCTTCTATATGAGAAGTAGTAGACCTCATCTACTATGGTGTGTGAGACACCTAAGCAAGTATATGGGTGCTTGATGGTATGATCAAATTCACTAGATTGATCCACATAGGGACATCCTTTAAGTGCCAAAGGATTAATGTCTAAGTGACGTTTATGTAAATGATTCTTAGACCTAAGGTTATCATGATATCTTGAATATGGATAGTTATACTTTCTTTGTTATATGATTGCTCCTGTAAAAGGGAATGCTCACATCATTAGCAAATGGGTGTATCTTTGAAGTATGGAAAGATGGTGAATAACCTATAAGGATTTACCGCCTCTTATGTGAGAGGAGTTATCTCGTGTTTGGCCACTTGTAGAAGTATAACTTAGAAATCTTAGCGCTAAGTGGGAAAGTCTTAGAAAGTGTTTCTAAGAACTTCTTCATTGGAGTTATATTTTGGTACAAGAGAAAAGAGCATTAATCACACAATGGAATAGGCACAACTTATTCCAAGATTAATGTAAGATAAGTGTGGTAAAAGGATATTAGTTACATTATAAACGATTCGAAGGTGAAGTCATCCACTTGACTTTTCTCATTACTTGGGTGGTCATGATGTATTGCTAGATACCAATCTTGATCTATAAGTATGAGTTGATTGATTAGTGGAATCAGTGATAAATTAAAAGGAGTTTTAATTTATCTAGTTCTTATTTATTAAGAATGTATAGCTCATACTTTACTTAGCGTATATGAGAATCTAATGGGTCACACACATTAAGAACTTTCTTAGCTAGATTAAATGAATTTCAAGTGGGACTTGATAGATAAGTTTTATAACTTATAGTTTGATTTGTGAGACAAATTAAACTTGAGAGACTTATGGTGCAAATAAGTGTTAGTCTTCCAAATACAAGAGTTGTATTAGAATTAGGAAGCTAAATCTTATTGGAAACTGATTTCAGGTTTCCATAAGGAGTTTTAGTCTTCCAAATACAAGAGTTGTATTAGAATTAGGAAGCTAAATCTTATTGGAAACTGATTTCAGGTTTCCATAAGGATTTGACAACTTATTTATCTATAAATACTCACTAAGCTTTTGCTAGCAAGGAGATTTATCACACAATTTGTCTTGTGAGATTTTTGAGAAAAATCTTGAGAGAAAAATACCAAAAATTCGTCCAAGAAAATAAGGGAAAAAATGGCATCTCTTATTTCTTATCTTGGGATGAATTTTTCATGGTGAAAAATTGGAATTATCTCAATAGACTTGTGTGTGGTTGTCTTGGCAATAGCTAGCACTAATCTAGCTTAAGCTAATTCGACCTTGGAGGTTCTAACTAAGGAGGTTGGTGTGGATCACCATTAGAGGCGGACGCGTAATCACGTGGATCTCTTTGCCATCTTGCATCAAATCTCCACCAAGTTCAAGGAGGTCTTCATGGATTGAGGTAATCTTCTTGAACTATCTCTATGTTACATGGATTTAATCAAAGGACGATCTATTAAAGGAATCAATAATTTTAAATTTCCGCTGTGTTTATCTCCTTGATTCATTACAACCTATAGTCATTTCCTACCTATGTTTCGTGATGATGAAATTAGATATAAATTCATTAAATTCTATGAAATTACTTGATTAAACCCAAACAGGTGCTTCCCTACTTTCATTAGAATGCTTCCTAAGTTTAACACTTCCACGAACTAATATTAGATCCCAACTTTCATTGAGGATTCAATATCTTTAGGTAATCGCAACTAATGGTACTAATTTAATCATGATTATAATAATAAAAGTGCTAAATAATTTGCACAAGATATAACTCAAATAATTGAGAAAATATCACATAACAGTCATAGATAGTTCATCCATAGTCTAGGTCACATGGTCTAGGCTTTCAAGTTTGAATTCCTAATTATCCAACTCATTTAGTCTAATTACTTAGATCTTTTGCAAGTATACAAGTTAAATGAGTATAGTGATAATTAGTATCAATTCCACAGGGAATTGGTTAATCATTATAGTTTTTTTAAAATTACTTTGTCATTAAACAATCAAGATACAAGTAAAAACAATATTACAAATTAAGCTAGTGGAAATAACAAAATAGTAAGAGTTGATTTCGTAGAAGGAATTTCCTAGGGTGTACAAAACCCTTGTAGATGAAGTTAAGTAGTTAACTTGGCTGATTCAATTATTTAACTTCTAACTTATTAAGGAAGCAACTTCCAAATTCATTTGCAGATTACTTTTACAAATAAACAAATATGCTTATACTAAACCTTCATCTATTGACATGATGAATTAATTTAGCATAGGCTCACGAAATTCAATGAAGCTACAAAGCTTGAATCTGCCTAAATCCATGCTCTACTAAATTGAAAATGTAATTTAAGTTTCATATATTTTGAACTACACATGGAAGCAATGGTGGAGCTAGGACCTTGGGTCGGGGGGCAAATTTTGTATGGTCAAATATTTCTACATATATCGTTTGGATAACAAATATTTTTCAAATATTATTTTAGTTGCATCATAAATATATATTTTAACCATCTTTTTCCAATTATTATTTTTTAATTTCTCTAGTAGCAAAGAGGTGAGATTTTAAAAGCGGGGAAGAGATAGGGAGATTGCCTCTAATTTTTGGGGTCTCAACATTTCACCTTTTTAACTCACAAACATCACATATAAAAATACTATAATGTTATTCTAAATAATTTTTTCAAATAGTCTCCTATTTCAACATTAATAAATAATTTTCACAATTGTCTTTAATGAGTACTCATATTTTGAAAAGAATAAATTGTTATGTAAATTAACTCATACAAGCATATTACAAAAAATATGCATGTTTTAGCTAATTGAATATACTAAATTACCAGTAATTAAAGTATAGCTTATTCATTTTTATATCAACTAATAAATGAAAGGCCTAAAATTAGAAGTTAAAATTCAAAAAAATTACTTTTTATTTTCTTAATTATTCCTTGATTTTCTCCTAGAAATAAGTTACATGATCATGTTAGTTAATGACTTTGAATTACCTTCCTAGTATTATTTTGAAAGTAAACTAGTTTATTTTCTATCCATTAAATGCAAGTAAAAATTGTTTTGGATATTTGTCCATATTTCTTTTATTCTAGGGGGAGGGGGGGCAACTATTAGAATTTAGGTAAAATATTATCTAATACTAGGGTATTCTATAAAATTGAGGGGGGCCAATTGCGCACCCTCAATATAATATAGCTCTACCCCTCCATGGACAGTAAGTTCTATGCATAAATACATGTTTGCATGATTTATAGTTAGCGATCAAACAACCACAAATATGAATTGCAAATATATGAACTAACAAATTCACAAGATAAGCAAAATCAACACAAGTTAACACAAATCAATAAACTACAATTTCATCCTTACTTTAGAAACAATAAGTTATAGTTTAGCATGTTAAACTTCCTGAAACTTTTCTAAAGAAACATGAATAAACACAAGGAAGTAAAGAGTAAAAGTTGAAAAAATCTTATTCCAATAGATTTATCAAGCTCCTCAAACTCCACTTTTACACTTGTTTCTTCAAGAGTTAGGACAAAAGTAATTTCTTCCTATTAAAAATACCTCACGTTTGCTTTCTACTACTACTTCTGCCAACTAAAGCTCTTTCTTTAACCTCTCTTAATCCTGAAATACAATGTGTGTGTATAGATATTAGAATGAATAAAAGTCTTCAATGAAATAACATAAAGGTTCTTCACAAACTTCTAGCTTTCTTGAGCAGCTAGAATTGCAATTCTACCCAAGAAATAAGCTGTGAAAGCTGTATGAAAAACTGAACAAGTGCACAGCTGCCTTATGAATACGGGGACAATACGCGGGAGTGGCAATCGTGAATTGCTCCGCATTTTATTTTTCCCTGTATTTTCTCTGTCTTTTTTTTACTCCGGCCAAAATGAGGGGAAAACGTGGTCTACATTTCTTATTCAAGTAGCATTTTCTGCTTAAAAAAATGTACTTGTCCATTTTGTCATCTCCAATCTATCTTCGAATAGTACCAAATGTTTTGCTTGAATTCTACTTGACCCGAATTGACCATAAATCACTAAATCCTAAAAATGCTACAAGTCTTACACATTAAACTGCTCAAATGCAAGTTTTGGTTATAAAACAAAACTTATGAAAATAGGAGCTAAAGAGAGAAATTTCATCCTTCAAACTCTAAAGACACACAAAAACTGAGTAAATAAACACCCGTAGAACATATAATTAATATACTTATTACTAGGCGTAAAACTAGCAATACATAAAAGATAAGGAAACAAGAACCAGGCTTGTATTATAACTAAACATAAGAATCAATGTAAGAAATAAAATGATAGGAGAGAAGCAACCTTTGTCACAAGAGTTCCAAGTTCTCCATCTTCATCCTGAATCTTCATCTATGCTTAGCAAAACACAAGGATTGGATAAAACTATAGTAAACTATACTAAACTAATAAACTAGGGAATTCTAATGAAAGGCTACATTTTTGGTGTAGTTCCTAGACTTCTAAAATTAGAAAATAAGTTCACCAAATGCTCTATTTATACAAGAATCAACCCTAAATCAATCATGTTAAAGTTGATGTAATTTGCATCCTGGAATCATCAAAAGGTATTTCTTGAAACCTTTAAGCTTTCTTGGGCAGATGCAGCAAAAATTTGATCAGCAAAATGGTCAAAAAATAATAGGAAAGGGCTGCAAGTTGAAGTGCAACTTGTTCCAATTGTAAAGTAGCTGAAATATGGGATTAGAGGGAGGATCTGTGGGTAGATTCATGGGTTACTCTACGGATCCAATGCTGTATTGCAGGTTTTGCAGTTTCTAATGACTCCTAGAAACTGCTCTATTATTACACCAATTTGAACTGCGGTTTTCACAATGATGGAAGCCTAACTAGCTCTTGTACAAAATATGAAAGTTGTAATTCATTGAGTTGTCTTTCCAATATATTAAGAATCATGTCATTTGGAGGTCCATAGGTTATAAAATGACTAAAATGCCCCTAACTAGTCAGCAGACTTTTCCATATTTTTGCAATAGAAATGTACCTCCATATTTCAGGTTTTTAACTATGAAAATATGTGAATTAAATTTTGAACTAAAGAAATATAGATCTTGGTCTTAGTTTTAAGACTATTTAAGGATCATCTCAATCCAATATGTGTAACTCAAGTTAAGCTGAAACACTAAAATGTGTCAAGGCTGTCAATGCTTTCTTCTTTGTTTCATAATTGCATTTCATCTTTTCATAATTTTGCATTTCATACTCACTTGAAATCACTTTAAATCATCAAGAATCATCCAACTATTCTCACTTCACTCCAAATGATGAAAGACATAAAGTTTTAACCACTTAAATCTATAGAAATATAATTTTTCTTACATTAATCACAAAATGGAAAATTCACTAGAAACCTAATTATTTAGTTCTTAAAATGACAAAACAGTACTCATTATAAAAAAAAATGTAAAAGAGCAACAATTATATCATAATTTCAATAAGTTCAACTCAATTCCTCAACTCAGCATAATTTCACAAGCAAGTGAATTATATGGTCAATACTTAACCTCCTTAACTTATGATCACCTTTTTCTCGAACTCAGAAAAGAGATCTATTCATATACTGAATAAAAACATGAAGTTCGAATCACTTGAATTCATAGAAATATAATTTTTTTTACTTTAACCATAAAATACAAAATTCACTAGAAGCCTAATTATTTGGTTCTTAAAATGATTAAATACACCAAAAACTAAGTATCAAAACACAATAAAACATGTGAAATAAACATTTATCAGGTGGCTAAAGCGTAACTCAAGCCAGATTACTGTAATTTAGTCATTTGCTCATTTTGTGATATTGACATTTTAGCTCACTATATATGTAGAGAAGACATTTCCCTCACTTTAACATATTAGTTCAAAGCACGAGAGTTGTATTTATACTCTATGAAACCGTGGAAGTGTTATGTGTAAAACTCTAAATCATAAGGGTCAGAAGAACAGTTTATAACTAAGGTTTTTTATGTTAAACTTATCTTCTTTATTTCAAGATTTCAAGTAGTTATAAAGTTCGCCCGCGTCAGTAATAGTGAGAGAAGAAAGTTTAATCGGGGAAAAAAAAAAAAACATTTTTATTGCTACTTACTCTCAAGTTGTAAAGACAGCTCACCTTTAGCCTTATCAAGGCTGAGGTTGAAATTAGATATTTTATAAACAACAATTGTACGCCAGACAAACAGAAATATGCCTCCTAATTTATTTTGTAGAAACTTAAAATCAAGATTCGAAAATGTGATAGCATCAGAGAGAAAAGTCGACTTCCAGCAGAGGTTTACTATGGCTTTTGAAGCAAAGGATCATATGATGTGGCTAGCAAGCGAAGGCTATTTCTTCTTGATGTAGTCATTCCTACTGTCTCTGACATGTCTAAGTCATCGGGTCGAGGCTGTTAGGAAATGGGCTTAATTTCTTTTAGGCAGGTTTCTTGTTATGTGTGTGAAGTAATTAGTTTCCTAATTGGTTTAGTTACTTGGAGTAGTAGTCAAGGAAATTCCTATTTGTATGGGTTTAGGAATTAGAAGTTATTTCCTATTCTGTTTAGAATTGGAAACTAGCAGTTATATCCTGTTGTTACTTGTATTGGTCAAGTAATATGGTTTATAAATAGGTGGGGTTTGGCATACTACAAGCACACAAGGAGACACACAAGGAGACACACAAGGGGGCACACAAGGGCAACATGTAACCTTATACATGGGGTGAGAGAGGGTTCTTGGAAGATGAGAAAAATTATACAAGGGATTGGGTTTGGGTTCCAATTGTATTCTTGTATGGGGTTTTTCTCTCATAATAAAGAATGGGTTTTCTCTCCGTGGATGTAGACTCAATGGTGGAGTCGAACCACGTTAAATCTTGTGTCGTTTATCTTTCATGCTTGTGACTTGTTTATCATTAAATTGTTGTGTACTTGATTTCTCAATAGTCGTGTATTCCGCGTCCGGATCCCAACAGAGGCCATTTGGGAGTTTCCAGTTGAAGTGGTAAAGCAGAAGAGCTAAAGGTAACTCAACATTAGCCATAGCAAATGATATTCCCGGGCACATCCTCCTTCCTGCACCAAATGGTACATACTCGAAGTGAGTTCCAGTGAAATCAACTGGATTGTTTTCGAATCTCTCTGGTATAAAACTCTCTGGATCATCCCAATACTCGGGATCTCTCCCTATTGCCCAGGCGTTAACGAAGACTCTTGTCTTGACGGGAATGATATATCCGTCAATTTCACATTCCTCCCTGCATTCTCTAGGGACTAGCAAAGGGCCTGGAGGATGTAATCTCAGAGTCTCTTTGATCACTAACTTTAGGTACTTCAATCCTTGAATATCAGTTTCTTCAATTTCCTTCTTTCCCTTGAAGGCTGTCCTTATTTCAGATTGAGCCTTGGCCATGACATTTGGATTTTTAACCATCTCGGACATAGCCCATTCTACAGTTGTGGATGAAGATTCAGTTCCTGCTGAAAACACGTCCTGCATTAATCCCAAGAACACAAGTTAGAGGAGTCTAAGGAGTTAAAATTGCAGGAAATTGAGCCAAAATTCTGTTGCACTAGTGCTTACGATCACAACAGCTTTGATATTATCGATGGTAATTGGAAATTGAAGGTCGCCACTTTCTTTGACCCGTAGTAAAACATCAATTAGGTCTTCATTACCAGATTCGCCAGTGGCCATGTTTTTCCTTGCTAGATTGTCAATGTGCTGATCAATTATGTGGCTAAGCAGTTTATCCATCCTAAGATGGATCTTCACCAATTTGCTTTTGACCGAAAGGAGGGGATGAAGAACCTTGAAAGATGGAAACAGATCAGAAATATCAAAGGCCGTTGCAAGGTGAAATAATTCATTCGCCATCTTCAAGAATGCAAGCTGAAGGTCTCTGCTAACTTTCCCAAATGCTGCTCTGCAAACCATAGAATTCGTGTTGAATTCAGTTTCTCGCTTATGTTGATTAGTTCTCCTGCAGTAGCTAAAGCCTGAATAGATGCTATAAGATGTGAAGCTTCATCTTGCCTAATGAAGCCAAAAGATTGGACACGTTTAGCACTAAGGAGTTCCAAAGTGCATATTTTCCGCATTTGTCTCCAATTGTCACCATATGGGGCGCAAGCAATGTCTGAACCGTTATACATAGTGATCTTGGTCACTAGAAATTCTGCACGGGTTGCGAAGGCAAGATCATGAGTTTTCAGGATCTCTTTAGCCAAATGCGGCGATGACCCGACGATTAAGGAAATTCCACCAAGTTGAAGGTGCATCAGAGCTCCATGTTTCTGAGCTAATTTTCTTAGAGCACGGTGGGGTGGAGAATCGATCAAATGATGCATGTTTCCGATAATAGGTAGCTTTGATGGGGATGGTGGCAGCTTCCGGGCTGCTTTGGATCTCTTCCGTTCTTTGACTATAGCTAAAACAAAGGCTAGGAAAAGAAAGAAGGCAATGAAGTTGAACGGAAGTTCCATTGTTTGGTAATGATCTTTGCTCTGCTTATGTTTTGCCTAGTACTTATACTTTCATCTACTTTGTTATATGGACTCAAGAATATGTATTTGTGTTATATTTTAAGAATAAAACTTATTGATTTCACAATTAGAAATCAAAGATCTGAAGTACGTGAAAAATATAATGTGGTACGTGAGGTGGCTAGTACATCATTAATCAACTTTAGCTTGTGAAAGATGTAAACAGAGTACAAAGACATTGATTTTTTTTTTTCTTTTCGGTGATGATTCTCAAATATTGAATCTACAAAGGCCAATAAATAAATAAGTCAATTAACTGGAAAAAAAAAAAAGAGGAAAAGGACAAGAACTAGCGGTTAAAAAAAGTGGAAAGCAAAGTCAATGAGATTCGAATTTTGGGTGTGACGTTAAAATGAAGGTTAAGACCAAATCAGACTGCAGTTTAGCATAAGTTTATGGGAAAAATGCAGAAAACCCCCGTCAACTTTTACAACTGTTACACAATACACCCTAAACTATGGATATCAGCACTTTGCCCCCCAAAGAAAACACCGTTGGCACATTTAACAGTCAGAGAAAACACACGTCATTCAAGCTGTATCCGTTGAAATTTGCTGACAGAATTGCCCTCCAAATAGTTATAAATGTCTGCTCACCTAATTTAGCCATCTACTTATTTCATATCTTCCTCTTCACAAGTTCTGCGTCTGTTTTTTCTTCTTCTCATTTAATACACATGGAGCAAAACAGTTGTAGCTCAAGCAATACATCTGAAGCAACAAACTTTAGATCAAGATGCAGATGTGGAAGAGCAGCATCTCTACGCACTTCATGGACCATTCAAAATCCCGGAAGAAAATTCTTAGGATATTGTAATTATATGGTAAGTCCAAATCCATTGAATTTTTAATGAAAAGCTAGCACAACAATGAAATAGAGGTAATATTTTGGATCTTTTGATATACAGAATGCTAATGCATGCGGGTATTTTAAGTGGGTGGAACCAGAAATATGCAAAAAGGGAATGGAAATTGGAGAATATTTTCATGGCCAAATAGAAGAAATGCTGGCAAAGATGAACCAGCTGCAGCTAAAAAATGAGAGGTTACGAAGAGCATATGAAAGTGTGAATGTTGCAAGAGTTTCTACTAAATTTCAAAATGACCAACTAGTGGCCAAATGTGAAGAAATGAAGGCTGTAATCCAGTCATTGCATGAAACAGTGGCCAAGTATAGAGGAGCTCTTAAAGAAAGTAGAAGAACTGACTCCAAAGGGAGGAAGTTGCTCTTTTTTATGCTAATGGTGCTTATTGTAGTTGTAATTGCTGCAGTGAAAGAAAAGAAAAATGAGCAGGTGTATTTCCTGCCATGAACACCATGTAACATGAAACCTTTAACAGCATAACAATAGAAAGAACAAGGGCAGTAGCTTTTTAATCCACTTCATAGTTCATTTCATTCAATAAATCCACCAAAATACCATAAATGCCATCAACCAAACATAAACGACCATCAGGAAGGTCATGAAATAAACCACAAGGAAGTACACCTTCCACCATTCTAATACAAAATACCAAAATGTCATATACAAAGTTTTGAACCAAATACAAAAGAGTTTTCATGAGGGGATTATCATCCATTACAAAAAGAGAAACACATAATTTTTAGGCTATACTATCATTTTAATGGTTGGATGAACCTTCATTAGGTGGTACTCGAAAATCTTGATTCACACATGTCCTTGTGATGGAAGATTGACTCGAGAAGAAAACATCACCAAACCTTGCTGAATGCCTTTGGATCTAGTACAAAACAAAAAATAAGGATTGGTCATGCATATTCATTTTGGACATAAATTACAAATAAAAACCAGATTGATGTAGAACAAATACATACCTGAGTAGTGGGTATAGTGCCATGATTAGTAGTGGTATTAGTGCTAATTTGTGATCCTTCAGTCATGGGATTATTTGTCCACTAATTATACAAAAGTTTAGTTAGTTAAAACACAGATCATATTAAGCAAATATGTACTAAAGTGCAGTAGAAATACTTACCATTTGAACCGTCTGGGTTTCAACACTGTTTTGAGGCTGCATGGCCATCCTAGCCACCTTTCATGAATTTGAAAGAAATTAGTACAAGTTAAAAATAAAAGGCAATAACATATTTCATGACTAAGATAATATTAGATCACCACATCAGCTTGGATGAAGTTTCTGCCATTGGACATGCCAATACCATTCCAATTTCCATATCCAGAAAGTGGTGGAGGAAAATCTAAACAGGAACCTCTCCCTACTTTACTTCTCCCCCCTCCTCTGCCATAGCTTCTTCCCCTACCATTACCCCTTCCATTACCTTTTCCCCTGCTATTACCCCTTCCATTACCCCTATCATTACCCCTTCTAGTCCCACTAATATTAACAGTATTTACTGTTTGTGTCTAAATGTACTATTCTTGGCCTGCCACCAACATTTCTTGGTCTAGCTGTTTGAGTGTTAATGCATTCCCCTTACAAAAAAAAAATGTTAACAAGATAATTGAAAAAGTATAGTTTATTAAATCCATTTTTACGTATCATATACAACCTGTCTTGACTCCTTGCATGCCTTCTTATTACGACCAGGCTTATTACAGTTGCTACAGTGCATCATAGTACCCTTTCTGGACACCACATCACCATTGACAAGCTCATCTGCACCTTTTTTTCGTAGCTTTCTTGGTCTACCGGGTCTTCTCCTATGTTTTGGTGGTTGAATGGGCAGTCCACCTATTTGTACCCATAGACTTTCTTCCAGAATGGGCACCACCATACCTTTGTAAGCTCTAGCATAATACTCCAAGCTATAGTATGGATGGACAAGGTCTGCTGGTCCTTGACCAGAATCTATCATTGCTGCACATACATGTACACAAGGAATGCCAGTCATATCCCATGCTCTACAAGTACAGGTTCTTGCATTCAAATTAACAATTTTGTGCCCTGCATAGCCTGTGATCTCCCATATGCCTTGACCAGCTTGGATAGCTTCATATTCTACTGCTTTCATCTTAATTTCCTCAACCTGATCATGAATTCTTGGACAAATTTTTCCTTTGACCTTGGACATGAATTCTCTCTTTTCTTGGTATCTACACATAACCAGCCTTCTTATTGTTTCATAGATAAAATTGGCTCCTCCCTTGCATCTTTAATGTATTGGTTGAAGGATTCACTAATGTTATTACTCAAGAGATCACACTTTGATCTTGGATTGAACATACATCTTGACCAAAGATGAGCTGGAATAGCACTCAACCAATCATAAGCTTCCCTATTAGCAACTTGGAGTTCTTTCATCTTTTGTGTCCATCCATCTGGCTCATGTGCTCTTGCAGCGGCCCACATGATGTCTCTTAGTGCCTTGTCCTTGAACCTAATTTTGAAATTGGCATACATATGCCTAACACAGAACCTGTGTTCCACCCCAGGAAATAACACATCAAAGGTCCCTACTAGACCCTACAAAACAGTAAAAAATTTCATCAGATTCAGTTTCTGATTGTACAGCAGTAATAAACTAATACATAAAGGCTGGAAGGAACAAATTACAAGTTTACCTTTTGTCAATAAACACCCAATTCATGTCAGTTGGTGATCCAATGTGTGTAGTCAAAAACTCTAGAAACTAGTGCCAGTTGTCCTTACATTTATATTCCACACATGCCATGGCTATAGGATACATCTGTTTGTTTCCATCCCTCCCAACAGCATGCATTAGATGTCCACCAAATTTTCCTTTGAGGTGGCAAGCATCTAAACCAATAACAGGTCTGCATCCACTGATAAAACCATCTTTTTGTGCCCCAAACATGACAAATAATCTCTAAAATATAGGATTGATAGAGGATGGAACAACTTCTGTCATTACATAGGCTGCTGAACCAGGATTTTTCAGCATAATGGTTGCACAATAATCTCTAAGCCTGGAATATTTCTTCTGATGGCTACCCACTATTTCAGAAAGAGCATGCCTCTTGGCCTCATACACCTTCCATTTAGAAACTCTTAACCTGAACCTTCTTTTAATTGTCTTCCTAAATCCTCCAATCTGGATCATCAACCAGTTCTTTTTTAAAGTTTTCAGCCAACCATCTAGAATTTGCACTAATGTTATTGTAAGACCAAGGACACCTATGAGGAGTACCTTTTATACTCTTAACCTGCAATGCCTTAGTCTTCCTATAATAACTTGCATATATCCTCCAATCACATTCTCTTTTACATATGGCAATGATTTTGTTACTATCATTCTTTGTGAATTTCAACTCAAAACCTTTAAGGATAGAGTACATCCTAACTGTTTTTCTAAATACATGTGTGGTTGTGAAAATGAGACCCACCCTAACTTTAGGATCAGCCATGTCCCTTTCCTCATTAAACTCAGGAAATTTTTCTCGATTTTCATCATCAGATGACTGAATTGCAGTTTCAAGTACTTTAGCATCATCAATATTTTCATGCTCAACAAACCTACCCTCTTTGATAACTCCAAGTAGGGCGAATATTCTCATTTTCCCCAAAAGTTGCCATACATGGTTCAGATCAAGATTCTCTCCCTCGCATTCATTATTAACACAGCAAAACTCTCCAATCATGCCTAACTTTACTTAGATCCGAATACCTAGTAAGTAGTTCCCGTCTCTAATCGTTCACAATCTCATATTTTCATCAAAATAATAGCAAAGAACTCAAAAGAGCCATTCTTAATTAGCTTAAAGTACCAAATTTTCTTACTGTATATATACATAATTAGATCAAACAAAAGACTACACAGCTATATCGAGGAGGAGAGAACAGTAATCGATTATCTTCTTAAGACAGTCCGATGCCATTACTTGGCAAAACTAAGGTCTAAATTCCTTAATTACGAACAAAGGACTACCTAATTCTCAACTGTAAACATATTTGTATTCAGGCACCAAAATAAGAACAAAGTCAATCAACACGAAGGTTGGCCACCCTAAAGTGTAAATCAACTCAATCCTCATTTTCGCCCGACATACCATCTAGGTTCCTCAAACTACAAATCAAACCTCAACCATATTTAGTTCCACATTCCTTAACTCTAAATCATCTACTTAGAATGCAGGTCTTATTCAAATGTATACAAGTAATCTTTTCACATAACTTTCAAACTAATTCCACAGTCCGGCATCCTAAACATTTAATTTAGGATACATTACAAGGATCTGAAACCTAAACTCTGATACCAACTGTGACTACCCCACCTCCCCCTAAGGTGAACCAGAGGGTTCGGCAGACTGCCTACCCAACTCTCGCCAGAGCTCACTACAAATCCCAAGTATAAGTACAAGCATTCATTCTTGAACCATAATCGAATTCTATCAAAAGCCTCTAGTTAAACTTACAAGAGTACAACCCTAATAATTTCATCAAAATTACAATAGTTCTAACTCCAAGTACAATAATCCTTCAAGTTCACAAATCAAAACAATCTTATACAAAAGTGCGGAAATCCTACCAAAGAAACTAAGTTTCTCGATTAGCGAACTCCGCTTCAAAACCTGCTAAGGAAAACAAATCTAATGGGGTGAGCGAACGCTCAATGAGGCCAAGAAGCATGCAAGATCAAGTAATACACACTTTCATTGAGCAAGTTAAGTAACCAGAACTTTCAAGTAAAAATGCAAATAAGGAAATTAACCACACAATCAATAAAGGATACAGGAGCTCTCAAGAGCTAGTCTACCGCTTGATCAAGATTTTTAGTTGAGTTGACACTCCGTCAACATAATCAAGAACAAGTCCATAGAACCACACTTGTCAACCATCTCCTTCCACCGTTTCAACCCCCCAACCGGGCTCGCTCGTCAAAACATGTTAAGTTGGTAATACTCGAGTATACCTTAGTCGGCGAGCGCACTCCAACCGACGAAAATATGTAAACACTCATGTCTTACCAATCCCTCGGCCAAGTCCATACCGGCCCGAAGTGAAAGGTTTACTGATGAGTTTTGGGCATCCCCAACATGATCATGTATAAAGTGGGATAATGAGACAACGCTCAATCATCATTCATGTACAAGTACAAGTCATACCAATTCATCTCATGAATATCAAATAACCAAGCAAGAGAAAGGGAGAGTATGAGGGCGATAAAGTACACCCTCGCCCCGGCAAGTTTACAAGTCACGAAACCATATAGCATTTATTCAAGTATCACTTCAATTACTTTAACATGAAACATGCACTTGACACTCACCAAAAGTCAAAAGCAAGTGAGAGCAATTTAGGAAATCAAACAAGCTCTTCGGTGTCCACATCATCACCTGAGACATGCATAATCGTAGTTATCTAGGTATTCAACCAAGGCCAACTTTCAAGCAATCAAGGTTTCCCCGTTCCAATTCAAAAGAAATCTCATGTGGTTGGAAAATCCATTTTCCAAGTATAAAATGGTGTACAAATAATCAAAAGGTTAGGTCTAAGAACCAGGAAATGTTTCCTAGGCCTTTCTAAGCTTTCGTCGCTTCCTTAGAATAATTTTCAGTTTTGCGCAGTATTCTTTGAAAAATCATAATTTAAATTCTATAAGTCCAAAAATTAAGAATCTTATACTGTTGGAAAATAGACTCAGTAAACTAAAATTTTCAGAAACACCTTTGCAAGATTCACATCAGAAACTAGTCAAATTTTGGTTCAAAATTGCAGCTACAGTAAAAACAGGGCATAACAGTCTTGATTTTCAGGTAACTTTGAAAATTCACCAAAATTCACAGAAATCGAACTAGCCCTTGAAATTTATACCACTGAAATGACTTTGAGTCTAGTTTCAAATGCCATTAAACAAACTCAATTTTGACTCCCGAGTAAGAAAATATAGTCATTTGAACATGAGGCATAAAACTGTCCTGACACTGAGATTTTCCAGGTTTGAAGAGCAATTTTGAGACATCATTTGAGCAACGAAATGGTACTGGAAAAACACCAAATTTTGTGCACATAACCCTCAGTATGTTAGCTACGTTCTCACTAAATTTTAGCTAAAAAATCGTATGGGAAGGCAGTGATCAAAATGTCTAAATTTGACTGAAATTTTGAACTCAATTCTGCCTAACAGCAATCCCTGTTCTTTTGCAACATTTAGTTCATCCAAAACAGACCCATTCCAATTCATTTTCAAAACCAAGACTCTAGCAACATTTCTTGGGCAAATGGTGGTAAGACTCGGACCAAACAACCCCCAAAAATAGGGCAAAAATTACCAAAAAGAAACCGGCAGCGTTTCCCCTCTTCTTTCAATTTTGCTTCTTCCTTTTTTCCTAACTTTCTAACTTCCAAGAATTCAACAAAACTCACTCCATCACATACACACATCATATCATCTCATCACCATCAAAATAGCCACACATTCAAGTCTTGTGGTAATCCAAGAGCCCACTTCAACAACCCAAATCCAACAAGAATAACATCAAGGAGCTACAAAGCTTAAAGCTACAAAATGAAACCAAAAGAAAAGATTTTGAAGAAACTAAAATACCTCTAATGGCTCAAGAAGAAACCCTTGTTTGTGATGTGTCTAAGCTCCCAAAACCACCCTTCTCTTCAAGCTTCAAGCCGGCTCTCCTTCTCTCCTTGATGATCCTCAAAGTTCCAAGTGAAATGAGTGGAAGATTTCTCAAGTCTTCCTTGGTTGATTTGATGAAGTTTGAAGTAGTTTTTGAAGACAAAAATGAAGGGAAAAGGGGGAGGGGAGTTTGGGTGAGAGAGGAAAAAAATGAGAGTTTTTCTTGTGATTTTGATGGACAAATTCGGGAAAGCAAGAAGGAATAAGAACCACTAGTTTTGAGTACAAAAGTCAACTTTGAGGTTGTGGCCAATAATGCTCCATTTGGAGTTTAATTCTAATCACTCACTTCTAATTCCTCAATTAGCTTTTCTTAATTTACTAATGATCATTCTTATTCTCCAAGATTACGTCACTCTCAGTCCAAATGTTTGCCTCAAAAAACGTGTTTTCTCATTTTCCACAATTGAGTGATAGAAAAATTAAATTAAAGGTTAAACAAGGTTTTTAAAATAAAATGAGGTAATGTATGGTGCAATTACAATTAAAATGATTTAAATCAATTATTTAGAGAAAATAAATAATAATTAAAAAAATAGGTCAGATAAAAATAAATTTTCAGGTACCCCACATGGAATATATTCCACAAAAAACTACAAAAATACACATTCTAAAACCTAGACTACAAATATGGACAACCAGATCACTACAAAAAAGTTCGTAAAATATTTTTTAAAATGAAAAAGGTAAGGGCTTTGCATTTTACCTGATCTACTGACTTTCTATACGAATTCCACCTTGCTTTAGATTCTTCACATCGTCATTTTCCAACTTCTCGTGTGCCTCTGCAATGATTTCTTCTTGTTTGTTTGTCGATTGTAAGAACACAGTAGAAATTTGTGATCTTTGAATAAGAGAAGCGGCGGATAATGGCTGGAAAGATTTGCCCTAATTTTTATCCCCAAAAATCTGCCCGATCAATGGTTATTAGCAAGAAGGGTGTTTTTGCCCGTTCAATTTTTACTTGAGGCTGAAATTGTCATTGTACTATTAAAGTAAATGGCGTTTAAAATTTCGTTACTTTTAGAAAAGCTAGAGGGCAAAGTGCCGATATCCATAGTTTAGGGTGTATTGTGCAACAGCTATAGAAGTTGATGGGGGTTTTCTACATTTTTCCCTAGTTTTATTCTATAAAAGACATTCTTTACTTTATAGTCAACACCCATAAGGCACGAAAGACAAGATGATTCTTGTCCTGTTAGGCCCGTACCGATGTGTTTCCAATTTTTTAATGTGCAGGGTCATTAAAGACAAATAACACTTACCGAATTTGAGGCGTCTAACGATTGCTTAGTAGACCCTACTTAAAAGAGATATCAAGTTATTTCTTAAAGAATATTAAACTGAAAAATATCTAAAGACAGGGGTGTACATATTTGATGCATTAGAAATAAATTATTGGTTTGTTAAGAGAAACCTAGGTATCAATTATGGCCACAATTTTCCACTTATGGTGCTACAATCACATTTGTTTTTCCTATTGCATTCATATACTGTCCTGTTTAATTCTACATTTCCATGAAACTAACAAATGGGAGCCAGCATAACTATTAAAAGCTTCAAAATATATCGGTCCGTCCCTGAATCCTAGTTTGGACCATTTGATTTGCAATACAAGACCACAGAAGCGGACAACCGTCCTGAACGGTGTAATAATTTTTGAACTGGTTGTAATTCCATATGAATGGTTTGTACAACTTCATAACAGACATAAAATTATTGTGCATGGGACCCATATGAACAGTAACAAAATATTACACTTCTGTTATAACGTTGTTCAAGTTGTTCATGCGAAATTACAACCCGTTCAAAATTCATTACACCATTCCAGACAATTGTCAGTGCCCCGCGTCCCAAGAGGACATCCGGGAACAGTAAGATTGCTGAAGGGGTGTTCTTAATTTCTTTTTCTCTGATAAGACAGTTGATTTTAGAAAATTTTGCAATCTTGAAAGAGTTTCAAAAGACAAATCAAGACTTGTGGCTTGATAGAAGTATGCACAAACATGCATGCTAAAGTCCAGCTTGTCAATGTCTTCTCAAAGCACTGGTTGTCTTTTCCTTATATGAGGTCTAACTTTTTAAACTTCTCGAGCTAAGAGTGTTATTTATGGAAACATGCAAGTTTAGTGATAAAACTCTTAGTTAATTCTATTTTGCTCATATAAGTTATTTATAAATTTTGAGTGGGGCTAACTTCATGGCTAGAATTTTAATAAGGCGACAATACCCCTTAACAAATGATCTTGTATTTCCAGATTACCCTGTTATTCATTGAATAGATGTACTTAAATTCTCAACCTTCTCTAAACCTAACTTCTTTTTTTAGGTTACCGTTGTCAAGATACCTTGCCAAGTTCGAGTGGATGAATATCAAACTCGTCTCTTAGTATGATGTTTTCCCATTTAATTATGTAACAAAGTTTTGTTGAAAGCTCACATGAATTTATTAACCCCTCGTTTGGTACACTGGAAAGATCTAAAATGGAAAGACCTTTCCAACTTCTTCATTCCATTCTAGTGTTTCGTACGATTCTTTCCGTCTAGAAAGGCCTTTCCCCCTAAAAAACTTATTCCAACTTTTTTCTAAAATCCAATTCCTCACAAAAATCTAGAGAAATGTCATTCTAACTCTATTCAGTAAATACCTAAATTATAGGAGTCAAGATTATCTTTCTATATTCTATATCTCTATTTCCTGTGTACCTATTTAGCTTTCATATATATATATATTAATTTGTCATTTACTTTGTCAAATATTAGATCTATTTTGTGACTTTAGTTAATAAGTCTACTACTTTTTTACTTAGGAATAATTTTAATTCTATTTAATGACTTTTCTTTCTTTTTACTTTGAAATAAAATATTCAGTTGACATTTTTAATATAATATTATTCACAATAGTGGATTATATGATAACATTTGTTAATTTAAACAAACAACAACATGCCAAAATACATTCATATGAAATTAAAAAAAATTAAAAAAGAAAAGAGTAAACCCACTAGACTATTTGTTAAGCCACAACTACATTTTTCTATTTACAAATAGTTCTTAAAACTATCCAGAAGCAAATCAAGGGTAAAAAATTTAACATGCATGAAAAATACACAAGATTCAACATACATATAATTTAAAATTTTAATTTAGTTACAACTGGTATTCACCTATTACAATTGTATTATAGTTAGTATTCACCTATTATAATTGTATGCTATTAAAAAGTTATGTTCTCACTTAATAAATTATTGTGATTTTATGTTATTAAAAAGTTATTTATTAATTAATAATTCATTTGTCTCTAAATCAAGATGTGTATAGAATATTATATATAGGGCAATTAAGTCAATAGAGTAGTTTTTTTATTCAATTCTGACTTCTCAATATGATTATACTAGATATAGGAAAAGAAATTAGCATTCAATTCTGATTTGGTTACCAAACACTGGAATGATAAATTTTTTCCTCTCCATTCTGGCAGGACAAGAATTCTGAGTGGAAAGGCCTTTCCATTCTAGACCTTTCCACCATACCAAACTAGAGATAAGAGGTTTCGTGATGTAAGAACATGATGAAGAACTCACATCAGTTGATAACTGAAAAAGAGTTTAACTCGTAAGATTAGGGGTCTACCCCTACCATGTGAGACGTCTGTTGAAGGATAAAATCGTGAGGTCAATGAGTTAAAGCAGGTAGGATCTCATAAGAAGTCAATAACAAATTCTAGCATCAACAAAGGCAGGTAAAGGTGTCCTTTTAAGCGAGCCACGAGGCCCAATGGGATAAACAGAACTCACAGATTCCAGCATCAACATGTATGATTCATTTAAATGCCAAAACAAATTACATGAAAGTTGACAAACTGAATAGGACTGTTTCAATTGGGGAGTAAATGCCCAAAAAAAAAAATGGAGTAACTTATATGAGAATGCCTGCGCACGGGACAAAATAGACTCCTCAGTTAGGACTTTTCTAATTTGAGGAATTGATGCCAAAAATGTAGGGAAAAATTATTGAGAGTGCTAGCCAAAAAGTTCTCTTTTGCCAATCATTGGTAACGTTGCATTGTTGTTTTCATCAATCGATGTTTTGTTCAAATGTAATTCATCAAATGATAATCAACGGCAGTGTCATTTTCAGTTTTTTCAAAAGGGTGGAGAAAAAACTCAATGATTGATATTCTTTATTTACTGGAAGGAGCTTCCATGAGGCATTAGGAGAAGCAAAACAACGAAGAGAAGACAATAAGAAAGAATGTCAAACGAAAGCAAAATAAATAACTAAACAAATAAAGAGGAAAAGGACAAGAAATTAGCAGTTAAAAAAGTGGATAGCAAATTCAACCAGATTCGAATTTTGGGTGCGATGTTAAAATGAAACTTATGACCTAGTTAGACGGCAATATAGTGTAATTTTATTCTATACGACATTCTTTACTTTGTAATCAACAGCCATACTTGAATGATAAGATGATTCTTGTCCTGTTGATAGGATTGAAAGATGAATCAAGTTATTTGATACTTGAATCGAACTCAATTCTTATTCGTAGGATTGAAAGATAAATCAAGTTACTCGATACATGAATCGAACTTAACTTGATAAGAAATCATTCGAATTTGATTTGCTAACTAATAAAGTCAAATTTGAACAATATCTTATGTTTGATAATATGCATGCTCAAAAAAAAAGCCTTTCAAATTTAGTTTGGCAAATGAATAAGTCAAACTTGAATAAAATTTCAAACTTGTTAAGAGAATCATACAACTTGAACACTAAAGTGTTCAATTTGATTAGACTCGTTTACATCTCTACTTATAAGGCTTCTATTAATTTGTTTCTAATTTTTTCACATGCAGGGGCACTAAAGACAAACAACACTTCCCGAATTTGATAACGATTGCTTGCTACACCTATTTAAACGAGATATCAACTGTCATTTTTTAAAGATTATTAAACTGAAAAAATATCTTAATACAGAGTGTAAATGTGAGTGTACATTTGATGAATTAGAAATAAATTAGTGGTTTGTTAAGAGAAGCCACATATGGTGCTACATTCATATTTGTCATTCTTATTGTATTCATATACTGTCTTGTTTAATTTTACATTTCCATAAAAATAACAATTGGGAGCCAGCATAACTTCCAAAAGCTTGAAAATGTAATAATCAGATTCTAAATCCTAGTTTGGACCATTTGATTTGCAATATACGTCAAGACCAAAACCGGGAACAGTAAGATTGCTGAAACGGAGTGCTCTACCACCCCCCCCCCCGGCCTCCTCCCCCCTTCTCTCCCTGGATAACAGATGCCTTTAGAAAATTTTGCAATCTTGAAAGAGTTTCTAAAGACAAATCAAGACTCGTGGCTTGTCAGAAGTATGAAGTATGTACGCGTGCATACTAAACTTCACCTCGTTAATGCCTTCTCAAAGCACAGGTTGTTTTTTCGTATATGAGGTCTAACCTTTCAAACTTCTTGAGCTAAGTGTGTTTTTTTTTTTTGTTGGGGCAAGAGCTAAGTGTGTTACTTATGGAAAGATGTAATTCTAATGATAAAACTCTCAGCTAATTGGATTTTGCTCATATAACTTATTTATAGAATTTTGACAGCGTCTGACTTCTCAGCTAGAATTTTGAAAAGATTACAATACCCCTTAATGTATATCTTGTATTACCAAAATATCCTCCAAAATATCCTAACATTCATTGAATAGATGTACTTAAATTCTCAACCTTCTCTAACCCTAAATCTCTTTTGAGGTTACCGTTGTCAAGATACCTTGCCAAGTTCGAGTGGATGAATATCCAACTCTCCTCTCAATTGTGATTTTTTCCCCATTTAATTGCATAAAAAAGTTTTATTCGAAGCACATGTGAAATCATTAAAGTGTTTGGTGATATAAGAATCATGATTAAGAACTCACATCAGTTGATAACTGAAAAAGAGTTTGACTCACAAGGTTAGGGGCCTACCCCTACCATATGAGACGGCTTTCGTGAGGTCAATGAGTTAAAGCGGATAGTACCTCATAAGAAGTCATTGACAAATTCTAGCATCAATGCAGGCAGGTAAAGTGTCCTTTAAAGGGAACCGCGAGGCCCAAAGGGATAAACAGAACTTAGCATCAACAGGTATGATTCATTTAAATGCCAAAACAAATTACATATAAGTTGATAAACTGAATGGGACAGTTCCAATTCGAGAAGTAAATGCCAAAAAAAAAAAGGAATAAATTACATGAGAATGCTTGCACACACAGGACAAATTGGAAACATCAGTGAAGACTTTTCTAATTTGAGGAATAAATGACAAAAATGGAGGAATAAATTCATGAGATGCTTGCGCAGACAGAATAAACTAGACACCTTAGCTCGGAATCTTCTCACTCTTTCTCTTTCTTTTTTTTTTTTTTCTGGTGTCAAAAGTTTGACTCGATTTGGAATCAACGTTGCAGAATATCCAGCATTGTTGCTCTCTCCGAAACAAGCTAGATATTCAGTCAAAAGTCAGACTCAGTGTTATATGGAAATGATAATAAGTTGACCTCTAAGATTCTCATTTGTCTCCTAGCAAATGGGTAAAAGATGCTCCGATTATTTTTCTATTGTATCCGGGGTGATGGTTCCACAGCAGCAACCTAAGCAGGCCAAGACTTCTGATTGGAGATGGACAAAATCATTCATGGTTTCCTTATTTCCCTTCGATGAAGTGGCTCGCAAAGGAATCTGAACTTCTGAAATTGTAATTTGGCAACAATGCAGTCATTCACACGTGTTGGATATGAAATCAAGGTGGATTTAATAAGAGTCAAAGGTGGTATTTTTGTAAGTTAAGGTTCAAAACCACCGGTTACGGTAGTTTTGACTGAGTAAATAGGATAGAAAATTGTGTTTTTCTAATTCGTTTCATTTTTGTTGTGAGTAGATTTAGCCACATAATAGTGTGATTATAAGCCCATCACATAATAGAAAATTGATGCTGTAGGTGGACGCACCTACCAAATCTAAGCTATGTGAGTCATCAGACTTACTAATAGTTTTGATAATTTGTTGGACAGTTAAGTATAAGAGTATAAGTGGAGTTTTAATCAACATAATATCATATAAAAACTTATTCAAGTTTTAAAAAAAAATCTAAACATCATTCCAAATTCATTTCTCAGTTTTAAAATTACCTCTATAGTTAAATTTCACTAACCACCAGTTTCAGTTCTTCTCTCACTTTTTTGAACTAATACATAAAAATTCACCCTAAAGGACTTTTTCAACACCATGGACCCACAAAAATTCAAAACTTAATCATTTCTAAAATTTGAAATTCCTTCCAAAGTTCACAACTAGCTTGAAATTTTTTCACTATCTGTTTCACTACTGCATATAAAAAGAAAAAGGCTTTTGGTGTAAACAAATTTTGCGATCTTATGTTCTTCCAAAAACTATCCACAATGAATATGGCCTTCTATCAAGTAACATTTATGTTTATTATTCTATTTTTCAACTTATCTAGCAAATGTTAATTGTCAACAGCAACTATCAATTATTTTGTATTACTACCAAATAATTGCATGTACAAACATTTGATATTGGTGAATTTTCTATATAACTATTTTCACAATATGGAACTAGTTCTCTAGTTCTCTAGTAGATGATTTTAACAAATATACTCAAAAAATTTTACAAATATCTTTTTCTGTTCATTTCACAAAAATATTATTGTGTATTAGTTGCACGCATATCGATTTGTGCCTTGACACACTAGCTTGAGTAAGATGTAAGATAAATACCCTACAAAAAACTTCTTCAACAGAAAAAATTATCAAGTTTCATAAAAAAAATTCATCTATTTCTCAACTCAAAAATTCCCTCCAAGTTAAATTTTACACCGACACTCAAATTTCTTTAATAATTTTTCAACTGGTATGTTAGAAAGATTAAAATGTTATTTTGGTTTCAATTTACATAATTATGGAAGTATGAGTATAGAATAACGCAATTCTCATCATTATATTGTTATGTACTTGCATACATATATCCTGATCTTGATAGTTCATTGACTGGTTAAGTGAAACAAGTATTATGCAACTCATTCACAAAATAACTATATATGCTTAAATATGAAAAGCAAAATTCAATGTTTATATTCGTTCAATAACTATGTTTGCTAAGTTTTGTTGAATGATTAATATGAATTGTGGATCCCTATAACCAAATTGCACGAATTAATGTATCAATTTAATTTTCTTTTAACCTTGAACTTTTCTCACACTAAATAGTGGCATACGCCAGGCTTTCAAGTCCAAATTCCCAATTATCTATTTAATTAAGCTCAAATACTCCATTTTTCTGTATTACAGTGATAGTTGGGTTCAATGCCACACGGAATAAGATGATTACTATGCCAAACTTATTCTATTATCTAAGCAATTAAGAATATAAATAAAAAGTAATACTTCAAGTTAAACTAATTTAACCAGCAAAATTGCAAGGATTAATTTAGGACGATGAATTTCTTAGGGTTTACGAATCCCCTGTTGTCACAATTAAGAAATAATCCAATTAATTTATGCCTTTAACTTATGACGTACCAAGGATAACTTCTAATTTTGTTCAAATAACACTTTCACCATTACCCAAACATACTCACACCAAACTTTCACCTATTTGCATGATGAGTTAATTACATGCAAACTCATTAGGATCTATGAAGTTGCTAATTCAAATCCACCTAAATATATCTCCTACTTTTGTGAACATGATCTTTAGGATCCATGAATCTTGATCGATATTTGCATGCAACATTTAATGCACAATAAATGATTTAATGATTAATAGTTAGTGATCAAGGAACTACAAATATTAAACATAGGTAAATGAACTAACAAGTTCACAAGATAGCATAAACAACCAAAAATCACTTCACATCATGATACAAATAAGTTCATTTCACCCTAGGAGAAAATGACATAGTTAGACATCAAGTTAAGCACGATAAAGCACATAAAACTCTTGCAAAGAAACATGAATAACCACAAGGTAGTAAAGAGTAAAAGTTGAAGAAATCTTATTCCAAATGATGAATTAATCTCCTTAAACTCCACTTTTCCACTTGTTCTTCAGGTTCTAATACAAAAGTAATTTCTTTCTTGTGAGGACCCAAAATTTTCATGAATTATACACCCGAATTTTCTCGAATTATTTGCTTATATTTCTTGCGAGAAACCCTAAATTTTTCATGAACTATCTTTCATTATATTTATTTAAGTGCAAATCATTTTCTTTAAACATTGGTAGCATATAATTTTCATTAAGTGCATTATTTTCCTTAAGTACTCTATTTTGTATGTATTGTACGAAATTAATTTGGAATTGTATTTTTCATATTTCATGTAGCCAAATACATAAACTTATATGGTATTAAGTGGATCACATTTTACATTAAGGGATTTGATGGTAATTTGCAAAGATATTATCCTATTTTTGGCCAAGAAGTTGACACTTGTCAACTAACCAACACAACCCTTGACTTAAGCTTTTCTATTTAAACTCTTGTCTTCAAAAAATTCAAACAAATTCCCTCTCTTTTTCTCTCTCTTTGGCCGAACCTCAAGGAGCAAGAAACCATAAAACCCTAAGCTTGATTTAGCCATTTTAGTGGTGGAAAAATTACTCCAAGTGAAACCCTAGTTTGATTACTACTTGGCTATCAAGATTGGTTGGAAGAGTTGAAGCTTGTGAGTGGATTTTCTCTCTCATCTCCCAAGGTAACTCACCAATTATCCATGCTTTATTGATCTTTAAAATTCAAAGGGGATGCTAGTTAGATGATATTAAGGTGTTTATGGTTGCTTAGAAGGATTGATGATGGAAGGAAATCTTGTGTTTGATAAATAGAATTTGGGTTTTATTTGTTGGCCACCAAGTGTTTGATGAATTGTTTGTTAATATGTGATGCTTTGATGATGGAGTTAGTTGCTGTTTTAGCATGTTAAACACCTTGGCAAATGATGGAAATGACTTTAAAGGATTAATTGAAGGATTGTGTCAAAGCTGGAAATTTTTGCAGGAAATCAGAAATGGAAATCAGTCCACTTCCCGAGGTTACTGTTCACTGTAGAAAATGAATTAGCATCCGAGCCTTATACCGTTAGAAAGCCCTATGAACCTAGTTTTCAATGCCGCTGACGAAGCTTGATTTTGATTTTTCTACGTCGAGGTATGACTGTTTTCCCGAGACTGTTCGACCAGCCTAAAATCATTCCGACAGATTTCTTGCCTCTCTGAGATTTGCCATTTTGACCCTGAATAAGCATGAATTGATATCTTACCTCTTCATGAAAGTTGTAGGTCTTTGTCTTAGTTTCGAAACACCATAAAATTTGTTCCAATCCGATAACCACAGCCACAGTTATGATTAAATTACTGAGGCACGGCAAACCTGTCAATTGTTAGTTTCACTTCCTTAAGTGCTGTTCTCATTCCTTTTGACTCGTGCCTTCTTGCAGTGTTCACCCACTCATGCATGGTTCTAAGATGTTGTTAAGACTCTTATTTGCTCACCCTTATAGATTGGATTGGAATTTGTGAAAGTCTTGTTATTTTACTTGATCCCAGGACTTGAATGTGCCATGAAAATTACATGGTGATTGGTGATTTATGTGGACGAGTGTGAAACTTGGTGAGTGCTCCAAACCCTTTTCAATTGACAACTTTACTACTATTTTGTTCTAACTTGTTTTAAAGGAATGTTCCCCTATGACACTTTTGTGTTACTACTGTTTCAAGGAAATCACTTGTGAAACGTTTTACTACTAATTTACTATTGACTTGCATTGGTTTACAAGTATAACAATTTGATTTACTTTTGAAATAATTTACAAGTGCTTTTAAGCTGATTAATCGAAGTGTGAATTGTTGCTTGAGTGCTATCTAAATGAATGTGATACCAATAGTTAGTGAGTGCTCCAATCTCTTTACGGTTGAAAAGGTTTATTCTTGTTCTTACAAGAGATGGTTTCCATTGTTTCGAAAGTGAAATGATTTGTGGCGTTGTGAGTGATTTAAACTTGATTTTTAAAGGAAATATTTGATTCATATTTATAAATGAAATGATTTTCATTACCTGATTTCTAAGAATGGTTGCCAAACTTGATTTTAAAAATCCGGATCATTATCAAATTTGATTTTAGTCTTGATTTCTAATCTTACCAAACTTGATTTCTAAACTCGATTTTCAAACTCATGTTTATAATAAAATCATTTCCAAACTCATGTTTATTACTAAAGACATTTCCAAACATGATTTCGTCTGATTAACTATTGAGATAATTTTAAATGAAATGAGCTTCACAAAATGATTTCTAAGTGAAAACTTGCTCGACTATGTGACTTGCTTGAATTCGAAAGTTGTCTGTGCATGATAGCCTGTTAAATGTGCATGTTTGTAGGCTGATGTGTACTTTATCGCATCGGTGAACCGAACTCACTTTCTTTGGAACCCTATCCTTGATCCGCCATCGTGAGGTCAGGTAGGCCAAAAGCTTATCTAGACCCGCCATGGTGAGATCGGATCAGCGAACAGCCGAGTAATGACTTACCAATGTTAAGTGCAAAGCTCAAAACTCTTCGCTGAAAGGCCTTGAGTACTATATCCAATGTTCAATGTTAAATGAGGGGATTGTTTATCGTTTTGGAGGACATAAGGTGAGTTCAAGATAGGGGATTGTTTTTTGTTTGGTGGTCATAAGGTAGGAGTTCGGAGGTTATAAGGTGGAAAAATGTAGGGGATTGTTTATTGGAACTTATAAGGTGGAAATAGCTCCAAGTAAGCACCCGTATCCTTTCAATATTTGAATTGAATGTTTATTGAATTATAGTTCTTTGAATTATTTTTTATTGAATTATTGTGTATTGAAATATTCTATACTGCATTATTGATTGTTAAATTAAGTGTTTATGGAATGATTCTTTAAGGGATTTCTATTTCTTGAATCCCTTTAAATAAAAAGATTCTTAGATATTTTCAATGTGAATGTGTTACCATACTCTCGACCTTCATGTATTCCTTTAAAGATTCAAATGTTTTACAAAATGCTATTTGATTCAAATGTTCATGACTTTGATAAATCGTGAATTTCCTTGTTTTCACTGAACACTCACTGAGCTTCTAGCTCACCCCAAAAATATTTTATTTCTTCCCCCCCAACAGGGCCCGAGATGAAGGAAAGCAGGAAGTGATCTTTCTTAGTATGACTGGCAGGATTATCTCTTGTACTATTTGTAATATTGGACAGTTGGACTTTTAGTTTATTTGGATTAGTTGGAAATGTAATTACTATTTGAAGATCTTGCGGTGTAATTATTTGAGATTTGTGATACGATTGAGGAACTGTAATGAGTCTCGGCGAGAGTTGGGCAGGCGGCCCGCTATACCCTAGGGTTCGCCCTAGGGAAAAGTGGGGCGGTCACATTTCTACTAAAGATACACCACGTTTTCTCTCTACCATTATTTTCTACAAACTAAGCTAATCCTTTAACCTCCTCTTTGATCTTGAAATACAATGAGTATTTATAAGATTTTATGAAAAAAAGTCTTCACTGAAAAGACGTACATAAAGCTATTTCACATATTTCTAAACCTTTCTTGAGCAACTAGAGCCACAATTCGGTGCTAAAAATGAGTTGGAGATCTACTAGAAAAATTGAGAATCTTAAGGAAACGTAAGGTGGAATATGGGGTAAGGGTCGCATAACATCCCAACATTTCACATCCCCTAGATTTTGTTTGTCTTTTTCTACATTACTCCAAAACATGCACCAAAACATAGGGTACCCCTCATATTAGGGTTGCATTATTTACCAGAAAACTACACTTTGGTTGGTTTGTCATCTCCAATTTCATCTTTGAATTGCTTCAAATATTTTGCTTGAATTCTCCTCAATTCGAATTCACTATAAATCACCAAGACCTGCAAATATAACAAGTTTTTGTGCATTAAACAGCTCAAATTCAAGTTTTGATCATACACTAGAACTTATAAACATAGAAGCTAAAGAGAGCGATTTTTATCCTTAAAAACCCTAAAAACACACCAAAACTAGGTAAATTTACACTTTAAAAAGATGTAAAAAAAATCGTTATCAAATAGCATTATAGTTATTAAATGAGTATCATTAAGACAACAATTCACATTTAAAATACGGAAACTTCTACTTTCAATTGGTAGGACAAAATTTACAAATCATTTTCTTCTTATTGTAAAGATTTATCTAACAAGTGCCCCTGGTGCACTTGTTAAGATATAGAAAATTACATTGATTTACCATGTGGATATATATACACACTCACATTTGTTACTTCCCTCATTTAGATACTTTCTAGATTAGTTTATCTCTTACCAAAATGTTAATAATTCAAACTGTATTAGCAACTGCATCAATCCACTCGTTAACCAAGTTTTCATGCTTTTCAAAGATTGTCCATATCTAGATGAGGATTTCCTATATTTTTATACATGTTGTCATTCTCTAGATTTTTTGACAGAAGGAAGCATTATATTTTCCCTTAACGCACCAGACAAGATTTGAATCCCCATCTAGTACACGCGAGAGCTCTAAGAGGATTTTGTTGTGATCGTTAATCAAATCATCTTTTAATACTCCATTATATGAATTCTCATAGTACATGTTCCTCTATAAAGATGGTTAAAAAAAGAAACTAAATATTTGGGTTAAGTGCAATTTATTGTTGCCACCGCTGATATAGTGGTGTAGCAAATTATGGCAGGGACAAAACAAGTTGCGGTAGGATGGAGAATACTAAGGACATAAAGTAATTGAGAATTTAGTATTGAATGGAATTTTGATCAGCACTTCTTTTTCCAATTTATCTTAGTATTCTTGTATAGAACTTGAGAGTTAGATTGCAGTTGATCTAAAACTAGACACTATTCTGTTTTGTGCAGCTGTTGCTACTAGGACCATTCTCTACTTATTCTTTAAAAAGTTTACTTTACCTAAAAAATAAGTGTAATTTTTGAGTACATTCTTAGTCAAGATAGATCCTGACCAAAATTTAGAGGGTTAAACTGTGATTTGAAAAAGTTGTCATCTTCCCTAGCAATTGTAGAGAGTGGTCACCCCAATTCACCCATCACTTACTACTATTAGCTTGATTTCTTGATATAACTTTGAGCTCAAATTCTGTATGTTGACTCTAATCATTATTATTGCTTTTTCTTCTTCAATTTAAACCCTTTAACAATGTAAAATCAAGGTCATAATTCCAATATGAAACAAAGAAAATAAAAAAATCCTGAGCTATTGGTGTAGCCTGCAACGGTTTTGTTTTTTTTTTTTCTTTTACACAAGAGGAATTCATCACCTCATATCCATCTTGCCCAAAAACCCTTTAAAAAAGTTCAAGATGCTCAGATCAAAGATAATAATTATGCCAATAGCAACTAGAACTCCCAGATTCCAATCAGTTCATAATTCAAATCAAATTTTACACTTCAGATTGTCCATCCAATTCTGACGTCCTTATCTTGAATTTGCAGTAGATTTCACAACAACTGCACCAAAATTACCGATTAACAAACTCAAGAATTGGATTGATTGGGCAAACAATTTCGTGCACTTCTTGTGTTTGATTCTTGTATACATGGCAAGAGAAAGAAAGGGACTCATGGGAGGAGAAGTGTAAAATTTTAGAAATGGTTATTTTTTATTCATGCTATTGAGAGTTTATATATAAGTTTCTCTACAGATATTATAGAAGATAATTCCTATCTACAAAATGAAAATACAAAATCAAGTTAAAATTCAAATTATAAGATAATTTCCTAGCATTCTATCAACCTAGCAGATAAGATGTTGATATAAAAAATTCAGATTTAAATCTAACTTCCTAATCTCTCTAATACTCCCCCTCAAGATAGAGTGTGTAAGTTTGTAACTCCCAACTTGGATAGCAAAAATTAGAATTGATCCTGACCTGATGGCAATATTTTCAGTCTCGGACCAGACCCGCCGGTCGAACCGGTCAAACCAGATACCGGCCAGGTAGCCGGTCCGAGCTAGTACAAAACCTCAGAGGTAATAAGATCGGTCAAAATCCGGGTTTGAGTGTGTGAACTGGAGAACCGGGTAAAACCCGGTTTTTTCTCGTTGCATTTTTTGCCTAAATTTTTCTTTTTTTTTTTTGACTTTGTTGACTAGTTGACCAGTCAACGACTAATAAAAGATGGGAAAAAATCAAAATAATTGGAAAAAATAACAAATGAACAACTTCGGTCTCTGTTTTTTCTATTTCTTAACCTCTAACCCTAACTCCTCCACCTGCTGCCACTGCTCCAAACAACCAACAGCATCCTCCACCGATGTCACTGCCGCTCCCCAACTTCAACCCTCTAGGACCGCCACTTCTATGGTGTAATTTGGATTTCAATCAACTTGAAGCTTCCAGCAACGGTTTCTTTCCTCTTTCTTTCTTAAATCCTCAACCATAGCTCTTCCTGTCCTCCACCACAACTGCCTCCCCATAGGCTTCTCCACGTTGCCAGCTCTGGAATTCAATCTCCCAATTGGTAATTTTCATTATCTTTAATTTTTTTAAACATATCATGTTCTAATTTTGGAATCACCTTGCAGTTCTGTTTCAATGGCCAAATTGTTTCCGTTGTTCAAGGTCATAAGATTAAAATTTTCAGAAAAAAGAAACTTGTACACATGAGTAGAAAAATTAAAGAAACTTGTAAGCATAAATTTTAAGTTTTCATTAGTATATGGCATCAAAATTTTCACTTGGAT
This sequence comes from Gardenia jasminoides, assembly GCA_013103745.1. Lineage (NCBI taxonomy): Eukaryota > Viridiplantae > Streptophyta > Magnoliopsida > Gentianales > Rubiaceae > Gardenia > Gardenia jasminoides. The sequence goes on from CM023103.1 coordinate 39,281,699, forward strand.
AATCAATAAAAAAAGTATAATCAAAGTCACTCTATAGATAAATCTCATTTAATAGCTTCTTGTAGACACTTTGCTGTTTTTGAGATGTATACAACACGTTTAAGCATATGATTGTTATTAGCATAGGGGTGAGCATAAAACTTGTGAACCTAACTGGTTTTCACATTTTAGATATTTGGCATAAGGCGTTGGTGTGACAATAATTTAGGAAGATATAAAATCACAAGAGGAGAAAACTTGGCAGATATAGTTGTTATCTTGGACTAATAATTTTGTACATCTATTATAAATACTAGTAAATCTCCCAAACTGGGAACAAAGTATCTTCTTCCCAATTACATTTACATGTTATGAGAGCAAAATTTTGGAAGACTTTTGGGCCATATAAAGCTTTTCGCCCAAAAAACTATTCTTGATATAAATACTGTAATTTGAGGTGAAGTGCTAAGAGAAGTAATGGTATAATTGTATCATAAAGTGTACAATTAATATCAATGCTGTAGGGCTCTCAAACTGGGAGAGTGAATGCCTTCTCCCAAAATACTTGATAAATGGTCATCTGGAAAGATTTCTAGTTGAACTTGACATCTTAATTTATCAATCTACGCCATCTTTGCTAGTTTTGTTGTCTTTTGCTAAGAGTAATTTATTGATCTCCATATAAACTCAAGTAGTTGGTTGTTGTTTTTATGCATCTGCGCATTCGCTGTAGCTAGACTAGTTGAACAGTGCATTGCATTATTGTAATTTTTTCTCCTCCTATCTTTTTTTCTTGTTTTCGTTTTTAAGATGCATTTATTTATGAGTATTTGAATTATTTTTAGGTAAAAATGACACAAACATTGTACAACTTGATGATGAGAATGATGAGGATAATATTGACTTGATAAGTTATGGAAGTTGGAGATAAGGATGATGACGATGAAGATGAAGAATGGTTTAGATAGTTCTAAAATGTGTTATTTTTAAGTATTATGAAAAACTTGTTGCATTATTTGGATTTATATTTGTCAAGGATTAAACATGTATAAGATTTCTATTTTGTGAATTTGTTAGCTCAGATGAATTTGGTGAATTACATATGGATTTAGAACTTTGGACTCTTGATTATATTTTGTAAATTTGATGTACAAGAAAAATGAATGGCATATATATATATATATAAATATGATGTATTTATGACATCACCCGGTTTGACCGTCAATCGAACCCGATCGAACCCATTGACCCCTGACCCCTAACCTCAATCGAGTCGATTGCCAGTTCAAGTCTGAAAACATAGCCTGGTGGTTTGGTAAAGATATCAACAAATTAATGCAGAGATGGTACATAAGTAGTATAAATTAAAACGGACTAATTTTTTTCCCAAATAAGATGACAGTCTAACTCAATATGTTTTGCACACCCATTAAATACAGGATTTGTTGCAATATGAATAGTAGCTTGATTATCACAATGTAATGTTATAGTCTTAGGATGAGGAATTCCAAGATCTGCCAAAAGACACTTTAATCATGAAAGTTCACGGCAAGTAGTTGCCATAGAGCTGTACTTGGCCTCAGCTGAAGAACGTGCAACCGTGGTTTGTTTCTTAGTACTCCAAGATATTGGACTATTGCCAAGACATGTAATATAACCAGTGGTAGAACGTCTAGAAGGCGCAGGACAATTGCCCCAATCACAGTCTAAAAATGCTGAAAGTTGTAAATCACTTGTTAAGATATCAAAATTCCATAATCCAATATACATTTTAAATAATGAAGTACTCTATAAGCAACATCTAAATGTTGCTTCTGAGGTTTATGCATGAATTGACTCAACAAATGAAGTAAGTAGGTAACATCAGGCCTTGTGATAGTTAAATAAATTAACTTTCCAACCAGATGCCTATAAGATCTTGGATCATGAAGAACATTATTATCAGTGGTAACAAATTTTAAATTCTGCTCCATTAAAAATGCAACTCATTTGGAACCTAGAAAACCATTGTATTTCAAAATGTCCAATGTATTTTTTCTTTGATTGAGAAAATTCCCTTAGTAGAGTGTGCATCCTCAATCCGAAGAAAATATTTTAGAGAACCCAAATCCTTAATATGAAATTGACTATACAAATAGGACTTCATATGATCAATGGATTTTTTGTCATTACCAGTAATGATAACATCATCTACATAAACTAAAACAATATTGAAGATAGACCCATTATGTAAACTAAAAACAGCAATGAAGATGGACCCATTCCTCATGATGAATAATGAATAATCAGCAATTGACTATTTGAAACTAGTTACTTTTAAAGCTAAAGAAAAATTTTTAAACCATTAACGAGATGCCTGTCTGAGACTATACAAAAACTTGTGAAGTCGACAAACCAAATTATTTGCTTGCATGGGATAACCAAGAGGAGGTCTCATATAAACTTCTGCTCACAAATCTCCATGGAAAAAAAGCATTGTTGATATCTAATTCCTATAATAACAGTGACGACCCCACCGTACCCAGAGGCGTACCAAAGGGCTTAGCGGATCGCCTGCCTAGCTCTCGCCAGGACTCGATAACAAAACGATAAACGCGTCAAATTCTCACCAAAGGACGATAGGTACATTATATTTATACATAATATCCACTACAAGACCACAAGTGTTAGAGTACAACTCCCAACAAGGTTTCTCACACCGCTATCCAAAATACAATATACACGGCCAAAATCCCAACCCAAAACAAGTGCTAAAGCAAAAAAGCTACACTATGCCGCCCACGCGTCAATTCCCGCTTCAGCCCCCTGCTAAGGAAAACAAATTGAAAAGGGGTAAGCTATATGCTTAGTGAATAATCAGGAGGGGGGGTACATGTAAATCACATTGCCACGAATTTTCAAATCAATAGCAAAAGTATCACCACAAATAAGGATACGGGTGGCTTCAAAGCCAATAATATCATTGAGATCCCAAAAGCATTGAGATCAGACCATCTATTTGGTCGGGAAAACAACATTTACTATTGAGACCCCAAGGCAACCCCTTGAGATCAGACCATTTATTTGGTCAGAAAATAACATTTACCAATGAGACCCCAAGGCAACCCCTTGAGATCAAACCATCCAAGTGGTCAGAAATAACATTTACCATTGAAACCCCAAGGCAACCCCTTGAGATCAAACCACCCAAGTGGTCATAAATAACATTTAACATTGAGACTCCAAGGCAAACCCTTTGAGATCAAACCACCCAAGTGGTCAGAAATAACATCGACATTGAGACCCCAAAGGCACCCCTTGGGATCAGACCATCCACATGGTCACTCATCACCAATAATATCACATGTATGGTTCATATATCACCCATCATACGCATTCATATATCACACAACACGTACATTCAAGAATCATATGAGCTTTGGTCGAGTCGCGATAAAGTACACCCTCGTCCAAAGCGTCCACTTAACACATTTCACATTATATTCTGAGATAAAGTCCTAATTACTCACCAATGAGTACAAAAGCAAATAGGTTAGCAAAGTTCCCCGGTCTCCTCGACCTCGTCACTTCCTGTGAACAGTTGAGCCAGAAGATTACTCAAACAATCACTAAGACGCCAAAACCACTTAGAAACACTTAAAACAGTAAATAAAGTACATGCATGGGCGTTCGACCAAAAACGGATAAGAACGGGACGAAAACGGAAAACACACACTAAAAGGTGTAAAAAAGCAGTTTTGACACTCTGTGCGCCTTTACTCATAACTCAAGCTACAAGTATCAGATTGGAGTGCACGAGGTGTTTTTTCGAAGCTAAGAGAACAAGCTATAACTTTCATGAAGACTATTTCTACCCAGATTCTCTCTAACTAGGTCAAAAATGCGGAAACAGTTTCAGAAATTTTCCCGTCAGAAATTCCGACAGGCTAGATTCAAACGGTCATAACTCAGCGCTCACAAATCCAAATCAGGAAATTCCAGGGGCATTGGAAAGCTAGAATGAAGGGCTATAAATTTCGTGTTTTGGCCAAAGGCTAAATCACAAAGGATCAACACGAAAAACGAAGTTAAAGTTACTGCCGGTAAAATTCTGTTTTCCTGCTCTACGCCCAAATGTATCTCATGCAATTAAAACGCACACATGAAATTCCAACGACTCAAATGCGATAACAAACATGCAATTGCAGCTCTTACACATCCCATATTGCCCTCGACACACACAAACATGCAACCTTAAAGTTCCTAAACTTGAGCCAACATCTCACCTTCCAACAATTCCACCACATCCGAACTACATCAATGCATCAATACAAGTGCAATATCATTAATTCCCAATCAATCCATAACTCAACCAATCAAACCCTTACCTCAACCTTCTTGGCCGAAAATTCAAGGCTTGCAAATCTTCAAAATTTAATCATCAATTCACATAAGAAGCCAAGTTCAAGCATTAATCTATCAACATAAGCCATGCTTCCTCCAATTTAAACTTGAAGACATGAAACCTAATTCAATCTTCTTGACCAAGATTTTAGACATGCAAACACAAAATCCAATCCATGAAATCATCTCATAAGCTAAGAGTAGGCATGAATCAAGCCAAAATAACCACAAAATCCAACCATCATGAAATCCTCAACTAAAAACCCTAGCTCTTGGCCAAGATTCAAGACAAGCAAAACAAGAAAACTAAACCATGGAATCTTCTTCTCAACTAGCTTTGATCATCAAGAAGCCATAACATGAGTAAAATCCATCATCTTCATCAACTTAATCAACTTAAATAAATTTCAGCAATTGCACCAAAATTCAACTTGCAAAGTGTAAAATACCTCTTGAATCCAAGGCTAAGCTTCACAATCAAGTGCTTCCACTTCAAAGAAAGGTTGGATGATTGAATTGTAAAATTTCCCAAGCTTTTCTCTCTTGTTTTTCCTCTCTTTTCTCTCTTTTTTTCCTTCTATTTTCTTCCCTCTTTTCTCCTTGCTTGGCCGACTTTCTTGTCTTCCTTTTGCTAAGAGATTAAGTCTCTTAGATATTTGTTTAAGTAGTCAAAATTTGGTCCAAGTCAAGTCAAAGTTGTCATGCTCAAATCAACCTAGAAACTTAAGCTATTTTCCACTCTTGCCCAAGTAATTTTCTTTCCTATCAAACTAGTCCATAGGTGCTCAATTTAACCTAACCTATCAAAGCTTAATCACACTTACTTAGGCTACTAATCACCTATGCACCCTAATCTCTCTTCTTGCACATGCATTACCACACGTAAAATCAAAGAAATAACAAACTTGTAGTTTGACATAAAACTTAAATTTATTTTCAAACTAGGGTTTTACAGTCCAAACTAGGGTTTTCATATATACTGAATTAGGGTTTTATCCAAATTTAGGGTTTTCGAAGCAAATTAGGGTTTAGATTTCAAATTAGGGTTTTCAAACTGGTAAAACAAAATAATTAAAAACAAACATTTTTAAAAGTAAAACAAACCATATAAATACCTTGGCAAACAAAAATAACTATAATTAACATTATTTAATATTTTCCAAACATAGAGAAAATTCGGGGCCTCACAATAACTAATTCTTAACAGCTGCAACAGCTAATAAGCACCGTACTGTAACAAGTTTTGCCACTGGACTAAAGTTTCATGAAAATCAAGACCTTCAATTTGAATAATATTTTTAACTACAAGACATGTTTCGTACCTATCAATAGAGCCATTAGAGTGATACTTTACCTTGTAAACCCATTTGCAATCAATTGGATGTTTACCAGAAGGTAAAGACTCTAAAGTCCATGTCTTAATTTCCTCAAGTGCTCGCAATTCTACTGCCATGGCTTCACGCTAGTAAGGATGTTGAACTGCTTCTTTGTAGGTTTTAAATGCATTATAAGCAACAATAGTGGTCTGGAATACTCTATGTGATGGAGAATAAGTAGTATTAATCAAATAATTGGCAATAGGAGAAAGAATGCCTTGGATGGATGACATTAAAGATTGCTGATTAGATGGAGCAAAACTGAGAAAGGACAATTTTGAAGAAGCATTAGAGAAAATATAGTCATTCAAATATAAAGATCTCTTAATTTCATGTTGAGGTCGCTGCAAGATCTAAGACTCATCATTCGTTTGATTACCAACTTTGGGATCTTCAGAATTTGAAAGAGTTGTATGATTAGAAGGCAATGATGTTTTAGAATTAATTATAGTATCATCAAATGCTTGCCTCTCTTGATCTATAAGAAAGATAGATGAAGAAGAATATGCAATTGAAGAATCATTTTTAAACAAAAATTCATCTTCAAACAAAATCACATCTGTGCTAGTAAAAATCATTCTAGAATCAAGATCATACAAATGATAACCATGCTGACCAAAAGGATATCTAACAAAAATACAACATTATGCTCTTGCATCAAACTTAGTTTTCGATGTATCTTTGTTATGAGCAAAGTATAAACAACCAAATACCCAAAGATGGTTATATGATGACTTGTTACGAAAAAGCATTTCATATGGGTTTTGACCAGATAAGACAGGAGTAGGAATACAATTTATTAAATAGGCAACTGTTAGAACACATTCTCCCCAAAATTGAATTGGGAAATGAGCTTGAAATCCTAAAGCACGTGCTACCTCAAAGAGATGATGATGCTTTCGCTTCACCTTACCATTTTGTTGAGGAGTTGCTACACAAGTTGACTAATGAAAAATTCCTTGTTCATTAAAGAAATGTTGCATGGGAATAGAAAAAAAAACTCGGAACCATTATTTGATTTAACATTTTTAGCTTGAAGATAGTATTGAGTTTTTATTATGGTAATGAAATTTTTTAAGAAAGATTAAGTTTCAGATTTGAATTTCATCAAATAAACCCATATACTCCTTGAATGATCATCAAAATGGTCAAAAAATAATGGGCACCTGAATGAGAAGTAGTTAGATAACCATCCCATATATCATAATGAACGAGTTCAAAAGGTGAAGTATATATACTCATACTCAATCAAAATGGAAGTCTAGTTTGTTTGGCTAAAATGCATATCTCACATGATTTGGAAGAGTTCTCAAAAGCATTACATTTAGGATATGGTAAATTAGTCAAACTTTATGAAGAAGGATGTCCTAAGCACAAATGCCATACATCCTAAGTAGAACTAGAATGAGTTGGAAGTGTCACATCTGGTTGTGACAATGGTTGATTATAATGATAAAGTCTGTCTCTCATTTCACCCATTTCAATCAGTTTCTTTGTTTTCAAATCCTAAAATACACAAAAGGTTGGGAAGAAAAGAGCAACGTAATTTAGTGATTTAGTGATTTTAATAATAGAAAGAATATTAAAATGAAATTTTGACACAAATCACATTCTCCAAAGTTATTGAAGGAGAAAGAATTAACTCCCTTATATAAGAAATTGGAATATTTGACCTATCAGGTACACACACAGGTTTAACATTCTTATTTTTAACAACTTCAGAGAGTGATGACAAGTATGACGTGAAATGATTAGAAACTCTTGAATCAATAATCCAAGAGGTAGAAGAAGAATCTATTGTTGTATTATAATGACTTGGACCTGCAAAGTTTGCAACATTCAGCTGGCCATCAATGTGAGGACCCGAAAATTTATTTTTATCTGACCTATTTATTTAATTAATTACTTAATTTCTCTGAATAATTGTTTTAAATCATTTTAATTGCAATTACACCATACATTACCTCATTTTATTTTAAAAATCTTGTTTAACCTTCAATTTAATTTTTCTGTCACTCAATTGTGAAAAATGAAAAAGGCACGTTTGTCGAGACAAACATCTGGACTGAGAGTGACGTAAGTTTGGAGAAGAAGAAGGATCATTAGTAGATTAAGAAAAGCTAATTGAGGGATTAGAAGTGAGTGATTAGGATTAAACTCCAATTGGAGCATTTTGGGCCACAAATTCAAGTTGACTTTTGGCACCCTTAAGCAATGCTTTATGTCCTTTCTTCCTTTTCTCATTTCACTTCATCAAAACACTCAAAACTCTCTCTTTTTCTCCCTCATTTCAGCCGCACCTCCCTCCCCCATTTCCCCTTCATTTTTGTCTTCAAAAACTACTCCAAATCTTCACCAAATCAACGAAGAAATTTTGAGAAAATCTTCCACTTCACTTGAAACTTGAAGAACATCTTGTCTTGAGGGAGTCAAGCTTTGGAGAGGTTAAAAGAAGGGGCTTTGGAGCATTTCTAGACCATATCATCTTAGGGTTTCACTTGATAAGAAGAGGTAATTTAGTTTCTTCAAAATCTTTTCCTTTGGTTTCATTTTGTAGCTTTGTAGCTTCTTGATGTTATTCTTGTTGGATTTGGGTTGTTGAAGTGGGCTCTTGGATTCCCACAAGACTTGAATGTGTGGCTATTTTGATGTTGATGAGATGATATGGTGGTGATTTTAGTTGATTTTTGATGTTAGAAAGATAGGAAGAGGAGAAAGAGGCAAAACCAAAAGAAAATGGAAGTTATGCTGCCAGTTTCATTTTCGATTTTATTGCCCTGCTTTGGCTGCGAATTTTTATGAATTTCTTGGCTATTTTGATAGATGAAATGTTGGTCTATATGTGTGTAAATTTAGTTGGAAAAATCATTCCATTTGGTGTGGTAAAATCGCATGGAAAAAAGAAGTCAAAATCTGGAAAAATTTTCACTGTTTCTGCTGCCTTGTTTTGGTCATGTTGATCACTATTTTCCCGTGTGATTTTTTGGCTAAATTTTGGTACAAATGTAGCTCACATACTGAGGTTTACGACTACAAAATTTGGTATTTTTCCAATCTCATTTCGTTGCTCAAATGATGTTTCAAAACTGCTCCTCAAATCTGGAAAAACGTGTGTCAGGACAGCTTTTCATCTCATGTTCAAATGGCTATATTTTCTTGCTCGGGGGTCAAAATTGAGTTCCATTTGTTGAGTTTGAAACTATACCTGTAGGTCTTTCAGTGGTATAAATTTCAAGGGCTAGTTCAATTTTTGTGAATTTTGACAAATTTTTAAATTTCGCTGAAAACCAAGACTGTTATGCCTTGTTTTCACGGTTGTAGTGAAGATTTCTCTATATTAATGACCAAACTAGCTCTTACACTAAACATGAAAGTTGTAGAGAATTGAGTTATCCATCTAATCACAAAATTTCAGCCCAATCGGAGTACTGTGCTGAGTGAAATGACTAAAATACCCCTACTGGTCAAACCCTTATATTTTATTGGAAAATGGCCTAACTTGCTGTCCGAATTTTTCTTGAATTTTCCAGCCTATTTTCCAAATTCTCTTGAGATGATATTCTGTGTTATGGTTTGTCTTGAGTAGTTTGAAATGTGGGTTGAATTTCAAGAGAAATGAATTTCCGACTTGGGGTGAATATTTGACCTACTTGTGGTTTGAATCTCTGAAAAGTGTCTTCTAGGGAATTGTAGTACTAAAAATCTATTCTCCAACTGTATAACTTTTATAGTTTTCTAACTTGAGGAACTTAAGATATGAATTTTTAAAGTGTACTGACACTATTCATGTCAGTGAACTATTTCTAGTTGAAAAAGGGATTTCTTGACCTTGAAACCCTAAACGACCTATTTTCAACCTCTTACCTTGATTTTTCCACTTTCTTGACTTTAAATGTATTCTCATTGAGTTTCTTGGGTTGGTGTAGCTCATCTAAGCTACGTATGATTCTTTTCTTTAAAATTTTACACTTTTAACAATTTTCTTAAAAAAAAGAGTTTTCACTAGCTGTAGTGAAATAATAAATTGTTGATCATGAGTCACATTTGCTTCAGATGGCTAAGGGAACTACGGCGTGAATCTCGAGGCACTCGAGTGATCTCACCTGCTTACTTTTACTTGATTTCTTTTGTTGGTGAGTGTTCAAGTGCATGTTAATTAATTGTTTTAAATAATGTAAATGATTTGAAAAGCATGCTTGTGTGACTTGGTGAGCGTGTACTTTATCGCGCTCATCTTATTGAAATTTGCCTCTAAGTGAGTTCAACTGTTTAAATTGTTAATTGATTGACTAGTTGACCTGCTTGTTTTGTTTATAACTGTGGGGATGCCCAAACCCATTGAAAATCCCTTCACCTTGTCCGGCAACAGGGATTAGGGCAAGGGATGGGTGAACCATGGGTTATTACTGTTTAAATCACGTCGGTTGGAATGAGTCCACCGACTATGGCATACTCATAGTGGGTTGCCAGTCACTATTTAAATGTTGGAGTTCGGGCCCGGTCAAGGGGGTGTAAGTAGGCGAGAAAGGGATAAAAGTGGTGGATATGGACTGTGAGAGTGAGTGGTTGATGGAGTGTCAACGTGTGGCTTGAATTGATGCTGGAGAAGAAAATAATTGCAGAGAATCACGGGAATATGGAGCTGGCCAACTGTATCCTTCAAATTGTACTGTTTAAATGTTTTATTAACAGTTTTGCTCTTTTACTGTTTTATTAATTTATTTAACTGCTTTGATTTGCCTGTGCATGTTTCTCTTGACCTCACTGAACTTTGCTCACCCCATAAACTTTGTTTTCCTTAACAAGTTTTGAAGTGGAGATTGAAATTTGAGGAACTTAGTTTTTTGTAAGATTTCCTCACTTTTGTATAAGATTGAAACAGTTTGTGAAATTGATGAAATACTGTACCTGAGGTTGTTATTCCTATAACTTTGAAAATTATGGGGCTTGTACTTTTAAAGGTTGAACTAGTGATTTTGATAGATTTTAAATGTGGTTCTAAGAATGAATGTTTGTATTGATATCTGATTTTAGTGAGTGAGTCCTGGCGAGAGTTGGGCAGGCGGCTCGCGATACCCTAGGGTTCGCCCTAAGGAGAAGTGGGGTCGTCACAATCAATACTCAAAATGGACAATGATTGTTGATATTGACTAGCAGAAAGTTGAGGAAAATGAGGTACTATTACAAAAGTCTACATCACTACTACTGGTACAGAACTATTATCAGGCATGCCAATAGATACAATTGTAATCATTGGAGAACTTATATTTCTTATGCATTTAGATTTGGATTTAAGATGCCAAGTAGGATATCCATGTATTTCAAAACAGCTGTTGTGTGTATGTCCTCTGCCATCACAATAATCACAATTCATAGTAGATTTCTTTTCACCAAAATTTGTTCTAGTGCTTTAAGAAACCTAGTGTGATGAAGTTGTTAAAGCAGTAGCATCACCAGAAAAATTGGACACTTGTAGATCCCTTTGTTTTTCTTCTTGTTAGACCAAAGAACACACTTTATTTATAGTAGGAAGTGCATCAGTGGTCACAACTTGAGTTTTTAAGGTTCCAAAACCATCATTAAGTCCCATAAGAAATTGTATACTTTTTCTGACTACAAAAGAGCCTGAATCTCCTTGTTTTTCTGCAATGGATTGTTGTTCTTGACAAGAAGTCATTATGGACTTGTTGGTCCCAAATGCAACCTAAGGGGGGTGAATTTGGTTGTTTAACAAGACAAGTAAATATGGCAAGAATTCACCTAATAAAACAAACGCAAACTACTTCTCAAGTATGTACAAAGATATGTCAAATTAAGCACAATAAAGATGTCAGTAATAAAGAAAAGAGGTAGAGAAAGAATTGCAAATCAAATTTTCAAGTTGCACTAAATTTGGATAAGATCCACTAGTAGCTTCTTCAATTGTTGGTGAAGCTAACCAACTTGTACAAGTGAAGGTTCACTCCTTCCTCACCCTAAAAGCCTTTAGTTGAGTCAAGGAGTTTTACAACTATTCTAGTTAACCCTCAACAAGTTACAATTGAAAAATCACTCAACCAATTAAGAACTACTATTACAAGTAAGGCAACCTTCACCAAGGTTTTACTCCTCCAATTGAGTAACCTCACAATCCCCACTTTTCCCACACCTATCCAACAAACAAAGAAGATTTCTACCTAAATATTTCACTTGTAAGCTTATATTTTATGTAGGCAAAAGTCTCTTATCTTCTTGAACTTGTAGGTATTTATAGAGTATGAGAAATGGCCTCAAGAAACTCTTCAACGGTCAAAAATATGGCTGTTAGAAAAGTAGCTATTAGAGCTTCAGAAGTCCGAACCACCTTCAGACGTCCGAACCTTTGCCTGTCAGACATCCAAACCAACCGTCCGAACCTTGGTGGGATTGTGTCGTCAACTGTTGGACATCCGAATCAATTGTCCGACAGAATTAGTAGTTATTTAAATTTTATTCTCAATCTATTAGACATCCGAACCTCTGTTCATCGTCCAATCCTTGCGTCCAATAAGTGCTCATCAACTATCGGACGTCCAATACTCGATTTCTTTGCGTCCGATAGTAGGTAAAACTTCTCAATTCTTCTTGAATTGATTTCTTTTCTTCTCCAATGAATCAAGGACCTGTTCTAACATAATTCTCACATAAAAACATTAGTCCAAATCATCATTTTGTTTTGTTATCATCAAAACCTAGGATCAATTCCAACAATTTTTTCCTTTTTTGATGATGACAAACCAAATGATGATTTTGCAAGGTAAAGGAGAGAAACTCCCCTCAATAAGAGCTAAAATGATTTAAAAAATTATCTAACATTTCTCTCCCTTTTGTCATCAATCAAAAAACATATTAACTCCCTCTCATTGGTCCAAAATTTTGACAAAGCCAATAACAAAGTACTAGAAAGCAAAAATTAAAGCCAGTAGATACAAAGTATAAAAGAGAAATAAACAAAACCAATAAACACAAAATAAGTCCATTAAGGTTTAATCAATAAGGCAAACAAGTTTAGAGACCTATTTTTGGTCAACAAAATAACCAAAACCAATACACACAAATATTTAGAAAAATGCTGTCGGACGTCCGAAGACCTGTAGGACGTCCGATCCCCTGTTTTCCTCAAAAGTATTTTTCCTTTGAAAACAATGTTAAAACTAGTATCAAGAACCAAACACTCATGCATTTTAAATAACACATAAAGATTTCTATCATATAATTGATTAATACTTAACAAATTATAGCCCAAGTTTTCTACTAAGAGAACATTATGAATGAAAGTTTCACGATTTTTACCAACATCACCTATACCAATTTTCTTTGCTTTCTATCATCACCAAAGGTTACTTTTCCTCTACTCTTTTGATTGACCTTGATGAATTGTGATGGATCACCTCATGTGTGAGAACCCCAAATTTTTCATGAATTATTTGTCATTGTATTTATTTAAGTGCATATCATTTTCTTTAAACATTGGTAGCATAAAATTTTCTTTAAGTACATTATTTCCACCTTCTTGTACATAATTTTGTGTGACTTTATTTTAGTATTTATAAGTAATCCCTAGGGGTATTACCTTCTCCTAAGTATAAATATTAGGGTAGATTTTAGGGTCTAAAACATACTTAAGGAAGTTAAGTGTATTACTTTGCTAGCGAGACTAAGTTATGGCTTGATTTTTGCCACTTGTCAATCATCTACTAGCACCTTGACTTAAGCATTCTTATATAACTTTTTGTCTTCAAAATTTGAACTGAAACTCCCTCTCATTTCCTCTCTCTTGGCCGAACCTCAAGGGGAAGAAAACACAAAACCCTAGCTCAAAAGTCTTCTTGCTTTTAGTTGAGAAAGTCACTTGAGAAGAAATTCTAGATTAGGCAATCACTTGGCTACCAAGTTGAATTGGAGGAGGTGAAGCTCTTTCGGTGGATTTATCTTGCTTGGCATAAGGTTAAACTACTCCATGACTTCTCTTTGATGATGTTAAACTTATGAATTCTTGATGCTAGATGAATTTTAGGATGTATTAGAGTATTTTTGATGCTTGGAGATGGAAATATATGGGAGATTTTCTTGTTCTTGTAAGGCTTAGGTTAGGTTTTACTACATGCTCTCTATGTGTTTGATTTTTGAATAGCACTAGTCATTTGTCTTTGATGATTGTTTCTTTGAGAAAGATGCTTGTTTAGCTTCCATATCCATGCTAGAAAAGTTATAGAAATTGGTTTGAACTTTTAAATTGGAAGAAAGTTATGGACTGCTTTATGAAAGGTTGTTAGCCAAATCTGCCGGGGAGATTTTCCCTCTTATTTTGCGATTCTTTCTTGCTCAAGTTTAACTAATTCTTGTTAAGAAACATTGTTAGGACATTTGTGTATCAAATTGGAGTGAAATAAATTTATTTTGAAGGGTGAAAACCTCTTGAATTGCGCAAACTTTTGAACTAACTTTCTGTTTTGCACTCCGTTAGAATTGGAAAAACAGTCAAATTCCTAGATTTTTTGGTATTGATAGGAAAAGAACTAGGAGCTGACTCATATACCGTTGGAAATCCCTATGAGTCTAGTTTCTAACGCCACTAACGGCACTCGATTTTGATTTTTCTACACCAAGTTATACCCATTTTCCCATGACTGCACAGCATCAACTGTTATACCTGAACTTCAGCTTTTGTTATGAACTTATTCTTGGTCGAACCTTGATACTTCTTAAATTTTTGCATGCATATTTCACAAATCTTTGCATCGTACTTGACTTGTGAATCTATTAAACTTTCAATGTTTTATCATTTTGTGAACTTGAATCACCCTAGAATTTCCTAATTTAGATACATTAACTAGTAGCATTCATTTGTACTTGCTAAGTTGCATTTACTTGCTTTGGTTTGAGTTGATGATTGTATACATTGGTTGTACATAGGGCTCGAAGGTGGTATCAAGGGTGATCAAGGTACGAACGTTTGAGTTACTTGGTTTTATTTGGTGAGTGTTCCCTTGCTTGCTTCGTGAACTTGTGTGATTTTTCGAACTACATGACTTATGTGTTTACTTGAACTACATGACTGTGTGAGTTGCTTGAAATGTGACTATTGAACTTGCTTACATTTTATACATGTTTGGACTACTGAGGTTGAGTCGAGGGTGTACTTTATCGCACTTGAATTCTCCTGTTTGACTTCACTTGGAGTTTGACCTACTCGATCTGTGATTTAACTTTGTGCACTTTGATGTGAAAAGTCATTCGGGTGATATACCGTTGACTAATTTGATTCGTTTGAAGTTCCGAAAAACCCAAAACCCTATTGGTGAGCCGTTTGTATTGAGCCAGCGTGGGCTTGGTCGAGAAGATCGGTGAACCATAGGTTATTCGATTTGGTTCTTTGGAATATGGTATACTCGAGTATTACCCAAATTTGATTAGTTGAGGTGTTCGGGTCAGGTAAGGGGGTGATTGGTGGACGGTTGTAGTGTAAGTGGTGTTTACGGACTTAGTTCTTGACTTCAAACGTTGACGGAGAGTCAACGGCTCATGTTTCGATCAAGTTTTTGTAGATTTGGCTTTTGGAAGCCACCTGTATCCTTTATTTGAGTGTGTTGCTTTATTTTACATTAAATGCAATATTTGACTATTTGTTTTGTCTATTTGTTAATGTGACAGCATGTTTTTTTTTTGGACCTCATTAAGTTTTACCTTACCCCATTCCCTTTTGTTTTCCTTAACAGGGATGTGCAAGAGGTCGGAGAGTTTGCTTTTGGTTTAAAAGTCAAGTGTCCACCTTTTGCTTAAGTACCGATGTATTAGTGGACTTGTTCCATTTTGTAAACTTAAATTTGGTTGTAAACTTTAAGATGGAGATGGTTGTAAGCTTTTTGTCCATGTAACTTGGAGTTTTACTTTATTTTGAGAAATTGTTGAGTTTTAATATTTGGATAAATTTTATAATCTTTTGATCTATATTAAGTTTAAGTGTATAATTGAAATTTCAAATGACGTATGGAAATGTAAATTTTAGTTATGTTATTATTTTGGAGTATTTGGATGTAATTATTGAGGATCGAAATTTGTAATTATTTGAGGTCTGTAGTGAGTCCCGGCGAGAGTTGGGCAGGTGGTCTGCTGAACCCTTTGGTTCGCCTTAGGGAAAGGTGGGGCTGTTACATCATGTGCCTTGAATACCCACTATCGATAGACCATCTTGTCTCTTTTATGTTGTTCTTCAAGCAAATCTTCACATGAGATCAAGAAATAACATTTGGTACCCTTTTGTTTTTGGATCCATGAGAGTTGGTGCAACATGATCTAACAATCTACATGAATTTCATGTCTTTTCTTATATTTTTCTTCACGTAGCAATCATTTTGCATATGTCCAAATTGACAACAAAAATGACACATAATATTAGGATCATTCACAAAAGTAGGTTTAATAAATTTAATTTCTCTTTTTCTAGAAATAATAAAATTATTTTGGCCATATAAAACATGATTTTCTTTTCTTTGTAAAACATTTTGTTTCTGTTTTTGGAGAGAAACATTCAAATCATCAATTCTTTTCTTTAAAATATTTTGTTCCTAAAACATTTTTTCATAAAACTTTGTTTTAGTTTCCAACTTCTTTTTCAAATCATTTTTACTCAAAATCAATTTTGTACTTTTTCAAATCATCATTGTCTTTTCTCAAACTCTTATTTTCTTAAAAAAGTTTAGAATTTTCTTCCAATAAAGTATTTATTTTTATTTTCAAATCTTTGTTTTTGGCATAAGATTCTTTCAAACTTTTATGCATTTTGATCATAAGAAATTGCATTTCATCATCATCATTTTCTTTATCACTAAGAGAGTAATTAGAATTTACCTCATCATCTCCAAAAGCAATAAGTGTCATTTAAGTCGATTCTTCTTCTTCTTCTATTTCTTCATCCAAATTGCATTCATCCCAAGTAATTTTGAAATTTTTAAATTTTTGTGTTCTATCATTACTTGCTCTTCCTCCTCCAGAACTCCTTTTATTTAGAAACTTCTTCAATGTTCTTGCCATATTATTTAACTCCACATTTTCATCATCTTCTTGTGAGACCTTGAATGCTATGCCTCTCTTGATCCTTGCTTCTTCATCATCTTGTATTTTTAAATTTAACTTCAACTCATAAGCGGCTAGCGAATTCACAAGAGATTTAATAGACATAGAATTTAAATCTTTTACCTTTTCTATAGCGGTGACTTTATTTTCTCATTCTTTTAGCAAGGTATTCAAAATTTTTCTACTTTTCTCACCCAAAGTGTATATCTTGTCAAGCAATTTAAGATCTTTAGTAATATCATTGAATCTATAAAATATTTTATCAATATTCTCATGAGGATGCATTTTAAAAGATTCATGTTGGGCAACAAGCATAAATTTTCTTTACTCTCTAACATTGTCACTCCCTTCATAAATCTCTTTCAACTTATCATACACTTCCTGTAGGTCCCGAAAGCAACCTAAGAGGGGGGTGAATTAGGTTGATGGAAAATTAAAACTTGATGAGTGATAAAAACACACAATTTGAATAGATCAAGTTTCCTTGGTGACACAAACTTTTCAACTCGAGATATAAGAACCACACCAAGTAGATAATCACAAGTAGAACACAAACTAAAATTAAAGAGATGAATTCAAATGGACTACCAAGTTGCACCCAACTTGAAGTCTAATACCTCAATTTCAATTGCTACTTCAATTTGATGAAGTTACACCAAGTTGTACATGGAAGGATCACTACTTGCTTGCATCAATCTCTCCTTGATCAAGCCAAGAGGTTTTACAACAGCCTTGCTAACCCTCACAATGCTACACACTTGAGCCTTCTCTCACAATTGAAAAGCAATGCTTGTTTGCACACACACTTACACTACAAGAAGTAAGAAAAACACAAATTCTTGCTAGAATTGCTCTTGAAGGCTTGTAAGTAAATGTTGCAAAAAGTTCTTAACATCTCCTGCCTTTAAGGTATTTATAGGATACAAATATAACTTCCCAAACTGCTCCAACGGTCCTGAATTAAATGCAAAAAAAATAGCCGTTGGGTGTGTCGGACGTCTGATACTCAATTCTGCGTTCGAAACCATCATCCAATAGTTTGCTGAAATCCTGAGTTGTAAACTGTCGGACATTTGAACCAAAGACTCTACCATCCGACAGGATCAGTAGCTAATTTGTTCATCATCTCAATCTGTCGGACGTCCGAAGTTTGAGTCTTCATCCGAAACCATCATTCGAAACTTTGTCGTAAACTGTCGGACGTCCAAAAGTATCGTCCGACAGAACCAGTGACTTTGCCATCTTCCATTGCACCCTGTCGGACGTCCGAACCTAAGTTTTGCATCCAACAGTATCGTCCGACACATGTGAATGAGATATTTGAGAAAAAACCTGTCTCACTTACAAATAAACTTGAAAGGGGATTAGTAAAAATCATCATGTTGGTTTGTTAATCATCATAATAGCCAACAATCTCCCCCTTTTTGATGATGACAAACCAATTGATGATTTGAATAAAATAGAAAGTAAGATCGCATAATTTGCAGAAGGAAATACTCCCCCTTACTCGCACACCCCAAATTGTAAAACAGCTCCCCCTTACTTAAAGCACCAACTTTTGGTAAACACCAAAATAACCAACTTTTACTCAACCAACCATCCAATTAAACCAATCTTTAATTAGCCAATTAACCAAAGCCACCAAACATTGTTCAACCAAGATTCACCAAACATTCATCAACCAAGCATATAACCATTCATCAACCCATTAAACATTCATCAATCAAACATTGAAATAACTAATTATCATCAATCAAGGCATTTCTCCCCCTTTTGTCATCAAGCAAAAAGGAGAATAAACAACAAAGGAGAAAGTGATTAAGGCAGAAGATTAAGTAAAAAGAAGCAGTCATAGTAGTTTAGTAAGTTAAGACCAACCATGCTAGAGACAAAGAAAAACAACCATGGCCAATGAGAAAGATTTGGCTTCACAAAAATATTACAAGAAGCCAATGAGAAAAAAATGAACAAAAGGATGTTGGCCTAAAGGATGCTTAATGAGATAAGCCTAGTAGATGCTTAAAAGACTAGAACTGTGGACGAGATGAGCCACGACGCCTACGAACAAGTCGATTCCCCTCTGAACTCTCCTCCGTATCAGTGTCCATCTCTTGAGGAAGAGTGTGAAATTGAGAAGGTCCAGGATCTTAAGATGTGGTCGGGTGAGATGTGCCCCGCATTTCCATTAGACCTTGAGCGACTTGTTGGTCTTGTGCAGTTTCTTCATGGTTGGGGTCAGCTTGATCAGTCCTTTCGTGTGCTAGTTTATCAGTAGTGTGGACAGTTTCTTCATGAAGAGGAGTTTGGGCTTCCGTTGCTTGATCAGTAGACCTTTGAGCTTGAGAAGGAAGAAGAGTCTCCTTGAGTTTGAGAAAGGCTTCCTTTTGTTCAGAATTCATAAGCATTTGAAGTCCTTCCTCAAGAAGAATATTCCTTTGTTTGAGTTCAAGGAGAAGGGTAAGAATTGGATCCGAGATAGTGGAAGAGGAAAGCTGGGATGTCATAGGAGTAGAAAAATCAAGACGTGGGCGTTTAAAGTGAGGAGTCACTAGTGTTTGAGGAGAAGAAAGGGGATCATGAACTATTTTTGTACGAGTCTCCAAGGCAGTCTCCTAGTACACCCATTCATCACCAACAAAGCGAATGTTTTTCTTTTCAAAATAAGCTTTGGTAAAAAAATAATTTGGAGTTTTAGTGGTTGGAGTTCCAGTCAAAGGAATGTTGAAATGATTGAAAATGGAAGTCAAGAACTTTTCATATGGAAGTTTTCGACGACTATCCGACTTAACCTTGTTCATGAAACGACACATGATAAACCCAAAATCCACCCTTATATCTTCCATAAAATAATAGAAAAGATAAAGCTCCATTTTGTTTGCTGCGGTACGATGGTCAGAAGTAGGGATTAAAAGATTGCCAATCATAATCCACAAAATTTGTTGTAAGGGTGTCAATTCATTTAAGTCCGCTTCAGTTGGAACTTGGAAACGAGTTTGAAAATATGATAAAAGCTTAGTTTCACTGAAGTGATTGTATGAAGTTGGTTGTTCTTCATACGAGAAAAAATTTGCAACTTTACTAGTGTAATCAGGTTCCATGGCAGTATTAAAAATTTCATTGATAACATTAGGATCAAAAGAGATATCAATGTCATTTACCCTAGATACAACTACAGAAGGTGTTCTACCCTGCCTAATGTTAGCATAGAATTGGTGCACCATAGGAGGATAGATAACATGAGGAAAAGTGAGAAGATGACTCCATTTTTGACAAGTAAACTTTTCAAGGACCCAGTCTAGTTTACAGGAACGAAAATCAGAAATTGAAACAGAGCGCTGAGTTATGAATCCTTTCCTGCAAACTATAGGATCGTGCCTCTGCTTCGGCATCGATGAAGGTCAGAAGAACATTTCTTGCCGGTTCCTCTGTTTTCTGGTGTTCAGTTTTTCCAGTTGTTCTTCTCTGATAAGTTCGAGTGCGTCCAGAAGCAGACCTTTCAGAGGGCCTTTTTGCAGATGATGAGCTTCCTCGTGTCTGTACCATTTTGAGTGAATGCAGGTAAATGTATGATGCGGTGATGATGTTGCAAAGCCAAACAACTATCCTGAGGACTACTAGAAGTGTGAACCAGTTTGGAGAGGAGAGATTAGAAACCTAGGGTTTTAAAAAAGAATTAGGGGTTTTCTCGATTTTGAGGTAGGAGGAAAATGTGGAAGATTAAAAGATTTGGTCTTGCAAAGGATGAAATTTTGATCTTTTTGTGAATGAAGATGAAATAGCTCCCAGTTAGAAAGAGAGAAGTGAAATAAAAATGACCGTCCGAAATCCCTTTTTAAGAAGAATTTCAAGAGTGTTGGACGTACGAACGTTAGGTTGCGTCCGATACCTGCGTCCGATCCTCTGTTTTCCAAAAAAAACTTTCTGAAACTGTCGGACGTCCGATCCTTGTGTAGGACGTCCGATAATAGTTGACATGAAAACATGAGAGCTGTCGGACGTCCGAAGTGTGTAGGACGTCCGATCCCCTGTTATTTCAGAGAGATTTTTCTGAAATACCCAGTTTATTCCTCAAATATACAAATTGCTCCAAGGGCAATGCTTTTGTGAAAATATCAGCGATTTGATCTTTGGAACATACATAATTAACACAAATTTCTCCTCTTTGAACAAGGTCACGAATGAAATGATGCTTAATATCTATATGTTTTGTCCTGGAATGTTGGATGGAATTTTTGGTCAAATTTATAGCACTAGTGTTATCACAAAACATAGGCACACAATCATATTTCAAATGAAAGTCATATAAGGTATGATTCATCCAAATCAACTGAGCACAGCATGCACCGGCTGCAATATATTCAGCCTCCGCCGTAGATAAGGAAATGGCATTTTGCTTTTCGCTAAACCAAGAAACTAAACATTCACCTAGAAAATGACATGTACCACTTGTACTCTTTCTATTTATTCTACAACCAGCAAAATCAGCATCCGAAAAACCAATTAAAGCAAAGTTAGAGCATTTAGGATACCATAAGCCATAGTTAATAGTTCCTTTTAAATATCTGAAAATCCGTTTTACAGCTAGCAAATGAGATTCTTTTGGACATGATTGAAATTTAGCACATAAGCAAACAGCAAATATGATATCGGGTCTACTAGCAGTTAAATAAAGTAAACTTCCAATCATACCTCTATAATGCTTTTCATCAACTTTGATCCTTTCTTCATCCTTGTCAAGTTTGGTGGATGTGCACATTAGAGTACCAACTTGTTTTGAATCTTCCATACCAAATTTCTTGAGAAGCTCTTTTGTATACTTGGTTTGATTGATAAAAGTTTCATCTTGACATTGATGCACTTGAAGTCCAAGAAAGAAATTCATTTCTCCCATCATGCTTATCTCGAATTCATTTTGCATGACATTTGAGAATTCTTTGCACAAGTGTTCATTAGTAGCGCCGAAAATGATATCATCCACATAAATTTGCACAATTAATAGGTCATTCAAGTTATTTTTGGTAAAAAGTGTGGTATCAACATCGCCTCTTTTAAAACCATTTTTCACCAAGAAACCACTTAAACGTTCATACCACGCTCTTGGCGCTTGTTTTAAGCCATATAGAGCTTTTGAAAGTTTGAAAACATAATTTAGAAACTTTTCATTCTCAAATCCGGGAGATTGATCAACATAAATTTCTTAATCAATGAAACCATTTAGAAAAGCGCTTTTAACATCCATTTGAAAGAGTTTAAAACCTTTAAAACATGCAAATGCAAGAAACATACGAATGAATTCTAATCTAGCTACGAGAGTAAAGGTTTCATCAAAATCTATCCCTTCTTCTTGTGCATAGCCTTTTGCTACTAGTCTAACCTTGTTTCTAACTATTTCTCCTTTATCATTTAATTTGTTCCTAAACACCCATTTTGTACTAATCACAGGATGATCTAATGGTCTTTCTACCAAAATCCATACTTTATTTCTTTCAAATTGGTTTAGTTCTTCTTGCATGGCTACAATCCAACTATCATCTTTGAGTGCATCATAGACATTCTTGGGCTCAAAATGAGAGAGCAATGCAAAATTATTTACTAAAACATTCTTATAAGAGCGAGTTTTTACCCTTTCGGATGGATCACCTATTATAAGTTCCTCTGGATGATGTTGAGTGAATTTCCAAACTTTTGGGAGATCTTTTTGAGTTTCTTCACTTTCCTCTTTCTTTTCTTGTTCATCTTCATCTTGAGGTAAATCATCTTTGATGTCATCCTTCACCTCCTCATTTTGCTTTTCATGAATGGATAGTTCCTTGAGTGCTTCTTGTACACCTACATCATCATCTTCACAAACATCTTGGGAAACAACATCATTAGCTTCATCAAATGTAACATGTATGGCTTCTTCAATGACAAGAGTCCTTCTATTGTAGACTCTATAACCACGTTTATTTTCACAATATCTCAAGAAAATACCTTTATCCGTTTTCTTGTCAAACTTACCAAGATGCTCTTTAATATTTAAAATGAAACATTTACAACCAAATACTCTAAAATAGCCAACAATAGGCTTTTTGCCAAAAAGAAGTTCATATGATGTTTTATTCAAAATGGGTCGTAAAAGAATTCTATTCATCACATAACATGCCGTGTTAACCGCCTCGGCCCAAAAATATTTTGGCATGTCACATTCACTAAGTACGGTTCTAGCGGCTTCTTGAAGAGTTCTATTCTTCCTTTCAACAACTCCATTTTGTTGTGGAACTCTTGCTATTGAAAATTCATGAGAAATCCTATTGTGATCACAAAACTCCGGAAAACCACAATATTTAAATTCGGTCCCATTGTCACTTCTAATTTTCACAATACTCAAGTTTAGCAAATTTTGAACTTTTACAAATAAGGACATGAAATTTTTGAAAGCATCATCTTTATGGGCTAAAAACACCACCCAAGTATATCTAGAAAAATCATCAACTATAACAAAGTAATAGCGTTTATCACCCAAACTACCAACTTGAGTAGGACTAAAAAGATCAAAATGTAAAAGCTCCAAGGGTTTTGATGTGGAAACACAATTTTTTGGTTTGAAGGAGACTTTTGTTTGTTTTCAAAATTGACATGCATCACAAATACAATTCTTTTCAAATTTGATTTTGGGTAACCCTCTAACAAGCTCCTTTTTAGAAACTTCATTGAGTAAATCCTTGTTGAAGTGACAAAGTCTTCTATGCCATAACTAAGGATCATCGTTAGTAATCTTAAGGCATTGAAAACTAGTTGAGTCAATTTTCTCAAGGAAAACAACATAAATGTCATTGTATCTTTTCCCTTTAAAGACAATATTAAAATTTGTATCAAGAATCAAGCATTCGTATTTCTTAAATAGCACATAAAGATTCCTATCATATAATTGACTAACACTTAACAAATTGTAACCCAAATTGTCAACTAAAAGAACATTATGAATAAAGGTTTCACCATTTTTACCAACATCACCAATCCCAATTGTCTTAACTTTTGTGTCATCTCCAAATATGACTTTTCCACTACATTTTGATTTAAGCTTGACAAAATGAGATGGATTACTGGTCATGTGTCTCGAGCACCCACTATCAATGAACCACTTTGATACTTTGTTGGAATTCTTCAACCGTACCTCATTTTCACCTATGGCCATAAATGCCATTTGAGCGGATTCTTCTTCTTCCTCTATTTCACCATCGGAGTTGCACTCATTCCAAGTTATTTGGAAGTTATTGTATTTTTGTCTTCTTTCTCCTCTTCCTTCCTTTTTCTTCTTCATTGGACATTCATTAGCATAGTGCCTAATTTGTCCACATTCGAAGCATTTATCTCCTTACTTCTTATTGACTTCTTGTTTTCCTTTTTCTCTTTGATTGAGGTTGTAGTTGCTTGGGCCTCCCCTTCTAAACCTTCTTCTATTGAAGATTCTTTTAAAGCTTTTGGAGAGAAGTGCCAAATCATTGTCATCCACTTCAACATCTTCATCATCTAAGGAGAATGATTCATCCTCCTCTTGTGAAGCTTTGAGAGCTATACTTTTCTTTATCTTTGCATTCTCTTCCTCTTGTACCTTAGACTTGAGCTTCAATTCATAAGAGGTTAGAGAATTTATAAGAGTTTCAATAGATATGGAATTTAAATCCTTAACTTCCTCAATAGCTGTCACTTTGCTTTCCCAATCCTTAGATAAAGCATTTAAAATCTTTCTATTCTTCTCACCTAAAGTATACTCTTTTCCCAACACTTCTAGATCCTTTATGATATCATTGAATCTACAATACATTTTGTCAATATTCTAATGAGGTTCCATTTTAAAAAATTCATATTTAGTGATAAGAAGTGATTTCTTTTGTTCTCTTACATTGTCACTACCCTAATGTATTTCTCTAAGTTTATCCCATATTTCCTTTGCTGTCTTGCATCCTTTCACCCTTGTAGATTCAGTTGCATCTAAAGCATTGTATAGCACATTCACAGCTTTTGCATTCAAGGTGAGATTTATTCTATTTTGGGGAGTTAATTCCATTCTTGTTTTTGGTCTTGGTTGATGAGTAACCTCATCTACAACAATGGCTTCAAATGGACCTTCATTTACAATGTACCATAACTCAATATCTATTGATTGCAAGAAGATTTCCATTCCATCCTTCCAACTCACATAATTTACCCCATTAAACATAGGTGGCCTAGTAATAGATTGTCCCTCTAAGAATAATGCATTGTTAGTTGCCATGATCACTCCAAAGCCGATTGAGTTTAATCTCTCGGAGACCAAGTTCTGATACCAATTGTAGGTCCCGAAAGCAACCTAAGAGGGGGGTGAATTAGGTTGATGGAAAATTAAAACTTGATGAGTGATAAAAACACAAAAATTGAATGGATCAAGTTTCCTTGGTGACACAAACTTTTCAACTCGAGATATAAGAACCACACCAAGTAGATAATCACAAGTAGAACACAAACTAAAATTAAAGAGATGAATTCAAATGGACTACCAAGTTGCACCCAACTTGAAGTCTAATACCTCAATTTCAATTGCTACTTCAATTTGATGAAGTTACACCAAGTTGTACATGGAAGGATCACTACTTGCTTGCATCAATCTCTCCTTGATCAAGCCAAGAGATCAAGCCAAGAGGTTTTACAACAGCCTTGCTAACCCTCACAATGCTACACACTTGAGCCTTCTCTCACAATTGAAAAGCAATGCTTGTTTGCACACACACTTACACTACAAGAAGTAAGAAAGACACAAATTCTTGCTAGAATTGCTCTTGAAGGCTTGTAAGTAAAGGTTGCAAAAAGTTCTTAACATCTCCTGCCTTTAAGGTATTTATAGGATGCAAATATAACTTCCCAAACTGCTCCAACGGTCCTGAATTAAATGCAGGAAAAAATAGCCGTTGGGTGTGTCGGACGTCCGATACTCAATTCTGCGTCCGAAGCCATCATCCGACAGTTTGCTGAAATCCTGAGTTGTAAACTGTCGGACATTCGAACCAAAGACTCTACCGTCTGACATCATCAGTAGCTAATTTGTTCATCATCTCAATCTATCGGACGTCGAAAGTTTGAGTCTTCGTTCGAAACAATAATCCGAAACTTTGTCGTAAACTGTCGGACGTCCGAAAGTATCGTCCGACAGAACCAGTGACTTTGCCATCTTCCATTTCACCCGGTCAGACGTCCGAACCTAAGTTTTGCGTCCGACAGTATCGTCCAGCACATGTGAATGAGATATTTGAGAAAAAACCTGTCTCACTTACAAATAAACTTGAAAGGGGATTAGTAAAAATCATCATATTGGTTTGTTAATCATCAAAATAGCCAACACTTCCTTCGCCGATTTGCACCTTTTTACTCTAGTAGATTCATTTGCATCTAAGGCATTGTATAATACATTCATGGCCTTAGCATTTAAAGAGAGATTGATTCTATCTTGAACACTCAATTCACTTCTAGTTTTAGTTCTATTTCTATCGGTTGTTTCATCTATAATGGTAGTCTCATAAGATCCTTCACTAACAATAAATCACAACTCTATATCTATAGATTGCAGAAATATTTTCATTCGATTCCTTCAACTAACATAATTTATACCATTGAACATGGGAGGTCTAATGATGGATTGCCCCTCTAAAAACAATGCATTATTGGTTGTCATCTTTACTCCTAAACTGATTGAGTTTAATCTCTTGGAGACCAAGTTCTGATACCAATTGTTGGTCCCAAATGTAACCTAAGGGGGGTGAATTTGGTTGTTTAACAAGAGAAGTAAATATGGCAAGAATTTACCCAATAAAACAAGTACAAACTAATTCTCAAATATGCATAAAGATATGTCAAATTAAGCACAATAAAGATGTTACAATTGAGCAATAAAGAAAAGAGATAGAGAAAGAATTGCAAACCAAATTTCCAAGTTGCACCGAATTTGGATAAAATCCACTAGTAGCTTCTTCAATTGTTGGTGAAGTTAACCAACTTGTAAAAGTGAAGGTTCACTCCTTCGTCACCCTAAAAGTCTTTAGTTGAGTCAAGGAGTTTTACAGCTATCCTAGTTAACCCTCAACAAGTTACAATTAAAAACTCATTCAACCAATTAAGAACTACTATTACAAGTGAGGCAACCTTTGCCAAGGTTTTACTCTTCCAATTGAGTAACATCGCAATCCCCACTTTTCCCACACCTATACAACAAACAAAGAAGATTTCTACCCAAATATTTCACTTGTAAGTTTGTATTTCATGTAGGCAAAAGTCTCTTATCTTCTTGAACTTGTGGGTATTTGTAGAGTGTGAGAAATGGCCTTAAGAAACTCTTCAACGGTCAAAAATATAGCTGTTAGAAAAGTAGCCGTTAGAGTTTCAGACTTCTGAACAACCTTCGGACGTCCGAACCTTTGCCTGTCGGACGTCCAAACCAACTATTGAACCTTGGCAGGATTGTGTTGTCAACTGTCGGACGTCCGAACCAATCGTCTGACAGAACCAGTAATTATTTAAATTTCATTCTCAATTTGTCGGACGTCCGTACCTCTATTCATCGTCCGATCCTTACGTCCGAGAAGTGCTCGTCAACTATCGGACATCTGATACTCGATTTCTTTGTGTCCGATAGTAGGTAAAATTTCTCAATTTTTCTTGAATTGATTTCTTTTCTTCTCCAATGAATCAAGGACCTATTCTAACATAATTCTTACGTAAAAACATTAGTCCAAATCATCATTTTGTTTTGTTATCATCAAAATCTAGGATCAATTCCAACAGGACCTTATCAATTCTCAGATTCTTGGCCATTACCTTGTGAAAATCTTTTTCCAAGATCACTCCATACTTCATTACCTTGTGAAAATCTTTGTCCAAGATCACTCCATATTTCACAAGCAGAGTCTATATAGCTAACGCTATGTCCAATATCAACACTAATATTGTTGAGTAGTCAAGTTGTAATTGTATTATTACAACATTCCTAAGCCATGACAGTTGTGCAAGTAAATTTGTTTTTATTAGACTCCCATTAACAATGTCACGCCCCGAATCCGTAGGCTCATGACGCGACCTGAGTCTCAGTTGTTAAACCCAACTATTTGGTTTTCGTCCTTACTAGTCTAAAATGAATATCCCAATTTCAATTTGTGTGTTTAGACTCTATTTAAATATTGGTACGTAGCACTTTACTTTTCTAATGTGGGATGGGGTATCACATTCAATCCTCCTTTTTGGAGGTTGCGTCCTCACAAAACCCAATCCAATTACCATAACTCGAATTGCCTACTCAGTTGTGTCAGATTCTAGAGGTGGCTCACGCTCTTAAATCGATGTAGCATTTAGTTCCTCAACTCCTTTGTGTACTCCGACCCAATATCACTGGTCTAATCTCACCCCGTGTAGAGATCACTCAAGGTTCGTTCTGATACCATAATATTCCGATCTCGCAGACCCATGACGCGACTTTAGTCTCAGCAGGCAAGCCCAACTACTTGGGTTCCGTCTACGCTAACCCAAAATAAATATCCCAAGTTGAACGTGAGTGCTTAAACTCTATATAAGTATTGGTCCATAGCACTTTCGTTTTCTGATGTGGGATGGGGTATCACAATTAGAGACAACTGTTTTTCATTTCTTGTTCTCCAGTCCTAATTTTCTGCATCTATAACATCTAAACTTAGCTAGGTTAGCCAGATCTGCCTGCCTTCTTTGTCAGCAATTGAAAAATACACTTGCTTTCATTTTACTTTGGAAATGCAAGAGGGCATCAATTTGTATTGCTGGCCATCTGATGTCAACCCACTGAAGTGCGGCCTTGCGGGTAAAGCATCCGATGAGTCGAATCCAGCCCAATTCTTAATGTTCAAACTCTGTTGATATATTATACAAATAGGATTTGAATGTGATTGAATATTATTCAAATTATAAATATTATTAAAATTCGATTCAAATATTCAAATTCAAATTTGAGTTCAACTCATTAAACTAAAAATAAACTGATTTCGAACTTGAGTTTGAGCTGAAATTCGTGTTTAAAAATAATTTAATTATATTTTTTAAAAACAAACATGAGTTAGAATAACATTAATTATATTAATTTTTTAAAGAAAACAAATAATACTAATTTCGTGTGTAGTTTTTGAGGAAAAATAGATATGTATACATATATTTAATAATATCTAAGGTACTTGTATTTGTGTTCTTTTTTCATGAATTTTTTTGAACAGTTTGCAAATGAGTTTTTGTTTGGCTAGATTATTAAACGTTTTTATCTTTGTATTCGAACTCCATTCGTTTATCATACAGTGAACTTTTGTTTTGAGTTCCAACGAGTTAAGCACGACTCTATTAGCAAACAGTTCCTTTTCCATTCCTCGTTTTATCTTCCCTATGATTGAGTCCTGCTAACGTCATTTCTTACGTGGTTATCATGGTTTATATCTATACAAATGCGTTAACGCAGTATAGCACCACCCATCATAGCATATTGTTACCGATCGATATTCCTGTAGGACCTCGTCTGGGAGTACTTTTTTGCATAGTAATTTATTCAATTTAATTATCAATGATGCCATAAGCAATTAGCAATAATTTTGCAGCATGATTGGAATTTTGATAAGAATCTTTTACAAGTTTAGGCACCGGCCGAAGTGGTCCAGATTTTGCTTTTGTTGAAAGTTTGGAAATCTACTTTAATCGTATGTAGATGATGCCAATTTATATTAAAAAAAAAAGACACTATGAAATATTTTTTTAAATATAAATTTAATAGTGTACAGACGTTGCAATTTATAAAAAAAAAAGAAAAAAAAAGACACTATAAAATATTTTTTTAGATATAAATTCAAGTATAATAGTTACAAAATGATCTTATATTGGGAAAGAGGGAGGGGAATGGATCTATTTAATCTGTTAAAAAGGATAAAGAGAGTTAAATAATCTTTGACCGACTTTCAGAAAAATCCAGAGAGGAAACGTAGACAAAGGGCTCGATACTCTGACCTGTCCGAGTGAGGATTTTAAGATCCTCCCATTTGCAATTTGATACAACATAGGGAATAACTTTGCAGCTGTCAATCCCCTCTAAAAAGCCCAAACAATTGTTTACTGGCCCTTCTTTTATTTTATATCATCTAATGCCCTTTGCCCAGGTATATTAACGCACATGCGCTAACACATCACAGAAGCGTCCAAATAGCTGGACCCAACTCGCATTACGTATAAAACAACTTAAAAAACAAAAAAGAAGAAAATGGCAGTACGCATATAACTTCGTGGATTAATTACATTTATCTCCCCTAAGGTTTGGTTATATTATCAAATAAATATTATAATTTTGCCAAATAACGATCAATTAACTAAATATCCAAATGTTTATCAATAACCCCTCTATCATTTCTACACATTGGTATGCTGATGTCAGTAATAGAAAA
Organism: Gardenia jasminoides; assembly: GCA_013103745.1. Taxonomy (NCBI): domain Eukaryota; kingdom Viridiplantae; phylum Streptophyta; class Magnoliopsida; order Gentianales; family Rubiaceae; genus Gardenia; species Gardenia jasminoides. The sequence goes on from CM023103.1 coordinate 39,311,979, forward strand.
GGCTTCACAATTCCCAAATACTCTTTCCAAGTTTCAGAAAGATTCTTTTATTCCTCTGTACTAAAACTTCATCTGCACTTCCATATAAACTTCTTGCACCCACCTTTAACAAAACCACCAAAAGCTTAGCACACCAATCTCCTTCAAATTCACCGAAACAAAGCCATCCTAGAGATTTCCTCAAAGCCAACATGCCAAAATACTCAACCACCCTCTAATCCTCAGTGATGATCTTCTTAAACAGAAGAGTTTTGCAAGTAGGAATGGGTGTAAATAGCTATTTGATAGGAGGCTAGAAGGAGTAAAGATTGCAAAATTGGCTTTTTTGTATTGATCAAACGAGATCCTATCCCATTTATAGAGATAGATTTTTAAACCTTTTGCCTTTGCAATTTTAGTTTCTTCGATATAATTGAATCATAATTGAAGCAAATTTAAGTGGATTGTATATTCTTGTCTTTTTTCATATTTCATTGTCTTGTAAGATTTGCCTTCTTTATAGTAAAATCTCAAGATGTGGAGGAGACAGAGAAATTGTAAAATCTCAAACATATTTTTTTAGCAATTTTGACTTTTCCCTAATTTGATTAGACTAATCTAATCTAATGAACATGGGAGCTAGCGTGAAGGGGGCTCTTGTTATTTGGCCAAACCCCAAGGTTTATCTGGTAATATGGCCAAACGTCAAGAGAAGTAAATGTAATTAACCTACAAAATGCTCTAATTCCCCCGCATCCAGTATTCCAGTTGACTTTCATATGTAGCTTCCATACATCAAAATAATGTAATGTCCAATTTCTATATAAACTTTCTTGGTTCGAAGTTACAACTGATCTCTTTCTCTGATTCTTTCTCTCAAGATTGGTGTGTGGGAGAAAGAGAGAAGTGATGTTACTCAGTTCCAGATTCACTTTCACATTCCTACGGGAACACAAAATCAGAAATCTCAGACCATCAGACAGTAAGGAACTTGTGTACAAAAGTATGAGTGGTAAGCCGATAATTGATTTGATCAAGAATAAATTTACCAATTTTTTTCTTCTCAATCTTTCCCAATCCTACAACCTTTGTGTAACTTCTATTGTTGTCCTTGCAGATGGATTTCCTAGACGATCAATGGTCAAGTCCTGTCTTGATGTTTCAGCACTGGTAAGCAAATACAGATTTAGTTATTCTCAGAAATAAGTCAAGTTCTGAAAGTAGTTCTCTGGCATGATTCAGAAAGCAGGACATGTTGCAGAAGAGTCAATGGCTGGAGTTAAGTACATGTTTGGCAGCAAGATTAAGTTGTCGGTGTCTGCTTATGACACAGCTTGGGTGGCGATGGTGCCTTCTAGGAACTCCCCAAACGTGCCTTGTTTCCCTGAGTGCTTGGATTGGATCATGGAAAATCAGAACCAAGATGGCTCATGGGGTTTGCTTCCAAGACATCCATTTCTTGTTAAAGACAAACTTTCTTGCACAATTGCATGCGTGATTGCCCTCAGAAAGTGGAGAGTTGGGGAGCAATTGGTACAAAGAGGTAATATATTTTGTGTTTTTAATATAAATCACTGATTTTTTTGACTATTGAACACTTTCCTTGACCGTAGTCACTTGTTGTACTACTTACCCAGCTTCTACATTTTTTTCCCCCGAACAAATAAAGAATTTTTCTAAAAGTGCTAGATGAGCACTTCTTAATGCATCTTACAGCCAACTTGCTATTTTACTATGCAGACCTGATTATCTCCCTGTCTTTAGATAGTTACCCGATTTAATTTTGCTTTTCCAAACAGTTAACATCTAAAATATATCATAACATGGCATCTATTAGGCAAATCAATACATACACCCTACAGCTAGGGGAAGGCTATTAGTGTATGCCTTACTGTCGGATTCAGTGTTCGACTCCTATTATCTGGCAATTCGGGTGGAAAGAATGTATCAAATGATGGGAGGATTAAAAAAAATCCAATACATATAAATAGTGTGGTCCTCTCTTTTTCTATTCGGAAAGTCACATATAAGCTCAAGTGAATTCATAAGTGAAATTAGGAAACGCAGGGCTGTAATCATTATGGAACACAATGTAAAATTAGTACATTTTTTATGTGTTTTACACATGTTAAAATAGATATACATCTTATATTTGAACTACATATTTTATTTTTCTTGACCAGTTAATATCGTACACCTTTCTAAAACCGTGACTACTACAACACTTACTAGCCCAACTTTGAAATTAGGAACAAGAAGGCAGGTCTTATACAAGACTGCCAAATCCAAAGTTAATTTATATTTTAGGTTCTCATAATTTTATAAATATCACTAATTGGTTAGTTTTCTAATGATACTATGACTTAACCATGCTTTGCAACTTGTTCAATGGATTACATGAAGATTGGTATTGTTTGAAGACTTTAAAATAGGCTTATAGGCACGTACATGCATCTTTCGAACCCGGTCATCCAACACATTTTTACACTCCTTTGAAGGCCTCAACTTTATTGGATCACATAGTTGGGCTGCGACCGATGAAGATCAGCTGTCTCCGATTGGATTTTGTATCGTCTTTCCCACCATGATGATGGAAGCGGCAGAATTGGGCTTGGATGTTCCCTTTGATCCAATTTTAGCAGATCATATGGTCAGAAATAAAACTTCAGTTCTTGAGAGGTGCGGTTGAAGGAACATAATGCATTTATATGCTTTTAAAAAAAAATTGGGGTGTATCATATGATCTACATAGTACATAGCATTGTTTTCTCCCCTTTTAATTTTTGGTAATTTACATAGAAAGCAATAGCTATTAATTTTAGAATAACTTTTTTATACACTGTCAGTGTATAATTTTTTTTTAACACAGCAGGTTTGGATTATGTCACATAATACAAATTTAAATTTGAAATTCAAATCATGCACATGTGTCATACATTCAAAGTTACTAGTGTAAAAAAATCACTATACTATCAATGTATAAAAAGTTAATTCTTAAATTCATGTGTATATATATTTGTATTTTTCTCTTTTTCTTTTTAAATTCAAGGGAGACCTTGAGACCTTACAAAGAATAAAGCTGCATTATATCTCACATGTTGCCTAATACACACACACACACACATATGTGTGTGACATCACTTAATTCAAATTGTTCATTTTCTCTCTCCTAAGTGGCATATCTAATTGAAGAGAATTGTTAAGTCATTTGGATAGTTGAATTTTACCCATTTTTCTATTTTGCTATTTTTTAATCAAATTTTCTTTTATTGTTCTCACTTCTTTTATCTTTTTTAACAAATTTGAATTCATTTTCAATCATTGCTTCTCAGTCTCCTTCATAGCTCTTATCCTTTTTTAATAAATATGAATTATTTTTTATTCATATAGACTAACTTTATTGTTACATTGTAAGTTCTTTAACTTTATTCAACACTAAATATTTATTCATGATAAAACAAATATATTAATTTTTAAAAATAAACATTAACTTATATTTTTTATGAAATATTTATACTTGCTCAAGTTCAATAACTAATAAAATAAAAAATTTTCTGTGCTAATGCACGTGCTAGAATACTAGTCTATTATTTTTTGGTGCTTTCGTGCCCCCCCCCCACCTTTTTTTAACTAGGAGATTTTGAATTCTGAATCTCCTACTTATAATCCCTCTGAACTTACTATCCAATCCAATTCTCCTCAAACTTACTATTATTGTTTGGGTTAATTGCAATTTATCCCCTTAAATTATACCCTGATTCTCACTTTACTCCCTCACTTTCACTTTCTATCACTTAGCCTCTTGAGAGACAAAAATACCCCTCTCCTATATATATATTTTTGTTTCTCTTCTCTTTTTTATTCCAAATTAGTTTTCCTTTTTCAAATTTTTATTTCCAAGAGGGTAATAAATTTCTCTAACAAAAAATTTAGAATGTCCATGATCTAATTTTTAAAATTGAATATATATATATATATATATATATATTACAAATCAATATCATTTATTCTCTAATTCAAAAAATAAGAAAAAAAATTTATTTTATTTCCTTATAATTATACCATCATAGTCAACTACCCATTTGTACAAATCACACATTTACATATTAGTACTAGATTTTTTTTGTTATTTTTCCTACAATGAGGTTTTACTTATTAGGATCTTTTTTATGTGCTTTTCTCTTAAAAAATAATAAATTGTTAATGTATTCCCTATGCATATCTCACATGAAATTTTACTAGCATCAATTAGAGTAGTTAAAATCAAATTGTAGGTAAAAGTTCAATGATTAAAGATAATAGAACATTTGAAAATAAGAACTTGGTACATAAAGGGGTACTTTTGTCTTTTAGGGGAATAAGAAACAAGAAATAAAAGTTAGGAGGTAAAGTAAGAATCAGTGTATACATAAGGAGATAAATTTTTGTTAACCCTTAATGCTATTGTGACCATCATCATCATCATCATTACTCCCTCCATCCCAAATTATTTGTTGCATTTTGGGATTCTAATTTTTCAAGAACAGTGACTTAATAATGATGTTAGTGGATTTATTTCTAAAGTTATCCTCGAAAACTGAAATTTCAAATTTAAATTTAGTATAAAATATAAATAAAGGTAAAAATAACATTGTAAAAGATAATCAAAAGTAACTTTAATTTTAATGAAATGACAAACATTTTGGGATATTTCAAAATATAACAAAAAAAGTATGACACTTTCAATGGTACGAATGGAGTATTATTATTATTATTATTATTATTATTGGAATGGTGCATGTACTTACGTGGTGGAACTTCTTTTTATCCTATCATCTGTTTTGATATTTTTCTGTTAAACTGCTTAGCATTATACACGAAAATTTTGCATTTATGAAAGATAATCATTTCGAATACCTTCTTGTACGATGTTATTTCGTTCCCGACCTCAGCAGGTGTCCTTCTGTTACATAAGTTTCTGTTCTTCTCTGCACATGTAAATTTCCTGTCTTGAGAGTTTAAATTCAAACGGGTTAGTGGCCCTCAACTTGCTCGAACGTTTCAAGAAAGTTGTGCCACAATTTTGTAAATCATTTACACTACTGCTCTTTCCGACATACTTGTTTGCAATACAACCTGAGAAGTGGAGTGTAGTTATCGTGGAAGTTTTGAATTTAGGTAATAGGACTCATAACTTTGATAAGATGAATGGCGGAGGTAAAGACCTTGTGTCAGGAGATATAAACTTTGACCAGTAAAATTTTTTAAACATATTTGATCATTAATTAGGTAATAGGACTCAGAACTTTGATAAGATGAATGGCAGAGGTAAAGACCTTGTGTCAGGAGATATAAACTTTGACCAGTAAAATTTTTTAAACATATTTGATCATTAATTACTTAACTCTCTCTTGGTCACTTTATTAATTGTAGGTAAATTACTTCCTCATTTTATTGGTCTTATGTAAGGAATTGGTCATTTAAATCTCTGATCATTAATCAGTGCTTTATATGTTTGCCCCCATTCTTTTAATTTTAGGGGTACAACTTGAAAATCTTCACAGCCACAGGAGTGATTTTGAGAAGTTAGGGGTGGTAATTGCCCGCTAGCTCTCACTTCAACGTAGCTCCGCTTCAGGAATAGGAGAAGCTAAATCACAATCCTTTCATTAGTCATGGTTTTGATTAAATTAGAAAAGATTAATGCCCTGGAGTTTATCAAATCTCATATACAGTCCATCATTAGAATCTTGAGGATATAGGAAGGAAGTAGTCAACATAGTATTAGTAAATAGCTATGCCAGCAGTAGCTTGAGGGCTAGCAAGGTTTGATTGTTTTCAGCGAGAACTTAACTAAAAGTGTAAAAGTGGAGTACTGAACCTTTACGGTGCTCAACAGTTAGTGTCATGATACTTTACAAAAAATTTTATGTAGTTAAGCTTTCTGCCATAGAATCCCAACCATAGAATCCCAACATCTGCTACCTGAAAAGACGACTCTTGCCTGCTTAACTTTTGAGTCTTACACAAGCTTGCACGCCCAACTGCCTTTTCTTTTCAATTTCACATTGTACACATCATAGGTAGCTTCCTTTAGGCATCTGCTGTCTTTCAAATAACATGAAAAGGGAGCATCACATATTCAAACACTTGGAATCGTAATTCTGATATTCTCAAAGAACCCTCTGCCAACAGTTTTATGGGCAATGGAGGAGTTCTGGCATCTGTCGCTGAAGGGCTTACAGAATCATATTTCTTCGAAGCAATTGGGAACCAGCAAAGGAGTAATGGGTCGTTTGCTGATTCACCATCTACCACTGCGGCTGCTTTGATTTACCGTCATGATAAAAAATGCTACGAGTACTTATGCTCAGTCTTGAAAGAATATAGAAGTGCAGGTACCTACTCCAGTCTTACTACTCTGCTGAACATTTGGATCTATACTTTATGCTCTATACTTCACCTGATAATCTGCGTTTTTCAATATTCTCCCCTTCCAAAGCTAATGACTTCTTGTTCACGTGTCAACAGTTCCTGTAGCACATCCCGTAGAACTTTATGCTCGTCTCTGCATGGTTGATGCAGTTGAAAGGTTAGGAGTACAGCGATATTTCAGGTGTGAGGTGGAAACTGCTCTCAATGATGCACACAGGTAATGTCCAAATATAATCTAGTATGCAAATTTCTATCTTGTCCAAATATTGGTAGCACTGCCCTGCTTCAGCTGAAATGCTGTTGCAATGATAAAATAGGCATTGGCAGCTGAACTCTGAAGAGATATTTTTGAACATCACCTGCTGTGCCTTGGCATTTAGACTTTTAAGGATGCATGGATACGAAGTTTCCTCAGGTAAGACTTACATAAAAATCAGAAAAATGATGGTTGAAGAATTAAAAGTCTGATTCAGTTTCCACCCAATGCAGAGAAGTTTGTGAGAGTTGTCGAGCAAAACCAATTCTTTGAGGCATCAAGCTTAAAATTTACGAGTTTAGTGTCCATTCTTGAGCTCCATAGAGCGTCCTACCTGATGATACATGAAAGTGAAGGTGCTCTTGAGCAAATAAATGCCTGGACAACTTCTTACCTGAATCAACAATTATCAAATAAAAGCATTCTCGATGATGAGACATTACGTGAGGAGGTAACCCCTTCACACTTGAGTCATTGTAAACTTCATCAGAATAGCTCACATTTTGCGCGATCGTTTTTCAACTATATTTGCTGCTCAAATCCTGAAACTCCTGATACGCTGCACTAGTAGATAACCCTTGGGATGCCATTGGTCCCACAAAGTTTCAAAGCTTGACCTTATATTCCCACAGTTACAATGTAAATTTAGCATCCCAGCACCCGTTGAAAAGTGCAATAATTCTACTTTTGCCTATGCATGTCTTGGTGATGTAACATTTTTGCTAAGAAATGTGCAGGTGGAGTATGCACTCAAGAACGCAAATGGCGCACTAATGCGTATGCAAAGTAGGCAAGGCATAAATTTCTACAGCGAAGATAAATTTCAGATTCTCAAAACATCTTATAGGTATAATTCCAGTATGTCCTGCTGATTTGCTAATTGTGACGTTGGATGTCTTTACTTGGACAGCCAATCATGTATGTACTTCTTTGAAACTTTTCCATTAGCAGGTGCCCCAACTTATTTAGTAGAGATTTGCTTACCTTCTCAATATACGACTTCAACAACTGTCAGGCCCACCACAAAGTAGAACTTCGACATCTTGAGAGGTAAATCTCAAGTATAAACCAAAGCTCTGCTCTCAGAGATTTTGATTTAAGTAGATACATACTAACAGCATTTGTATTCAGCTGGTACAAGGAAAATAGACTAGACCAGATGAAGGATACCAGACAAGTTCTACGTACTGCTTATTTCCTGATTACAGCTGAGGTTTTCAACCCAGAACTCTCAGAAGCTCGAGCAGCCTATGCTGAAAATATCATCCTAGGAACTATTGTGGATGATTTATTTGATAATTTTGCACCCAGAGAGGAATTGCTCAATATTGTGGACTTGGTGAAGAAGTATGCTTTCCGCAAAATCATTTAGGTTTTCCCCCACTTGAATTTGTTGCTTCACTTTCAATCTGAACAGCAGTAAGATTAAAATAGAATAAAAAAACTCACAGGTGGGATGAACCCTCAGCTTGCTATTACTACTCCAACCGAGCGGAAATATTTTACTCAGCACTTTACAAGACATTAAACGAAATTGGAGCAAAAGTTGTGATGAAGCAAGGCCGGTGCATCAAGGATCATCTAGTTAGTGCGGTATGCCAGCCAACTCATCATTAGCGTCTTGTTTATTGTTTCTAAACTTTCATAACTAATCAAATGTTGAAGCAGTGGCTTAAAATGCTGGAGGGTATGATGAGCGAGCTAGATTGGTGGAAAGATGAGGTAACACCCACAATAGATGAATATTTAGCAGCTTCATGTGAAACTATCAATGCCAGGGTCTGTATTCTTCCAACACTTTATTTTCTTGGGATAAAATTGCCAGAGGACATTATAGATGGCAAAGAATATACTAATCTACTCACGCATGTAACTACTGTCGGTAGACTTCTTAACGATCTTCAGACCTATGAGGTAAACAATCTTTTCTTTCCCTTTTTTTAACTTTTGACCTTATGTCAAATGGAGCTCTGATACTGGGAATACACATTTCGTGTTCTGTATGAAGCTATTTGCAAATATAATAGGAAGAATTTAACAAATTCTGATAGCTCCATAAAAGTATCTAGTATTGTGCATGAATCTGCAGCTTACATTTCCACAGATTTCTGTTGCGATTTGAGATTTAAAGAACAGAGGTGTTTAGGTCGGCAACCTAGGATTAAGTATCTTTGTCTTCTCAGTGTGCTGTACGTTTCTCATAGTCTTTATGCATTTGGGCATTGTTTTAATGACACTAGATGTTATGATGCTGTGGATTAGGTAGTTGATCAATAATACTTTTTCAAATACCATGCCAAAAAAAAAAAAAGAAAAGAAAAGAAAAGAAAAGAGAGGGAGAGATGAATGGTTGAATTCCCATGATTGTGCTAAGAATAACTTTTCGGTGTGCATGTCCATTAACATAAATGAACCAAACCAGCCATCTGCTTTTGTATTGTCAAGAAATGGTCTTCCAATTTTCACTCTCAGTTCGTCAACATTGATGATCTTGTTATTGTCACCCGAAAAAAAAAAAAAACTGTTATAGTTCTTTAGTTGTCTTCAAACTTCCTTTGAAGTTCACGACTGGTATTTCATTTACATTCATCATTCTACATCTGAAACAGTATCCTTCAATTCAATCCTGATTATCTTCTTTTTGATATTGGTGAGCAGAAAGAACGCAAAGAAAGCAAACCAAACTGCATCCAACAGCTTATACTTAAAGGTGATGGGATCATTACAGAGGAAGAGGCTATAAAAAAAACAAAAGAAATGGTAGAGACTAGTCGAAGACAGCTGCTACAGATGGTTCTTAAAACCAAGGGAAGCTCAATTCCCAGAGTATGCAAGGATATCTTTTGGACAAGCAGCAAGATCGCTCATTATCTATACTCTTTTAGAGATGAGTATAGTTCCCCGAAAGAAATGATTAATCATATGAATCAAGTGATTCATGAGCCTCTCATTCCTTCTCCAAACTTAGGCTAAACGAAAACTGGGTAGTGAAAAACCTTTTACAGAATATTTCCAAGGAATATGTTTTCCGTTGTCAAACTAGTATTGGACTACATGAAAGATGTGTGTGAATTTCATCCATTAGATGGAACAAAAAGGCATTTACTTTTGTGCGTATTTGGATTGACTCTTTTGAACATAGATTGTTTTGTTTATGAAGTCTATAGAAATAACCTCCAAAAACATGCTGGATACGGACTCAATACAATTGAGATTTGTACAATTTGGTCTAGTCATTGTACATGTTCAAATATTTGGTATACAAATATACCATAATATTGTGCTGAATGTATGTCAAGTATTTCATTCATACACACCACTTTTATTCTGAGTACAATAATATAATATAGTTGTACCAAATCCCAGTTACTGAGTCCTTTCCCAAACATACTCAAACGCACTAAAAAAACTAAAAATAGATAAACACCAATTTCTTTCTTTTTCCACACGCCATCACCACCCATCACTGGCCACCACCTCCCCTCCTTTTGCTCTCTCTCTCCCTCCCTCCCTCCCTCCCTCCTGCTCCTCCTCTTCCCTCTCGCTCTCCTCATCGGTCCTCTTCTCCCTCCCTCTCTCCTTCCTCTTCCTCCCATCCCTCCCTCCCTCCTCCCCTCTCTCCCCTCCTCTAGTTGCACGATTAGCACAACTAGACAGGGGGAGGGAGGGTAATAGAGGAAAGGGAGGAAACAAGAAGAAGAGAGGAGAGGGAGGGGAAGTAGAGATGGAGAGGCAAGAGGAAAGAGGAGAGATGATGGGAGGCCGTAGTAAATAATTGTCCTAGAGGGAAGAAAGTAGACAACACACTTTATAAGTAATTACTTGTGGACAATTTGATGTACTTAACTACAATAAGATCCGATTTGATAGATGTTGTGAGTCTAATCCGTAGATACATGGGGAAACCTATAGAGATGCATATCCTAGCTGCTCGGAGATTCTTTCATTACTTGCAAGGAGCTAAATATTATGGCCAGATTTTCAAGAAAGGCATTAAATTTGTATGTATTTACGGACAGTGATTATATAGGAGATCAACATGATAGAAAGAGCACTAAAGGTTTTACTTAATGATGAGCATAGGGATTATTTCTTGGTCATCCAAAATGATACCAATTGTCACATTATCAACAACAAAAACTAAATTAATTGTTGTTGCAACAGCTTGTGTTTGTCAAGCAATTGAAGAAAATCCTTGAAGAGTTACAATTACCAACCCAGCCATCAAGCTCTTCAAAAATCCGGTGCTTCAAGAAAGGACCAAACATATTGATGTGAACCATTATTTCTGAGATATCTCAACAATGAAAGGAATATTGATTTGAAGTATTGTAACAGTAGATTACAATTGACAGACATATTTACCAAATCACTTAAAATTTCATCCTTCCAAAATTTTTGAAGATTGTTTGGGGTTCTACTTTGAAAGATTTAGATTGGAGCATTTGCAATAGTAAACTGAAATTAGTTTTTAGTTTAAGGGAAGATTATTATTACTTTTTTTTAGTTTTTTTTTTGTCCTAGCCTTTAGAGAATAAATTTGTTACTTAGTTAAGTAGTACAAGTGCTAAGGAGTTTAGTTGCGAAGATCAAGCTTTGACTGCAACAAAAATCTTTACATATTTGTTTCTATTTTGTTGTTAACTTTGTTAAATAATTACCTATATAAAGGTTCTACTATTGCTGAATAAAACGCAAGAGATTCCTCCCTACTTTCTTTTATTTATTCTATCAAAGTCAGCTCTCTTGTTTCTACTGTCCAGGAGTTTTTTTTACATTGCAAGTTGATCAATCAAACTAACAAAGATGCTATAAGCAATTAAGTACTGTACAAATTTGCAGCATGATTTGAAATTTGATAAGAATATTTTATAAGTTTAGGCACCAACCAAATATGGACCAGATTTGATTCATTAAAAGTTTGGAGACTACTTTAGTATAGTATCCAAATATTGCGGATCAAAACTAAGTTTATTCTTTTATCAAAAAGTTGAGCCTTCTTTCCAATACAAAATCTTCTACCACTCTTCTATTAATTTTTTCCCAATTTAAATTTAAAGTTACAATTTATTATGTGCGTAAGTTCCGTCCAGAAGATGGGGAAAATTTTTTTTTATCTTTGTGAGTCAATTGCCAACGCGCATAATGTGAGTGTGCGTCTAAAGCAATCTCTTAGATTTAATACTCGACTAATTCAGCCATTCAGCCATAAAAGTGTCTATACAACACCCATTGAACTTGTACAGAATAAAATAAAAAAGTATAAAATGCAATTGGGGCTGGAAGAATCCAATAAAATAGACAGTATACAACTCTTCTAATTTGATATTTTAGAATATTGGAATATTTTAAACCAAAATTTATTATCCCATTGGCTTTGGCATTGTTTGGTTAAATATCAGTTTTAAAATTTTATTTATAAATAAAGAATTAAACTACTCCAGAAACTAGAATTTGATCAATGGGAATAAAATGAGGTAAAATGATTTTTTCAACTAATTGAATATCGAAACAGTAAATTATATTGTCACAGAATGCTTCCTTAGTACACAGCTAAAATGAAAGCAACTAACTATTGGCATAGTGTAATGAAAGAAAAAATAAAAAAATGAAACATAAATCTTTTTTAACTTTGTATGAGTGTAATAAGAGAAAAGATAAATATATAAGTCTCATTCGCGCCAAAGTTAGTAGCCTTCTTTCCCCCTGTCGCCCCCTCCAAGCAGTCAAAAACTTTGCAAGTTTGAGCAACTGCTCATAAGATCTTCTTTGGAAAAGTTCACTAGCCAAAGAGGGAAGGAGTCCTTCCACACTACGTCATTACACAAGTTCAAGGCAAATCTTGCCATTTTGTGACTAACGTAGTTGCACTTTCTTCTAATGAAAGAGATACAACATTGATGAAAATTCTCCTTTAGTCTTAGTGTATCCTCTAAAACAACACTAATGTTTTGATCTTCAGAGGACCCAGCAGCAATTTTGTCCACCACTTTTTTGCAATCTAACTGAACCTCCAGATAATTCCACCTTTCCGTTCTTGCTATTACTAGAGCTTCTCTGATAGCCATAGCCTCTTCTGCTTTTGGACAACTACTGCATCTCTTTGGTGACAGAGATTTAGTATATCAAAATTCACCTAATTATCATTTACCGCAAGTATATAGATTAATGAATGTAGGAAATTAGAGTTGATCTCACAGGGACTAGAAATGGCAAGTACTAAAGTTTAATTACTCACTTTATTATAAAAATAAACAATTAAAAATAAGTAATTAAGCGGTACAATCGGTTATAGTAAATGCAAAAGAAACTAAAAGAGAGAGTAGTAAGCGGTATAACCAACCATAAAATAGTAGTTAAGCAGTAAAACCAGCCATAGCAATTAAGTAATAAAACCGGCCATTTTAGGTCGTAGAGCCAACTACATGTAGGCAGTGACTTGCAAAAAGATAAAATAAAGGAAATTAATAAATTAAAATGAGTTAGTTCAAAAATCAAGTAAGAGAATTTTTAGGGATTAGAATTCCTTATTGCGTCAAAGTTAGAAGTTATTAGGTCAATTATGCTCTTGCTCCGATTATTTGCTAAGGAAATAACTTTTTAAAAACCAACTTGGCCTAGTCAAGTTGGCCACCAGGGAGAGTTTAAAACTCTCCTTGGGTGTAGGTCACGGGATCAAATTCCATGACCTGCATTTCGCTCCAAAAAATCTCGGAAGTTTCACCAATGGGTGCATTAGCACACATCTAGTCTGGTGGTGGTTTAGTCTCTACCGGGTCCCCATTTGACCCCTTTGGATCCACTCCTCCCCTTAGTATAAAGAAGGAGTAGGTTAGGGTAGAATATATCGTTTTGATAATAATAATAATAATAATAATAACTTCCAAAGACATGTCCTAGTCTCTACCGGGTCACCATTTGATCCCTTTGAATCCACTCCTCCCTTTAGTATAAAGAAGGAGTAGGTTAGAGTAGAATATATCGTTTTGATAATAATAATGGGTCCATTTGGATTCGGTATTTTTGGACCTTTTTTTTAAAAACTATATTTCACATCTCAAATGCTACAGTAATACACCAACAAAAAACAATCTCAAAAATATCAATCCAAACAAATATTTCAAAAACAACTTATACATACAAAAATAAAAAAAATTATCCCTTCTTCTTCAAATCCAACCCCACCACCACCCACACCCACCACCACCACCACCACCACCATCCACCCCCACCACCACCTCCTATGCCCCTCTACCTTCCCTCTCTCTCCCTCCCCCTCTCTCTTTCTCTCCTTCTCTCTTTCTCCCCCCTCCTCCTCCCTCCCTCCCCTCCCTCCTCCCTCCTATCCAAATTAAAAATTTATTTGAACATTTTTAAAATTAAAAAATTATTTGGACTAATTTTTGGGGGATTTTTAAAATTAAAAATTTATTTAAAATAATTTTTTAGGGCATTTTTTAAAATTAAAAATTTATTTGAACCATTTTTTGATCATTTTTAAAATTAAAAATTTATTTGGAATAATTTCTGGGGCATTTTTAAAATTAAAATTTTATTTAGAATAATTTTTTGGGGAATTTTTAAATTTAAAAATTTATTTGCTCTATTTTTGAGCAATTTTTAAATTAAAATTTATTTGGTATTTTGTGGATCATTTTTTAAATTAAAAATTTATTTGGGGTAATTTTTGGGTCATTTTTAAAATTAAAAATTTATTTGGGGTAATTTTTTGGTTCATTTTTAAAAATAAAAATTTATTTACGGTATTTTTGGGGCATTTTTAAAAGTAAAGATTTATTTGGTAATTTTTGGGATATTTTGAAAATAAAAAATTTATTTGTGTAATTTTTGTGGTATTTTTAAAATTAAAATTTTATTTGGGCTAAAGTTTAAGGTACTTATTAAAATTAAAAATTTGTCTGGAGTATTTTTAAGGCATTTTTAAGATTAAAAATTTATTTGGGGTAACTTTTTGGTGCATTTTAATATTAAAAATTTATTTAGGGTAGCTTTTGGGGCATTTTTAAAATAAAAAATTTATTTATGGTATTTTTGCTACAATTTTAAATTATAAATTTATTTGGGATAATTTTTTTTGTAATTTGAAAATTAAAAATTTATTTAGGTTAATTTTCAGGGCATTTTTAAAATTTAAAATTTATTTGGGGTGTTTTTTGGGGCATTTTTAAAATTAAAAATTTATTTGGTAATTTTTTGTATTTTAAAAATAAAAAATTTATTTGTGTAATTTTTGTGGTATTTTTAAAATTGAAATTTTATTTGGGCTAAAGTTTAAGGTACTTATTAAAATTAAAAATTTGTCTGGGGTAATTTTGAGGCACTTTTAAGATTAAAAATTTATTTGGAGTAACTTTTTGGTGTATTTTTAATATTAAAAATTTATTTAGGGTAGCTTTTGGGGCATTTTTAAAATAAAAAATTTATTTGTGGTATTTTTGGTACAATTTTAAATTAAAAATTTATTTGGGATAATTTTTTTTTTGTAATTTTAAAATTAAAAATTTGTTTAGGTTAATTTTTAGGGCATTTTTAAAATTTAAAATTTATTTGGGGTATTTTTTGGGGCATTTTTAAAATTAAAAATTTATTTAGGGTAATTTTTATGGCATTGTTAAAATTAAAAATTTATTTGGGGCAATTTTTAAGGTATTTTTGAAATTAAAAATTTATTTAGGTATTTTTTGGGCATTTTTAAAATTAAAAATTTATTTGGAGTAACTTTTTGGGGCATTGTTAAAATTAAAAATTGATTTGAGATAATTTTTAGGATATTTTTAAAATTAAAATTTATTTGGTGAGTGGTGGTGGTTGGTGTGGTGGGGGCGGGTTAATTACTCCAAAAATACTCCAAGTAAATTTTTAATTTTATAAATATCTCAAAAATTACCTTGAATAAATTTTTAATTTTAAAAATGCCCCAAAAATGCTTCAAATAAATTTTTATTTTTAAAAATACCCCCAAAAATTTTTTCAAAAACACTCTCAAAAACACCTCAAATACAGCTACAGCAATAGTTTTTCACATCCCAAATGCTACGGTAGTGTTTTTAAAAAGCAACACCAAAAACAACTAATCCAAACGGACCCAGTAATAATAACTTCCTAAGACATGTCCTTACTTTTGCCAATGATGGAGATCGCTTTTGCCAATTTCTCAACTACTTGAATCCTTCTTTAACCTATTTTCATATAGAAAAGGTAGACACAAGTTAAATAAGTTCAATGAATTTATTATATGGAATCCAACCAACTATATTCACCACTTTCGTGAGAATAAAATTAGTACTTAAGAACTAAAATCTATATAAAAGCAACTTTCATTGCTCAACAATGATCAGATGATTTATATTTGGTGATTAAGCAACTATAAATAGCAAGTACGAGTTCTTAAACTAATAGAATGATAAAGAGTATAATCATACCTAATTACTTCATATCAAAAATTACAACAAGTTCATCCTCACTATAGGAAGAGAAAAGTTTAGCTAAACATCATGTTAAGCATGTCTAAGCATTGAACAACCTGCAACGAAGCATGATAAATAAGCATAAGGTACAAAGAGTTTAGGATGACGAATTCCTATTCAATTTCTTGAAGTTGAACTCTTGAACTCCTTCACAAGTTGAACTCTCAAATATACTGAGTACAAGAGTGAAAAGAGCACTTTCACTTGCTTGTTAAAGCTCTCTTTGCAACTAAAGAATTCACAAAATGAAAATAGAGGTAAAACTAAGAAACTAGGACTAAAGTCTGGCTTTTTCACTATTTATACCCTCTATTCTAATTTTTTTTTCACATGTTTTGAATCATTGAAGATCAAGGGATATCTATTGATGTTTAAGAAGGACAAAAATCTCCATAATGTTGACATAAAGTGATTCTACACTTCTCCAAGTCTTTTTTGTACAGCTACAACCCTAATTCTTTGCTAGAAATACCTAGAAATGAGTTGTAATTGAGATGTAAGTTACAAAATAGTCTAAATCTGTCAGTTTCATGAAAATGTGGGCTGTAACACAGGGCAAGGTCCGCTTTCTTCTTCCCTTGCTTTCTCTCTTTTTAAACACGAGTTTCAGTGATCTCTCGACTATACATTGCGTTTCTACATTATGTATTTAACTCTAAAGTACTCTTTTTGACTGTTTCTGCTTGCATGAATGCTTTATTTTTGCATTTAATCTTCTCTAAGGTCCAAAACCTACAAAAGCACAACAAATTAACACATTAAACGATACATTTACATAATTTGGTTAATAAAACTCTCTTGCATGAAAAATACCTACAAAGGAGTTCAATTCTTCCATTTCATATTAAAACTGTACCAAAAAAAAATACTCAAATCCCACCAGAAATAGGTAAAGTATATGCTAATTTGGCTTGGCACATGTTGACACTATCTTCCCTTCATGGTTTCTAGCCACTATACCCCAAACAGCTTTGTTGAGTGTTTGCTCTACTCATCAGACGTTGTTGATCTTAATCCATCCTTGGCTTGCTTGCAGTTCCATCGACTCTCCTCAAATTCTAGTTATTTTTGCTGCTTTTTTGCTGATCTTTATTGGGCTGCGGTATACTCATTCCACTTCTACACAACTTTGTTCACCACATAAAAAGGATTCTTTTCTTTTCAGCTCCATTGAATTGCAACTCATTTCTCGCTTTTCACACCTACCAAGGAATATTTATAGTTAAGGTAATGTGGTTTAGTCCATCGTGCCTCCTTGCTACTTCCATGAGTTCAATCCACCAAAGCTAGAAGTTGTTTCTAAAGTCATTAAGTCCATCCCATTGAATTGGGAGATGCCGTCCATATCATCTGGGCATTCCTTCAGAAAAACAACATATGTTCCATGGTTTCTAGTCCTTCTCCGCAGCATCTACATATAGGGTCTCTTTTTCATGTTATGTATCTAATCACTGCATTTACAAGAAGGATTCTTTGGAGACACTTCCAAATAAAGTGTTTCAGCTTATGTTTTAGGTTCATACTCTATAGAAAATTCCACACTTTCTTCGCATTATCCCTTCCACTACTTTGATTCCCTTTTGTCACAGATGGTCTTGTTCTTCCCTCTATCTCCTTAGCTACCATATAACCAAATTTTATTGTTTAATTTCTAGAAGGGTGTATGCCCAGTACAGATTGTCTTTTGCTCCATAACAACTGATAGGGATTTTTTCAATCAATTTTCTATCTTTCTCATTTAGTATTGTCATCATTAAATCTTTGTTCCACTGCCCTTCAGTAATCAGCTCACTAACTTTGGTGATGTTGCGTTGATTAGGTCTAGTAGATGTAACCTCTCCATCTTTACTCCCTTGGACCTATTGATCTACCTAAAGATTTATATTCTATACATCTCCAATTGTTTTCCTCAACCCTTTTCCAGTATTTGCCTAAAGCATAGCAGACTCTTCCACATCCAAGAATCACCATGCTTCTTCCCATTTTCTAGATTGACCCCCTTGCATTACTTGGCTTTTAAAACCTTGCTAACCAAGAGGTTAGTTTCATGATGATTCTGCATAGTTGTTTGACTAACAAGGCATTTGAAGCATTTCACATCTCCAAAACGCAACCTCTCTTTCCTTTTTAAATCAGTTAGCTTATCCCACTTGACCCAGTGAATTCTTCTAGTCTTCCTTTTACCCCCACCAAAACTTTGCCATTTCCTGAAAAATTTCCTTGCATAGAATTTTTTTGGTAGTTTACAACTTGGCATAGAATAAGTGGGCAATGCAAGTGCTACAGACCTTAATAAGACCTCTCTTCCTGGTAGACTTAATGATAAGGCAACAATTGTAGCATTTTTATGTGTTTAAATGTGATTACTTACACCCTATATGTGTTCAATTTTAGCTTGAAACTACCTAAATATGGCAATTATGTGCTCACAGGATTAAATGGAGGTTTTGGAAGAAATTGGACAGAAATCGTGCGTCAATCAAAAGTTCAGGGGCTGAATCACAAACTTGGAAAAATCAGCACAGAAGACCGGTGCCAGTTATAGCAGCGGTTGTCTCGCCAATTGTTTTTAGGGATTTGAAGAATTGTTTTGAAGGAAGATCGATGCCAATTATTGTGTCGGTCTTCTCGCCGGTTATCATCAGACAAGGGGTGGTGTGCGAAATTCTATAGCCAAAGGGAGCCTGTTCCAACCAGGATTCAACTATAATTCTAGAAAACTATAGATAGGATTCTTAGGTCATTTTTAGGGGCTAGAAATGCTAGGATTTGTCTAAGAAACACATTCTTTCCATCATTTAGGAGATTCCAAGGATCGTTCAAGCAACCCAAAAAGCATGTGAAGAAAGTTGGAGCGACAAACTGAGAAGTTCCCTACTCCCTTTTATCCTTTGTACTAACTTCTTATGCTTTCGATTTTAATTCTTTCGATCATGCTGAACTAATTCTTTTTCTAGGTTTTGGATGTATGAAGGAGATTTGGATTAATTTGTCCATTTAAATTCTTGTCTCTTTGCTATGATTTATCTATTTTGATTTTGATTACATGTTTATGCTTGATCACCATGAGTATGATTTTTGGGTTTGTATCAAATTGAAAAAGGAGATACAATCATGCACTAGATAGATAAATATACTTAGTTTAATCACGAGAGTAGGTTAGGATTTGTATGATGCACTTACATCACTAAAGTTTTTAATGGATTTAATTAAATTCTTAATCTCGAGAGAGATGTAAGATTTAATTAGACACACTTTAGATGCACTGAGAGGTGATTTAAAATACAAAAGTGTGATACATTCATAGTTTGGTCAGGAAATAATTGAAAAATTAACTCAAAACTCTAGATTAAACCTGACACCCTAGACTCTCATTCCTTGATTTTCTTATTATTTAATTATTTGTGCTCTTCAACTAAGATCACCTTTAAGTCAAACATTCTTTTTCTTCATGCAATTTCAATTTCTAGTTGTAATAATTAAATTAGAGAATTAACTCGTCCCTATGGGTTCAACCTGGATTACTCCAGGTGAATTTATACTACGATCGTGCCACAGCAGCTCCACTTGTTGGGCTTCATTTGAGGGACATTAAACATCATATGGTAGTAGCTTCCCTACATTGTATCAAGCTAAGTGATGGGGTAAGGAATTTTGAGCTCAAGGTCGTGCATTTTAACATGCTTCTAGCTTTTCATAGTCTCTCTAATGAAGACCCTCCTTTTTTTTTATAAGGGAATTTTAATCAATAGTGCAGAGTTTTCCTCTTAACGGAATATTTGAAGATGATTTGTGGATGAGATGTTTTCCTTATTGTCTCAAGGATCGTGCTAAATCTTGACTTCTCAATTTACTGAAAAGAACCTTGAGGACTTGGGAGGATGTTTACAATACATTCATGACCAAGTACTACTCTTAGCAAAAGACAATTGATTTAAGGAACAAAATCTGCACTTTCACTCAAATGGAGGGAGAGCCTATTCATGAAGTTTGGGAAAGATTCAAGCTGCTACTTGCCTAATGTCATCATCACCAATACTAGTTGGCGCTTCAAGTCCAATTTTTCTAAGATGGATTGACTTTTACAACCCAAAATATGGTTGACTCTGTAGCTAGTGTGTATACTGGGGACAAGACTTCGGAGGAATTAGTGGGCATCTATGAGTTGCTCTCTAGTAACTCACAACAAAATGCGAGTTGGGGTAAGAGAGCGGGTGTATATGACACATCTATTTCTAAGGATTTAGGTTCACAAGTGGCTGAGTTGAGTCGGTAGATGTAGAAAATGCAATCAATATTAACACATGAAACTCACTAGCCTGAGCCTTGTGCTAATTGCAATATGTATGGACGTACGGCCGCTAGTCATTATGATAGAGAAACTCCTTTGATGGTTGAAGATATTAATTTTGTGGGAGGTTATAGAGGTCAACGGAGTTAATAAAAAAATGATCCTTTCTCTAACACTTATAATCCAGGGTAGCATAACCACCCTAATTTTTCATGGAGAGATTAAGGAAATAAGCTTATGGGACCACCTGAGTTCCAAAGCCAACAAAGACCTCAGTATCTTCCTCAACCCGTTCAGGAAAAAAAACCATCTACTGAGGATATGATGCTTTAATACATGCAAAAGATGGATCAATTGGTGCAATCTCAGCAATCATCTATTCAGAATTTAGAGAAGCAGGTTAGGTAATTGGTGAAGGCAATGACTGAAAGAGGGTAAGGTAAATAGCCAAGTACTACCGAGGTGAATCCCAAAGAAGCTACAATGGCTGTAACACTTCATTCAGGAAAGACATTGGATGAGGCTATCCCAAAATCCAATGGTAAATCTGAGAAGTAAGGGGAGGTAGTTATTGAGAAAGAAAGTGAGGAAGCTAAGGATAAGGGGAAGGATTCGAGCAAGTGTGATGCAAAAGAAAATATCCTGATAACATTGCCTGAGGTCAAGCCTCATGTGCCACCAATTCCATTCTCTCAAAGATTAAAGAAGAAGGCAAATGAGGGTAGATATCAAAAGTTTATGGAGATGTTCAAAAAACTACAAGTCAATATTCCATTTTGCTGAGGCAATTGCAAACATGCCAACATACGTAAAATTCCTCAATAAGATAGTTTCTAACAAACAAAAGTTGGAGGAATTTGCTACAGTGCCTTTATTTGAAAAATGTAGTGCCGTGGTACAAAATCATCGTCCTCTCAAAATACAAAATTCAGGAAGTTTCATTGTGCCTTGCTCTTTTGAGGATATTTTTGTTGATAGGTGTTTTTGTGATCTTGGATTATAGGAAATTAAAGTTTGCTGAAATGATGCCTACAATGGTGATGCTTCAACTAGCTAATCATTTGATGAGATATCTAGTTGGAGTAGTTGAAGATATGCTTGTCAAAGTTAGTAAATTTTACTTTCTTGCTGACTTTTTAGTGCTTGAAATAGAAGAAGATATTAATATGCCAATTATTTTAGGTAGAGCATTTTTGGCCACAAGTGAGGCTTTGATTGATATGTTGGATGGGAAGATGACTTTAAGAGTACGTGAAGATAAACATGAATTTAATGTGTTTAAGTCTTTGAAATGTCCTTCCACTGATGTGTCATGCTTGCGGATTGATGCAATTGATTCTATATATGATAAGTCGATTGAGCATGCATACTCTGATGATACTTTTGAACATGTGATTGCCTTGAGAAAGTGGAGGATGTTAATTTATAGAATTCTATGAAATGGATGGAAAGGCAAGGGGAATTTTCTTTTTCAAAAATTCAGGAATTTGAAAAGATTGCTGTATTTGATGAAAAATCCTGCCTTAAGTTGGAGTTTAAGTCTTTACCTGCTCATTTAAAGTATGCTTTCTTTAGTGCTAACGAGTCCTATCCTATCATTGTTTCCTCTTCTCTGAGTGATTTTGAGACTAATAATTTGTTGAGAGTGCTATGTGACCATAAGTCAGCTATTGCCTGGAGTATTTTTGATATAAAATGTATTGGTCTGTCTATGATCATGCACAGGATTTTGATGGAGGATAATACTAAACCCTCTATAGAAAACTAAAGAAGACTTAACCCAAATATGAAAGAGATAGTGTGTGCTGAAATAATCAAATTACTTGGTCCAGGCATTATTTATCCTATTTCCGACAGCTCTTGGGTGAGGCCTGTGCAGGTAGTACCAAAGAAGAAGGGTATGACTGTGGTAAGAAATGATTAAAGATGAACTAACCCCTACTCGTACTATTGCTGATTGGCATGCTTGTATTGATTACAAGAAATTAAATGTAGCTACTAGAAAGGACTACTTTCCATTGCCATTGTTAGATCAAATTTTAAAGCATTTGGCTGGGAAGAAATTTTGTTGTTTCCTGGATGGCTAGGTTACAACCAAATTCCAATTGCTCCTGAGGACCAAGAGAATACTACCTTCACATGCTCATATGGTACGTTTGCATAAAGGAGAATGACATTTGGACTCTACAATGCACCGGATACTTTCCAAAGGCGTATGATGGCAATCTTTTTAGATATGGTGGAGGACATCATTGAGATTTTTATGGATGATTTTTCTTTTATAGTTCCTCTTTTGATATTTGTTTGAATAATTTGATTCATGTCTTGGATAAATGTGAAGTGTGAGGGTTTCAAAATTCTATTTTTATTAAAAATTAAATAAAAACATTTATATTATGTTTATTCACTAAAATATTAGTGAATTTACACTTTGAGTTATTATTTTCTAATTCAGAGAATTTTTCATGAATTAATTGCCCGTGTTTGGTTTCGGCCAGTTTAAGCATCGATTTTTGAGTCGTGACGTGAATAGTGAGTTAAGATGAAACCGACCATATGCAGAGATAGTACAGAGATATATTTATAGTAGGGCAGTGCCGGAAGGAGAAAAACCAATAAAAGTTTAAGCGTCGCGCATTGACGTGACAAAAAGTGGAAGTTGACCACGTTTCCTTAATTTAAGGCTAGCCACACTTTTTGTCTCCATAAAACCTTGTTTCTTGCTTCCTTTTCCCTTCATTTTTAGCAGCCATTTGAAGCTTAAGAGAGAGAGGGAGAGCCGAGTAGAGAGAGAGAGAGAAAAGAGAGAAAATCCAAGCTTTCTTCTTCTTCTTCTTCAATTCTTTTGCACTTTGAACACCATTTGAGGAGCTTTCCCTTGCTCCTTTTTACTGTTGTTCCAGCTGTGTGAGAGAGAGAGAGAGGGGCAGAAAATCCATGAGTGAGAAAGAGAAAGAAAGTGAGAGAAAGGTTACTTCTTGCTTGCCATCTTCTTGCTCTTGAGATTTGAGGAGGAAATCACCATCAAGCAAGCAAATTTTTGGTTAAGATTGGAGGTTCTTGAGATTGCTAAACTTGGAAAATCATCCTTGAATAAATCTTCACTAGATCTTACTTGATCTTGCTAGATCTAACTCGATCTTGAGGTATGATATCTAAATCTTCTAGTTTTACTTTTGTTAAGGCTACATCCTCTAGATCTATGGTTTAATTTGCTAAAAAAATGATATTCTTGAAACTTTGAATTGGGCTCTTGAATTCCCAACTTAGGTAGCTGACTTGAGGTAACTTTTAGGTAGCGGAGTTGAGGATCTTGTTGTGGTTGTGGTTGTTGTTATGAGATGAGCTCATTTTGTGGTTAGAAAGTAAGAATGATGTTGAAATTTTTGAAGAAAAATCAAGAGGGCTGGCCGAACCTTTGCTGGAAAGTTATGTTGCTTGATTTCAAAATTTTATGATGTTTCTTGGCTAGATTTTACCTAAATAAATATGTATTATGTTCATTTATGAGTATATACTTGAATGGAGTTAAAATCTTGAATTTTAATGGTGAAAAGTTGAGTTTTCACTAATTTTTGGGTAAATGTGCTATTTGGACAGATTTGAGGATTTGAAATGTTTTATCTATTTTTCTTGAATTTTGTACATTGAGATTTGGTGAAAATTGTTCTAAACATGTGTTAAAACCTTGACTGAAGTTTTAGTGTTGAGTTTGTGACTAAATGGGTGATGTTTGAGATAAAAGATCTCGTTTAATTTCATTGTCTTAAAAGTTGAGAAGTTGCGAATATGGAATATATCGTTAGAGCATTTTATTTTAAATGATGTAGCAATTTTAAAAAGTGTCTTTTGTGATATTTTACTACCCGATATGAATACTTTTCATTCGAGGAAATTTTGGGAAAAATCTTGATTAAACCAATAAACAAGTTTATTTTGATTTCTTTTTGCTAATGAACGAAACTTATCTCCTTTCTTTATTTGTTTTAGGGAGTGTGGACGGCTTTGAAACCGAGCCAAATTTAGAATCTAAATCTTGCTATTTTGGTGAGTTTCCATGCATGTTTCTTGGTTTGTTATATGAACTTGAATCTCATGACTTGATATGAATCATGATTTGATTGCCTGACGTGTTGTGTCTTGAAAAAAAAAATTTGGTTGGATGATCATTCAAATGGGGTAGTGTGTACTTTATCGCACTCGCTACCATTTGAAACGTGATATTCTTGATTTTAACGTGTCTTGACGTGATGTGAGGACCCAGAATTTCTTGAATTATACACCCAAAGTTTTTTGAATTATTTGCTTATATTTCTTGCGAGAACCCTAAAGTTTTCATGAAATATTTGTCATTGAATTCATTTAAGTGCAAATCATTTTCTTTAAACATTGGTAGCATAAAATTTTCATCAAGTGTATTATTTTCCTTTAAATACCCTATTTTGTATGTATTGTAAGACATTAATTTGGAATTGCATTTTACATGTTTCATGTAACCAAATACATAAAACTTATATGGCATTAAATAGGTTATATTTTACATTAAGGGATTAGAAGACAATTGCATAGATTTTAATCCAATTCTTGGACCAAATTCCACCACTTGTCAACAATCTACAACAACCTTGACTTAAGCTTTTCTATTTAATCTCTTGTCTTCAAAAATTCAAACCAAAACTCCCTCTCATTTTTCTCTCTCTTGGCCGAACTACATGAGCAAGAAAACCACAAAACCCTAAGCTAGAATCTAGCAATTTTAGTGACGAAAAACTACTCCAAGTGAAACCCTAGGTTGGATTGCTACTTGATCATCAAGCTTTGTTGGAAAAATTGGAACTTTTGGGTGGATTTTCTCTCTCATCTCTCAAGGTAACTCACCACTTATCTATGCTTTAATGATCTTCAAATTCAAAGTGGATGCATGATTAGTGAGTTTAAGGTGTTTGAGGTTGTTTAGAAGGAATGATTGTGGAAGAATTTCTTGTAGTTGGAAACTTGAACTTAGACCTTTGTTTATAATCACCAAGTGTTTGATGAAATGCTTAAGATTTTGTGACATTTTATTGATGACTTTCTTTGATGTTTTAGCATGCTAAACACTCTACTAAGAGTTGGAAATAATTCTTGAAAGGTTGTTTATAGAAGTTGTGTAGGAAATGAACTTAAGCAGGAAATCAGAAATGGAATTCAGCCAACTTTCCGAACCTGCTGTTGATTATAGGAATTGAACTAGAGTCTGAGCTTTATACCGCTAGAAAGATCTATGAACCTAGTTTTAAACGCCACTGATGGAGCTCGATTTCGATTTTCCTACATCAAGTTATGGCCATTCTTCCGAGACTGTTCGACCAATCTGTTTCATGCCTGACAGTTTTCTGGTGTCTCTGAGATTAGCTATTTCGACCATGATTAAGCATGATTTGAGATTCTACCTCTTCGTGAAAATTGTAGGGCTATGTCTTAGCTTCGAAATGCCATAAAATATGCCCCAATACGATAAATTTAACCCCAATTATGATCAAAATACCGAAGGATGACAAAGCTGTCACCATTAGTTCTTCACCTTTGCATTTCCTTTCTTCACTATTCTTAGTTCAATCCCTTTTATTTGGTTCAAATGAATATTTTTCACTCCATATTGTACTTGAATCATTGGCCTAGCTTGTACTTGTTCTTCTTTGATTTCCACCTTCCAATTCACTTTTGAACCTTGGCGACCTTTTGAAAAACTAACCCAAGTGCATCTTAGTTCACCTAACTTTTGATTGGCTAGACTCTAATCTCTTTTATTTTGGAAACCCTAGATTTGAATATTTTAGTTGTCCATTTTCTCAAGTTAAACTTTATTTTGATTATGAATTTGACTTCAGGGATCGATTTTGACCCAGAAAATATACCCGAGATTGACGGTAATCTTCTACTTTGGACCTCAAGGTGGTATCGAGGGTGATCAAGGCACGAACATTTGAGTTACTTGGGTGAGTGTTCCAACCTGTTCTAAATCAAATATTTTACTACTATTTGAAAATGACTTGCGAAATAATTTACTCGACTCATATTTGCAAAGAAATGATTTACCATTATTTCTAAGTAAAATGCTTTTACAAGTGAAATAATTTATGCAGGATTTGTGAGTGTTCCTTATTTTCTAAATGTTTTGTGTGTCCTACCCCAGTAGTTTATTTGAATTTGCACTAAGCCTTACTGTAACAGCCCCACCTCTCCCAAGGGCGAACCCAAGGGTATCAGCGGACTGTCTGCCCAGCTCTCGCCAGGACTCACTACAAACCCTCAATTGTATTACAGACTTCAAATAATCACACTTCAAGGTCTCTAAAATAATAATACATGCATTCGTTCTTAAAGCCTTAATTGAGGTCCAACAATAAATAATGGTTAACTTACAAAAGTAAATCCTCAACAATGTCTGTTAAAACTCCTATAACATCAATTTCAGGTACAATAAATCTTTAACTTCACAGTTTAATATTAAGCCTATACAAAATTATGAAAATCCTACCAAAGTAACTAGATCCTCGATCTACGTTCTCCACTTCAAGACCTGTTAAAGAAAACAAACTGGGGTGAGCTAACGCTCAGTGAGGCCAAGGAGAAACATGCAAGCACGTAATCATGCAGGTAAGAAAGCCAGTAAATTCAGATATAAAGCGTGTAAATTAAACATTCACTTGTACTATTGCAATTTTCACCAGGAGATCGTATTCTTAAGGAATCACTACTCGAGGGCTCACATTAGACAAGAGTCTTGGAGTTGGGTTTGGAGAACCCTCTTCGAACCTCTCTATCTACAGTGAATTTGCGCAAGCACCGTGAGCAGTTCATACAGAGAAAAAAAAAATACACAGTAACAGGTAAGGATACAGGGCTCTCAGGAGCCAATTTCCACGTTTAAGCAGTTGAGTCCATTCGATCCCAAACGTTGACTCTCCGTCAACTTAGCAAAGGTAAAGTCCATAGAATCTCCACTTGGTACAACCTCCGTCCAACAGTTCACCCTCTCGGGCCCGAAACCAAACAAGTAAGTAAAAGGGTAAAGCTACATCGAGCAATACCGAGCAAGACCTCTTCAATAGGTCAAACTCACAGAATAGTACCTAAGGTTCACCAAGCTTCCCGACCAAGCCCTTGCCGGTTAGGGTCCCAAGGATCCCCAATAGGTTTGGGCATCCCCATTTATAACTTTTAAGTTGATGGATTATTCCAACCGACATTCAGTTACAGTCAAGTCAAGTACAGTTCCAGTCAAGTCAAATAACAATCATGTACATGCAAGACAAGTAAAAGAGGACGAGTGCGATAAAGTACACTCTCATCTCAACAGTTTTCATTCAAATAAACATATCAGGTAATTAAACAAATCATGCACTTGACACTCACCGAAGTCAAGAGTTTAAGGCAAAAGCACGCAAGATCAATCGAGTTCTCCGGGATCTTCTCTATCACCTGAGACAAATACGAGTATTCTAATTCAAATCACTAAAGAAATATTTGATAGATGTCTTTAAAACAAATGTCTCAATGAGACTCAAGTCAAGTTCAATGAAATTCCATTTTGAGCTGAAATCTTTGAAAAATTGTAACTTGAGTTATACAAGTCCAAATTTTGCAAGCTTAGTACCGTTGGAAACCTCTTTTAAAGTTATAAAACTTTGTAGAAGGTACCCAGTTAAAATTCTGGACAGAATTAGCCCAGATTTTAATTTAACGAACTGCTACAGTGACAAAACAGGACATAGCAGGCTGTCCGACCAGGCCACTTTGAAAATTTACCAAAAATTACAGAAAATGAATTGGCCTCTCAAATTTTCATGGTTTATAGAAATATGTAATATGTTTCAAACGCCACCGACAAAACTCAATTCCAATACTTGAGCAAGAAATTAAAGCAGTTCAAACAGGGCATGTTCACAAATCTGAAATTTCTGTTTTCCAGTTTTGCAGGGCAGATTTCAAGGCTCTGTTTGAGTGACGAATTCTTGGTCAAAAACCACCAAATTTGGTACACTAATACTTCCATATATCATATATATTAATACCAAAATTCAACTTAAAATTCGATTGGGAAGGCAGTTTTCTACGCGTCCAAACTGGACTGGTTCGCATTTGCTCAAACCTGTAAATTTTACTTCCTTTTCTTATCCTCATTTTTAACACATCTAAACACTTCCGTTTGGCCTCAAATTCGAACCTAGGCTGGTATTGATCTTTCTTAACCTAATGATGATAAAAAATGATTACAACTTTCATCAAAAATTAAGACGAAATATTTTCATGAAATCGGGCAGCATGCTGCCCCCATTTTCCAGTTTTGCCCTAATTCCAATGATCATCAATTTTGTTCCATCTTTAAGGAAATTGGTGTGAGACAATCCAATACCCTAGCCTTCAACATTTAAGCCTCAAATTAGGCCTTTAAACTTGCCAAATATCAGCCATAAAAATTAAGAAGAAAAACAGAAAATTTCACCCCCAACTTTCTTCTTCCTCTAGCCGGTTTTTTTCCTTAAGGTTTTCTTCTAACTTTTAGCAACCAAAATTAAACATAATGCACTTATATAACACCTTTCAACCATCTAGCAAACAAATGCACATGTTTAGTGGGAATTCCAAGAGCCCACAACTTTTCCATAATCATCAAATTACACAATAATAAAGATTAAACACTTCAACCATCATAATCATCATCCATCAAGGTTCTATGAACCTGTCAACCACCCAAACCTAACTTTTCATGCTTAACATTGGAATTAATAGACAAAGGTGCAAGTTTTAGTTCCTTACCTCCTCCATGAAATGAACAAAATTCACCCAAGAAATGTTAGAATAAGTCCTCCCAAGAGCTTTCTCCTAAGCCTTCTTCACCCAAGCTCCAAGCTTGCCAAGATTGATGGAAGTTTGAAGGTGGTTTGAGAGATGAATTTGGTGGAAGAAATTTTGATGAAATTTCAAGGGAAGAAGAAGAAGGGGAGGTCGGCCAAAGGGAGGAGAAGAAGAGAGGTATTTTATGTTGATTTTTGAATGAATTAAATAAAGAAAGCCAGACAAGACATAAAGCTTGTCTGGTGCCCCAAAGTCAAACATGGAATAGTAATCCCTTTGCTAACAATTTTGGAGGGAAAATAATTATCCCACTTAGCTAAGGATTAAAGGATTAATCTTGGTTAGGAGAGAGAAATGAGAAGGAATAAATTGAGAATGAATTAGGGTGAATTAAGTGGATGAAACGATGGCTAAACAAAATTCTAATTCGAGAGGGTTAAAACAACTTAAACTAAAAATCACAAATCCCTAATTATAATCACTCTTTTTAATTCACCTCTAATCACTGAATAATATTTCTAACCTATGGGTGATCATCCTTACATTCCAGTACAACATAACTCATGGCCCGAATTTCTACCTCGAAAAACATGTTTTTCTCATTTTCTGTATAATTGATACAAAAAGAGCAAATTTTAAAATAAGATGAACGGAATGTTGAAAATCTACTTGAAAAATTAATATAGAGTGAAATTAAGTTTTTCTCAAAATGAAATAAATTAAACAAATAAATAAATAAATAAATTGGATTTTCATTTAAATTTTCTAAAAATTCGTTTAAATGTAATTTTAAAATAATTGAACAAATTAATAACAATAATATCATTATTTAAAATAATAGATATTAACAATATTTAAAATAAATTTTGGGGCCCTCACATTCTTCCTCCCCTTAAAAGAATTTTGTCCTCGAAATTCATGCTTGAATTATAGATTAATGCTTGGTATTTCCTCCGAATTTCTTCCTCTAACCCTCAAGTTACTTCCTCGTCACCTTGGTTTATCCACAATATTTTCAATAAAGGAATTTACTTGTTCCTCAAAATTTTCACCTTGCTAAACAAATAATTCTGAATACTCTTGCATTTCTTCTTCCACTTCCCAAGTCGCCTCCTCGCCGTCATGATTTTCCAAAGATTCTTAACCAAAGAGATTTTCTCAGTTCTCAAGTCCTTTACTTTCCTGATGCAGAAGTCTCCTAGGAGTCACCTTGAGCACCTAAGGCGATTACCCGCAATGACCATCAAAAGTAAATTATTTCCAATTAATTCTCTTAAACCATCATAGAGCTCAATTGAAAAGGGAGAACCACACTTAAACAAGTACTGTAACGCCTAAAAAGGAGATTAAAGTTTTTGAAAACCATCATTTAAAAGAAGACTTAAAACTATAAAATACCTCATTTCATCCACGAATTCAAACTCGGATCAAATCGACATTTTCAAAGTAAAGTTATAAGTTTTAAAAGAACATTTTTTTTTCTTTAAACCAGAAAATTCTAATAATTTTTTAAATTTTTTTAATATCCATAAATCAAAAAATTACCAGTTGTATACCACTAGAAAATAGACTCAAAGTACTACAACTGTTCAAAAAAATATTTTCTAAAAACTCAATTTGTAAATAGACAAACTTGACCTCAAGTGATAATCTTTCGCAAGTAGAAAAACAGATCAAGTCTGACATTTTAGTGAATTCTAAAAACTATTGGTACTTATGGAGATTGAGCAAAATTCTAAAGTTTACAAGGTTGAAAAGTTCTTGTCTAGTTCCTAATCTAACATACAAAACCCAAATTTTAAAATTTTTTTTTTCCACCGCGATGTCAAAATTTTCTAAAATTGTGCAATACTCCCTGAGGAGATATCTAGCAAATCGAAGTTCAAGAAATTATCCCTTTTAACTTCTAAACTCACATTTAAAAGCCAACATCGAACAAAGATTATTGAACAATATTTTACCAAAAATTCGTAAGAAAATAGGGCTAAAAGTAGTTGAAAGGATTCGGCCAGTAGGGGGTATTTCTAGAGATTCTACCAAGATTCTCGCATCAATCTCATAACTATAGTCCTTCAATCTCATGAAATAACCATAATACACAATAATCAACATATATCAGGCTGTTAACCATCAAGATTCACCAACATGTTGACATCACAAAACCTGAAAAATCTTCAAATCATCTAACCGAATACTCGGGTTTTCAAGAGATCCTTTCAATAGCCTAAACTCATATGGCCATAAATCATTAGGTTTAAGTCGTAAAGCTTATAGGTCTACAAAGTTCAAGCTCTTCCCGCTAGCATAGTCTCAACCCTAGTCAAGGTAAGTCGTAAACCTCCAAGATTCACCACAAGATTTACCTTTCTCTTGAACTTGGTCAATGGCAAGTGAAGTTGGATTGAAACAAAATTTATGGAAGAACGAATGAAATCTTTTCTTCCCTATTTGTAGCTTGAATAACCGCTAGGGAAGAGTAAACAGTGGAGAAAATTGCTGAAAAATCTCACCTCTCTCATCTCTATAAGGCTGGTTACAAGAAAGGAGGAGAATAGAGTTTCGTGTTGGTGATTTTCTCGAAAGATAAAAGAATGAATAAAGATAAAATATGAAGCAAGACTCTCTTTTTCTCTCTCTAGTTATTTTCTTGTGAAGTCAAAATAAGATAGTAGAATGAAGAGTAATTGAAGTTTTATAAAGGATGAGTGGTGGAGGTGATGCCAATGACACCCTTCCATTGCTCGTGACTCTAATGAAATCTATCTTACTCACTAGTTCGCCTTTTCACACTTAACTCCCTTTAATTCCAATAAAAGGCAACATACACTCCATGAATTATCTTTTTACCCTCATTGACTAACCCTAGACTTCGGCTCTTGATTCTCTCCCCTGCTTTGGGTGCCTTGACCCACACCCTCGTTCTCGACCTCGATCTCAGTTTCGGCCTCGTCTACCGTCCACAATCTTTATAGAAGGTAGACATAAAATAAATGTGAAAATAAAATAAAATAAAATACACTAGAACAAGGTAAAATAGAATAAAAGGGAATGTAATGAATTAACACAAAATAGAATAAGCAAGTTAGCAAATTAAATTTTTGGAATGAACAAGAGAATTTCCTAGAACCGACCAACTTTCATACATATATATATATCGAGAGAATCAAGTACGGGACGGTGGCATATTTAATACAAAAGAACATACCAAAATGTCGCTTGCCCGACCATTTTACCACACAAAAACACAGCAGTGAAAACAGTAAATAAATATGCACCCACCAAGACGAGAATCGCCCTGGTGGTTTCTTTTTACAAAAAGGTCACAAAACATACTACACGTAGATGCCACAAAGTACAAATAGTCATGTAGTCACAAGCATAGGCCTCACAAGCCTTACCCCAACCAATCCATTTACAAAACATTCAAAAGTCTAAGACCTTCATAGTCTAGTTCATAACTAGATTTTCACCCTACATCTAGGAGGATTTAAGACCAAACGATGTCAACATTTGGTTGCACTAATCATTACATCAAGTGCCAAGTTCAAAACTCCTAGAATAGATATAACTCTAGGTTTTACGACAGTTCCTTATTTGGTGTTCGAGGCTTCCACACCTTAAACATGCTCCCATCTTTCTCCAACACTCATCTGTAGGATGAGATTTTTGACAAAAATCACACTTAGCAGCTCCGAGTCGCCACGCAAGAGGTCCACTAGATTGTAGTTTCCTTCCTTTACCTTCAGCAGCGTGTTCATCTTGGTTAACTCCTTACGTTTCTCTTTAACATTAAGAGAGCTTCCCAGCTGATTTCTAACTTGAGTGTTAGGAGTATCTCGAAATTCAATTTGGGTAGTTGAGTGCACCAAATCAAATTTATGTTGCATCTTCTCTAGTATGGCTTCATATTTCTTCTTCATTTCCACGTACTTGCTTATTTGCTCAGTCTTTTCCTTATATTCTTGTTCCCATCATCCTTCCCAATATTTAGCAAGTTCCGTCTGAAACCCTAAGTCCTTTCGAAGAGCCTTTACGTCTTCGTGTGAATCCTCCAAATTCGCCATATCACTAATTCCTTTAACTCCCGAATTTAACCTGCTAAGGAAACCAAAATCGCCAGGTTAATATTTAATCACAATGGAGCTCAAACCATTTAAAGTTCAACTCTTTGAAATCCAATATAAGGACTCTTATGAACTCGGGAATTCGAATCCTATCTTTTGCTTATCTACCTATCCGAGATCCCAATACACTCTATTTCGAGAGATGCAAAACCGTGAGACATACATTGATGGCTATCTCAACCTATATTCGAGAACAATATCCTTAAATTATCCCAAATAGATCTTTAACCTAGACACTGATACCACCTGTAACAGCCCCACCTCTCCCAAGCAACCAAGGATATCACGGATGCCTGCCTCCCAGCTCTCCAAGGACTCACTACAAACCCTCAATTGTATTACAGACTTCAAATAATCACACTTCAAGGTCTCTAAAATAATAATACATGCATTCGTTCTTAAAGCCTTAATTGAGGTCCAACAATAAATAATGGTTAACTTACAAAAGTAAATCCTCAACAATGTCTGTTAAAACTCCTATAACATCAATTTCAGGTACAATAAATCTTTAACTTCGCAGTTTAATATTAAGCCTATACAAAATTATGAAAATCCTACCAAAGTAACTAGATCCTCGATCTACGTTCTCCACTTCAAGACTTGTTA
Source organism: Gardenia jasminoides (assembly GCA_013103745.1). Classification (NCBI taxonomy): domain Eukaryota; kingdom Viridiplantae; phylum Streptophyta; class Magnoliopsida; order Gentianales; family Rubiaceae; genus Gardenia; species Gardenia jasminoides. Next base: position 39,345,978 of record CM023103.1, read on the forward strand.
AGGAAAACAAACTGGGGTGAGCTAACGCTCAGTGAGGCCAAGGAGAAACATGCAAGCACGTAATCATGCAGGTAAGAAAACCAGTAAATTCATATATAAAGCGTGTAAATTAAACATTCACTTGTACTATTGCAATTTTCACCAGGAGATCGTATTCTCAAGGAATCACTACTCGAGGGCTTACATTAGACAAGAGTCTTGGAGCTGGGTCTGAGAACCCCTTCAAGCCTCTATCTACAAGGAATTTGCGCAAGCACCGTGAGCAGCTCATACAGAAAAAAAAATACACAAGAATGTAAGGACACGTGGCTCGTGAGCCAATTTCCACGCTTAAGGCTTGAGTCCATTCGATCCCAAACGCTGACTCTCCGCCAACTTAGCAAAGGTAAAGTCCATAGAATCTCCACTTGGTACAACCTCCGCCCCAGCTTCACCCTCTGCCCAAACCAAACAAGTAAGTAAAAGGGTAAAGCTACATCGAGTAATACCAGCAAGACCTCTTCAATAGGTCAAACTCACGAACAAGCACCTAAGGTTCACCAAGCCCCTTGCGGGTCCCAAGGATCCCCAATAGGTTTGGGCATCCCCATTTATAACTTTTAAGTTGATGGATTATTCCAACCGACATTCAGTTACAGTCAAGTCAAGTACAGTTCCAGTCAAGTCAAATAACAATCATGTACATGCAAGACAAGTAAAAGAGGATGAGCGCGATAAAGTACACTCTCGCCTCAACAGTTTTCATTCAAATAAACATATCAGGTAATTAAACAAATCATGCATTTGACACTTACCGAAGTCAAAAGTCTAAGGCAAAAGCACGCAAGATCAATCGAGTTCTCCGGGATCTTCTCGATCACCTGAGACAAATACGAGTATTCCAATTCAAATCACTAAAGAAATATTTGATAGATGTCTTTAAAAAAAATGTCTTAATGAGACTCAAGTCAAGTTCAATGAAATTCCATTTTGAGCTGAAATCTTTGAAAAATTGTAACTTGAGTTATACAAGTCCAAATTTTGCAAGCTTAGTACCGTTGGAAACCTCTTTTAAAGTTATAAAACTTTATAGAAGGCACCCAGTTAAAATTCTTGACAGAATTAGCCCAAATTTTAATTTAACAAACTGCTACAGTGACAAAACAGGACATAGCAGGCTGTCCGACCAGGCCACTTTGAAAATTTACCAAAAATTGCAGAAAATGAATTGGCCTCTCAAATTTTCATGGTTTATAAAACTATGTAAGTTTCAAACGCCACCGACGAAACTCAATTCTGATACTTGAGCAAGAAATTAAAGCAGTTCAAACAGGGCAGGTTCACAAATCTGAAATTTCTGTTTTCCAGTTTTGCAGGGCAGATTTCAAGGCTCTGTTTGAGCGACGAATTCTTGGTCAAAAACCACAAAATTTGGTACAATAATACGTCCATATATAAACTAGATTCATACCAAAATTCAACTTAAAATTAGATTGGGAAGGCAGTTTTCTACGCGTCCAAACTGGACTGGTTCGCATTTGCTCAAACCTGCAAATTTTACTTCCTTTTCTTATCCTCATTTTTAACACATCTCAACACTTCCGTTTGGCCTCAAATTTGAACCTAGGCTGGTATTGATCTTTCTTAACCTAATGATGATCAAAAATGATCACACCTTTCATCAAAAATTAACACGAAACATTTCCATGAAATCGGGCAGCATGCTGCCCCCATTTTCCAGTTTTGCCCTAATTCCAATGATCATCAATTTTGTTCCATCTTTAAGGAAATTGGTGTGAGACAATCCAATACCCTAGCCTTCAACATTTAAGCCTCAAATTAGGCCTTTAAACTTGCCAAATATCAGCCATAAAAATTAAGAAGAAAAACAGAAAATTTCACCCCCAACTTTCTTCTTCCTCTAGCCGGTTTTTTCCTTGAGGTTTTCTTCCAACTTTTAGCAACCAAAATTAAACATAATGCACTTATATAACACCTTTAAACCATCTAGCAAACAAATGCACAGGTTTAGTGGGAATTCCAAGAGCCCACAAATTTTCCATAATCATCAAATTACACAATAATAAAACTTAAACACTTCAACCATCATAATCATCATCCATCAAGGTTCTATGAACCTATCAACCACCCAAACCTAACTTTTCATGCTTAACAATGGAATTAATAGACAAAGGTGCAAGTTTTAGTTCCTTACCTCCTCCAAGAAATGAACAAAATTCACCCAAGAAATGTTAGAATAAGTCCTCCCAAGAGCTTTCTCCTAAGCCTTCTTCACCCAAGCTCCAAGCTTGCCAAGATTGATGGAAGTTTGAAGGTGGTTTGAAAGATAAATTTGGTGGAAGAAATTTTGATGAAATTTCAAGGGAAGAAGAAGAAGGGGAGGTCGGCCAAAGGGAGGAGCAGAAGAGAGTGTTTTTATTTTGATTTTTGAATGAATTAAATAAAGAAAGCAAGACAAGACATAAAGCTTGTCTTGTGCCCCAAAATCAAACATGGAATAGTAATCCCTTTACTAACAATTTTGGAGGGAAAATAATTATCCCACTTAGGTAAGGATTGAAGAATTAATCTTGGTTAGGAGAGAGAAATGAGAAGGAATAAATTGAGAATGAATTAGGGTGAATTAAGTGGATGAAACAATGGCTAAACAAAATTCTAACTCGAGAGGGTTAAAACAACTTAAACTAAAAATCGCAAATCCCTAATTATAATCACTCTTTTTAATTCACCTCTAATCACTGAATAATATTTCTAACCTACGGGTGATCATCCTTACATTCCAGTACAACTTAACTCATGGCCCGAATTTTCACCTCGAAAAACGTGTTTTTCTCATTTTCTATATAATTGATACAAAAAGAGCAAATTTTAAAATAAGATGAACGGAATGTTGAAAATCTACTTGAAAAATTAATATAGAGCGAAATTAAGTTTTTCTCAAAATGAAATAAATTAATAAATTAAATTTTCATTTAAATTTTCTAAAAATTCGTTTAAATGTAATTTTAAAATAATTGAACGAATTAATAACAATAATATCATTATTTAAAATAATAGATATTATCAATATTTAAAATAAATTTTGGGGCCCTCACACTTACTTTGCCCACTTACTTAGCTTTTGATAAGTGTTTCAACTACTTTTCAAACGTGTTTCACTTGTTTAGCGTAAAATGGATTGTAACTTCTTTTGCTAAATGAAATGGTTTCCTATCATGTGGGCGAGTTTCTCGTTGCTAGTTATGCTTGAATGTATATTTTACTCAAATGTGTTTTACTCTTAATCGTGTCCTAACAAAGGTATTTCAAAGAATTCCCTAGTATTTCCAAATAAAATGATTGTGAATGTATCTTGTGTGTTTACACAAAATGCCTTGTCAGGTTGATTAAGTGTTAGTTTATTTGTTACATGCATTGCTATTGACTGTTAATTGCGCATGTTGTAAGCCGTGAATGCTTTGGAAGCATCGGCTGAACTGGGCCCTTGCATGAACTGGAGCCATGCCCTTTGTTATCGGCCAACCCGAGCCAGAAGCGGACTAGGTCGGGACCCTGTAACACTGGGACACTGGCTGGTTTACTCGAGTATTACCACTGGAGATAAAAAGGAGACTACTAAGTACTGACTTACTTGCTCTATGCGTTACTATATTCTTTTATTGCTTAAACTTGATTTGCTGATTGTTGAATGAATAAATGCTTGAAAGATCTCTTGTGTTGATAATTGTCTTTTGGAACAATTACTTGATAAAAGTGCTGCTCTAATGAACCAAGTTATTCCATGGTTTTTATTTGTTTTACTGAATTTATGGAACCTCACTGAGCTTCTAGCTCACCCCAAAAATATTTTATTTTCCCCCCCACAGGGCTCAAGATGAAGGAAAGCAGGAAGTGATCTTTCTTAGTTTGACTGGCAGGATTATCTCTTGTACTATTTATAATCTTGGACTATTCGACTTTTGGTGTATTTGGACTAGATGGAAATGTAATAATTATTTTGGAGATCTTGCTGTGTTATTATTTGAGGTCTGTAATATATTTGAGTCCCGGCGAGAGTTGGGCAGGCGGTCCGCCGATCCCTTTGGTTCGCCTTAGGGGGAGGTGGGGCTGTCACACATGACGTGACGTGTCTTGTACTTGTTATTCTCGAGAATTCCTAAATTCCTTTGATAAGTTCTCAAATCGAGCCATTGGGAGGACCCAAGTTGATGAGATTGACAGAGCATATGGCCTTGTCCCTTTTGAAGAGCAATACACAAATATATAAATTTTTCGTTAGGCGGGCGGGCCCGGTTGGGGGTTTTGGTGGAGTAAGGAGACAGTGTTGGTCTACTTAGTTTTGATATGTGAAAGTTGACGGAGTGTCAACTACGTGATTCGTGTTCTAGTTCCGTGGACGTTCTCCAGCTTCAAGGACCTTAACTCCTGAGAGCTACCTGTATCCTTCTTTTGTGATGTAACTCGCTTTTTTTATTTGATTGTCTTTAAATATGAGTTTGAAGTGAAATTTTATATGCTTTATGTGAATTGCATATCTTTTGGAACTTACTGGGGTTTAGCTCATTCTTTTAAATTTGTTTTCCTTAACAGGGATTGAGAATCTAAGTGAAGGTGCCACTTATTAGGGTTGGTCCATACCTTTGAATCTTGCCTACGAAACCTGATCTATGTATTTGGAATTTTGATATAAGCTTTTGGTTGTATTTTAAGTATTTCAAATTTTATTATGGGTTTGTAAGATGACTTCTTAGCTGTACTTATTGTATTTTGGATTGCAAGATTTTAGTAGTTAAGTTATGAACCGTTGTTTGGTTTGAATCTTGTTATGTTAATTTGGCCTTGATGAGTTAGTGAGCATTTGAAAAAGTGAGTTCTAGCCAGAGTTAGGCAAGCGGTCCACTGATATCTTAGGGTACGCCCTAGGGAAAAGTGGGGCTGTCACATGAAGAGTCTAATTTGGTGTTAAATTGGAAAATTTGTCACTTTATAGTTCGTGAAGATATTGTGTTAGATCATAGGATTTTTGAGAAAGAAATAAAGGTTGACAAAGCTAAGGTTGAGGTAATTGAAAGATTGCCCCCTCCTAACTCTGTCCGGTCTATTAGAGGTTTTCTTAGACATGTTGGTTTTTATAGGAGATTTAGTAAGGATTTTTTAAAGATAACCAAACCTCTATATGATTTGTTGTTAAAAGATGTGGCTTTTCTCTTTGATGATGCATGTTTAGTGGCTTTTAATAAGATAAAGAAAGAGTTCACTTCCGCACCTACAATCACTATACCTGACTGGAATTTGCTTTTCAAATTAATGTGTGCTACTAGTGATTATACTGTAGGGGCTGTTTTAGGGCAGAGAAAAAATACGAGTCTTCATGTTATACATTATGCTAGCAAAACTTTAAATGATACTCAAGTGAATTATGCTACTACTAAGAAAGAATTGCTAGGTATTGTGTTTGCTTTTGAAAATTTCCACTCTTATATTGTTGGCTCTAAAATAATTATCTATAATAACCATTCTACTATTAAGTATGTTTTTTCTAAAAAGGATGCTAAGCCTAGGTTAATTCATTGATCTTGCTTCTGCAAGAGTTCCACTTGGAAATAAGAGATAAGAAAGGCTTTGAAAACTTGGTAGCAAACCATTTGTCTGGATTAGAGCAAGTGGATTCATATGATGACACCCTAATCGAGGATAAATTTCCTAATGAGCAGTTATGGGTTGTACAAAATTATGAGATACCTTTGTATGCTGACTATGTTAATTATATTGTTTCTAACATTGTGCCTAGTGAATTAACTTTTCAGCAAAAGAAGAAATTGCTTGCCAAGGTAAAGCACTATTTGTGGGAAGATCCACAACGACATTGTGCTGATGGGCTTGTGAGAAGTTATGTGCTGGAGGAGGAGATGCAATCTATTCTTGAGTATTACCATTCATCTCCTTATAGTGGTCATCATGGGTCAGGGAGAACTATAGCGAATGTGCTATAATCGGGTTTCTTTTGGCCTTCACTTTTCAAGGATGCAAGGACCTTTGTTTTAACTTGTGACAAGTGCCAAAGAGTTGGTAATGTTGGTTGTCATTGAGAGATGTCTTAGACTGGTATTCTAGGAATTGAGCTATTTGATGTCTGGTGTTTGGATTTTATGGGACCGTTTCTACCGTCTTATGGTAATTGGTACATCTTGGTTGCGGTGGACTATATTACAAAGTGGGTCTAGGTAGTGGCCTTATCTGATAATAAGAGCTAAAGTGTGGTGAAATTCATCAGAAGTGTATTTTTACACGCTTTGGGGTGCCCCCAGCTATTTTGAATGACGATGGAGTTCATTTTGGTTATGGTCAATTTTAGGTACTATTGGCCAAGTATGGTGTCAAGTTCCTTACTAGGGCTACTTATTATCCCAAACTAGTGGTCAAGTGGAAGTGTCAAATTGGGAGATTAAGTAGATTTTGGAGAAAACTGTCAATTCCTCAATGAAAGATTGGGCAATGGAGTTTGATGATGTATTGTGGGCATACCAAATAGCTTATAAGACTCTATTGGGTATGTTGTCCTACAGGTTAGTCTATGGAAAGTCATGTCATTTACCAGTGGAGCTAGAGCATTAGGCTTATTAGACTGTCAAAACTCAATTTTGATCTTAAAAGTGCTGGTGAGAAGAGATTGTTTCATTTGAACGAGCTCAATAAGATTCGTCGTGAATCTTATGAGAATGCTCAAATTTATAAGGAAAGGGTAAAAGCATGGCACGATAAGCATATTTTAAGACATGAATTTAAGATTGACCAATAGGTCTTGTTATTTAATTCACACTTTAAATTGTTTCCTGACAAGTTAAAGTCAAGATGGTCCGATCCTTTTGTGGTTTTAAGAGTTGGTCCATATGGTGGGGTCGAAATTTAAAAGAAAGGCCAAGCACCATTTGTAGTCAATCGGTAGCACTTGAAGATATATTTGGAGGGTGATCAGATTGGTATGGTAAAACACATTAAATTCATGGAAATTCATGGAGTAAAACTTGGCCACATTTGGCTAAAAACATTAAACTTAGCACTTTTCGAGAGGCAACCCGACTCCTTTTCTTCTTTTGTATTATTTGTCTTTCATTTCTCTTTTATCTCTTTTTTGTTTTAGTGGTGTTTGAGTTTAGTTGTGTGTTTTTGGCAGGTTGTAAGGAAGATCAAGGGATAATATATGTGTTTTGGGAAGAGATTGGGAATTGAAGGATAAGTTAAAAAAGAAAAAAGAAAAGGGCCATGAAGTAGGGTTAGTAATAACGGGCACAACAATCGGTCCAAAAACCAGTGTTGGTCTTTCCTGGAACTTGAAAGAGCAAATGCATGCCTCTTCCTCTTCTCATTCTATTTCTTCTTCTTTGCTTTCTCTCTCTCCCCGCACTTTCAATCTCCACACTTCCCCTCTCTTTTTACCACCAATTTCAACACAATCTTTCACTTCAATCTCTTTCTCCAACCTTCTTTATCCTATGTCTTCATCTTTGTAGCATCAAATTTGTGGCTTTGAGGGAATAATTGAAGAAAAAGAGTGGAGAACCCTAGGCCTTCAACCCTTGCAAATCGGGCCAAATTTCTTCAAGCAATCAAAGGGCTCTTGCTTGATATTGCAAGGGGAGTAAGTTTCACTTATTTTTCTTCAATTTAATCTATTGAAATTGGTCCAAATTCTCACAAAAGCTTAGTATGTGTTCTTGGTGTAGTGCATGTTTATTTTTGGAAAATTTTTGGCTGAATTTTTATTGCCTTCTTGGGTGCTTTTGGATGACTTTTTGAGTGTTTTAGATGATTCTTGAGCCTCATTGATATGAATTTGCCCTATTCTAGATGTGCATTTTGATATTCTTTATGACTAATTGGGAATTGTTTGGCATGGTTTGGAAATTGGTTAGTGATATTTGATTCAGCCTAAGAGTTTTGTGTCAACGAGTTTGACCTCAACATTGTGTTTTGATTGGTAAATTGAAGTTTTCTTCTTTGGGCTTATCCTTGTGGTAGATTTTTGATAATCTCTTATGGTTGTTTGGGTGAATTTCTTGATATTTGGTATTGTTTGGTTTGGGATTGTTGAGATTGTTATTCTTGCTATTGGATTGGGTTGATTTGGACATGCTGTCGAAACCTAGAGAAGCCGATTAAGCCACTTCTTCTCATAAGAGAGGTTGGGGTGCTACTGGTGGTGCTAGTAGCAGTCATGGCCCTACTTTTGACCCCTAGCAATTTACTAGTGCAGACAATTTTGCCTGGAATGAGGCTAGGGCCAAGAATATAGTGCTAGAAGAAGCAAATTTAGACCCTGTGTTTGATGTTGAATATAATTTTTGAGGATTTTTTACCACTGTCAGATGGGTTCGGATGTTGGATTTACCTAAGGTTTATTACCCTGAACTAGTTTGACAATTCTATGCTAATCTTGAGTATAAGGAGGTAGTTAGCAGTTCGCTGGTGTAGAGCTTTGTAAAGGGTAGAGAATTTCTATTGACCAGAGTTGAGTCAGTTACTTTGTTAGGGGCTTTAGATGAGGGTCCAGCTTTTGATCATAGTAAATATACAGTGATGGGTGACCCTAATTAGGTGTTTGAAGCTACTGTTCCTAGATTTTGTCATGGGGCCTCATTTTTTTCCTCGATCCCCGATCCAATGACTAGGAATGTCCGATATGAGTCTGATGTCCTTCACACTTCATCATTGGATCTTTTGCATGGTTTGCTCGTCTATATTTTTAACCATAACATTGTGCCAGCATCTAGTAGCAAGAATGAAGTGTGTGTCACTGATTTGTACTTTCTAGATAAATTGAAAATGGGGTTCAATGACATCACAGGGTTGACTCTCACTACTATCATTTTGGGGACAATGTGTCAGGCAGTGGGCCATAAAAACAAGAATAAGACTTTGCCCTGTGGTCGACTCTTAACTCTTATCATTCATCCTTTTGGAGTCGATGTGATGGGTGACAAGTCAAGGTCGGCATTCACTGTGACTAATCGTTCTCCAATTAACCGGATTGCAGACCATCATTCCACTGCTACCACTCAGTTTGGTCCTATTGGCGGTGATGCTAAGGAGAACGAGGAAGAGGAAGAAGTGATTTGCCACATGGAACAAGGAGTTGGACCATCTACTCAACCGATTGGGCCATCTATGCGTGTTTTATTGCAATTTGTGGTTGAGGAGTTCCGCGGCACATGTGAGATCGTCGAGTGCTTGAAGGGCTGTGTGACTTCTATTGAGGAGGAGCTTGCTACTTGGCAACCCTACCTGTAGGGCCCTTAGTAGTTCCTTTTATTTTCCTTTCCTAGTCCTTTTATGCTTTATGTTGTTTTGGTATTGGAAGTGATGTTCATCATGTAGGATTTCTATCGCTTTCTATTTAGAGATTGTTTTTAGTGGTGTGCTAACTCCCATTCGTAGTTTTCTTATTTTTTTTTTGAAGTTTTGGGAAGGATTCACTAGTGATGTCTTGGATTAATGACAGTGGTTAGCTCACTTTTGGTGCTTTAATTTTGCTACCAGGGGAGTCTCACTTTCCCTTTGCCTTTTGTTTTCATTTCCTATCAATTTACTCCCAACATTGAGGATAATGTTGTCTTAAGTGTGGGAAGGGGAGGAGGGAGGGGATGGTGCTGGTTATGGTGTTCATCATGTTCAGGGGTTGAATTATAAATTTGAAAACACCTGTGCAGATGACTGCCGTCGGTTATGGTGCCGGTTGTTTCACCGGTTGTCTTCTAGGAAGATTTGAAGAATTACTTCGAAGGAAGACTGGAGCCAATTATTGCACTGATCTTGTCACCTATTATCATCGGACAAGGGCGATGTGCAAAATTCCATAGCTAGAGGGAGCCTGTTCCAACTAGGATTCAACTGTAATTTTAGAAAACTATAAATAGGATTCCTTAGGTTGTTTTTAAGGGCTAGAAATGCTAGGATTAATCTAAGAAACACATTCTTCCCATCATTCTTGAGATTCCAAGGATTGTTCGAGCAACCCAAGAAACATGCAAAGAAGAAAGTTGGAGCGACAAATTGAGAAGTTCCCTACTCCCTTTTCTCTTTTGTACTAGCTTCTTATGATTGTAATTTTAATTCTTTTGATCTTGTTGAACTAATTCTTTTTCTAGGGTTAGGGTTTATGAAAGAGATTTGGATTAATTTGTCCATTTAAATTCTTGTCTCTTTGCTGTGATTTATTTATTTTGCTTTTAATTACATGTTTATACTTAATCACCATAAGCATGATTTTTGGGTTTGTATCAAATTGAGAAAGGAGATACAACTGTGTAGTAGATAGATAAACATACTTAGTCTGATCATGAGAGTAGGTCAGAATTTGTATGACACACTTATATTACTTAAGTTCTCAATGGGTGTAATTAAATTTTTATGATCTCGAGAGAGACATAAGATTTAATTGGATGCACTTTAGATGCATCAAGAAGTGATTTAAAATACAAAAGCATGATGCATTCATATTTTGGCAAGGAAATAATTGGGAAATTAACTCAAAACTCTGGATTAAATCTGACATCCTAAACTTTCATTCATTGATTTTCTCACTAATTAATTATTTGCATGCTTCAACTAGACGTGGCAAAAATACCCAAAACCTATTGGGATCCCTTACCCAAATTTAATTTGGACGGGATAGATATCCAAAATGTGGGTTTGGGCCTTATTGAGATATACCCAATAATACCCATTTAAAATATGGGTCTGTATGGGATTTATTTAGGACTCCCATGGGTATTTATTAAAATAATAACAAAATAACAAATAATCTTTCTTTTTATTTTCTTCTCAAAATTAGTAAATTAATATTATAAGGTTGTAATACATGTTAGGTAGATTAGCACTTATGCATCATGTGCTCTCTAATAACTACAAAAATCTATTCTTAATAGAATTTTATTGAATTGGAATGGCCTTAGAATCGGAAAAATTTTTAAATTGGGTCTTAAAAGTTAAGAAATAAAATAACGTACATGAGTAGATGAATTTTGGGAATAATTAAATTTTGGTAATCAATAGATTTTTATCTAATCAACACGAACTCCCAAAAAGAATCATCCACTTGTGTAAAGTTGGTCTTTTATAAAATTTGTATTTAGAAAAATTTATTTAGTTTGAAAAATTATTGCATAATTTATAAGAAGAGTGTAGAACTTTTATAAAGTTAAATAAACAAACTAAATAATATAAAAATAAAAGACAATATTGAGATATTTAATTGAGAAAAAAGAATTTTTCTTGAAAAATAAACAAAATGAGATTAATTTGGGTATTTGAGTGGGATCAAATAGGCGTAGCCCATATTAGTCACACCCATATTAGTCCCATGACTAATATGAGACCGTTTGGGTATAACCCATCTTTTATAATCCCAATTAAGTCCCATCCAAATCCCGCACATCTCGCCTATTTGCCATTTCTAACTTCAACTAAGATCTCCTTTAAGTCAAACATTATTTTTCTTTGCGCAATTTCAATTTCTAGTTGTAATAATTAAAGTAGAGAATTGACTCGTCCCTGTGGGTTCGACCCCTGAATTACTCCAAGTGAATTTATAATATGATCGACCCTATATACTTGTACGATTTTGTCAATCACTTAAAAGCTTCTTTTTCCATCCTCTCAATTGATTAGGTGCATTTTGGTAGTATATTTGTGAATATTTTCCCCATTGATTTTGACCAAATATTGCATTAATTGATACATTTTACTTAATTTTTTTCTTTGGTGGTAAATTGCAAGAATTGGAGATAAAAAGGAGTAGAAAGTGATTTTCTAGAAGACTTTTTTCCAGTCTTGTGTGGGCATGTCAAAACCTTGCCTTCAACTCTGAAACGTTTGGGATTTCCTACGCATGGAAGTCTCCAAATTCAAGGTTGATTTCCTACTATTTTTGGAGAATGTTCGTGACAGCCCCACTTCTCCCTAGGGTGTACCCTAAGGTATCCGTGGACCGCCTGCCTAGCTCTCGCCAGGACTCACTCACAAAAATATCGCTAAAACATTAGACTTGGCACTTCTCCCTGAACCCTAGGGTATCAATGCCTAACTCTCGTCGGGACTCACTATTGTTACTCCATCATATTACATACCTCAAATAATTACAATGCAAGATCTTTGAATAATAATTACATTTCTGACTAGTCCAAATACACCAAAAGTCCAACCGTCTAATATTACAAATAGTACATGAGGTAACTCGGCTAGTCACACCATGAAAGATTACTTTTTGCTTTCCTTCATCTCGTGGGAAGAAATAAAATATTTTGGGGTGAGCTATAAGTTCGGTAAGGTTCCAAGAAAACAAGTATTTTAGAATTTAACTGTTTTGTCAGAGCACGAAAACATTGAAACATTCACATTTTTGAAATCACGTGAAAGTACCTTTCACTAAAATTTGCAAGATAAAACAGTTCCGCGAAATAAGGTAATTCATCACACTCAAACAAATAACACTTAATACAACACTTAACAACCGCATACGCAATGTAATATTCAAGAATACTCACATGTAATAGCAAGTTAAATGGAAGTTACTTTCACAGCAATTATTTCACTTGTACATATTAATAAATCAATACGTAAAACAAGCACATAACAAATAAGTTGACAAACAAATGAGTAATAGTAGTATTGAGATCCCAAAGGCATTGGGATCAGACCATCTATTTGGTCAGGGAATAACATTCACCATTGAGACCCCAAGGCAACTCTTGAGGTCAGACCATCCAAGTAGTCAAAGAGCCACACTAACATTGAGATCTCAAAGGCATCCCTTGAGATCAAACCATTCAAGTGGTCAGAGTGCAACGTTGACATTGAGACCCCAAAGGCATTTCTTGGGATCAAACCATCCAAGTGGTCAGAGAGTAACATTGACATTGAGACCCCAAAGGCATCCCTTGGATCAAACCATCAAGTGGTCATTTATCACTAACAATATCACATTTCACGATCATATATCACACAACACATGCATTCAAGAACCATATATGGAGTTTAGTCGAATGCAATAAGGTACACCCTTATCCAAGCGCCCACTTATCACGTTCAATTAGAGAGCACCCAAACCACAATTTTCACTTCAATAAATCAGCTTAAAAGTACTTATAAATCGCTTTAAAGGGAAATCCAATCGTTACACTCGTAAACCAATGCAAGTCGATAGTAAATTCGTGGTAAAGTATTTCACAAAGGATTCCTTCAAACAATATTAACAGAAAAATAACTTTAGTGGAACATTTCTTTTAAAACAAGTTGGAACAGACTAGTAGTCAAATTGTCAATTGAAAAGGGTTTGGAACACTCACCAACGTGCCTCGGTCACCCTCGATATCACCTTCGAGCCCTACGTACAACCAACGTATATAACCATCACCTCAAACCAAAACAATACTTAAAATCACTCAAAACAGCAAAGAGAGCGCATGTATGGGTGCTTGAACCAAAACGGACGACATTAGATTCACAATGGAAAACACACACTACAAGGTGTGAAAAGCAGATTTGACACCTTTTTCCATTTTGATCATAACTCATGGTACGAGTGTCGGATTGAAGTGAACGAGGTGCCGTTTCGAAGCGAAGAGAACAAGCTATAACTTTCATGAATACCATTTTTACCCAGATTCACTATATCTAGTCAAAAGTGTGGAAACATGTTCAGGAATTTCAGTATCAGGATTTCCAACAGGTTTGATTCAAACGATCATAACTCAACGCTCACAAATCCAAATCAAGAAATTCCAAAGCCGTTAGAAAGATAACATACAAGGATACAATTCTTAAGAATACATAAAAAGCAAAAACATTCATTTTCCTGGTCAAAATGACCCACTACAATAGCAAAATAAGATTCCTGACAGAAACAGGGCATCAGGGGTAATTTAGTCATTTCACATGCTACAGTACTCAGATTCATCTGAAAATTTACAGGTAGAATCCTCACTCAATTCTCTACAACTTTCATGCTTTGTGATAAAGCTAATTTGTGAGGCCCCGATTTTTTCCAAGTTTTTGGAAAATATTAAATAATGCTAATTATAGTAATTATTGTTTGCCAAGGTGTTTATATGGTTGTTTTACTTCTTAAAGTGTTTTGTTTTAACTATTTTGTTTTAAAAGTTTAAAAACCCTAATTTGAAATCAAACCCTAGTTTTCTTTGAAAACCCTAAATTTTGACAAAACCCTAATTTGTTTGCACACTAAACCCTAAATGTACTAACCCTAATATATTTTCTCTAGAAACCCTAATTATATGTGCAAATCAAACGTTTGTTATTTCATGAATTTTCGGTGTGAACTTGCATGCTCACGGGAGTTAATTACGGTAAATGGATGATTAGTGGCCTAATTAGGTGTGACTAAGTACTATTGGACTAAGTTGGATTTACAACTTGTGGACTTAATTGATAGGAAAAGAACTCACTTGGGCAAGGGTGGAATTAACCTAAGTTAGTAGGGGTAATTGAGCATGACAAATTTGACTCAATTTTGACTAAGACCTAAAATATCTATGGAGTGTCATCTTGTAGCTATTTCTAGAACAAGCCAATCGGCCAAGCAAGAAAGAAAAGAAGAGAGGAAAAACCGTGGGAAAAGAGAAGGAAAAGAAGGAAAGAAAAGAGAGGAAAAAAAAAAGAGGAAAACTTGAGAGTTCATCCAATTTCAACCATCCAACTTTGAATTGGAAGCTAGGAGGAGGTGATTGAAGTTTGGGAGCTTGGAATTCTTGCCTAGAACATCAAGTTAGGAGGTAACTAGCTTCACTTTGAAAGCTGGAATTTTGATTGAGTTAATGGAGTTGTTGGATTTTGGTTATTGTTCTGACTTGATTGAGGATCATGTTTAGTTTCTTAGATGAATTTATGGTATAGATTGTTAGATTTTCATGTGTAAAGCTTCAGCCAAGAAGAAATCAATAGGGTTAATTGCTGTTCAATTTTTCTGTCCGAATTTGGTCTGATTATTTGAGTATGATGGAGGTTGAATTAGCTTTAGCACAAAGCATGAAAGTTGTAGAGAATTGAGTGAGGATTCTACCTGTAAATTTTCAGATGAATCTGAGTACTGTAGCATGTGAAATGACTAAATTACCCCTGATGCCCTGTTTCTGTCAGGAATCTTATTTTGCTATTGTAGTGGGTCATTTTGACCAGGAAAATGAATGTTTTTGCTTTTTATGTATTCTTAAGAATTGTATCCTTGTATGTTATCTTTCTAACGGCTTTGGAATTTCTTGATTTGGATTTGTGAGCGTTGAGTTATGATCGTTTGAATCAAACCTGTTGGAAATCCTGATACTGAAATTCCTGAACATGTTTCTGCACTTTTAACCTAGAAAGAGTGAATCTGGGTAAAAATGGTCTTCATGAAAGTTATATCTTGTTCTCTTAGCTTCGAAACAGCAACTCGTGCACTTCAATCCGACACTCGTACCATGAGTTATGATCAAAATGGCAAAAGGTGTCAAATCTGCCTTTCACACCTTGTAGTGTGTGCTTTCCATTGTGAATCTAATGTCGTCCGTTTTGGTTCGAGCACCCATGCATGTGCTCTCGTTTCTGTTTTGAGTGATTTTAAGTATTGTTTTGGTTTGAGTTGATGGTTATATACGTTGCTTGTACGTAGGGCTCGAAGGTGATATCGAGGGTGACCGAGGCACGTTGGTGAGTGTTCCAAACCCTTTTCAATTGACAATTTGACTACTAGTTTGTTCCAACTTGTTTTAAAAGAAATGTTCCACTAAAATATTTTTGCATTAATATTGTTTGAAGGAATCCTTTGTGAAATACTTTACCACGAATTTAGTATCGACTTGCATTGGTTTACGAGTGTAACGATTTGATTTCCCTTTGAAGCGATTTATAAGTACTTTTAAGCTGATTTATTGAAGTGAAAATTGTGGTTTGGGCGCTTTCTAATTGAACATGATAAGTGGGCGCTTGGATAAGGGTGTACCTTATTGCATTCGGCCTAAACTCCATATATGGTTCTTGAATGCATGTGTTGTGTGATATATGATCTGTGAAATGTGATATTGTTAGTGATAAATGACTACTTGGATGGTTTGATCCCAAGGGTTGCCTTTGGGGTCTCAATGTCAATGTTACTCTCTGACCACTTAGATGGTTTGATCCCAAGAAATGCCTTTGGGGTCTCAATGTCAATGTTACTCTCTGACCACTTGGATGGTTTGATCCCAAGAAATGCCTTTGGGGTCTCAATGTCAATGTTGCCCTCTGACCACTTGAATGGTTTGATCTCAAGGGATGCCTTTGAGATCTCAATGTTAGTGTGGCTCTTTGACTACTTGGATGGTCTGACTTCAAGAGTCGCCTTGGGGTCTCAATGGTGAATGTTATTCCCTGACCAAATAGATGGTCTGATCCCAATGCCTTTGGGATCTCAATGTTACTATTACTCATTTGTTTGTCAACTTATTTGTGATGTGCTTGTTTTACGTATTGATTTATTAATATGTACAAGTGAAATAATTGCTGTGAAAGTAACTTCCATTTAACTTGCTATTACATGTGAGTATTCTTGAATATTAATTGCATTGTATGCGGTTGTTAAGTGTTCGAAAGTGTTAAGTGTTATTTGTTTGAGTGTGATGAATTACCTTATTTCGTGAACTGTTTTCGTCTTGGAAATTTTTAATGAAAGGTACTTTTCACGTGATTTCAAAAATGTGAATATTTCAATGTTTTCGTGCTCTGACAAAACAGTTAAATTCTAAAATACTTGTTTTCTTGGAACCTTACTGAGCTTATAGCTCACCCCAAAATATTTTATTTCTTTCCACGGGACCGAGATGAAGGAAAGCAGAAAGAAAGTTGGTATCATAGTGTGACTAGCCGAGTTACCTTATGTACTATTTGTAATATTAGACGGTTGGACTTTTCACGTATTTGGACTAGTCAGAAATGTAATTATTATTCGAAGATCTTGCATTGTAATTATTTGAGATATGTAATATGATGGAGTAACCGTAGTGAGTCCCGGCGAGAGCTGGGCAGGCGGCCCGCTGATACCCTAGGGTTCACCCTAGGGAGAAGTGGGGCTATCACATAATTCAACCTCCATCATACTCAAATAATCAGACCAAATTCGGACAGAAAAATTGAACAGCAATTAACCCTATTGATTTCTTCTTGGCTGAAGCTTTACACATGAAAATCCAACAATCTATACCATAAATTCATCTAAGAAACTAAACATGATCCTCAATCAAGTCAGGACAATAACCAAAATCCAACAACTCCATCAACTCAATCAAAATTCCAGCTTTCAAAGTGAAGCTAGTTACGTCCTAACTTGATGTTCTAGGCAAGAATTCCAAGCTCCCAAGCTTCAATTACCTCTTCCTAGCTTCCAATTCAAAGTTGGATGGTTGAAATTGGATGAACTCTCAAGTTTTCCTCTTTTTTTTTCCTCTCTTTTCTTTCCTTCCTTTCCTTCTCTTTTCCCACGGTTTTCCTTCTTCTTTTTTTTTTCCTTTGCTTGGCCGGCACTTTGAAGCTTAAAATAACTAAAGGATAACACCAATTAGATATTTAGGTTAGTCAAAGCTATCATGCCCAACTAATCCTACCAACTTAGGTTAACGTCCACCTTTGCCCAAGTGAGTTCTTTTCCTATCAATTAAGTCCATAAGTTGTAAATCCAACTTAGTCCAATAATACTTAGTCACACCTAGTTAGGTCACTAATCATCCATTTACTGTAATTAACTCCCGTGAGCATGCAAGTTCAGACCAAAAATTTATGAAATAACAAACGTTTGATTTGTACATATAATTAGGGTTTCGAGAAAATATATTAGGGTTAGTACATTTAGGGTTTAGTGTGCAAACAACTTAGGGTTTTGTCAAAATTTAGGGTTTTCAAAGCAAACTAGGGTTTAATTTCAAATTAGGGTTTTTAAACTTATAAAACAAAATAGTTAAAACAAAACACTTTAAGAAGTAAAACAACCATATAAACACCTTGGCAAACAATAATTACTATAATTAGTATTATTTAATATTTTCCAAAAACTTGGGAAAAATCGGAGCCTCACAAGACTAACATTCAAATCTCAAATCTAAACTCAACAATAACTTACAATCACATTACACCATCCTTACAATCTCCAAATTACATAAAATACTTATCAAACATTCAAATTCTCATAATACAAAAGCTCTCGAAATCACAATCCACATTTGTCACATCAATACAAAAGCAAACCCTAACTTTAAGGGTTGGCTCCTTCACTTGGGTTCTCGGTCCCTGTTAAAAAAAACAATTTGGAAAGAGTGAGCTAAAAAGTCCAGTGAGTTCCAAAAAGGCTTACAATTCACGTAAAACAGTCCAAATCATACTTCAAGTATACAATTCAAATCAAGTAGATAGACACTTAATGGATATTGCTCGTATGAACTACTCGAGGGACATTGCCAAACGAAGTAGACTGGTTGAGGGACTTCGCCCAAGACATCACAAACTAGTTGAGGGTACTCGCCCTACGATGTCACTTTATTTCATTGAAACTAGTCGAGGGATTTCGCCCAGCGACGTCACATACTAGTCGAGGGACTTCGCCCAACGACGTCACAATACTTCTCTGAAACTACTCGAGGGACTTCGCCCAACGAAGTAGACTAGTCGAGGGATTTCGCCCAACGACATCACAATCTTTCACTCAAACTAGTCGAGGGACTTCACCCAACGACGTCACAATAATTCACTGAAACTAGTCGAGGGACTTCGCCCAACGACGTCACATTATTTCATTGAAACTAGTCGAGGGTATTCACCCTACAACGTCACATTAGTCACACGATAACGCACTATTCTTTTAATTCCCGAAATCACACGAAAGGAGCAAACACTCACATGGTCGTTCAAGTCTTTTAAACATTTCAAATTCATTTCCTTATAAATGCTAGTAAATCATTTCATCAAATCATTTCTTTGCAAACAATGGAAAGATTTTCCTTTGAAAAGGAGTTGAAACACTCACATCTCCTTCATAAATTATTTCACTTGTAAAAGCATTTTACTTGAAAATAGTGGTAAATCATATCTTTGCAAATGAGAGTCTAGCAAATTATTGCACAAGTCATTTTCACATAGTAGTAAAATATTTGATTTATAAACGAATCGGAATACTCACACTTATAGAACACTGCAAAACACTTTCACAATTTCTTTTATTTCCAATAAAGGTAAGTGCAATGAAATACACACTACCCCACTTATCGATTTAAAAATCCACAATCACTTCAAATCACTTGACCAATACACTTTGAATCATATTCAAAAATCACATAACATATATGGAAACTCACCGAAATAGTAGGGTTCAGCTTCCACGTAAGGATCGAATTCAGTTCCTTGCACACTCCCTAAAACAATTTCAAAAACAGTAGTTGAGATTCACTTCTTCACTTATTAACTAAAACATTTCACTTCATAGTTTCCAATTAATATTTTTTCCAAAATCCCTCAAGGAAAGACACTCATTTTACATGATTTAACGTTTCAAATGAGTCTTTGAAAATCACTATATCACTTCAAATATGCCACGTCACCGATGTACTCACTAAGCACTATTTTCACACTTTCTTTAATAAGACACTTAAGTGAGGTTCATCACCTCAAAATCACTTTTATCACAAAACTCAACACATACTCTTTGTCAATACTTTAATATAACTTTAAAACACTCCAAACCATATCTTTATTTTCAAAATCCATAGAATTTGACCAAACTATAGTAAAACCCTCAAATTCAATCAAATGACACTTTTCATTCAAAATTCATGAAAACTGCACTTTTCACCTTTTAAATTTCAAACATTCCCTTACACACACACACATTCACAAATGAACAATACACATGTTTTTCTCAGAAGGAAACTCGTCAAGAACAATTACAACATTTCAAAATCAAACATTAAAAATTACCAAGCATGGGTTTGGCCATCACATACATTTTTCCTTCAAACTTTTCAACAACCAAAGCCCTAATTTCTAACCATATCATGACAAATTCACAAATATCATTCAAAGCCACATTCAGGTCCTCAAGTCCGCTACCTAGAGGCCATCTCAAGTCCGCTACCTAGGTTAGGATTTCAAGAGCCCAACTTCATCTTTTCAGATGAGATCATTATATCAATATCAACCATAGATCTAAGCTATTTAACTCTAATAAAGCTATATCTAGAAGATTTAGAGCTTATACCTTCGGATCTAACACGATCCAACAAGATCAAAGATGATCTCGTGAGTTCCACTTCCCAAAGTTGCTTCAAGCCTAGCAACCTTCACAAGCTTCGATCTTAACCCTCGATCTACAAGCTTTGATGTTGATCTCCCACAAGAACTCCAAGAACAAGAACCACACACAACAAGCTCTCTTTTCCTTCTTTTTTCTTCCTCCAATTTTCGGATTTCTCTTCTCCTTCTCCCACTCACTCACGGCTGCCAAGAAATGGATGATCAAGCCCAAAATCCTCCACTAAGATCTCACACTTCAAGTTGATGGATGATCAAGAAAATTGAAACTCAAACTACAAGCTTTTCCCCTCTTTCTTCTCCACCAAGAACCGGTCCAGCCCTTCTCTTTTCCCTCTCTCTCTCGGCTGCAAGAAATGGTGAAGATGATGGGCTTCAATGGTAGTTTGAAGCTTCAAGGTTGCAAGGAAGAAGAAAGGATGAAACAAAGCAAAATTCTCTCTCTCTCTCTCTCTCCCTTGAACTTGGTAGCCTCGCTCTCTAACCCTCTCAAAGTTTCAGCTGAAAATGATCTCTAAGGGTGCAAGGAATTCAAAGCTTTTATGGTTCAAAAAGTGCGTTTCCATGATTTAAGGGAAAAAGTGCTTTTTGGCACTTTATGTCGCGTCATGCGCGACAGTCTAACTTACACTATTTTAGTCCATTCCAACACTGTCTAACCTTCATAATATTTTCATAATATCACTACATACGCTCGATTTCAAATCCAAGTCACTATTCACACATCTGAACAATTTTTAACGCTAATATTGGCCAAAACCACACACCGGCAAACAATTCGCATAAAATTCTCTAAATTGGAAAATAATCACTTTAAACATATATTCACTCATACTTAAATGAATAAAAACAATATAAACAATATTTGACATTTTTGAATAAAATCTATATTTTTTGAGGCCCTCACAATGTTTCCAACTCGTAATAGGAGACTACTATACTTCTATCTAATTAGGGAATCTTGTTCATTTTAGGACTTATATTCCGATAGGGAAAGTAGTATTTTATTAGGATAGCTTTTAAGAAGTAAAATTGTAAGAAGAGTTTAGGATGTTGTTATACTTTCCTTCTGAGAAAAAAGGCTTTTGCTTGGATTTCTTCTCAATGAGAAACAACTAATTTTCCATTCTAGTCAAAGATTAACTTAAAAATACAGTTCCCGAACATTTGTGAGATCAAATTGATTTCTTTTATTGTTCTTTTAATTCATTGAAACTCACACTTTTTCTGATTTAATTTCTTATGATATTCGAATTAACCTAATAATCTACCGCCATATTAACCAGTTAAATCCATAATTGTTTGATTGATTGATATTAGTGGTAACTAGTGGGATTAGTTTCATATTAGGGAAATGTATGATCTGACTTAAATAAACCCTCATAGCATGCTTACTAATTAGGGTTGGGCTTTTCTAACTTTTAATGCAATTAGGAAATTAAATCCTGCGGTCGTACCTAGAATTGTTTCTTGGTTAGGGAAATAATTAATGGTCGTAGCTTGATTATCGATCAAGTAAGGAAAAGTTGGCTATCAAAACTTGTTGATGGATATAACCAATCTATTAATAAGTGAGTGAATTATTCTTCTATCAATTATCAGTTACATGAACAGTATCTGAAAAGTTGCATCTTTGGTTAGAGCATTTATTATCATTCTTTAGATTTAATTTATTCTTGTATATTAATTTTTATTAGTATTAATTAGTTTGTTTAATTTGTCCAAAAATTCTTTTATTTATTACTTCAGAAGGAAATAAATTAGCCCAGCTCCTATGGAGATGACCTACTCACTACTATACTTGAATTTAAGTTTGTTAGAGTAGAAATTTTTATTTTTGATTGGCTAACAACCCATCATTAATTTATGCAATGTTTTCTCATTTATGTAGCTGAATATTTTCTCAACTCTGCCTCTTATGTTCCACATTTTACAGCTCCTTTAGAATTTTACTTCTTTTCTCTTCTCCCACATTCCTAATTAAAGAACAAATGACTTTTCAGCACTGATTACTTGCCCAGTTGCTCTCCTATGAGCCTTTAGAATCTACATCAGCTCTCTTGCCTCTTCCACCCTAGCTTTGCAAAAAATCGGTGAATCATCTGCAAAAAAAAGGTGAGACAAAACAGGTGTAGTGGAGACAATTTTAATTCCTGAAATCTTTTTTCTTTGCATAGCCTCGTTCAGCAAATTAGTAAAGCGTTCAACACATAAAAGAAATGGTTGAACACAACCTCTTTTTCTTCCCATTATTATTAAAAGCATAGGAAGCAGTATTGATACATTTAAGAATCTAGGGAATCCAAAGAGAGAAAAATTCCATTTTTTGCATAATTTTGGCCAAGAACTCCCACTCTACCCTATGGTAGGCTTTAGACATGTCTAATTTGACTGCCATATACTCCTCTTCCCCATACCTTTTCTGATTTAGGAAATGAATATGTTCACGAGCAATGAAGACATTATCCAGAATTTGTCTATTGGCAACGAAAGCTGACTGATATGTGCCAATGCAATTACTTAGTAAGGTTTCAATTTGCTCACTAGGATTTTTGTTATGACCTTATAGATAACATTATAGAGGTTGATTGGTCTAAAATGTCCTACCATGGTTGGGGAACTGGTTTTAGGATTAAGAGTAACTAAAGTCTCATTTATAGATTTCAACAAATTACCAGAGTTGAAAAAACTTTGGCTTGCCTCGACAACATCATTTTTTAGTATGTTCCAAATTTTTTTGTAAAATAAGGGTCATACCATCTAGACCTAAAGCCTTGTTTGGGTGTAAAGAGAAAATAGCTTTTCTGATTTTCGTCCTGAAAACAGGTCTAGTCAGCTTTGTATTCATTTGAGGAGTAATAGTTTGCTGGATGCCATTCATAATGCCTTCAAAATCACTTGGCTGAGATGATGTGAAAATCTTGTCAAAATATCCAATGATCTCCCTCTCTATGTCCTTCTTAGAAGAAGTACACCAATCCTACTCTCCTTTTGTAAACAAGAGATGTAATTTCTTCCTCTTTTACTTCTTTCATAGGCATGAAAATAAGAGGTGTTTTTATCATCCTCTTTCAGCCAACTAATTCAGGCCTTCTAGCTCTAGAAGCTTTCCTCCCTCTTGTAAGCACCTACTAATTTCTTATAGAGTACAACTAGCTTAATCCTTTTACCCTTAACATTACTATTCTGCATATCTTCAATTTCAGCCTTAGTGTTCTGAACAACTTTCTTAGCATTACTGCCTATTTTCTGGTTCCAGCTTAAAAAGCCACTTTGTATTCTTTAATTCTATTTTTTAGTTTAAAGAATCTCAAACCACTCTACTCCTTTTCCAAATCTTTGTACTGTAGATTTTTTTTTTTGGTCAAATTGAAACCTGTTTTTTCATTTCCTTCTTGGTGGTTGCGTGTCTAGAAGCAATATGCCATGGTCTGAAAGCTTGCTTAACTATGTGTGAACATTTAGCCTTTTCATGGTCACTCACCCAATCTCTACTTCCCAAGCACCTATCAATCCTTTATTTGATTTGACCACCTGAGTCCCATTTGTTGCCCCCAGTCCGTGGAACACCCTCAAAGTCTATGTCTAGCAATTGATTCAAATTAATGAACTCTCTAGAGGTCCTAAAGATATTTTCATTTCTTCTAATGCCATCCCATTTTTCCTTGTTAGAGACTATATCATTCATATCTTCAATCATTAACCATTTAGATCTCCATAATTGTTTCCTATTAGATATAATATCCCACTATCTTTTCCCTGTCTGATCATCTGTACTAGCATAAATACATATTGACCAATGCATCTGCTTACAATCTAGAGCATTAACGAAAACTTCAATGGTAAAGTCAGTGAAATCGACTTTTTGAATATTTGACTCTTCCTTCAACATAATTGTCAAACCACACCTATTGGATCTATCACAAAAAATATATCATATTCGAATCTTACTTTGACCTTATTCATAAAGCCTTCATTTTTTTTTTGTTTTTGACAAAAAAAAGGGGGGGTGGAGTTTAATTACCTCCTTGAGTTGGGGAATCATCAAGGGGCTCTCAGTACATCGACAATTTCATGCTAGAGCTCTTATTGGCTGTCGAGAACTCTATTCCGATCGGACTCTACCACTCAGCCATGATCTTTTCTTCAATTTCTATGGTTAATTTGCCTTTCTTCCTACTTCTTTCTCCATCTTCCATTGCATTATCATTCTCATTTCTGAGTTTGAACTTCCTCTTATCCTTTTCTCTCATGATATTCTATTTATTTATGTCCTGGAGTGGCTTTTTTCCTCACTTTGCACAATCCTATTCTAGGTTTTGCCTCTTCTCTATTGCTCTTTCTTTGTGTCTTTTGTATTTCCATCCATACTGTAATCATTTGCCTTACCTTTCTCTCCTGCATTTAATCTACCTTGTCATATTATCCCATCCATCTTCCTTGTCCCCATCTATCCACATATAATCTGAGCTTTCCATTTTATTGACACTATCTTTGCTCTTGGTACTTTGCCTGTCACCCACATCATCTTGTAACTGTGCTTCATTCTGAGTTTCAGCCCATTATGTATGTTTTGGTTCCCCCATGTTGTGTTTAATCTGTTGATTTTCATCCTCAATAGTGGTGTTCTTGTCCTTAGGATTCTCCTTAGTAATGCTGCCTCTAGCAATCTATTTTGTTTCTTGCTCATAGTATGTGATTAGTAAGTTTGGGTCCTACCTGTTTTCTATCTGATGCTGCTACTCCTCACTCTAGTTTTCCCCAAAGCTACTCCCGTCTATTTGATTATTTTTTTATGGAATTATGGGTTGCTTGCTCTCACTCGTGAGCCAAATTGTGCCTCATTTTCTATATTTGCTCCTTTCATCTTGCAATTTTTTTCGTTATGACCTACTAGCTCGCGCCAATAGCAGAAATCTTAGCATTTCTCATACCTAAACTCCATCTATTTAATAATTCTATTTAGCTTCGCCATAGTACCTCTTAACAGTGGTTGTGTCAAATCTATTTCGACCCAAATTTTGATGTGTTGTCACTCTTTCCTTCTAGTTGTTGCAATAATTGCATCCTTTACTAATTGAAATACGTTTCCCACCTTCTTTCCAGCCTCTTTTGTTAGCTAATAGATAGGAAAATTCCATATCTAAACCCATATCAGGGTTTTGTTGAAAGTCCATTCATCAAATTCAATTGTAGCTTCCAATGGCCTTATCACAAATAGCTGACCATTGTAAATCCATGGCCTTTCACTTATCACCTTCTTAGGATGATTCCATATATTATTCGTGAAGCTTTTCACCCCTCTTATATTCACTGCTTTCTCTCCTAATATATTCTCTATCAAACTTAACTTACATTCCTCTATTTAGCGAGCTATCTCTCTCTCATCTAGTTGGTTTCCATCGATCTCTTTCCTAAATAGTGAAAAACTCTGTACCACTTCCTCCAATTCATCCATCAGGCAAATCCCTAAGGAACCTCTTACTATTATTCCTCTTCTGGAAGCAAATTTGCCATCCCTGCACACAGAAAAAAACTAGTTTGTTATCTCAGCCCAAACACAGACAGAGAAGATACAAAAGCAGATGAACAGGAAAAGGAACTATGCTAATATAAGAAAAAGGAACAGATCTGCAAACTAGGATTCCTACATAATGTTCTACTAAACCATGTCCAAAAGGGCTATGGACAAAGGAAAATCCTGATCAAGAAAGCACAGTTGAAAATGCAATTGAAACAAGATAGAAATTCAGAGAGCTTTCACTCCCAAGGAGCCAAATCTAGAAAGGAAACTAAGATTTCGGTGTAGAATTCCTAAAATTAGAATATCGAAGATCGAGGTTGATCTAGTGGGCAATTTATTGGTGGATATTCAAAATTTTTTAAAAAGAGTAAGGAGGGAAAATGAGGGAAAAGGAAAAAAACCCACTAAGGAGACTTTCTCTCTCTATGCTAGAAAGAAGGCGCTCTCAATGCTTGGAACTATTCTTTTTTTGTCAAAAGCAGCAACATTTCATTAAACCAGAAAACTTAATACAAAGCTAGAGCAACTTCTCCTCCAAATCTAGCCGAGCTAACTCAAGCAACCAAACTAGGAAACTAGCTTTCCAGTCTAATACATCCTTTAAGTTGAGAGCTACTTTTGCTAATCTATGACTAACAGAGTTGGAGAAACAACATTCATCAAAATTGTATTTTAGAAGCCAAATGTCCTGGAGGACTGTGGAGGTTACAGCATCATCGTCTCCATATTACAGCTTGTCTATAATGGTTTTCCAATCAGTTTCAATGATCACCTTTTTCTATCCTACCAGAGCAACTTTAACCATAGCTATTCGATAGGGATTTTCTTTACTCCTCAAATTTTAAATAACCTTTATAACCCTATATTACCGCAAGTATACGGATCGTTTATTGAGTATAGGGAAATATAGGTGTCGATCCCATGAGGAACTATGGTTTTGCAAACACTAAAGTTTAATCACTTGCTTTATTATCTAGAAAACAACTAAAGGAAGGCAAGTAAAGTAAGGAAAGCTAGATAAAAGGGAGAAGGCGGTAAACTGACCTAAGGAAGAGGGATAAAGCAATTAAAACCAACCGTTAGGTGTCAAAGACATCCAATTGGTGGAAGACAAGAAATAAGAAAGCAAGTAAAGGAATTAGAGAGTTAGGTTAGAGAGAGTTTTTAAGATCAAGTTGGAGGAATCCTAGAGCTTTAGAATCCCTTGTTAAGTTAAGATTAGAAGTTAGTCAAGTTTATTATGTCCTTTCTCCAATGATTCGCTAAGGTATAACTTCCTTTTGTATGCCATCACTTTCGTCAATGGTCATGTGTAGTGCAAGCTCTCGTTTAAGATGAGCTAGTCACTCGGAATTGCTTTCGCTAATTCCTTAACTCCTTTGAATCTTCCTTGACCTATTTTCATAGAGAAAAGTGAGAAACAAGTTAAATAAGCTCAATGAAGTTATAGTATAAAACCAAAACCAACCAACTATATTCACTACTTTCGTGAGAATATAAGTTAGTGCTTAAGAACTTAGATCTTATTGAAGGCAAGTTTTTCATTACTCATCAACATCAAATCAATTATAGTTGGTAGCTAATCAACCATAAAGCATAAGCACAAGTCTTAAACTAACAAAATCATGGAGGACATAAATCACTTAACTACTTCATAATCACAACTAAAACAAATTCATCCTAACTCTAGGATTAAAAGGCTTAGCTAGACATCATATTAAGAACATTTAAGCATGCAATAAACTTGCACAAAGCCATGAAATTAAGGCACAAGAGATAAGTAAGGAAGAAGGAATCTTATTCAATTTCTTGAAGTTGAATCCATAAACTTCTTCACAAGTTGATCTCCCAAATACAAAGTGCAAGATTCCTCACAACTTTCACTTTTACTCTCTTTAGAAACTACAAACTTAAGAACTAGAACCTAACTAATGAACTAGAGCTATTCTCTAGTCTTTTTTCTCCCTTTTGGAATTTTTTATGGAATGGAATAGAATACTTGAATTGTCTACAAAAGGCCCTATTTATAGAAGATTACAACCATATGCATCCAAAATTATGTCATGTGAATACAAGACAAATTGGCCTTCAAAAGTCAAGGAAAATGGCTTCTTAAATCTCTTTGTCTTCATGCATTTGAATCCTTTGAATTTCAATCTCAAATGAGTTGTAATGTTGAAGCAAATTGTGTTTTGAATTAGCAATGAGTTGTTTCTTCAACTTCACAAGATTCTTTACCCAGTTTTCATTGAAATTCTTCTGAAAATTGAGCTGGAAGTGAGCTGAAAAACTGGAATTCGGCTGCAACTTGCAGCTGTCATTTTCTGACGATCCGCGATGCAGATCCGCGAGGCAGAGGCTCACGGATCACATCGCGGATCCGGTCCCCTGGCTCCTGTAAGAGGGATTCGCGAGCTATTTGAAATTTCCACTTGTTGGTTCGCGTTTTGCCTCGCGACTCCACTTGAAACTTGCAAATTCTAAGCTTTTGTCGTGAAATTAGCGCTAATTGTCTGACTTTTATCCCTTTGATTACTCTGATTGAATTGCAATTTGCATTTTCCAATTTTTCCTCCAAGCTTATTGGCAAATATCCACATTTTTCATCTCATTTGATAATTGAACAAGCAATCCTACAAAAACATGAAGATTTCACCACATTAATCCACAAAAATGCACTTTTCTATTTAAACCACAAAATGCAGAATTTCAATAGAAACCCTAGTTCATTAGCCATTAAACTAACAAAAACATACAAAAACTACATAATTAATCTTACTAAAAACATGCAAAATAGTGACTTATCACTATTCTGATTGCTAAAGCTTCTTCCAGTTTTGGTTCAGAGCAAGAAGTTGAAGGGCCGGCCTAAGATACTACAATTTTACCTTGCCAGTCCCTAGCAACAATTCCCCAACTTGCTTTCTTAGCTTTCTGTTGTAAGGATGCATCTGTGCTTAGCCTAATCCATCCCTGTTTTGCTGCCTTCCATCTTTCCATCTCTTCCTTCTCATGCTGTAGCCCCATTTCATCCTCCTTAACCTTCTTTTGTGCTTCATGATATTCGAACCATTCTGACATTGCTTTATTGACTACAGTCATAGACTATTTCCTTTTTCCATTGAAACATATCTCATTTCTTGATTTCCAAATTTGCCAGAGAAGGTTAACCGTGAAAATTATATGGCTGTCTCCATCCTCTTTAACCATAGCTTCAACCAGTTCTAACCACCAGAGCCAAAATTTCCCTTTGAATTCCTCCAGGCCATCCCACCAAATTGGAGCTATGTTCCAAATAGCTTCAACATGACTACAGTAAAACAACATATGCTCAATTGATCTCCCCACAGCATCCGCATATTGGATTTCCTTTCAAACACCTTTCCTTAATCCTCTCATTAATTGCCACAATTTCTCTTAGGCACTTCCATATAAATAATTTCAGCTTGTGCTTCACATTTAATCCCCATAAAATTTTCCAGCCTTTAGCATTTTCCTCCTTCCTACTCCCTGAACTCTCCATCTCTTTCTTTAGCCTTTTAGTTCCTTGTAGCTCTTTTCCATATCTGTAACTAGATTTTACAGTGTATTCTCCAGATGCAGTCATCAACCAATAAATCCTGTCTTTCTTGTCTTGAAGACTTAGAGGGATTTTTAGGATATTCTCTTGGTTTTCCTTCTCGAAAATTCTGCTCAATAGTTCTACATCCCATTTGCCTTCCTTTATCAGTCCATTAACTTTAAACAAATCCTCATTCTGGATTCTTTTTTGTTCTTACCAATCCTCCTTCATTCTCTGGAACTCATCTATCACCCCATATATCAATGGATTTTCCAGCCCCCACTCTCTTTCTTAATCCTTCCTCCAGTAATGTTCTAGCACTCAGAATACTTCTCCCACACCATGAGTCTGAGTTTTTTCTTTTCATTCTCCAGATTGAGGATCCTTTAAAGTACTTGCCCTTTAGTATCTTGCTAACCAACAGGTTTGGTCTTGTAAGGATTCTGCATATGTTTGGCTAGCAATGCTTGATTGAATTCTTCTAAATCTCTGAAGCCTAATTGTCCATTCTGTTTAGCCTCTGATAACTTTCCCCATCCCAGCCAATGAATGTTATTGTTTTCCCCATTTTGGCCCCACCAAAACTTTGCCATTTCCATTCCAATGCTTTTGCACATTTCCTTTGGAAGCCTACAGCAGGACATTACATAGGCTGGAAATGCCATAATTATTGATTTCAATAAAATCTCCTTCTCTGCCAAACTTAACATTTTCTTCTTCCAACCAGATATCCTATTTACAACTTTTGTTTTGATGAACTCAAACACCTGGGATTTTGACCTGCCTATTACTAATGGTAAACCCAAATACTTACTCTATTTAACTTCCTTCATCCCATTCAGTTTTTCCAAAATTTCCTTCTTCTCTTATTCAGATTTGTATTGAAATATACTAAAGATTTCTCTGTATTGATGAGTCACCCTGATGCCTATCCATACTGTCTCAAAATCTCCATCAGTTTTCCCGCCCCAGTTGCTTTTGCTTTGCAAAAAATTAAAGAATCATCTGCCAAAAATAAATGGGACAAACTTGGGCCACTATTAGTTATTTTCAAATCAGTAAAAAATTTTTGTCTGACAACCTGATTTAACAATGCAGAGAAACCTTCAGCACAGATAAGAAAGAGATAGAGGGACAAGGGATCACCTTGTCATATTCTCCTTTAAGGTTTTATAAAACTTTTTTTCTCTCCATTAATGTTCACAGAATAGGTGACAGTGGACACACATTCCATTAC
Organism: Gardenia jasminoides; assembly: GCA_013103745.1. NCBI lineage: Eukaryota > Viridiplantae > Streptophyta > Magnoliopsida > Gentianales > Rubiaceae > Gardenia > Gardenia jasminoides. The sequence goes on from CM023103.1 coordinate 39,376,623, forward strand.
CCAATCTACCCAATGTTTACAGAATCCCATTTTGAGTATCACAAATTTAAGGAAAGACCATTCTACCTTGTCATATGTCTTAGACATATTCAATTTGATTGCCAAGTAGCCTTCTTTACCAGATCTTTTGTTATTAAGGAAATGTATGCATTCATGAGCAATCAAGATATTATCAAGAATCTGTCTACCTGGAACAAAAGCTGATTGAGTTGGACTAATGAAACAATTAAGGACTCTTTTAAATCTGTTGATCAAAACTTTTGAGACTACTTTATAGAGTACATTACACAAACTTATGGGTCTAAACTGGGTAATCATCTCAGGGGATTCAATTTTAGGAACTAGGGAGATTAGGGTCTCATTTACAAATTCCAATATATGACCAGAATGAAAAAAACTTAGAACAGCATTTATTAGATCAGATTTAATAATGGAGCAAAACTTCTGAAAAAACGGGAGACATACCATCAGATCCAGGTGACTTGTTAGGATGCATAGAGAACAGTGCCCTGTGGATTTCTTGCTCAGTTACTAGTGCAGTCAGCTGTCTATTCATATTTTTAGTAATGGTCTGTGTGATCTCATTAAGGATATCTGTTATTCCATGGGGGTGTATCTGAAGTAAAAATCTCCTGAAAGTACTGTATAATTTCTTTTTCTGATTCTACTTCATTCTCACACCACTTGCCATCACTTTTCTTAACAAGAGCAATTCTGTTTCTTTTCCTTCTACTGGTGACATAGGCAAGGAAAAATTTGGTGTTCTTATCCCCATTTTTGAGCCATCTAACTCTGGCCTTCTAACTCCAATACATCTCTTCTCTTTTGTAAGCCTCTGCCAATCTTCTCTTTAGATTTATTAGCTTTCCTTCTCTCTCTCCCCTACTGAGACTCCTGGCTTCTTTTATTTCCTTCTTAATTTCCCCTATCATTTTGCCAAAGTTATTTCCTAGATTTCTACTCCATCTCTTCAAAGCCACTCTGCAGTGTTTGATCTTGTTTTAGATTTTGAAAAAATTTGGAACCATCACACTTAGTCTTCCAAGTAGAATTTATGACATTCCTCACCTCTTTATACTGCAGCCAGTTATTATCAAACATAAACCTCTTCTTCCATTTTCTACCCTCAGGATTAGTGTCCAAAAGGAGAATATAGTGATCCGAGGCCGCTTTCTCAATATGGATGCATTTAGCCTTATTAAAACTTTCCATCCAACTTCTATTGCTCAAATTTCTATCTAGTCTTTCTCTGATCTCACCATTTGAATCCCATTTATTACTCCAAGTCCAAGGAACCCCCTCAAAGCCTAAATCTATAAGTTCATTAGTTTTAATAAAATCTTTGAATTCCTTAAAACTACTTTCAGGTCTCTCTTTACCACCCCATTTTTTCCCATTGGAAATTAAGTCATTCATATCTCCCATAATTGCCCAATGATTGCCCCATATTTGTTTCCTTTTAGATATGACTTTCCATTGCTCTTTCCTAATGTTAGAATCAAAAATAGCATATATGCGTACAAACCACCAATCATTTTTATATCTTCATCAGTGATTAGCAACTCAATAGTAAAGCTAGTGAAAAGGATTTTTTAACATACACCTCTTTTTTCCAGAAAACACATAAACCACCAAATAGGCCTATCGGATCCACCACAAAAAGGTTATCAAATCTAATTTTTTGTTTAATTGTATTCATTTAGCATTTTTTATTTTGGCTTCAGAAAGAAAAAACTAAAGAAGGGGAGTGGAGAGACACAGTCTCTTTGAGTTGGGGAACTATCAAGGGGCTCCTAATAGCTTTACAGTTCCACACCAGAACTCTCATTGAGTCTGTGGAGCCCCATTTAGTGGCTCTACTCCTCAGATAGATCCATGGAACACATCTCTTGAGCATCCTGTGAGGACCCGAAATTTCTTGAATTATACACCCAAAATTTCTTGAATTATTTGCTTATATTTCTTGCAAGAACCCTAAATTTTTCTTGAATTATTTGTCATTGTATTTATTTAAGTGCATATCATTTTCTTTAAGCATTGGTAGCATAAAATTTTCATTAAGTGCATTATTTTCCTTTAAGTACCCTATTTTGTATGTATGGTATGACACTAATTTGGAATTGAATTTTACATGTTTCATGTAGCCAAATGCATAAAACTTATATGGTATCAAGTGGGTTATATTTTAAATTGAGGGATTAGAAGACAATTGCATAGATTTTATCCAATTCTTCGCCAAAATTTGACCACCTGTCAACCATCCACTAATGTCTTGACTTAAGCCTTTCTATTTAATCTCTTGTTTTCAAAAATTCAAACCAAAATTCCCTCCATTTTGCTCTCTCTTGGCTGAACTTCAAGGGAAGAAAAACACCAAAACTCTAGCTCAAAATCTTCTTTCTTTTAGTTGAGAAAATCACTTGAGAAGAAAATCTATGTTAGGCAATCACTTGCCTACCAAGTTTAATGGGAAGAGGTGAAGCTTTTGGTGGATTTCTCTTGCTTGGCATAAGGTAAAACTGCCTCTTGACTTCTCTTTGATGGAGTTAAACTTATGGATTCTTGATGCTAGATGAATTCTAGGATGTATTAGAGTGTTTTTGATGCTTGATTACGGAAAGTGTTAAGAGTTTTGATGGTTTTTCCTTGATGTATTGCCCTATTTTGTGTAAAACTAACCTGCAAATTAGTCCTTGATAAAAGCCAAACTAGCTTTTTCACAAAACATGAAAGTTGTAGGAATTTGAGTTAGCTTTTCACCCAAAAATGTTCAGAGCAATCGGACCACTGTAGCATGTGAAATGACCAAAATACCCTAGACTACCCCATTACCCTGTTTCAGCTAACAGTTTTCATATTCAGTCAATTTCCTAAACTTGTTGGTGATTATAGGAATTCAACTAGAGTCTGAGTTTTATACCATTGGAAAGACTTATGAATCTAGTCTTAAACGCTATGGACGGAGCTCGATTTCACTTTTTCTACATCGAGTTATAGCCATTTTTTGGGGACTGTTCAGTCAACCTGTTCCTGATCCGATAGGTTTCTTGAGCTTCTGATTTTGCCAATTTAGACTCTGATTAAGTCTGATTTGAGGGTTGACCTCGTATAAAAGTTGTAGCTCTATGTCTTAGCTTCGAAACGGAATAAGATTCATCTCAATCCGATAAGTATAGCTCAAGTTATGATCAAAACACCAAGAGATGATAGAAACTTGATAGTTTGCCTAGCAAGTGTTTAATAAAATATTTGTGTGAAACTAGTGGTTATGCACATCAAGTGTTTGATGAAATGTTTGGTATGAAACTCGTGATTCTAGGACTTGGCTTGAAATGGAGATATTTATTACGGACAAGTGAAGCAAGCTGTGGTTGGTGAGTGTTCATAAAACTGTTTCAAATCAAAAGTTTCTATTGTTAATTGCATCACTTCATGATGACATGTGTGTGCTTTTGTGTACATGATTTGGCTCGGTGAGTATGTGGTGGTCCTGTACTTAACACCAACGGCCCCACTTGATTTCCAGTGCAGTGACACATTTGAGCCAACGGCTCTACTGTTAATGATTAGTGTTCTATTATTCAGTGATTTTTTTGAGCGTTGGGTGTTTGAGTTCAATGACTCCACTGGCTCACCAGAGCAAATAAAAATCTGTTCATTTCATACCTAATCACTGTTCAATAAACTGAATTACTGAGTTACTTATTTGTCAACTTATTTTCATTGGATACTCACTGAGCTTCTAGCTCACCCCAAAATATTTTATTTTCCCCCCCATAGGGCTCGAGACGAAGGAAAGCATATGTAGTGATCTTTCTTAGCGTGACTGGTTGGATTATCTCTTGTACTGATTGTAATCTGGGACGGTTGGACTTTTGGTGTATTTGGATTAGTTGGAAATGTCATTATTATTTGAAGATCTTGCATTGTAATTATTTGAGGTCTGTAATATGATTGAGGTCTGTAGTGAGTCCCGGTGAGAGTTGGGCAGGCGGTCCGCCAATCCCTTTGTTCGCCTTAGGGGAAGGTGGGGCTGCCACAGTTGGTATCAGAGCTTAGGTTCAGATCTCTGTGGTGTACCCTAGACTTAAAGTTTAGGATGCCAAACTATAGGACTTGATTGTGCCTTAAGTGCAATGTGACCTTAGTGCTTGATGATTGACTGAGCGATATTGAAGTGCTTGTGTTTTACTAGTGTTATTCTTGGATTTGAACAAATTTTAGAATGTCGAGGACGACACTCTCTTAAAGGGAAGAGATTATGAGGACCCAAAATTTCTTGAATTATTTGCTTATATTTCTTGCGAGAATGCTAAATTTTTTGCGAATTATTTGTCATTGTATTTATTTAAGTGCATATCATTTTCTTTAAGCATTGGTAGCATAAAATTTTCATTAAGTGCATTATTTTCCTTTAAGTACCCTATTTTGTATGTATTGTATCACATTAATTTGGAATTGCATTTTACATGTTTCATGCAATCAAATGTATAAAACTTATATGGTATCAAGTGGGTTATATTTTAAATTGATGGATTAGAAGACAATTGCATAGATTTTATCCAATTCTTGGCCAAAATTTGACCACTTGTCAACCATCCACTAATGTCTTGACTTAAGCCTTTCTATTTAATCTCTTATTTTCAAAAATTCAAACCAAAATTCCTCCATTCTGATCTCTCTTGGCTGAACTTCAAGGGAAGAAAAACACCAAAACCCTAGCTCAAAATCTTCTTGCTTTTTGTTGAGAAAATCACTTGAGAAGAAAATCTAGGTTTGGCAATCACTTGGCTACCAAGTTTAATGGGAAGAGGTGAAGCTTTTGGTGGATTTCTCTTGCTTGGCATAAGGTAAAACTACCTCTTGACTTCTCTTTGATGGAGTTAAACTTATGGATTCTTGATGCTAGATGAATTCTAGGATGTATTAGACTGTTTTTGATGCTTGATTATGGAAAGTGTTAAGAGTTTTGATGGTTTTTCCTTGATGTATTGCCCATTTTGTGTAAAACTAACCTGCAAATTCGTCCTTGATAAAGGCCAAACTAACTTTTACACAAAACATGAAAGTTGTAGGAATTTGAGTTACTTTCCACCCGGAAAATTTCAGAGCAATCGGATCACTGTAGCATGTGAAATGACAAAAATACCCCAGACTGCCCCATTACATTGTTTCAGCTAACAGTTTTCATATTCAGTCAATTTCCTAAACTTGCTGGTGATTATACGAATTGAACTAGAGTCTGAGTTTTATACCGTTGGAAAGATTTATGAATCTAGTTTTAAACGCCGCTGACGGAGCTCGATTTTGCTTTTTCTATATCGAGTTATAGCCATTCTTCGGGGACTGTTCAGTCAAAATGTTCCTGATCCGATAGGTTTCTTGAGCTTCTGATTTTGCCAATTTAGACCCTGATTAAGTCTGATTTGAGGGTCGACATCTAATAAATGTTGTAGCTCTGTGTCTTAGCTTCGAAACGGAATAAGATTCATCTCAATCCGATAAGTATAGCTCCAGTTATGATCAAAACACCAAGAGATGATAGAAACTTGATACTTTGCCTACCAAGTGTTTGATAAAATGTTTGTGTGAAACTAGTGGTTATGCACATCAAGTGTTGGATGAAATGTTTGGTATGAAACTTGTGATTCTAGGACTTGGCTTGAAATGGAGATATCTGTTACGGACAAGTGAAGCAAGCTGTGGTTGGTGAGTGTTCATAAAACTGTTTCAAATCGAAAGTTTCTATTGTTAATTGCACCACTTCATGATGACATGTGTGTGCTTGTGTGTACATGATTTGGCTCGGTGAGTATGTGGTGGTCCTGTACTTGACACCAACGGCCCACTTGATTTCCAGTGCAGTGACTCATTCGAGCCAACGGCTCTACTGTTAATGATTAGTGTTCTATTGTTCAGTGATTTGTTTGAGCATTGGGTGTTTCAGTGCAATGACTCAACTGGCTCAACAGAGCAAATAAAAAACTGTTCATTTCATACCTAATCACTGTTCGATAAACTGAATTACTGAGTTACTTATCTGGCAACTTATTTTCATTGGATACTCACTGAACTTCAAACTCACCCAAAATATTTTATTTTCCCCCCACAGGGATCGAGACGAAGGAAAGCATATGTAGTGATCTTTCTTAGCGTGACTGGTTGGATTATCTCTTGTACTAATTGTAATCTGGGACGGTTGGACTTTTGGTTTATTTGGATTAGTTGGAAATGTAATTATTATTTGAATATCTTGCATTGTAATTATTTGAGATGTATAATATGATCGAGGTCCGTAGTGAGTCCCGGCAAGAGCTGCGTAGGCGGTCCGCCGATCCCTTTGGTTTGCCTTAGGGGAAGGTGGGGCTGCCGCAGTTGGTTTCAGATCTCTGTAGTGTATCCTGGACTTAAAGTTTAGGATGCCAGACCGTAGGACTTGATTGTGCCTTAAGTGCAATGTGACCTTAGTGCTTGATGATTGACTGAGTGATATTGAAGTGCTTGTGTTTTACTAGTGTTATTCTTGGATTTTAACAAATTTTAAAATGTTGAGGACGACACTCTCTTAAGGGGGAGAGATTGTGAGGACCCGAAATTTCTTGAATTATACACACAAAATTTCTTGAATTATTTGCTTATATTTCTTGCGAGAATCCTAAATTTTTCATGAATTATTTGTCATTGTATTTATTTAAGTGCATATCATTTTCTTTAGGCATTGGTAGCATAAAATTTTCGTTAAGTGCATTATTTTCCTTTAAGCACCCTATTTTGTATGTATTGTATGACATTTATTTGGAATTATATTTTACATTTTTCATGTAGCCAAATGTATAAAACTTATATGGTATCAAGTGGGTTATATTTTAAATTGAGGGATTAGAAGACAATTGCATAGATTTTATCCAATTCTTTGCCAAAATTTGACCACTTGTCAACCATCCACTAATGTCTTGACTTAAGCCTTTCTATTTAATCTCTTGTTTTCAAAAATTCAAACCAAAATTCCCTCCATTTTGCTCTCTCTTGGCTGAAATTCAAGGGAAGAAAAACACCAAAACCCTAGCTCAAAATCTTTTTGCTTTTAGTTGAGAAAATTACATGAGAAGAAAATCTAGGTTAGGCAATCACTTGCCTACCAAGTTTAATGGGAAGAGGTGAAGCTTTTGGTGGATTTCTCTAGCTTGGCATAAGGTGAAACTACCTCTTGACTTCTTTTTGATGGAGTTAAACTTATGGATTCTTAATGCTAGATAAATACTAGGATGTATTAGAGTGATTTTGATGCTTGATTATGGAAAGTGTTAAGAGTTTTGATGGTTTTTCCTTGATGTATTGCCCCATTTTGTGTCAAACTGACCTGAAAATTCGTTCTTGATAACGGCCAAATTAGCTTTTTCACAAAACATGAAAGTTGTAGGGATTTGCGTTAGCTTTCCACCCAGAAATGTTCAGAGCAATCGTAGCACTGTATCATGTGAAATGACCAAAATACCCCTGACTGCCCCATTACCCTGTTTCAGCTAACTGTTTTCATATTCACTCAATTTCCTGAACTTGTTGGTGATTATAGGAATTGAACTAGAGTCTGAGTTTTATACCATTGGAAATATCTATGAATCTAGTTTTAAACGCCGCTGACGAAGCTCGATTTCGATTTTTCTACATCGAGTTATAGCCATTCTTCGGGGACTGTTCAGTCAACCTGTTCTTGATTCGACAGGTTTCTTGAGCCTCTGCACTTCATGATGACATGTGTGTGGTTGTGTGTACATGATTTGGCTCGGTGAGTATGTGGTGGTCTTGTACTTGACACCAACGACTCCACTTGATTTCCAGTGCAGTGACTGATTCGAGTCAACGGCTCTACTGTTAATTATTAGTGTTCTATTATTCAGTGATTTGTTTGAGCGTTGGGTGTTTGAGTGCAATGACTCCACTGGCTCACCAGAGCAAATAAAAATCTATTCATTTCATACCGAATCACTGGTCGATAAGCTAAATTACTGAGTTACTTATCTGTCAACTTATTTTCATTGGATACTCACTGAGCTTCTATCTCACCCCAAAATATTTTATTTTCCCCCCCACAGGGATCGAGACGAAGGAAAGCATATGTAGTGATCTTTCTTAGCGTGACTGGTTGGATTATCTATTGTACTAATTCTAATCTGGGACGGTTGGACTTTTGGTGTATTTGGATTAGTCGAAAATGTAATTATTATTTGAAGATCTTGCATTGTAATTATTTGAGGTCTGTAATATGATTGAGGTCAGAGTGAGTCCCAGGCGGTCCCCATCCCTTTGGTTCGCCTTAGGGGAAGGTGGGGCTGCCACAGTTGGTATTAGAGCTTAGGTTTCAGATCTCTATAGTGTATCCTTGACTTAAAGTTTAGGATGCAAGATTGTAGGACTTGATTGTGCCTTAAGTGCAATTTGACCTTTGTGCTTGATCATTGACTGAGTGATATTGAAGTGCTTGTGTTTTACTAGTGTTATTCTTGGATTTGAACAAATTTTAGAATGTTGAGGACGACATTCTCTTAAGGGGGAGAGATTGTGAGGACCCCAAATTTCTTAAATTATACACCCGAAATATCTTGAATTATTTGCTTATATTTCTTGCCAGAATCCTAAATTTTTCATGAATTATTTGTCATTGCATTTATTTAAGTGCATATCATTTTCTTTAAGCATTGGTAGCATAAAATTTTCATTAAGTGCATTATTTTCCTTTAAGTACCATATTTTGTATGCATTGTATGACATTAATTTGGAATTGTATTTTACTTGTTTCATGGAGCCAAATGCATAAAACTTATATGGTATCAAGTGGGTTATATTTTAAATTGATGGATTAGAAGATAGTTGCATATATTTTATCCAATTCTTCGCCAAAATTTGACCACTTGTCAACCATCCACTAATGTCTTGACTTAAGCCTTTCTATTTAATCTTGTTCTCAAAAATTCAAACCAAAATTCCCTCCATTTTGCTCTCTCTTTGCTGAACTTCAAGGGAAGAAAAACACCAAAACCCTAGCTCAAAATCTTCTTGCTTTTAGTTGAGAAAATTACATGAGAAGAAAATCTAGGTTAGGCAATCACTTGCCTACCAAGTTTAATGGGAAGAGGTGAAGCTTTTGGTGGATTTCTCTGGCTTGGCATAAGGTGAAACTACCTCTTGACTTCTTTTTGATGGAGTTAAACTTATGGATTCTTAATGCTAGATAAATACTAGGATGTATTAGAGTGATTTTGATGCTTGATTATGGAAAGTGTTAAGAGTTTTGATGGTTTTTCCTTGATGTATTGCCCCATTTTGTGTCAAACTGACCTGAAAATTCGTCCTTGATAAAGGCCAAATTAGCTTTTTCACAAAACATGAAAGTTGTCGGGATTTGCGTTAGATTTCCACCCAGAAATTTTCAGAGCAATCGTAGCACTGTATCATGTGAAATCACCAAAATATCCCTGACTGCCCCATTACCCTGTTTCAGCTAACAGTTTTCATATTCACTCAATTTCCTGAACTTTTTGGTGATTATAGGAATTGAACTAGAGTCTGAGTATTATACCGTTGGAAATATCTATGAATCTAGTTTTCAACGCCGCTTACGGAGCTCGATTTCGATTTTTCTACATCGAGTTATAGCCATTTTTCTGGGACTGTTCAGTCAACCTGTTCTTGATCCGACAGGTTTCTTGAGCCTCTGCACTTCATGATGACATGTGCGTGCTTGTGTGTACATGATTTGGCTCGGTGAGTATGTGGTGGTCTTGTACTTGACACCAACGGCTCCACTTGATTTCCAGTGCAGTGACTGATTCGAGCCAACGGGTCTACTGTTAATAATTAGTGTTCTATTGTTCAGTGATTTGTTTGAGCGTTGGGTGCTTGAGTGCAATGACTTCACTGGCTCACCAGAGCAAATAAAAACCCATTCATTTCATACCGAATCACTCGTCGATAAGCTGAATTACTGAGTTACTCATCTGTCAACTTATTTTCATTGGATACTCACTGAACTTCTATCTCACCCCAAAATATTTTATTTTCCCCCCACAGGGATCGAGACAAAGGAAAGCAAATGTAGTGATCTTTCTTTGCGTGACTGGTTGGATTATCTATTGTACTAATTCTAATCTGGGACGGTTGGACTTTTGGTGTATTTGGATTTGTCGAAAATGTAATTATTATTTGAAGATCTTGCATTGTAATTATTTGTGGTCTGTAATATGATTGAGGTCTGTAGTGAGTCCCGGTGACAGCTGGGCAGGCGGTCCGCCGATCCCTTTGGTTCGCCTTAGGGGAAGGTGGGGCTGCCACAGTTGGTATTAGTGCTTAGGCTTCAGATCTCTATAGTGTATCCTTGACTTAAAGTTTAGGATGCAAGATTGTAGGACTTGATTGTGCCTTAAGTGCAATTTGACCTTTGTGCTTGATCATTGACTGAGTGATATTGAAGTGCTTGTGTTTTACTAGTGTTATTCTTGGATTTGAACAAATTTTAGAATGTCGAGGACGACAATCTCTTAAGGGGGAGAGATTGTGAGGACCCCAAATTTCTTAAATTATACACCCGAACTATCTTGAATTATTTGCTTATATTTCTTGCCAGAATCCTAAATTTTTCATGAATTATTTGTCATTGCATTTATTTAAGTGCATATCATTTTCTTTAAGCATTGGTAGCATAAAATTTTCATTAAGTGCATTATTTTCCTTTAAGTACCATATTTTGTATGCATTGTATGACATTAATTTGGAATTGTATTTTACTTGTTTCATGGAGCCAAATGCATAAAACTTATATGGTATCAAGTGGGTTATATTTTAAATTGATGGATTAGAAGATAGTTGCATATATTTTATCCAATTCTTCGCCAAAATTTGACCACTTGTCAACCATCCACTAATGTCTTGACTTAAGCCTTTCTATTTAATCTTGTTCTCAAAAATTCAAACCAAAATTCCCTCCATTTTGCTCTCTCTCGGCTGAAATTCAAGGGAAGAAAAACACCAAAACCCTAGCTCAAAATCTTCTTGCTTTTAGTTGGGAAAATTACATGAGAAGAAAATCTAGGTTAGGCAATCACTTGCCTACCAAGTTTAATGGGAAGAGGTGAAGCTTTTGGTGGATTTCTCTGGCTTGGCATAAGGTAAAACTAACTCTTGACTTCTCTTTGATGGAGTTAAACTTATGGATTCTTAATGCTAGATGAATTCTAGGATGTATTAGACTGTTTTTGATGCTTGATTACGGAAAGTGTTAAGAGTTTTGATGGTTTTTCCTTGATGTATTGCCCCATTTTCTGTCAAACTGACCTGAAAATTCGTCCTTGATAAAGGCCAAATTAGCTTTTTCACAAAACATGAAAGTTGTCGGGATTTGCGTTAGATTTCCACCCAGAAATTTTCAGAGCAATCGTAGCACTGTATCATGTGAAATCACCAAAATATCCCTGACTGCCCCGTTACCCTGTTTCAGCTAACAGTTTTCATATTCACTAAATTTCCTGAACTTTTTGGTGATTATAGGAATTGAACTAGACTCTGAGTATTATACCGTTGGAAATATCTATGAATCTAGTTTTCAACGCTGCTTACGGAGCTCGATTTCGATTTTTCTACATCGAGTTATAGCCATTTTTCTGGGACTGTTCAGTCAACCTGTTCTTGATCCGACAGGTTTCTTGAGCCTCTGCACTTCATGATGACATGTGCGTGCTTGTGTGTACATGATTTGGCTCGGTGAGTATGTGGTGGTCTTGTACTTGACACCAACGGCTCCACTTGATTTCCAGTGCAGTGACTGATTCGAGCCAACGGGTCTACTGTTAATAATTAGTGTTCTATTGTTCAGTGATTTGTTTGAGCGTTGGGTGCTTGAGTGCAATGACTTCACTGGCTCACCAGAGCAAATAAAAACCCATTCATTTCATACCGAATCACTCGTCGATAAGCTGAATTACTGAGTTACTCATCTGTCAACTTATTTTCATTGGATACTCACTGAACTTCTATCTCACCCCAAAATATTTTATTTTCCCCCCACAGGGATCGAGACAAAGGAAAGCAAATGTAGTGATCTTTCTTTGCGTGACTGGTTGGATTATCTATTGTACTAATTCTAATCTGGGACGGTTGGACTTTTGGTGTATTTGGATTTGTCGAAAATGTAATTATTATTTGAAGATCTTGCATTGTAATTATTTGAGGTCTGTAATATGATTGAGGTCTGTAGTGAGTCCCGGTGACAGCTGGGCAGGCGGTCCGCCGATCCCTTTGGTTCGCCTTAGGGGAAGGTGGGGCTGCCACAGTTGGTATTAGTGCTTAGGCTTCAGATCTCTATAGTGTATCCTTGACTTAAAGTTTAGGATGCAAGATTGTAGGACTTGATTGTGCCTTAAGTGCAATTTGACCTTTGTGCTTGATCATTGACTGAGTGATATTGAAGTGCTTGTGTTTTACTAGTGTTATTCTTGGATTTGAACAAATTTTAGAATGTCGAGGACGACAATCTCTTAAGGGGGAGAGATTGTGAGGACCCCAAATTTCTTAAATTATACACCCGAACTATCTTGAATTATTTGCTTATATTTCTTGCCAGAATCCTAAATTTTTCATGAATTATTTGTCATTGCATTTATTTAAGTGCATATCATTTTCTTTAAGCATTGGTAGCATAAAATTTTCATTAAGTGCATTATTTTCCTTTAAGTACCATATTTTGTATGCATTGTATGACATTAATTTGGAATTGTATTTTACTTGTTTCATGGAGCCAAATGCATAAAACTTATATGGTATCAAGTGGGTTATATTTTAAATTGATGGATTAGAAGATAGTTGCATATATTTTATCCAATTCTTCGCCAAAATTTGACCACTTGTCAACCATCCACTAATGTCTTGACTTAAGCCTTTCTATTTAATCTTGTTCTCAAAAATTCAAACCAAAATTCCCTCCATTTTGCTCTCTCTCGGCTGAAATTCAAGGGAAGAAAAACACCAAAACCCTAGCTCAAAATCTTCTTGCTTTTAGTTGGGAAAATTACATGAGAAGAAAATCTAGGTTAGGCAATCACTTGCCTACCAAGTTTAATGGGAAGAGGTGAAGCTTTTGGTGGATTTCTCTGGCTTGGCATAAGGTAAAACTACCTCTTGACTTCTCTTTGATGGAGTTAAACTTATGGATTCTTAATGCTAGATGAATTCTAGGATGTATTAGACTGTTTTTGATGCTTGATTACGGAAAGTGTTAAGAGTTTTGATGGTTTTTCCTTGATGTATTGCCCCATTTTCTGTCAAACTGACCTGAAAATTCGTCCTTGATAAAGGCCAAATTAGCTTTTTCACAAAACATGAAAGTTGTCGGGATTTGCGTTAGATTTCCACCCAGAAATTTTCAGAGCAATCGTAGCACTGTATCATGTGAAATCACCAAAATATCCCTGATTGCCCCGTTACCCTGTTTCAGCTAACAATTTTCATATTCACTAAATTTCCTGAACTTTTTGGTGATTATAGGAATTGAACTAGACTCTGAGTATTATACCGTTGGAAATATCTATGAATCTAGTTTTCAACGCCGCTTACGGAGCTCGATTTCGATTTTTCTACATCGAGTTATAGCCATTTTTCTGGGACTGTTCAGTCAACCTGTTCTTGATCCGACAGGTTTTTTGAGCCTCTGCACTTCATGATGACATGTGCGTGCTTGTGTGTACATGATTTGGCTCGGTGAGTATTTGGTGGTCTTGTACTTGACACCAACGGCTCCACTTGATTTCCAGTGCAGTGACTGATTCGAGCCAACGGGTCTACTGTTAATAATTAGTGTTCTATTGTTCAGTGATTTGTTTGAGCGTTGGGTGCTTGAGTGCAATGACTTCACTGGCTCACCAGAGCAAATAAAAACCCATTCATTTCATACCGAATCACTCGTCGATAAGCTGAATTACTGAGTTACTCATCTGTCAACTTATTTTCATTGGATACTCACTGAACTTCTATCTCACCCCAAAATATTTTATTTTCCCCCCACAGGGATCGAGACAAAGGAAAGCAAATGTAGTGATCTTTCTTAGCGTGACTGGTTGGATTATCTATTGTACTAATTCTAATCTGGGACGGTTGGACTTTTGGTGTATTTGGATTTGTCGAAAATGTAATTATTATTTGAAGATCTTGCATTGTAATTATTTGAGGTCTGTAATATGATTGAGGTCTGTAGTGAGTCCCGGTGACAGCTGGGCAGGCGGTCCGCCGATCCCTTTGGTTCGCCTTAGGGGAAGGTGGGGCTGCCACAGTTGGTATTAGTGCTTAGGCTTCAGATCTCTATAGTGTATCCTTGACTTAAAGTTTAGGATGCAAGATTGTAGGACTTGATTGTGCCTTAAGTGCAATTTGACCTTTGTGCTTGATCATTGACTGAGTGATATTGAAGTGCTTGTGTTTTACTAGTGTTATTCTTGGATTTGAACAAATTTTAGAATGTCGAGGACGACAATCTCTTAAGGGGGAGAGATTGTGAGGACCCCAAATTTCTTAAATTATACACCCGAACTATCTTGAATTATTTGCTTATATTTCTTGCCAGAATCCTAAATTTTTCATGAATTATTTGTCATTGCATTTATTTAAGTGCATATCATTTTCTTTAAGCATTGGTAGCATAAAATTTTCATTAAGTGCATTATTTTCCTTTAAGTACCATATTTTGTATGCATTGTATGACATTAATTTGGAATTGTATTTTACTTGTTTCATGGAGCCAAATGCATAAAACTTATATGGTATCAAGTGGGTTATATTTTAAATTGATGGATTAGAAGATAGTTGCATATATTTTATCCAATTCTTCGCCAAAATTTGACCACTTGTCAACCATCCACTAATGTCTTGACTTAAGCCTTTCTATTTAATCTTGTTCTCAAAAATTCAAACCAAAATTCCCTCCATTTTGCTCTCTCTCGGCTGAAATTCAAGGGAAGAAAAACACCAAAACCCTAGCTCAAAATCTTCTTGCTTTTAGTTGGGAAAATTACATGAGAAGAAAATCTAGGTTAGGCAATCACTTGCCTACCAAGTTTAATGGGAAGAGGTGAAGCTTTTGGTGGATTTCTCTGGCTTGGCATAAGGTAAAACTACCTCTTGACTTCTCTTTGATGGAGTTAAACTTATGGATTCTTAATGCTAGATGAATTCTAGGATGTATTAGACTGTTTTTGATGCTTGATTACGGAAAGTGTTAAGAGTTTTGATGGTTTTTCCTTGATGTATTGCCCCATTTTCTGTCAAACTGACCTGAAAATTCGTCCTTGATAAAGGCCAAATTAGCTTTTTCACAAAACATGAAAGTTGTCGGGATTTGCGTTAGATTTCCACCCAGAAATTTTCAGAGCAATCGTAGCACTGTATCATGTGAAATCACCAAAATATCCCTGACTGCCCCATTACCCTGTTTCTAACAGTTTTCATATTCACTCAATTTCCTGAACTTTTTGGTGATTATAGGAATTGAACTAGAGTCTGAGTTTTATACCGTTGGAAATATCTATGAATCTAGTTTTCAACGCCGCTTACGGAGCTCGATTTCGATTTTTCTACATCGAGTTATAGCCATTTTTCTGGATCTCACCAACCTGTTCTTGATCCGGTGTTTTGAGCCTGACTTCATGATGACATGTGCGTGCTTGTGTGTACATGATTTGGCTCGGTGAGTATGTGGTGGTCTTGTACTTGACACCAACGGCTCCACTTGATTTCCAATGCAGTGACTGATTCGAGCCAACGGGTCTACTGTTAATAATTAGTGTTCTATTGTTCAGTGATTTGTTTGAGCGTTGGGTGCTTGAGTGCAATGACTTCACCGCTCACCGAGCAAATAAAACCCATTCATTTCATACCAATCACTCGTCGATAAGCTGAATTACTGAGTTACTCATCTCAACTTATTTTCATTGATACTCACTGAACTTCTATCTCACCCCAAAATATTTTATTTTCCCCCCACAGGGATCGAGACAAAGGAAAGCAAATGTAGTGATCTTTCTTAGCGTGACTGGTTGGATTATCTATTGTACTAATTCTAATCTGGGACGGTTGGACTTTTGGTGTATTTGGATTTGTCGAAAATGTAATTATTATTTGAAGATCTTGCATTGTAATTATTTGAGGTCTGTAATATGATTGAGGTCTGTAGTGAGTCCCTGGGCGGTCCCATCCCTTTGGTTCTTTAGGGAAGGTGGGCTGCACAGCTTGGTATTAGTGCTTAGGCTTCAGATCTCTATAGTGTATCCTTGACTTAAAGTTTAGGATGCAAGATTGTAGGACTTGATTGTGCCTTAAGTGCAATTTGACCTTTGTGCTTGATCATTGACTGAGTGATATTGAAGTGCTTGTGTTTTACTAGTGTTATTCTTGGATTTGAACAAATTTTAGAATGTCGAGGACGACAATCTCTTAAGGGGGAGAGATTGTGAGGACCCCAAATTTCTTAAATTATACACCAAACTATCTTGAATTATTTGCTTATATTTCTTGCCAGAATCCTAAATTTTTCATGAATTATTTGTCATTGCATTTATTTAAGTGCATATCATTTTCTTTAAGCATTGGTAGCATAAAATTTTCATTAAGTGCATTATTTTCCTTTAAGTACCATATTTTGTATGCATTGTATGACATTAATTTGGAATTGTATTTTACTTGTTTCATGGAGCCAAATGCATAAAACTTATATGGTATCAAGTGGGTTATATTTTAAATTGATGGATTAGAAGATAGTTGCATATATTTTATCCAATTCTTCGCCAAAATTTGACCACTTGTCAACCATCCACTAATGTCTTGACTTAAGCCTTTCTATTTAATCTTGTTCTCAAAAATTCAAACCAAAATTCCCTCCATTTTGCTCTCTCTCGGCTGAAATTCAAGGGAAGAAAAACACCAAAACCCTAGCTCAAAATCTTCTTGCTTTTAGTTGGGAAAATTACATGAGAAGAAAATCTAGGTTAGGCAATCACTTGCCTACCAAGTTTAATGGGAAGAGGTGAAGCTTTTGGTGGATTTCTCTGGCTTGGCATAAGGTAAAACTACCTCTTGACTTCTCTTTGATGGAGTTAAACTTATGGATTCTTAATGCTAGATGAATTCTAGGATGTATTAGACTGTTTTTGATGCTTGATTACGGAAAGTGTTAAGAGTTTTGATGGTTTTTCCTTGATGTATTGCCCCATTTTCTGTCAAACTGACCTGAAAATTCGTCCTTGATAAAGGCCAAATTAGCTTTTTCACAAAACATGAAAGTTGTAGGGATTTGCATTATATTTCCACCCAGAAATTTTCAGAGAAATCGTAGCACTGTATCATGTGAAATGACCAAAATATCCCTGACTGCCCCATTACCCTGTTTCAGCTAACAGTTTTCATATTCACTCAATTTCCTGAACTTTTTGGTGATTATAGGAATTGAACTAGAGTCTGAGTATTATACCGTTGGAAATATCTATGAATCTAGTTTTCAACGCCGCTTACGGAGCTCGATTTCGATTTTTCTACATCGAGTTATAGCCATTTTTCTGGGACTGTTCAGTCAACCTGTTCTTGATCCGACAGGTTTCTTGAGCCTCTGCACTTCATGATGACATGTGCGTGCTTGTGTGTACATGATTTGGCTCGGTGAGTATGTGGTGGTCTTGTACTTGACACCAACGGCTCCACTTGATTTCCAGTGCAGTGACTGATTCGAGCCAACGGGTCTACTGTTAATAATTAGTGTTCTATTGTTCAGTGATTTGTTTGAGCGTTGGGTGCTTGAGTGCAATGACTTCACTGGCTCACCAGAGCAAATAAAAACCCATTCATTTCATACCGAATCACTCGTCGATAAGCTGAATTACTGAGTTACTCATCTGTCAACTTATTTTCATTGGATACTCACTGAACTTCTATCTCACCCCAAAATATTTTATTTTCCCCCAAAGGGATCGAGACAAAGGAAAGCAAATGTAGTGATCTTTCTTAGCGTGACTGGTTGGATTATCTGTTGTACTAATTCTAATCTGGGACGGTTGGACTTTTGGTGTATTTGGATTTGTCGAAAATGTAATTATTATTTGAAGATCTTGCATTGTAATTATTTGAGGTCTGTAATATGATTGAGGTCTGTAGTGAGTCCCGGTGAGAGTTAGGCAGGCTGTCCGCCGATCCCTTTGGTTCGCCTTAGGGGAAGGTGGGGCTACCACAGTTGGTATTAGAGCTTAGGTTTCAAATCTCTATAGTGTATCCTTGACTTAAAGTTTTGGATGCAGGATTGTAGGACTTGATTGTGCCTTAAGTGCAATTTGACCTTTGTGCTTGATCATTGACTGAGTGATATTGAAGTGCTTGTGTTTTACTAGTGTTATTCTTGGATTTGAACAAATTTTAGAATGTCGAGGACGACAATCTCTTAAGGGGGAGAGATTGTGAGGACCCCAAATTTCTTAAATTATACACCCGAACTATCTTGAATTATTTGCTTATATTTCTTGCCAGAATCCTAAATTTTTCATGAATTATTTGTCATTGCATTTATTTAAGTGCATATCATTTTCTTTAAGCATTGGTAGCATAAAATTTTCATTAAGTGCATTATTTTCCTTTAAGTACCATATTTTGTATGCATTGTATGACATTAATTTGGAATTGTATTTTACTTGTTTCATGGAGCCAAATGCATAAAACTTATATGGTATCAAGTGGGTTATATTTTAAATTGATGGATTAGAAGATAGTTGCATATATTTTATCCAATTCTTCGCCAAAATTTGACCACTTGTCAACCATCCACTAATGTCTTGACTTAAGCCTTTCTATTTAATCTTGTTCTCAAAAATTCAAACCAAAATTCCCTCCATTTTGCTCTCTCTCGGCTGAAATTCAAGGGAAGAAAAACACCAAAACCCTAGCTCAAAATCTTCTTGCTTTTAGTTGGGAAAATTACATGAGAAGAAAATCTAGGTTAGGCAATCACTTGCCTACCAAGTTTAATGGGAAGAGGTGAAGCTTTTGGTGGATTTCTCTGGCTTGGCATAAGGTAAAACTACCTCTTGACTTCTCTTTGATGGAGTTAAACTTATGGATTCTTAATGCTAGATGAATTCTAGGATGTATTAGACTGTTTTTGATGCTTGATTACGGAAAGTGTTAAGAGTTTTGATGGTTTTTCCTTGATGTATTGCCCCATTTTCTGTCAAACTGACCTGAAAATTCGTCCTTGATAAAGGCCAAATTAGCTTTTTCACAAAACATGAAAGTTGTCGGGATTTGCGTTAGATTTCCACCCAGAAATTTTCAGAGCAATCGGAGCACTGTATCATGTGAAATCACCAAAATATCCCTGACTGCCCCATTACCCTGTTTCAGCTAACAGTTTTCATATTCACTCAATTTCCTGAACTTTTTGGTGATTATAGGAATTGAACTAGAGTCTGAGTATTATACCGTTGGAAATATCTATGAATCTAGTTTTCAACGCCGCTTACGGAGCTCGATTTCGATTTTTCTACATCGAGTTATAGCCATTTTTCTGGGACTGTTCAGTCAACCTGTTCTTGATCCGACAGGTTTCTTGAGCCTCTGCACTTCATGATGACATGTGCGTGCTTGTGTGTACATGATTTGGCTCGGTGAGTATGTGGTGGTCTTGTACTTGACACCAACGGCTCCACTTGATTTCCAGTGCAGTGACTGATTCGAGCCAACGGGTCTACTGTTAATAATTAGTGTTCTATTGTTCAGTGATTTGTTTGAGCGTTAGGTGCTTGAGTGAAATGACTTCACTGGCTCACCAGAGCAAATAGAAACCCATTCATTTCATACCGAATCACTCGTCGATAAGCTGAATTACTGAGTTACTCATCTGTCAACTTATTTTCATTGGATACTCACTGAACTTCTATCTCACCCCAAAATATTTTATTTTCCCCCAAAGGGATCGAGACAAAGGAAAGCAAATGTAGTGATCTTTCTTAGCGTGACTGGTTGGATTATCTGTTGTACTAATTCTAATCTGGGACGGTTGGACTTTTGGTGTATTTGGATTTGTCGAAAATGTAATTATTATTTGAAGATCTTGCATTGTAATTATTTGAGGTCTGTAATATGATTGAGGTCTGTAGTGAGTCCCGGTGAGAGGTGGGCAGGCGGTCCGCCGATCCCTTTGGTTCGCCTTAGGGGAAGGTGGGGCTACCACAGTTGGTATTAGAGCTTAGGTTTCAGATCTCTATAGTGTATCCTTGACTTAAAGTTTTGGATGCAGGATTGTAGGACTTGATTGTGCCTTAAGTGCAATTTGACCTTTGTGCTTGATCATTGACTGAGTGATATTGAAGTGCTTGTGTTTTACTAGTGTTATTCTTGGATTTGAACAAATTTTAGAATGTCGAGGACGACAATCTCTTAAGGGGGAGAGATTGTGAGGACCCCAAATTTCTTAAATTATACACCCGAAATATCTTGAATTATTTGCTTATATTTCTTGCCAGAATCCTAAATTTTTCATGAATTATTTGTCATTGCATTTATTTAAGTGCATATCATTTTCTTTAAGCATTGGTAGCATAAAATTTTCATTAAGTGCATTATTTTCCTTTAAGTACCATATTTTGTATGCATTGTATGACATTAATTTGGAATTGTATTTTACTTGTTTCATGGAGCCAAATGCATAAAACTTATATGGTATCAAGTGGGTTATATTTTAAATTGATGGATTAGAAGATAGTTGCATATATTTTATCCAATTCTTCGCCAAAATTTGACCACTTGTCAACCATCCACTATTGTCTTGACTTAAGCCTTTCTATTTAATCTTGTTCTCAAAAATTCAAACCAAAATTCCCTCCATTTTGCTCTCTCTCGGCTGAAATTCAAGGGAAGAAAAACACCAACACCCTAGCTCAAAATCTTCTTGCTTTTAGTTGGGAAAATTACATGAGAAGAAAATCTAGGTTAGGCAATCACTTGCCTACCAAGTTTAATGGGAAGAGGTGAAGCTTTTGGTGGATTTCTCTGGCTTGGCATAAGGTAAAACTACCTCTTGACTTCTCTTTGATGGAGTTAAACTTATGGATTCTTAATGCTAGATGAATTCTAGGATGTATTAGACTGTTTTTGATGCTTGATTACGGAAAGTGTTAAGAGTTTTGATGGTTTTTCCTTGATGTATTGCCCCATTTTCTGTCAAACTGACCTGAAAATTCGTCCTTGATAAAGGCCAAATTAGCTTTTTCACAAAACATGAAAGTTGTCGGGATTTGCGTTAGATTTCCACCCAGAAATTTTCAGAGCAATCGGAGCACTGTATCATGTGAAATCACCAAAATATCCCTGACTGCCCCATTACCCTGTTTCATCTAACAGTTTTCATATTCACTCAATTTCCTGAACTTTTTGGTGATTATAGGAATTGAACTAGAGTCTGAGTAGTATACCGTTGGAAATATCTATGAATCTAGTTTTCAACGCTGCTTACGGAGCTCGATTTCGATTTTTCTACATCGAGTTATAGCCATTTTTCTGGGACTGTTCAGTCAACCTGTTCTTGATCCGACAGGTTTTTTGAGCCTCTGCACTTCATGATGACATGTGCGTGCTTGTGTGTACATGATTTGGCTCGGTGAGTATGTGGTGGTCTTGTACTTGACACCAACGGCTCCACTTGATTTCCAGTGCAGTGCCTGATTCGAGCCAACGGGTCTACTGTTAATAATTAGTGTTCTATTGTTCAGTGATTTGTTTGAGCGTTAGGTGCTTGAGTGAAATGACTTCACTGGCTCACCAGAGCAAATAGAAACCCATTCATTTCATACCGAATCACTCGTCGATAAGCTGAATTACTGAGTTACTCATCTGTCAACTTATTTTCATTGGATACTCACTGAACTTCTATCTCACCCCAAAATATTTTATTTTCCCCCAAAGGGATCGAGACAAAGGAAAGCAAATGTAGTGATCTTTCTTAGCGTGACTGGTTGGATTATCTGTTGTACTAATTCTAATCTGGGACGGTTGGACTTTTGGTGTATTTGGATTTGTCGAAAATGTAATTATTATTTGAAGATCTTGCATTGTAATTATTTGAGGTCTGTAATATGATTGAGGTCTGTAGTGAGTCCCGGTGACAGCTGGGCAGGCGGTCCGCCGATCCCTTTGGTTCGCCTTAGGGGAAGGTGGGGCTGCCACAGTTGGTATTAGAGCTTAGGCTTCAGATCTCTATAGTGTATCCTTGACTTAAAGTTTAGGATGCAAGATTGTAGGACTTGATTGTGCCTTAAGTGCAATTTGACCTTTGTGCTTGATCATTGACTGAGTGATATTGAAGTGCTTGTGTTTTACTAGTGTTATTCTTGGATTTGAACAAATTTTAGAATGTCGAGGACGACAATCTCTTAAGGGGGAGAGATTGTGAGGACCCCAAATTTCTTAAATTATACACCCGAACTATCTTGAATTATTTGCTTATATTTCTTGCCAGAATCCTAAATTTTTCATGAATTATTTGTCATTGCATTTATTTAAGTGCATATCATTTTCTTTAAGCATTGGTAGCATAAAATTTTCATTAAGTGCATTATTTTCCTTTAAGTACCATATTTTGTATGCATTGTATGACATTAATTTGGAATTGTATTTTACTTGTTTCATGGAGCCAAATGCATAAAACTTATATGGTATCAAGTGGGTTATATTTTAAATTGATGGATTAGAAGATAGTTGCATATATTTTATCCAATTCTTCGCCAAAATTTGACCACTTGTCAACCATCCACTAATGTCTTGACTTAAGCCTTTCTATTTAATCTTGTTCTCAAAAATTCAAACCAAAATTCCCTCCATTTTGCTCTCTCTCGGCTGAAATTCAAGGGAAGAAAAAACACCAAAACCCTAGCTCAAAATCTTCTTGCTTTTAGTTGGGAAAATTACATGAGAAGAAAATCTAGGTTAGGCAATCACTTGCCTACCAAGTTTAATGGGAAGAGGTGAAGCTTTTGGTGGATTTCTCTGGCTTGGCATAAGGTAAAACTACCTCTTGACTTCTCTTTGATGGAGTTAAACTTATGGATTCTTAATGCTAGATGAATTCTAGGATGTATTAGACTGTTTTGATGCTTGATTACGGAAAGTGTTAAGAGTTTTGATGGTTTTCCTTGATGTATTGCCCCATTTTCTGTCAACTGACCTGAAAATTCGTCCTTGATAAAGGCCAAATTAGCTTTTCACAAAACATGAAAGTTGTCGGGATTTGCGTTAGATTTCCACCCAGAAATTTTCAGAGCAATCGTAGCACTGTATCATGTGAAATCACCAAAATATCCCTGACTGCCCCATTACCCTGTTTTTCTAACAAGCTCATATTCACTCAATTTCCTGAACTTTTGGTGATTATAGGAATTGAACTAGAGTCTGAGTAGTATACCGTTGGAAATATCTATGAATCTAGTTTTCAACGCCGCTAACGGAGCTCGATTTGATTTTTTCTACATCGAAGTTATAGCCATTTTTCTGGACTTCAGCCAACCCGTTCTTGATCCCGAGTTTCTTGAGCCTCGACTTCATGATGACATGTGCTTGTGTGTACATGATTTGGCTCGGTGAGTATGTGGTGGTCTTGTACTTGACACCAACGGCTCCACTTGATTTCCGCAAGTGGACGATTCGAGCCAACGGTCTACTGTTAATAATTAGTGTTCTATTGTTCAGTGATTTGTTTGAGCGTTGGGTGCTTGAGTGCAATGACTTCACTGGCTCACCAGAGCAAATAAAACCCATTCATTTCATACCGAATCACTCGTCGATAAGCTGAATTACTGAGTTACTCATCTGTCAACTTATTTTCATTGGATACTCACTGAACTTCTATCTCACCCCAAAATATTTTATTTTCCCCCCACAGGGATCGAGACAAAGGAAAGCAAATGTAGTGATCTTTCTTAGCGTGACTGGTTGGATTATCTATTGTACTAATTCTAATCTGGGACGGTTGGACTTTTGGTGTATTTGGATTTGTCGAAAATGTAATTATTATTTGAAGATCTTGCATTGTAATTATTTGAGGTCTGTAATATGATTGAGGTCTGTAGTGAGTCCCGGTGACAGCTGGGCAGGCGGTCCGCCGATCCCTTTGGTTCGCCTTAGGGGAAGGTGGGGCTGCCACAGTTGGTATTAGAGCTTAGGCTTCAGATCTCTATAGTGTATCCTTGACTTAAAGTTTAGGATGCAAGATTGTAGGACTTGATTGTGCCTTAAGTGCAATTTGACCTTTGTGCTTGATCATTGACTGAGTGATATTGAAGTGCTTGTGTTTTACTAGTGTTATTCTTGGATTTGAACAAATTTTAGAATGTCGAGGACGACAATCTCTTAAGGGGGAGAGATTGTGAGGACCCCAAATTTCTTAAATTATACACCCGAACTATCTTGAATTATTTGCTTATATTTCTTGCCAGAATCCTAAATTTTTCATGAATTATTTGTCATTGCATTTATTTAAGTGCATATCATTTTCTTTAAGCATTGGTAGCATAAAATTTTCATTAAGTGCATTATTTTCCTTTAAGTACCATATTTTGTATGCATTGTATGACATTAATTTGGAATTGTATTTTACTTGTTTCATGGAGCCAAATGCATAAAACTTATATGGTATCAAGTGGGTTATATTTTAAATTGATGGATTAGAAGATAGTTGCATATATTTTATCCAGTTCTTCGCCAAAATTTGACCACTTGTCAACCATCCACTAATGTCTTGATTTAAGCCTTTCTATTTAATTTTGTTCTCAAAAATTCAAACCAAAATTCCCTCCATTTTGGTCTCTCTCGGCTGAAATTCAAGGGAAGAAAAACACCAAAACCCTAGCTCAAAATATTCTTGCTTTTAGTTGGGAAAATTACATGAGAAGAAAATCTAGGTTAGGCAATCACTTGCCTACCAAGTTTAATGGGAAGAGGTGAAGCTTTTGGTGGATTTCTCTGGCTTGGCATAAGGTAAAACTACCTCTTGACTTCTCTTTGATGGAGTTAAACTTATGGATTCTTAATGCTAGATGAATTCTAGGATGTATTAGACTGTTTTTGATGCTTGATTACGGAAAGTGTTAAGAGTTTTGATGGTTTTTCCTTGATGTATTGCCCCATTTTCTGTCAAACTGACCTGAAAATTCGTCCTTGATAAAGGCCAAATTAGCTTTTTCACAAAACATGAAAGTTGTCGGGATTTGCGTTAGATTTCCACCCAGAAATTTTCAGAGCAATCGAAGCACTGTATCATGTGAAATCACCAAAATATCCCCGACTGCCCCATTACCCTGTTTCAGCTAACAGTTTTCATATTCACTCAATTTCCTGAACTTTTTGGTGATTATAGGAATTGAACTAGAGTCTGAGTATTATACCGTTGGAAATATCTATGAATCTAGTTTTCAAGCGCTACTTACGGAGCTCGATTTCGATTTTTCTACATCGAGTTATAGCCATTTTTCTGGGACTGTTCAGTCAACCTGTTCTTGATCCGTCAGGTTTCTTGAGCCTCAGCACTTCATGATGACATGTGCGTGCTTGTGTGTACATGATTTGGCTCGGTGAGTATGTGGTGGTCTTGTACTTGACACCAACGGCTCCACTTGATTTCCCAGTGCAGTGACTGATTCGAGCCAACGGGTCTACTGTTAATAATTAGTGTTCTATTGTTCAGTGATTTGTTTGAGCGTTGGGTGCTTGAGTGCAATGACTTCACTGGCTCACCAGAGCAAATAAAAACCCATTCATTTCATACCGAATCACTCGTCGATAAGCTGAATTACTGAGTTACTCATCTGTCAACTTATTTTCATTGGATACTCACTGAACTTCTATCTCACCCCAAAATATTTTATTTTCCCCCCACAGGGATCGAGACAAAGGAAAGCAAATGTAGTGATCTTTCTTAGCGTGACTGGTTGGATTATCTATTGTACTAATTCTAATCTGGGACGGTTGGACTTTTGGTGTATTTGGATTTGTCGAAAATGTAATTATTATTTGAAGATCTTGCATTGTAATTATTTGAGGTCTGTAATATGATTGAGGTCTGTAGTGAGTCCCGGTGACAGCTGGGCAGGCGGTCCGCCGATCCCTTTGGTTCGCCTTAGGGGAAGGTGGGGCTGCCACAGTTGGTATTAGAGCTTAGGCTTCAGATCTCTATAGTGTATCCTTGACTTAAAGTTTAGGATGCAAGATTGTAGGACTTGATTGTGCCTTAAGTGCAATTTGACCTTTGTGCTTGATCATTGACTGAGTGATATTGAAGTGCTTGTGTTTTACTAGTGTTATTCTTGGATTTGAACAAATTTTAGAATGTCGAGGACGACATTCTCCTAAGGGGGAGAGATTGTGAGGACCCCAAATTTCTTAAATTATACATCCGAAATATCTTGAATTATTTGCTTATATTTCTTGCCAGAATCCTAAATTTTTCATGAATTATTTGTCATTGCATTTATTTAAGTGCATATCATTTTCTTTAAGCATTGGTAGCATAAAATTTTCATTAAGTGCATTATTTTCCTTTAAGTACCATATTTTGTATGCATTGTATGACATTAATTTGGAATTGTATTTTACTTGTTTCATGGAGCCAAATGCATAAAACTTATATGGTATCAAGTGGGTTATATTTTAAATTGATGGATTAGAAGATAGTTGCATATATTTTATCCAATTCTTCGCCAAAATTTGACCACTTGTCAACCATCCACTAATGTCTTGACTTAAGCCTTTCTATTTAATCTTGTTCTCAAAAATTCAAACCAAAATTCCCTCCATTTTGCTCTCTCTCGGCTGAAATTCAAGGGAAGAAAAACACCAAAACCCTAGCTCAAAATTTTCTTGCTTTTAGTTGAGAAAATTACATGAGAAGAAAATCTAGGTTAGGCAATCACTTGCCTACCAAGTTTAATGGGAAGAGGTGAAGCTTTTGGTGGATTTCTCTGGCTTGGCATAAGGTAAAACTACCTCTTGACTTCTCTTTGATGGAGTTAAACTTATGGATTCTTGATGCTAGATGAATTCTAGGATGTATTAGAGTGTTTTTGATGCTTGATTATGGAAAGTGTTAAGAGTTTTGATGGTTTTCCTTGATGTATTGCCCATTTTCTGTCAAGTAACCTGAAAATTCGTCCTTGATAAACCAAATTAGCTTTTCACAAAACATGAAAGTTGTGGATTTGCGTTATATTTCCACCAGAAATTTTCAGAGAAATCGTAGCACATTATCATGTGAAATCACCAAAATATCCCACGACTGCCCTTATTACCACTGTTTACTAGAGTTTTCATATTCACTCAATTTCCTGAACTTGTTGGTGATTATAGGAATTGAACTAGAGTCTGAGTATTATACCGTTGGAAATATCTATGAATCTAGTTTTCAAGCGCCAGCTTACGGGCTCGATTTGATTTTTCTACATCGAGTTATAGCCATTTTTCCTGTTCATTCCAACCTGTTCTTGATCCGACAGATTTCTTGAGCCTCTGCACTTCATGATGACATGTGTGTGCTTGTGTGTACATGATTTGGTTCGGTGAGTATGTGGTGGTCTTGTACTTGACACCGACGGCTCCTCTTGATTTCCAGTGCAGTGACTGATTCGAGCCAACGGCTCCACTGTTAATGATTAGTGTTCTATTGTTCAGTGATTTGTTTGAGCGTTGGGTGTTTGAGTGCAATGACTTCACTGGCTCACCAGAGCAAATAAAAACCTATTCATTTCATACCAAATCACTCGTCGATAAGCTGAATTACTGAGTTACTTATCTGTCAACTTATTTTCATTGGATACTCACCGAGCTTCTATCTCACCCCACAGGGATCGAGACGAAGGAAAGCATATGTAGTGATCTTTCTTAGCGTGACAGGTTGGATTATCTATTGTACTAATTCTAATCTGGGACGGTTGGACTTTTGGTGTATTTGGATTTGTCGAAAATGTAATTATTATTTGAAGATCTTGCATTGTAATTATTTGAGGTCTGTAATATGATTGAGGTCTGTAGTGAGTCCCGGTGACAGCTGGGCAGGCGGTTCGCCGATCCCTTTGGTTCGCCTTAGGGGAAGGTGGGGCTGCCACAGTTGGTATTAAAGCTTAGGCTTCAGATCTCTATAGTGTATCCTTGACTTAAAGTTTAGGATGCAAGATTGTAGGACTTGATTGTGCCTTAAGTGCAATTTGACCTTTGTGCTTGATCATTGACTGAGTGATATTGAAGTGCTTGTGTTTTACTAGTGTTATTCTTGGATTTGAACAAATTTTAGAATGTCGAGGACGACATTCTCCTAAGGGGGAGAGATTGTGAGGACCCCAAATTTCTTAAATTATACATCCGAAATATCTTTAATTATTTGCTTATATTTCTTGCCAGAATCCTAAATTTTTCATGAATTATTTGTCATTGCATTTATTTAAGTGCATATCATTTTCTTTAAGCATTGGTAGCATAAAATTTTCATTAAGTGCATTATTTTCCTTTAAGTACCATATTTTGTATGCATTGTATGACATTAATTTGGAATTGTATTTTACTTGTTTCATGGAGCCAAATGCATAAAACTTATATGGTATCAAGTGGGTTATATTTTAAATTGATGGATTAGAAGATAGTTGCATATATTTTATCCAATTCTTCGCCAAAATTTGACCACTTGTCAACCATCCACTAATGTCTTGACTTAAGCCTTTCTATTTAATCTTGTTCTCAAAATTCAAACCAAAATTCCCTCCATTTTGCTCTCTCGCTGAAATTCAAGGGAAGAAAAACACCAAAACCTAGCTCAAAATTCTTGCTTTTAGTTGAGAAAATTACATGAGAAGAAAATCTAGGTTAGGCAATCACTTGCCTACCAAGTTTAATGGGAAGAGGTGAAGCTTTTGGTGGATTTCTCTGGCTTGGCATAAGGTAAAACTACCTCTTGACTTCTCTTTGATGGAGTTAAACTTATGGATTCTTGATGCTAGATGAATTCTAGGATGTATTAGAGTGTTTTTGATGCTTGATTACGGAAAGTGTTAAGAGCTTTGATGGTTTTTCCATGATGTATTGCCCCATTTTCTGTCAAAGTAACCTGAAAATTCGTCCTTGATAAAGGCCAAATTAGCTTTTTCACAAAACATGAAAGTTGTAGGGATTTGCATTATATTTCCACCCAGAAATTTTCAGAGAAATCGTAGCACTGTATCATGTGAAATGACCAAAATATTTGGCCCCATTACCACTGTTTCTAACTGTTTTCATATTCACTCAATTTCCTGAACTTGTTGGTGATTATAGGAATTGAACTAGAGTCTGAGTATTATACCGTTGGAAATATCTATGAATCTAGTTTTCCACGCGCGCTACACGGGACTCGATTTCGATTTTTCTGCATCGAGTTATAGCCATTTTTCTGGGACTGTTCAGTCAACCTGTTCTTGATCCGACAGATTTCTTGAGCCTCTGCACTTCATGATGACATGTGTGTGCTTGTGTGTACATGATTTGGTTCGGTCAGTATGTGGTGGTCTTGTACTTGACACTGACGGCTCCACTTGATTTCCGGTCGATGGCGATTGCCAAGCGGCTCCACTTTAATGATTAGTGTTCTATTGTTGTTGATTTGTTGGCGTTGGGTGTTTGAGTGCAATGACTTCAGCGGCTCACCGAGCAAATAAAACCTATTCATTTCATACCAAATCACTGTCCGATAAGCTGAATTACTGAGTTACTTATCTGTCAACTTATTTTCATTGGATACTCACTGAGCTTCTATCTATTTTCATTGTGGATCAGAGCGAAAGGAAAGCATATGTAGTGATCTTTCTGCGTGTGGTTGGATTATCTATTGTACTAATTCTAATCAGGGGCGGTTGGACTTTTGGTGTATTTGGATTTTGAAAATGTAATTATTATTTGAAGATCTTGCATTGTAATTATTTGAGAGTCTGTAATATGATTGAGGCATGTAATGAGTCCGGTGAGAGTTGGCAATTTGGCGGTGGTCCAGCCGATCCCTGGTTTAGGGAAGGTGGGGCTACCACAGTTGGTATTAGAGCTTAGGTTTCAGATCTCTATAGTGTATCCTTGACTTAAAGTTTTGGATGCAGGATTGTAGGACTTGATTGTGCCTTAAGTGCAATTTGACCTTTGTGCTTGATCATTGACTGAGTGATATTGAAGTGCTTGTGTTTTACTAGTGTTATTCTTGGATTTGAACAAATTTTAGAATGTTGAGGACGACATTCTCTTAAGGGGGAGAGATTGTGAGGACCCCAAATTTCTTAAATTATACACCTGAAATATCTTGAATTAATTGCTTATATTTCTTGCCAGAATCCTAAATTTTTCATGAATTATTTGTCATTGCATTTATTTAAGTGCATATCATTTTCTTTAAGCATTGGTAGCATAAAATTTTCATTAAGTGCATTATTTTCCTTTAAGTACCCTATTTTGTTTGCATTGTATGACATTAATTTGGAATTGTATTTTACATGTTTCATGGAGCCAAATGCATAAAACTTATATGGTATCAAGTAGGTTATATTTTAAATTGACGGATTAGTAGATAGTTGCATAGATTTTATCCAATTCTTGGCCAAAATTTGACCACGTGTCAACCATCCACTAATGTCTTGACTTAAGCCTTTCTATTTAATCTTGTTCTCAAAATTCAAACCAAAATTCCCTCCATTTTGCTCTCTCTTTGCTGAACTTCAAGGGAAGAAAAGCACCAAAACCCTAGCTCAAAATCTTCTTGCTTTTAGTTGAGAAAATCACTTGAGAAGAAAATCTAGGTTAGGGAATCACTTGGCTACCAAGTTTAATGGGAAGAGGTGAAGCTTTTGGTGGATTTCTCTTGCTTGGCATAGGTAAAACTACCTCTTGACTTCTCTTTTACGGAGTTAAACTTATGGATTCTTGATGCTAGATGAATTCTAGGATGTATTAGAGTGTTTTTGATGCTTGATTATGGAAAGTGTTAAAAGTTTTGATGGTATTTCCTTGATGTATTGCCCCATTTTGTGTCAAACTGACCTGCAAATTAGTCCTTGAAAAAGGCCAAATTAGCTTTTTCACAAAACATGAAAGTTGTAGGGATTTAAGTTAGATTTCTATCCAAAAAATTTCAGAGCAATCAGAGCACTGTATCATGTAAAATGACCAAAATACCCCTGACTACCCCATTACCCTGTTTCAGCTAACAGTTTTCATATTCAGTCAACTTCCTGAACTTGCTGGTGATTATAGGAATTCAACTAGAGTCTAAGCTTTATACTGTTTAAAATATTTATGAATCTAGTTTTAAACACCACTGACAAAGCTCAATTTCGCTTTTTCTACATCGAGGTATAGCCATTCTTTGGGGACTGTTCAGTCAACCTGTTCTTGATCCGACAGGTTTCTTGAGCTTCTAATTTTGCCAATTTAGACTCTGATTAAGCCATATTTGAGGGTCGACCTCTCAAAAAAGTTGTAGCTCAATGTCTTAGCTTCGAAACGGTATAAGATTCATCTCAATCCGATAAGTATAGCTCTAGTTATGATCAAAACACCAAGAGATGATAGAAACTTGATAGTTTCCCTACCAAGTGTTTGATAAAATGTTTGTGTGAAACTTGTCGTTGTGCACATCAAGTGTTTGATGAAATGTTTGGTATGAAACTTGTGATTCTAGGACTTGTCTTGAAATGGAGATATCTGTTACGGACAAGTGAAGCAAGCTGTGGTTGGTGAGTGTTCATAAAACTGTTTCAAATCGAAAGTTTCTGTTGTTATTTGCATCACTTCATGATGACATGTGTGTGCTTGTGTGTACATGATTTGGCTCGGTGAGTATGTGGTGGTCTTGTACTTGACACCAACGGCTCCACTTGATTTCCAGTGCAGTGACTCATTCGAGCCAACGGCTCTATTGTTAATGATTAGTGTTCTATTGTTCAGTGATTTGTTTGAGCGTTGGGTGTTTGAGTGCAATGACTCCACTGACTTACCAGAGCAAATAAAAAATCTGTTCATTTCATACCTAATCCCTGTTCGATAAACTGAATTACTGAGTTACTTATCTATCAATTTATTTTCATTGGATACTCACTGAGCTTCTAACTCACCCCAAAATATTTTATTTTCCTCCCCACAGGGATCGAGACGAAGGAAAGCATATGTAGTGATCTTTCTTAGCGTGACTGGTTGGATTATATATTGTACTAATTGTAATCTGGGACGGTTGGACTTTTGGTGTAGTTGGATTAGTTGGAAATGTCATTATTATTTGAAGATCTTGCATTGTAATAATTTGAGGTCTGTAGTGAGTTCCGGCAAGAGTTGGGTAGGAGGTCCGCCGATCCCTTTGGTTCGCCTTAGGGGAAGGTGGGGCTGCCACAGTTGGTATTAGAGTTTAGGTTTCAAATCTCTGTAGTGTATCCTAGACTTAAAGTTTAGGTTGCCAGACTGTAGGACTTGATTGTGCCTTAAGTGCAATGTGACCTTTGTGCTTGATGACTGACTGAGTGATATTGAAGTGCTTGTGTTTTACTAGTGTTATTCTTGGATTTGAACAAATTTTAGAATGTCGAGAACGAGATTCTCTTAAGGGGGAGAGATTGTGAGGACCCGAAATTTCTTGAATTATACACCGAAATTTCTTGAATTATTTGCTTATATTTCTTGCTAGACTCCTAAATTTTTCATGAATTATTTGTCATTGTATTTTTTTAAGTGCATATCATTTTCTTTAAGCATTGGTAGCATAAAATTTTAATTAAGTGCATTATTTTCCTTTAAGTACCCTATTTTGTATGTATTGTATGACATTAATTTGGAATTGCATTTTACATGTTTCATGTAGCCAAATGCATAAAACTTATACGGTATCAAGTGGGTTATATTTTAAATTGAGCGATTAGAAGACAATTGCATAGATTTTATCCAATTCTTGGCCAAAATTGGACCACTTGTCAACCATCCACTAATGTCTTGACTTAAGCCTTTCTATTTAATCTTGTTCTCAAAAATTCAAACCAAAATTCCCTCCATTTTGCTCTCTCTTTGCTGAACTTCAAGGGAAGAAAAGCACCAAAACCCTAGCTCAAAATCTTCTTGCTTTTAGTTGAGAAAATCACTTGAGAAGAAAATCTAGGTTAGGGAATCACTTGGCTACCAAGTTTAATGGGAAGAGGTGAAGCTTTTGGTGGATTTCTCTTGCTTGGCATAAGGTAAAAATACCTCATGACTTCTCTTTGATGGAGTTAAACTTATGGATTATTGATGCTAGATGAATTCTCGGATGTATTAGAGTGTTTTTGATGCTTGATTATGGAAAGTTTTAAGAGTTTTGATGGTTTTTCCTTGATGTATTGCCACATTTTGTGTCTAATTGACCGGCAAATTCGTCCTTGATAAAGGCCAAACTAGCTTTTTCTCAAAACATGAAAGTTGTGAGATTTGTGTTAGCTTTCCACCCAAAAAATTTCAGAGCAATCGGAGCACTGTATCATGTGAAATGACCAAAATACCACTGCCCCATTACCCAGTTTCAGCTAACAGTTTTCATATTCAGTCAACTTCCTGAACTTGCTGGTGATTATATGATGCGGATCATCCCAGCACCAAGGAGGTGGAGTCACGGAATGGTCAATCTTCAAACTCACTTCAAGTCCCTCATGGCCCAATAACACGTGCACGAGCTAAAAGGATCAAAGAGGAGTTGATGCATTGGTTGTGATGTCCAAAATCAAGTTAAGCCACTTTACAATGTGGATGAGAGTCGAGCCGTTGGTGACATTGCTAAGCATTGAAGAAGGACCAGCCCTTGTTTGATCAATTAAAGTCCAAATTCTAGTTTTCTTGTTTAGTTAATAAAGCATGGGTTAAGTAGTTTCCAAATTGGAAAATCCTTTAACCACATGCCTCTTTAAGGTTTCTTAGTTGATTAGTGTTAGGATTATTAGAAGTTTCCTAAACTCTAGTTTTTTTATTTCCATTTATAAGTCGGTTTTCTAAGCTTCAAGCTGGCCGAATTACCAAATCCAAGTTAGACTAGGATTTCATGTCTTGTAGGCTATAAATAGCCCTTCTTATTTCAAGTTTAATATCAAGAAATATTCAGCAAAATTACTTTGAGTGTTTAACACCTCTTTTGCTTCCTTGAAGCGACTTGAATACCTTAGAGAGTTCTTTAAGGGTTCATTGACTTATCAATTCAAGATCCGCGTTGAATTGTAGCGTCCTCTACCATTATACCAGCGTTAGTTGTCCAAGTGCTCAGCGTGAAGGTCTTCGCTGTGTGTTCCAACTCTTGTTACCAAATCCTAGATCCCTACGTTCTTAGGTAATGCGGGTTGCGTTACTTGTTACGTAGTTAGTATCAGTTGGTATCGAGCTAATTGACGGTATCAAGTATATCCCTTTTATTTCTTGTTATTGTCGTCTTATTGTTTTGTGTCAAATCTGCCCAAAAAAAAAAAATTCTGGTTATCGAGTCTTGTTTCCTTGATTTGCTGTCCGTATCTCTTCTTGCTTAATTTCTGTTGTTTTGTCTTGTCGTTAATCTTGTTGTTGCTGAATTAGGTCATCGTTTCTTGCATCTAGTTTTGTGTCTTTAAGTCAAAAAAAAAAATTCAGTTTGTTCAAGCCTGTCCGAACCTACTTGCTGAAAAAAATTGAAGTCATCTTGTGATCCTTGCAAATCCAAAATTCTTGGGCAAATTCGATTGAGTCTTGAAGCCTTCTTGATCGTTGCTGTGAAATCTTGAAGTTTTTTTTCTTGAAAAAACAAAATTGGACTTTCCCAA
This sequence comes from Gardenia jasminoides, assembly GCA_013103745.1. Taxonomy (NCBI): domain Eukaryota; kingdom Viridiplantae; phylum Streptophyta; class Magnoliopsida; order Gentianales; family Rubiaceae; genus Gardenia; species Gardenia jasminoides. Next base: position 39,411,479 of record CM023103.1, read on the forward strand.
CGGTTCTTGAAGCTTGCAAGTACTTTCCAAATTCTGTTCTAACCGTTTCTTGATTGCTGAAAGTTGTTGCCTTGTGAAAAAAAAAAAAGGAAAGGAAGAAACAACGAACAGCAAAAGAAAAGGGGAAGTGTTAAGCTGAAATTCATCAAGAAAAAAAAAAAAGAGACTTCCAAATCGGTGGAATAAAGAATTCCAAGGCAGTTTTGGAAACAAGTCCAAATCTGATTTGGACAAAAGAATCAACCGCCAAACTTGTCCCCTTTTTCCTAGACCAAACCTGCTCCTTTGGAAACCAGCTTGTGCCATTTATTTACTGCCTAAAAACCACCTGGAAAGCTGCTGACTTTATCCACCAAATTCTGCCCAAAATTCCAGCAAGCCAAAACTAGCAAGTCCGAAGCAACAAAAATTGGTCAAGCCACGGATAAGGTTTCAACTTTTTCAATAGTTGTTTCTCTCTTCTAGGCCTAAATTTCAGTATTTGGCAAATAATTTCCAGCATCTTAACTTGTCTAAATTTCATATCTTTCTTGTTTTGTTAAGCACGAAGTTGGTTTATATCTCCGTTTCCTAATCTATTGTGTTTAGTTTCCTAATTCCTTTTGTCTTAATTTCCCAATTCTTCTTGTGTTTTTGTTTCCTAAATCTCTTGTGTCATTCTTGCCTAATTTCACCGTGATCTAAATTGGCAAGTTGGTCTACACTAGAAGAAACTCTAATTTCTTCAAGTTGTTGCCAAGGTTGACTTGAGAGGTGATTGGTGAGAACATTAGAGTGCTATTGAGTGTAAACACGAGGGTTGAGTGCATACACGTGAGGGAGTGTGTGAGGACTTCCTAACCCTAATTTGCACTTTCTTTATTGATCATCATGTCTAACGAGGGTGAGGGATCTTCCCCAGCCTTTGATTTTAAAATGTTTTCAGAATCAATCAACCGCTTGGATCAAAAATTGGAGCTTCTACACCAAAGGATTGACAACTTGGAAGTATCACGCCCAAGTGCTAAAGGAAGTCAAAGTAAGGCGTCCGTGCATGAATCAAATGATTTCAATGATGAGTTTGAAACTAGACCACGGCAACCTAAGCATGAGAATAGATTCAATGATGACCCCATCCGTGGTATTAAGCTGAAGATTCCTTCATTCCAAGGGTGTTCTGATCCTGATGCATACTTGGAGTGGAAAAAGACAATTGAGCTCGTGTTCAACTGCAATAATTACACTGAGGATCAAAAGGTAAAACTTGCAGTTGTGGAGTTTACTGATTATGCTGTTGTTTGGTGGGACCAGGTAACAACTAGTATGAGGAGAAATGGAGAACCACCCATCGACACATGGCATGCATTGAGGCACTTGATGAGAAAACGCTTCGTGCCAAATCATTACTACCGTGATTTGTATCAAAAGCTTCAAAGCCTCACTCAAGGGTCTAAAAGTGTTGAAGACTACCACAAAGAGATGGAGGTGCTCATGCTACGTGCTAATGTTGTAGAGGATCAGAAGCCACCATGGCTCGATTCACGAATGGATTGACCTGAGATTGCTGAGCAAGTAGAGCTACAACATTATGTGGAGCTCAATGATTTGGTAGATAAGGCCATCAAGATTGAGGCGTCACAAGAGGAGGGTCCCATCCACCCTATGTACTCCACTCAAGGGGCGAGTCTATCAAACCAAGGAAGAAAACCAGCAACAGGTTTTAATACTCCAAAGCCGCGGATTGAAGCTGCCAAGTCTGACCCTAAGCCTATGCCCCGTATCACTAACAATTTCCAAACAAGGAATAGGGACACTAGGTGTTTCAAATGTCAAGGAGAGGGCACATTGCGGTCAATGCCTAATCAAAGAGCCATGATCCTTCTACCCAATGGCTGGGGTCAGCGATGATGAGGGTGAGTATGAAGACATGCCCCATTGGTGAGGATGTAGATGAAAGGAGGAGGAAATCCCGATAATGAGCAACTAGGCTTGTAGTTGACGCGTGCCTAGCTACACACATCAAACCAATGATGCTTTACAAAGAGAGAACATCTTCTACTCTCGCTGCTACATTCATGGGCGTGTTTGTAGCCTAATTATAGATGGAGGGAGCTGTGCAAATGTCGCAAGCCAGCTCATGGTGAAAAAACTTGCCTTGCCTACACTCAAACATCAAACCCTACCGTCTCCAATGGCTAAATGATAGTGGTGGCGTGAAGGTCTAAAGCAAGTCCAAGTCCCATTCCGCATTGGTAAATATGAAGATGTTGTGCTATGTGATGTAGCACCAATGCAAGCTTGCCATATACTACTTGGAAGGCCATGGCAATATGATAGAGCTGTCAATTTTGAAGGGGTAACCAATAAGTACTCTTTCATACATGGCCAAAGAAAAGTCATTCTCACCATTAACTCAAGTCAAGTCCGTGAGGACAAGAGAAGCACAAGGAGTATGAAGTAGAAATTGCTAAGAAGGCTGACGGTTAAAGGCGAGGGCAAGCAAAAGGAGATTGTGGCCGAATCTAATGTGAAGGAAAAAGGAGGAAAAATCTCGGCCAAGGGAGGAGGAATTGAGAGGAAAAATAATCTTTTTGTAAAAACAAGAGAAGTGAGGAAAGCATTAAGTTGTAATGCACTTGTACTTGTACTTATGTGCAAGGAAGTGCTTGTTATTCCCCCTGACCTTACTAACATTTTACCTCCAAGTGTTTTGAATCTCTTGCAGGAATTTGAGGACGTCTTCCCTGATGAAGTGCCAAATGGACTACCACCACTTAGGGGAATTGAACACCAAATTGATTTGGTGCCTGGAGCCTCATTGCCAAATAAACCCGCCTATCGCATGGGCCCTGAAGAGACAAAAGAGCTATAGCGACAAGTTGAGGAGCTCTTGAAGAAAGGATGGGCGAGGGAAAGTTTGAGCCCATGTGCAGTTCCCGTGATTCTAGTGCCAAAGAAAGATGGAACATGGAGAATGTGCACTGATTGTAGAGCCGTCAATGCTATAATGGTAAAGTATCGTCACCCTATCCCTCGTTTGGATGACATGTTAGATGAATTGCATGGTGCCATAATTTTCACAAAAATTGATTTAAAAAGTTGTTACCACCAAATAAGAATGAAAGAGGGTGATGAATGGAAAGCGGCTTTTAAGACTAAGTATGGTTTATATGAGTGGCTTGTCATGCCTTTTGGTTTAACTAACGCCCCTAGTACTTTCATGAGATTAATGAACCATGTACTTAGAAATTTCATTGGCAAATTTGTGGTTGTTTATTTTGATGACATCTTGATATATAGCCATAGTCTAGAAGAGCATGTTGAACACTTGAGACTTGTGCTTGAGACACTTCGTGATACACAATTGTATGCTAACATTAAAAAGTGTTCTTTCTGCACTAATGAAGTAGTTTTTCTAGGTTATGTGGTAAGTGCTAATGGAATTCATGTTGTTGAAGAAAAAGTGCGCGCTATTCGTGAATGGCCAGCACCTAAAAATGTTGGAGATGTTCGTAGCTTCCATGGTCTAGCTAGCTTTTATCGTAGATTTGTTAAAGATTTCAGTACTATTGCTGCACCTTTGACATCTGTAATTAAAAAGAATGAGAAATTCGTGTGGAATGAAGCTCAAGAACATGCTTTTCATGCACTTAAAGATAAGCTTACTCATGCACCTGTGTTTGCATTGCCTTGTTTTGATAAAACTTTTGAGATTGAATGTGATGCATCGGGTGTGGGAGTTGGGGCTGTTTTAATGCAAGAAGGTCGTCCCATTGCATTCTTTAGTGAAAAATTGAATGGGGCAGCCTTAAATTATCCCACATATGATAAGGAAATGTATGCATTTGTTAGGTCCTTAGAGACGTGGCAACACTATCTTAGACCTAAGGAATTTGTAATTCACACTGATCATGAGTTGCTTAAACACCTTAAATCTCAACACAAGCTTAATAAGCGGCATGCTAGGTGGGTTGCATTCATTGATACTTTTCCTTATGTTATTAAGTACAAAGTAGGGAAGTCTAATGTTGTAGCGGATGTATTATCCGCGTTGACATTCTTTACTCGTACTTGATGCTAAATTGCTTGGACTTGAGTTTATCAAGGAATTATATGAGAAAGATGAAGATTTTTTGGCCTTGGTAAGTTCACCAAGTAAAACACCATCGAATGGTAAGTTCTATTTTCATGATTGTTTCCTATTTTATCTCAACAAGCTTTGTATACCTAATTGTTCTATTCGTTTGTTGCTTGTGAGGGAATCACATGGAGGAGGTTTGATGGGGCACTTTGGGTTGCCAAAACACTTGCCATTCTCCAAGAACATTTTTATTGGCCAAGGATGAAGCGTGATGTGGAACGTGTGGTGGCTAAGTGTGTCACTTGCCACAAAGCTAAGTCTAAGCTTCAACCTTTTGGCTTATATTCTCCTTTACCTATTCCTAAGGAACCTTGGGTTGACATATCTATGGATTTTGTTTTAGGGTTCCCTAGGACTAAAAGGGGAAATGATAGCATCTTTGTTGTTGTTGATAGATTTTCAAAAATGGCACATTTCATACCCTGTCACAAAACGGATGATGCCTCACATGTAGCTAATTTGTTCTTTAAAGAAATTGTTAGATTGCATGGTATTCCACGTACCATTGTATCTGACCGTGATGTGAAATTTCTTAGCTACTTTTGGAAAACTTTGTGGGGAAAACTTGGGACTAAATTGTTATTTTCTACAGCTAGTCACCCACAAACTAATGGCCAAACTGAGGTCGTCAACCGCACCTTGTCTACACTCTTACGTGCCATAATTAGACGTAATCTTAAGACATGGGAAGAGTGTTTACCACATGTTGAGTTTGCTTACAATCGTTCTACTCATAGTGCAACTCAATTTTCACCTTTTGAAGTTGTTTATGGTTTTAATCCTTTGACTCCACTTGATCTTTTGCCTTTGCCTATGAATGATCGTCTTAGTTTAGATGGAGCTCAAAAGGCTGATTTGGTCAAACAACTTCATGAGAAAATGCGGCTCAATATTGAACAACGTGCGGCACAATATGTCAAGCAAGCCAACAAAGGGCGTCGTCGTGTGATCTTTGAACCAGGTGATTTGGTATGGTTGCATATGCGAAAGGAGAGATTCCCAGCCCAACGTCGTAACAAGTTGCTACCAAGAGGGGATGGCCCATTCCAAGTCCTTGAACGCATTAATGACAATGCTTACCGACTAGACCTACCTGGTGAGTATCAAGTTAGTGCCACTTTTAATGTCTCTGACCTTAGTCCATTTTCATGAGGATGAACAAGATTTGAGGGCAAATCCTTCTCAAGAGGAGGGGAATGATGCGGATCATCCCAGCACCAAGGAGGTGGAGTCACGGAATGGTCAATCTTCAAACTCACTTCAAGTCCCTCATGGCCCAATAACACGTGCACGAGCTAAAAGGATCAAAGAGAAGTTGAATGCATTAGTTCGTGATGTCCAAAATCAAGTTAAGCCACTTTACAATGTGGATGAGGAGTCGAGGCCGTTGGTGACATTGCTAAGCATTGAAGAAGGACCAGCCCTTGTTTGATCGAATTAAAGTCCAAATTCTAGCTTTCTTGTTTAGTTAATAAAGCATGGGTTAAGTAGTTTCCAAATTGGAAAATCCTTTAACCACATGCCTCTTTAAGGTTTCTTAGTTGATTAGTGTTAGGATTATTAGAAGTTTCCTAAACTCTAGTATTTTATTTCCATTTATAAGTCGGTTTTCTAAGCTTCAAGCTGGCCGAATGACCAAATCCAAGTTAGACTAGGATTTCATGTCTTGTAGGCTATAAATAGCCCTTCTTATTTCAAGTTTAATATCAAGAAATATTCAGCAAAATTACTTTGAGTGTTTAACACCTCTTTTGCTTCCTTGAAGCGACTTGAATACCTTAGAGAGTTCTTTAAGGGTTCATTGACTCATCAATTCAAGATCACGTTGAATTGTGGCGTCCTCTACCATTATACTAACGTTCGTTGTCCAAGTGCTCAACGCGTGAAGGTCTTCCGCTGTGTGTTCCAACTCTTGTTACCAAATCCTAGATCCTACGTTCTTCGTGTGCGGGCTGCGTTACTTGTTAACGTAGTTCGTATCATTATAGGAATTGAACTAGAGTCTGAGTTTTATACCGTTGGAAATATTTATGAATCTAGTTTTAAACACCGCTGACAAAGCTCGATTTCGCTTTTTCTACATCGAGTTATAGCCATTCTTCGAGGATTGTTCAGTCAACCTGTTCTTGATCCGACAGATTTCTTGAGCTTCTAATTTTTCCAATTTAAACTCTGATTACGTCTCATTTGAGGGTCGACCTCTCATAAAAGTTGTAGCTCAATGTCTTAGCTTCGAAACGGTATAAGATTCATCTCAATCCGATAAGTATAGCTCCAGTTAAGATCAAAACACCATGAGATGATAGAAACTTGATAGTTTGCCTACCAAGTGTTTGATAAAATGTTTGTGTGAAACCAGTGGTTATGCACATCAAATGTTTGATGAAATGTTTGGTATTAAACTTGTGATTCTAGGACTTGGCTTGAAATGGAGATATCTATTACGGACAAGTGAATCAAGCTGTGGTTGGTGAGTGTTCATAAAACTGTTTCAAATCGAAAGTTTCTATTGTTAATTGCGTCACCTCATGATGACATGTGTGTGCTTGTGTCTACAAGATTTGGCTCAGTATGTATGTGGTGGTCTTGTACTTGACACCAACGGCTCCACTTGATTTCCAGTGCAGTGACTCATTTGAGCCAACGGCTCTACTGTTAATGATTAGTGTTCTATTGTTTAGTGATTTGTTTGAGAGTTGGGTGTTTGAGTGCAATGACTCCACTGGCTCACCAGAGCAAATAAAAATCTGTTCATTTCACACCTAATCCCTGTTCGATAAACTGAATTACTGAGTTACTTATCTGTAAACTTATTTTCATTGGATACTCACTGAGCTTCTAGCTCACCCCAAAATATTTTATTTTCCTCCCCACAGGGATCGAGACGAAGGAAAGCATATGTAGTGATCTTTCTTAGCGTGACTGGTTGGATTATCAATTGTACTAATTGTAATCTGGGACGGTTGGACTTTTGGTGTATTTGGATTAGTTGGAAATGTCATTATTATTTGAAGATCTTGAATTGTAATTATTTGAGGTCTGTACTATGATTGAGGTCTGTAGTGACTTCCGGTGAGAGCAGGGCAGGCGGTCCGCCGATCCCTTTGGTTCGCCTTAGGGGAAGGTGGGGCTGCCACAGTTGGTATTAGATCTTAGGTTTCAGATCTCTGTAGTGTATCCTAGACTTAATGTTTAGATTGCCGGACTGTTGGACTTGATTGTGCCTTAAGTACAATGTGACCTTTGTGCTTGATGACTGACTGAGTGATATTGAAGTGCTTGTGTTTTACTAGTGTTATTCTTGGATTTGAACAAATTTTAGAATGTCGAGAACGAGATTCTCTTAAGGGGGAGAGATTGTGAGGACCCGAAATTTGTTGAATTATTTGCTTATATTTCTTGCTAGACTCCTAAATTTTTCTTGAATTATTTGTCATTGTATTTTTTTAAGTGCATATCATTTTCTTTAAGCATTGGTAGCATAAAATTTTCATTAAGTGCATTATTTTCCTTTAAGTACCCTATTTTGTATGTATTGTAGGACATTAATTTGGAATTGCATTTTACATGTTTCATATAGCCAAATGCATAAAACTTATATGGTATCAAGTGGGTTACATTTTAAATTGAGCGATTAGAAGACAATTGCATAGATTTTATCCAATTCTTGGCCAAAATTTGACCACTTGTCAACCATCCACTAATGTCTTGACTTAAGCCTTTCTATTTAATCTTGTTCTCAAAAATTCAAACCAAAATTCCCTCCATTTTGCTCTCTCTTTGCTGAACTTCAAGGGAAGAAAAACACCAAAACCCTAGCTCACAATCTTCTTGCTTTTAGTTGAGAAAATCACTTGAGAAGAAAATCTAGGTTAGGCAATCACTTGGCTACCAAGTTTAATGGGAAGAGGTGAAGCTTTTGGTGGATTTCTCTTGCTTGGCATAAGGTAAAACTACCTCATGACTTCTCTTTGATGGAGTTAAACTTATGGATTCTTGATGCCAGATGAATTCTAGGATGTATTAGAGTGTTTTTGATGCTTGATTATGGAAAGTTTTAAGAGTTTTGATGGTTTTTCCTTGATGTATTGCCCTATTTTGTGTCAAACTAACCTGTAAATTCGTCCTTGATAAAGGCCAAACTAGCTTTTTCACAAAACATAAATGTTGTAGATATTTGAGTCAGCTTTCCATCCAGAAAATATTAGAGCAATCGGAGCACTGTATCATGTGAAATGACCAAAATACCCCTGACTGCCCCATTACCCTGTTTCAGCTAATAGTTTTCATATTCAGTCAAATTACTGAACTTGTTGGTGATTATAGGAATTGAATTGGAGTCTAAGTTTTATACCATCGGAAATATCTATGAATCTAGTTTTAAACGCCGCTGACGGAGCTCGATTTTGATTTTTCTACATCGAGTTATAGCCATTCTTCGGGGACGGTTCAGTCAACCTGTTCTTGATCCGACAGGTTTCTTGAGCCTCTGATTTTTCCAATTTAGACCCTTATTAAGTCTGATTTGAGGGTCGACCTCTCTTAAAACTTGTAGCTCTATGTCTTAGCTTCGAAACAATATAAGATTCATCTCAATCCGATAAGTATAGCTCAAGTTATGATCAAAACACCAAGAGATGGTAGAAACTTGATAGTATGCCCACCAAGTGTTTGATAAAATGTTTGCGTGAAACTAGTGGTCATGCACTTCAAGTGTTTGTTGAAATGTTTGGTATGAAACTTGTGATTCTAGGACTTGTTTTGAAATGGAGATATCTGTTACGGACAAGTGAAGCAAGCTGTGGTTGGTGAGTGTTCATAAAACTGTTTCAAATCGAAAGTTTCTATTGTTAATTGCATCACTTCATGATGACATGTGTGTGCTTGTGTGTACATGATTTGTTTCGGTGAGTATGTGGTGGTCTTGTATTTGACACCAATGGCTCCACTTGATTTCCAGTGAAGTGACTCATTCGAGCCAACGACAATACTGTTAATGATTAGTGTTCTATTATTCAGTGATTTGTTTGAGCGCTGGGTGTTTGAGTGCAATGACTCTACTGGCTCACCAGAGCAAATAAAAATCTGTTCATTTCATACCTAATCACTATCCGATAAACTGAATTACTGAGTTACTTATTTGTCAACTTATTTTCATTGGATACTCACTGAGCTTCTAGCTCACCCCAAAATATTTTATTTTCCCCCCCACAGGGATCGAGACGAAGGAAAGCATATGTAGTGATCTTTCTTAGCTTGACTGGTTGGATTATCTCTTGTACTAATTGTAATCTGGGACGGTTGGACTTTTGGTGTATTTGGATTAGTTGGAAATGTAATTATTATTTGAAGATCTTGCATTGTAATTATTTGAGGTCTATAATATGATTGAGGTCTGTAGTATGTCCTGGCGAGAGTTGGGCAGGCGGTCGGCTGATCCCTTTGGTTCTCCTTAGGGGAAGGTGGGGCTGCTACAGTTGGTATCAGAGCTTAGGTTACAAATCTCTGTAGTGTATCCTAGACTTAAAGTTTAGAATGCCGGATTGTAGGGCTTGATTGTGCCTTAAGTGCAATGTGACCTTAGTGTTTGATGATTGACTGAGTGATATTGAAGTGCTTGTGTTTTACTAGTGTTGTTCTTGGATTTGAACAAATTTTAGAATGTCGAGGACGACATTCTCTTAAGGGGGAGAGATTGTGAGGATCCAAAATTTTTTGAATTACACACCCGAAATTTCTTGAATTATTTGCTTATATTTCTTGCGAGAATACTAAATTTTTCATGAATTATTTGTCATTGTATTTATTTAAGTGCATATCATTTTCTTTAGGCATTGGTAGCATAAAATTTTCATTAAGTGCATTATTTTCCTTTAAGTACCCTATTTTGTATGTATTGTATGACATTAATTTGGAATTGCATTTTACGTGTTTCATGTAGCCAAATGCATAAAACTTATATGGTATCAAGTGGGTTATATTTTAAATTGAGGGATTAGAAGACAATTGCATATATTTTATGCAATTTTTGACCAAAATTTGACCACTTGTCAACCATCCACTAATGTCCTGGCTTAAGCCTTTCTATTTAATCTCTTGTTTCCAAAAATTCAAACCAAAATTCCCTCCATTTTGCTCTCTCTTGGCTGAACTTCAAGGGAAGAAAAACACCAAAACCATAGCTCAAAATCTTCTTGCTTTTAGTTGAGAAAATCACTTGAGAAGAAAATCTAGGTTAGGCAATCACTTGGCTAATAAGGTTAATGGGAAGAGGTGAAGCTTTTGGTGGATTTCTCTTGCTTGGCATAAGGTAAAACAACCTCTTGACTTCTCTTTGATGGAGTTAAACTTATGCATTCTTGATGCTAGATGAATTCTAGGATGTATTAGAGTGTTTTTGATGCTTGATTACGGAAAGTGTTAAGAGTTTTGATGGTTTTTCCTTGATGCATTGTCCCATTTTGTGTCAAACTGACCTGCAAATTAGTCCTTGATAAAGGTCAAACTAGCTTTTTCACAAAACATGAAAGTTGTAGGATTTGAGTTAGCTTTCCACCCAAAGAATTTCAGAGCAATCGGAGCACTGTACCATGTGAAATGACCAAAATACCCCTGATTCCTCCATTACCCTGTTTAAGCTAACAATTTTCATATTCAGTCAAATTCCTGAACTTGCTGGTGATTATAGAAATTGAACCAGAGTCTGAGTTTTATACCGTTGGAAACATCTATGAATCTAGTTTTAAACGCCACTGATGGAGCTCGATTTCGAATTTTCTAAAACGAGTCATAGCCATTCTTCGGGGACTGTTCAGTCAACCTGTTCTTGGTTCGACAGGTTTCTTGAGCCTCTGATTTTGCCAATTTAGATCCTGTTTAAATCTTATTTGTGGGTCTACCTCTTCATAAAAGTTGTACCTCTATGTCTTACCTTCGAAACAGTATAAGATTCTTCTCAATCCGATAAGTATAGCTCCAGTTATGATCAAAACACCAAGAGATGATAGAAACTTGATAGTTTGCCTTCCAAGTATTTGATAAAATGTTTGTGTGAAACTAGTGGTTATGCACATCAAGTGTTTGATGAAATGTTTGGTATGAAACTTGTGATTCTAGGACTTGGCTTGAAATGGAGATATCTGTTACGGACAAGTGAAGCAAGCTGTGATTGGTGAGTGTCAATAAAACTGTTTCAAATCGAAAGTTTCTATTGTTAATTGCATCACTTCATGATGACATGTGTGTGCTTGTGTGTACATGATTTGGCTCGGTGAGTATGTGGTGGTCTTGTACTTGACACCAACGGCTCCACTCGATTTCCAGTGCAGTGACTCATTCGAGCCAACGGCTCTACTGTTAATGATTAGTGTTCTATTGTTCAGTGATTTGTTTGAGCGTTGGGTGTTTGAGTGCAATGACTCCACAGGCTCACCAGAGCAAATAAAAATCTGTTCATTTCATACCTAATCCCTGTTCGATAAACTGAATTATTGAGTTACTTATCTGTCAACTTATTTTCATTGGATACTCACTGAGCTTCTAGCTCACCCCAAAATATTTTATTTTCTCCCCCACGGGGATCGAGACGAAGGAAAGCATATGTTGTGATCTTTCTTAGCTTGACTGGTTGGATTATCTCTTGTACTAACTGTAATCTGGGACGGTTGGACTTTTGGTGTATTTGGATTAGTTGGAAATGTAATTATTATTTGAAGATCTTGCATTATAATTATTTGAGGTCTATAATATGATTGAGGTCTGTAGTATGTCCCGGCGAGAGTTGGGCAGGCGGGGCGCCAATCCCTTTGGTTCGCCTTAGGGGAAGGTGGGGCTGCCACAGTTGGTATCAGAGTATAGGTTTCAGATCTCTGTAGTGTATCCTAGACTTAAAGTTTAGGATGCCGGATTGTAGGACTTGATTGTGCCTTAAGTGCAATGTGACATTAGTGTTTGATGATTGACTGAGTGATATTGAAGTGCTTGTGTTTTACTAGTGTTGTTCTTGGATTTGAACAAATTTTAGAATGTCGAGGACGACATTCTCTTAAGGGGGAGAGATTGTGAGGACCCGAAATTTCTTGAATTATTTGCTTATATTTCTTGCGAGAATACTAACTTTTTAATGAATTATTTGTCATTGTATTTATTTAAGTGCATATCATTTTCTTTAGGCATTGGTAGCATAAAATTTTCATTAAGTGCATTATTTTCCTTTAAGTACCCTATTTTGTATTTATTGTATGACATTAATTTGGAATTACATTTTACATGTTTCATGTAGCCAAATGCATAAAACTTATATGGTATCAAGTGGGTTATATTTTAAATTGAGCGATTAGAAGACAATTGCATAGATTTTATGCAATTCTTGACCAAAATTTGACCACTTGTCAACCATCCGCTACTGTCTTGACTTAAGCCTTTCTATTTAATCTCTTGTTTTCAAAAATTCAAACCAAAATTCCCTCCATTTTGCTCTCTCTTGGCTGAACTTCAAGGGAAGAAAGACACCAAAACCCTAGATCAAAATCTTTTTGCTTTTAGTTGAGAAAATCACTTGAGAATAAAATCTAGGTTAGGCAATCACTTGGCTACCAAGAGTAATGGGAAGAGGTGAAGCTTTTGGTGGATTTCTCTTGCTTGGCATAAGGTAAAACTACCTCTTGACTTCTCTTTGATGGAGTTAAACTTATGGATTCTTGATGCTAGATGAATTCTAGGATGTATTAGAGTGTTTTTGATACTTGATTATGGAAAGTGTTAAGAGTTTTGATGGTTTTTCCTTGATGTATTGCTCCATTTTGTGTCAAACTGACCTGCAAATTCGTCCTTGATAAAGGCCAAACTAACTTTTTCGCAAAACATGAAAGTTGTAGGGATTTGCGTTAGCTTTCCACCCAAAAAATTTCAGAGCAATCGAAGCACTGTATCATATGAAATGACCAAAATACCCCTGCCTGCCCCATTACCCTGTTTCAGCTAACAGTTTTCATATTTAGTCAATTTCCTGAACTTGCTGGTTATTATAGGAATTGAACTAGTGTCTGGGTTTTATACCGTTGGAAATATCTATGAATCTTATTTTAAACGCCGCTGACGGAGCTCGATTTTAATTTTTCAAATCGAGTTATAGCATTCTTTGGGGACTGTTCAGTCAACCTGTTCTTGATCCGACTGGTTTCTTGAGCCTCTGCACTTCATGATGACATGTGTGTGCTTGTGTGTACATGATTTGGCTCGGTGAGTATGTGTTGGTCTTGTACTTGACACCAACGGCTCCACTTGATTTCCAGTGCAGTGACTCATTCGAGCCAACGGCTCTATTGTTAATGATTAGTGTTCTATTGTTCAATGATTTGTTGGAGCGTTGGGTGTTTGAGTGCAATGACTCTACTGGCTCACCAGAGCAAATAAAAATCTCTTCATTTCATACCTGATCACTGTTCGATAAACTGAATTGCTGAGTTACTTATTTGTCAACTTATTTTCATTGGATACTCACTGAGTTTCTAACTCACCCAAAATATTTTTTTCCCCACAGGGATTGAGACGAAGGAAAGCATATGTAGTGATCTTTCTTAGCGTGACTGCTTGGATTATCTCTTGTACTAATTGTAATCTGGGACGGTTGGACTTTTGGTGTATTTGGATTAGTTGGAACTGTAATTATTATTTGAAGATCTTGCATTGTAATTGTTTGAGGTCTGTAATATGATTGAGGTCTTAGTGAGTCCCGACGAGAGTTGAGCAGGCGGTCCGCCGATCCCTTTGGTTCGCCTTAGGGGAAGATGGGGCTGTCACATATCTAATTTACATTTCTTCCCATTGTTCATTTCAGTATAGTTATCCTCATTGTGTAGATCTTTTATTACAGCTTTCCTTTTGCCTAATTCACCTTATTCTTTTATATTTGTCATGTCACTTAATGGTTTCCTCCTCCCCACCTCTTTGATCAATCTTTTCCAACTTTTTCCCTTTTATTATTCTCTTTATTTTGAATATTAGTATTCTGAGCATTTACTTTGAATCCAGCTTTATCAATGCAATCTCCATTACTAATCATCATTCCTTTATTGTGTAAATTAGTTTCCTGCATACTCTTGACCATATCACAGTCCATCCAAGTATAATCACAATTCCCTGAATCAGCATTATCAACTTTTCCTTGAGTTATAGTTGTATTCTCAGACCTTTGCCTATCTTTCCTCTCCCTAATCTCCTTTTTCTGAGAGGGCTTCAGATTTCCTTAATTAGTTATATCTAATTCCCTACTACCCTTCTCTTTATCTCTTTTCTCTTTTACCTTAGCCTGAGTTTCTTCCTGAATTACACTAATATGTTCAAATCCCGTAGCATTCTCCTTCACTCTCCTTCACTTTTGATCTAATTCTGTGAAATTCTTTTGTATAAGGAAGCAGATTTTGCCTGATTTCCTAGCTTTGATTATGATTGGTTTTAATCTTAACCCCATCAGATCTCCTTGTACTTGATTCCCTAAAGTGATCTTCTCTATCATTCGTATTTCCCTGTTTTCTATTACGACTCTTAGGAAAACTAGCACGCATCCAGTTTCCATATTGTTGTTCATTTTTTTTATTCACTCCTTTCATATCACAATTCTTTTCATTATGACCAATAATCCCACAATAGAAATAGAAATCAGGACATTTTTCATAACGAAATTCGATCCAACGCATCATACTAGCATTTCTCACCATTAAACCTCTAGGGAGGCGTTTAGTTAGATCAAATTCAACAAGCATTTTGATATGTTTACCCTCTTTCCCTCCTCCTGAAGGAATTATTACCTCATTAACCCCATAGAAGATGCTTCCTATTTTACTTCCAGCTTCCTTTGCTATCCAGTATAGGGGTAGATTCCAGATCTGGACCGAGATGAGACTTTTGTCGGCTTCCAAGTCATCCTGAATTCCTTTTCTCCACCTAAGAAGGACTAAAGGCTACCCATCATAGATCCACGGTCTCCTATTCAATATCTTCTCCATATGTGAAGTTCGGGTAAAAGTGATTTGAAACATGTTTGTCCTTATTTCTATGACCTTGAGATTTTTTGGATGAAGCCACATGTTGGCTGCAAAACTCTTGATGCCCGTTGAGTTTGCTATCTTTTCGCCATAGATTTTCCTAATTAAACTTAAACTGCATTCTTCCACTCATTTGGCTAATTCATCATCCTCCAGCCAAACTCCATCTTGTTCCTTACTGGACAGAGTGAATCTTTTCAGTACATCCTCTAGGCTGTCCATCCCTATCGGAACCCATAGACCACCACCTCAATCGAATTAATAGCCTCTGACCTTGGCTTAGCCGAAACCCTAGTCACAGTCGTCTATGTTCCCACAAAGTCACTAATCCTATTTGATATAATGAGAATTTGACTAGACTGAATTTGATTCAGGCTATTTGAATCCCCAGAAGATCTACGAATGCCTAATACTTTCCATGATAACTTAGATCTGGTGTCGTTGGCTTACCATGGCTAACAAATTAGAAGACCAAATAGAGATTAGGTATTATTGATCAAAGCTATGAAGATTAGAGTTTAATGATGGGAAGTTGACTATTGAAGCATATAGAAATAATAGGTTTTGAACTGTGGGAATTTTTAATTCTGAAGACAAATGTAAGAACACCCACTAGGGGAAAGGCACTCTCATGAGTAGAGAGAAGTTGCTCTCACAAGAGAGAGAATTTACCAAACTGAATCTTGAAAATGTCCCCAATGCTTGGAACTAGTTGGTTTTACAAAATGGTGAAAGATGCCTTGTCATGCACTTGTTAAGCAAGTTAAAATGGATATGCAATGTGCTCGCAGGATCCGGGGCCTCACAAGTTCCATTTCATGCAAGTTCCATCTTGAGCCGTCCATTTCATGCAAGTACATGTGGGCCTCGAGGAAATGGACGGCTCAAGATGGAACTTGCATGAAATGGAACTTGTGAGGCCCCAAGGTGGTGCTCGCAAGGGCTGCTCCAGAGTTTTTTTTTAAAATTTTTACACCCTCCCACCCCTTTGCACAACCTTTCTGCCACTAACTGTTAAATACAAGGGACTAGTCTAGAGTTGATAGAAAGAAAAGGAATTGGGATCTTAGTATCAATTAGGACTCTAGGTGTCAAAATGGATGATTTGAGTAGATTTGGATAAGTAATAATTAGGAAATGGGTATAATTGAATCAACCTATTTATACCCATTTAAGGAGATAAATTTAAATTTCTTATCAATATAATAACTACAAAATGCCATTATTTCTTATCAAACACCATGTAAAAAATTTTTTTAAAAATAAATAATATTTCAAACGAGTCATAAATGGGTACTTAGGTATACCTATGCCCATTTAAATAAATGAGTATAAATGGGTGCCTATTTATGCCCATTTAAGAAATGGGCATACGTATACCCAAGTACCTATTTATGACTCGTTTTAAATATTATTTAACTTTTAAAAATTTTTTACATGGTGTTTGACAAGAAATATTGGTATTTTATAGTTATAACATTGGTAAGGAATTTAAATTTATCTCCTTAACACTCACTAAAATTTAAATAAAATGTATATTTATTTTTAAATTGGTTAAATGGATGAGCCAAATCAACTCACTACCCATTAATTAAATGGGTATAAATGCGTACATTAAAAATTAATGGGTGGGTTTGAGTGAGTTAACATAAATGGGTTGTGATTGACACCTCTAATTTAGGACCTAGGCCGGCATATTTTTCTCTAATTTGCCATTGAGTTTGGTTCATTGTTTGTAATGATTTTGTAAATGTCATTCTAGTTTTAGGTATATTAGTACTGGTACTGCGATTGCTGTTATCAAACTTGATCTACTGTATAGGGCTTCCCTGGCTTGGGCTCAAAAAAATGAGAGAGTTTGCTCCCTTAAGAATTTTGAAATTATTTAACATCATTTAAAATATTTAAAATTTGTACTTTATCCTTGTGAGTACAACAGTTATTTCCCCACAAACATTTTTACAAAGTCTATATATACAATGCCATTTTAAAAATACGTTTTTACTAATCTTGCTCCCCTAAATGTCAACCTGTGGTTCTAGCCAGTAGCTTTATTTATCGTGTCCTTCAATAGTGGCAGAGTCAGAATTTAAGAGTTAGGGGATCAAACTCCATTAGCACAAGAAGTGTAGTACTAATAGAGTTTGAAACCAAACCAATAAACCTGCCGATCTTAAAAGTTTATTTTTTTCTATGTTAGTTATGCTTTTAATTCTAAATTGTGCTTAAAATTTGCAGTGAAGATTACATTTAAATTGACATCCATATTTAACTTTTGTTAGGTCTAACACTCTTGTGATGAGTGATGATTATGAACTTTCAATTATTCAGGGAGTAATGTACGTATGATAGAAAAGAAAATTCTAAACACAAATAAGGTACAATTTTAAAAGTTTCTAAATTTTTTTAAACTTAAAACATAATTTTCTCAAAACTGAGGGGACGCAAAGCAACGTGTGGCTCCACCACTATCCCTCAAGCAAGGCCTAATGATTGCACCCTTTAGCGACATGTGGCTCCGCGACAGTCCCTCAAGCAAGGCCCATTGCAGGGAAAAATAGTATGTATTTTCGTCAGACCACTTATCTGGGGAAGGTTTGGAAATTGGGGGCCTGTTTGGCACCTATGAGTTTTTTGTGAGTTTGTATAATACTAGTTTTTTTCCTACTTTAACTACAGGAATCTCAAAAAACTTCCTTCATTTTTAAACATTACATCCCAAAAAAACTACACAAAAAAACTCCTTCATTCCTTTTAAAAAATACATACCAAAAACACTCCTCTTCCTTCTCCCCTTTTCTTTCTTTCTTTCTTCTTCCCCTCCTCCAACCCATTGCAGGCGACTTCTTGTTCTTTTTTTTTTTGTTCCTTCACTCCCTCTCCTCTCTCCTCCCTCCCATCTGGCTCCCCCAAATCTTCGCACTTTCTGGTCCAACCAGATGGGAAGGGAGTGCATGGGAAGAGGAGAGAGGGAGGGAGGTGGGATGGGAGGGGAGAAAAGAAAAGAAGAAGAGTTGCCTGCAGGGGGAGGGGAGAGGGAGGAGGGGAGAGGGGAGAAAAGGAGAAAAAAAAAAGAAGAAGAAGAAGTCCATCGACAACCCAGAGGGCCTAAGAGGTTGGGAGGGGAAGAAAGAAAGAAAGAAAGAAAGAAAGAAAGAGAAGGGAAAAGGAAAAAAAAAAAAGAAAAGGAAAAGGAAAAGAAAAAAGAAAAAGAAAAAAAAAATATTTATCAAAAAGTTTTTACATATCCAACAAATTTTTCTACTATTTCTACAATAAGTTACAATAGTGTTTTATACCTACTCCCAAAAAACTCACCTACCAAACAGGCCCTGGGTTCGGCTGTGTATGCGTATATGTCAGTGGTGGCAAATCAGGATGTATTGAACAATTTGTGGGCCTACTAAATTGCATCCTCTCCAGGTGGTCAATTTTAATTGTGGCAATAGGGGTGAACATTCGGTGCAAAATCGATAATTTGATTAATTTAATTCGGTAATTCAGTTATTTTTCTCTAAAAGTCTAAACTGTTTCTAATTCTGAATTGAATTTCGTAAATCGAAATCGGTTACTAAATTGAATTCGAAAACGGTACAAAATCGTATTAGTACCGCATTGGGACTTTTGTTAGTTTGTTTAATTATTTATAGTTTGTATGTTGTAATTTGTTTTTATCAATTATCACAATTTAGTAATTAAAGCATATTACAATTTACAATTTACATTCTTTAATAATGTAATTTGCAATTTAGGACTCTAAATTTTTGTACACTCATTGTGTTTCTCATTAGTAAAATTTTTATTCTTGATTTGAACCCCAAAATTATTCACAATTTAACACATTAGTCATGTTCTATCTATTTGAAAAATTAATTCAAAATCATTTGATCACCTATATATATATAGCTATATCTTAACTCCTTGGTTAGTAATAAGTGATATTATTTACAATTTATAATATACAAAACTTATAATTTACAATGAATCAATGATTAGTGCTATGCCACTTAATCACTTGTGGTTTACAAATTATATGTAATGTATTATAATACAGAATGTGTGACAGCCCCACCTCACCCTAAGGCGTGCCAAAGGGTTTAGCGGGCTATCAGCCTAACTTTCGCCAGGATTCAAATACTCGAGTAACTAAAACATTTGGAAAGCGAACGTAAATAACCATTCCAAATCAAACCACAAATAATAACATTACTAAATTCAACTTACAACTCTCATTCCCAAATTACAGTTCAAAGTACTTAGAGTACAACCACAATACCATCTCACAGGCCCAAATACAACAAAAAGTCTAACGATCCATAATTACAAATGGTACAAGAATTAACCCAGCCAAATACACTAAGAAGGATCACGGCCCACGCTATCCATCGTCTTGAGCCCTGTGGGGGGAAAAATAAAACTTTTTGGGGTGAGTTAGAAGCTCAGTGAATGTCCAGTAAAAACAAGAAATTCAAGAACCTTTGAGTTAAATGTCACTTTGTAAAACATTTGAGTTTTCAAGCCATCATTCCATCAATACTCAATTTAACAAACAACATACAGTATACAGTAATTCAATACACATTTAAATCCAGTATTGGAAGGATACAGTATTCTCCGAGAGCAGTTGTAGTCCATCTTGTCGGTCAATCACGCACCTACTCCTCCTTGTAACACCCAGTGGTAATACTCAAGTATACCGTACAATGCCCTAAGTTACCAACCTACTCGACCGAATCCGCTTCTGACTCGAATAGGCCGATAACGAAGGGGAAAAGGCCTTGTTCAGCCAATGTGATAAAGTACACATGGCCTACAGTCATGCACAAGTGATATACAAATAATGGAATAGTAGACAATTGAACAGTATATTGACAGTTAGATCGAGTGCGGTAAAGTACACACTCGCCTAGAAACAAGTATTTAACACTTATGAGATCAAGTAATATCAAGTATTAATTACTTAAGCATGTAATTCACATAACATACAAGAAACACTCACAAACTCTTCATAATTTCACTTGTAACGCATTTCATCTGGAAATGATAGTAAATCATTTCAATAAATCGTTCCTTTGGAAACCATAGCCAGATTTCATTTGAAAGGGGTTGAAACACTCACAAATCATTCATAAGTTATTTCACTGGTAAAAGTATTTTATTTGGAAGTAGTGGTAAATTATTTCTTAGTAAATACTAGCAAATCATTTCACAAATCATTCATTTACAAACCATGGCAAGATTTTCATTTAAAAGAGAGTTAGAACACTCACCTCGATCCACTTAAATGAGTGAGCAAAGAAGAAGGCTAAATTTCGTTAGTTGGTTCACCCTCGACAAAGTCTTGGCCACCTGAACCAAAGTTTAGCTATCAGATACTAGCCAAAATATCTAAAACTCAAATACTCAGAATCGCCAAACCCTCACTACTACGGTTTCTTGTTCGAACCATATCTAAGATTACTCTCGTTGAAACTAGGCAAGGCTTATGGGTATGGAAGTTAGACTCGGAGAACTACAATTCACCAGAAACTTCACTTTCAAATTCATTTTGTAATATAGGTCAAATCAAGACGTAAGATTCAGTAGTATTTAAAGCACAGTGTTACCAGTTTCAAGAACAAGCCAACGAAATCTTACGGAAAAATGCCAAATTTTGTACACTTATTCTTCTATACATATAGGCTAGGTTATACCAAAATTCAGTCAAAAACTCATACAGGAAGTCAAAGTTGTAGACGACTAAATTCGCTCCCTGTTTTTCCAAAATTACATGTTTACCCAAAATTAGTGAAAACACAACTTTTCACCATTAAAATTCATAGCTTCACTCCATTAAATCACATACTCATAATTAAACATAATACACATTTATTTAGGCAAAATCTCTTCAAGAAAAATCACAAAATTTTGAAATCAAACATTAAAATTACCAGGCATGGGTTCGGCCATCTCATACATTTTTCTTCCAAAATTTCCAACAATAAAACCCTACTTTCAAGCCATATCAAGACTATTTTCACGAATATCATACAAATCCACAATCAGGTCCTCAAGTCAGCTACCTAAAATCCACCTCAAGTCCGCTACCTAGGTTGGAATTTCAGTATTCCAATATCAACCATAGATCTAAGCTATTTAACTCTAATAAAACTATATCTAGAAGATTGAGAGCTTATACCTCCGGATTCAACACGATCCAACAAGATCAAGGATGATCTCGTGAGTTCCACTTTCCAAAGTTGCTTCCAAGCCTAGCAACCTTCACAAGTTTCAATCTTTGCCCTTGATCCACTAGATTTGATGGTGTTTTCCCACAAAGTTCCAAGATCAAGTTCAGGAGTCACCCATAAGCTTTCTTTCCCTTCATTTCCTTTCTCCAAAATTTCAGATCTCACCCTCTTTCTCTTTCACTCAAGCTTCACAAGTTCAAGGTGCAAGTTGAAGGAAAGAATGGAAGATCAAGATGCAAGCTTTTCCCCTCTTTTCTTCCTTCAAGAAACTGGACCAGCTCTCTCTCTCTCATCTCTCTTTCGGCTGCAAGAAGTGGTGAAGGTGATGATCATCAATGGTTATTTAAAACTCCAAGATTGGAAGGAACAAGAATGGAAGAATTGAAGAAGACAACTCTCTCTCTCTTTCTTGCTCTCAATCTCGGCCACTCTCTCTCTTTTCTCCCCAAGTTTGCAGCTGAAAATGGAAGCTTAAAGGAAGCCAAAAAGTCAAGACAAGAGGGGACAAAAAGGTGCAACTTCCACAATTTAAGGAACAAGTAATCTTGGCACTTTATGTCGCATCACACGCGACAGTCCAACTTACATTGTTTTACTCCATTCCAACACTATCTAACCTTCATAATGTTTCCATAATATCACTACATGTGCTCGATTTCAATTCCAAATCACTATTCACGCGTCGGAACAATTTTTAATGCTAATTTTTGGCCAAAACCACACACCAACAAACAATTCTCGAAAAATCATTTAAATTAGAAAATAATAATTCAAAGCATAAATTCACTAATATTTAAGTGAAAATACGTAATAATATTATTATTATCATTATTATTTACTTTCTGATAAAAATAAAATAAAATTTCCGAGCCCTCACAGAATGCATTACACTTATTATCCTTATTTCTTAGTTTTTGCATAAATTAAATGCTTTATTTGCAAATGATTTGATTGCTTTCAAAAGTAAAACTAATATATTAATATGTTGTCCACTTGTCCTTATTTTCTAATTCTAGTTATGTATAAAATGGTAAGTATTATAGTTATGTATTATTGTATATTTATATTAATTTAGTCATATTACAAATTCTAAAATAGTATATTGTAAATAATGATTAGTGATATGTCACTTAATCACTTATTCACAAATTAAGTAATTTTAATTCATGGTGCATTATACTTATATTTATTCTTATTCTTATATAATTTAAATGCTTAAGTTGCAAATGACTTGATTGCTTTTAATGGTGAAAACTAATGTACTAATATGTTGTACTTATTATCTAATTCTAGTTATGTATAAAGTGATAAGTATTATAATTATTTACTATTATATATTTGTATTAATATAGTCATATTACAAATACTAAGATAGTATATTATATGATAAGTCAATATTTTGCATGTTTTTAGTAAGATTAATTAGGTAGTTTTTGTATGTTTTTTGTCAGTTTAATGGCTAATGAACTAGGGTTTCTAGTTAATTTTGCATTTAATGGCTTCAATGATGAAAAATGCATTTCTATGGATTAATGTGATGAAATTTCCATGTTTTTGTAGGATTGCTTGTTCATATGATTAAATGAGATGAAAATGTGGATAATTGCCAAGAAACTTGGAAGAAAAGTTGGAAAATGAAAATTGCAATTCAATCAACGAGGAATCAAAGGGATAAAAGTCGGAGCAATTAACGGGTCAATTTCACAACAAAAAGCTCGGAATTTGCAAGTTTCAAGTGGAGTCGCGAGGCAAAACGTGAACCAACAAGTGGAAGAAATGAGTAGCTAGCGAATCCCTCTCACCGGAAGCAGGGTAGCTGATCCGCAATGTGATCCGCGAGCCTCTGCCTCGCCGATCTACCTCGCGGATCCTCAGAAAGTGACTGCTACAAGTTGCAGCCGAATTCCAGTTTTTCAACTCTCTTCCAGCTCAATTTTCAGAAGAATTTCAATGAAGGCTGCGTGAAGAATTGTGTGAAGTTGAAGAAACAACTCATTACTAATTCAATACACAATTTGCTTCAACATTACAACTCATTTGGGATGAAAATTCAAAGGATTCAAATGCATGAAGACAAAGAGATTTAAGAAGCCATTTTCCTTGACTTTTGAAGGCCAATTTGTCTTGTATTTACATGACATAATCTTGGATGCATATGGTTGAAATCTTCTATAAATAGGGCCTTTTGTATCCCATTCAAAAACACATTCAATACCATTCCATTCCATAAGAAATTTCAAAAGACTAGAGAATAGCTCTAGTTCATTAGATTAGTTCTAGTTCTTAGTTTGTAGTTTCTAAAGAGAGTAAAAGTGAAAGTTGTGAGGAATCTTGCACTTTGTATTTGGGAGATCAACTTGTGAAGAAGTTTATGGATTCAACTTCAAGAAATTGAATAAGATTCCTTCTTCCTTACTTATCTCTTGTGCTTAAATTTCATGGCTTTGTGCAAGTTTGTTCTATGCTTAAATGTTCTTAATATGATGTCTAGCTAAGCCTCTTTAATCCTAGAGTTAGGATGAACCTGTTTTAGTTGTGATTATGAAGTAGTTGAGTGATTTATGTCCTCATTGATTTTGCTAGTTTAAGACTTGAGCTTATGCTTTATGGTTGATTAGCTACCAACTATAATTGAATTGATGTTGATGAGTAATGAAAAACTTGCCTTCAACAAGATCTAAGTTCTTAAACACTAACTTATATTCTCACGAAAGTAGTGAACATAGTTGGTTGGTTTTGGTTTTATACTATAACTTCATTGAGCTTATTTAACTTGTTTCTCTCTTTTCTCTATGAAAATAGGTCAAGGAAGATTCCAAGAAGTTAAGGAATTAGCGAAAGCAATTCTGAGTGACTAGTTCATCTTAAACGAGAACTTGCACTACACATGACCATTAACGAAAGTGGTGGCATACAAAAAGGAAGTTATACCTTAGCGAATCATTGGAGAAAGGACTTAATAAACTTGACTAACTTCTAATCTTAACTTAACAAGGAATTCCAAAGCTCTAGGATTCCTCCAATTTAATCTTAAAAAACTCTCTCTAACCTAATTCTCTAATTTCTTTACTTGCTTTCTTATTTCTTGTCTTCCACCAATTGGATGTCTTTGACTCTAGGTTGGTTTTAATTGCTTTATCCCTCTCCTGTAGGTCGGTTTACCTTCTCTCCCTTTATCTAGCTTTCTTTACTTTATTCGCCTTCATATAATTGTCTATCTAGATAGTGAAGCAAGTGATTAAATTTTAGTGTTTGCAAAACCATAGTTCCTCAGTGGGATCGACACCTATATTTCCCTATACTCAATAAAGCGATCCGTATACTATGGGTGATATAGGGTTATAAAGGTTTTTTTTTTAAAATTTGTAGAGTAAAGAAAAATCCTATCAAGTTTTACGCCGCTGCGGGAACTAGGTTTTCCTAGACTAGTTTCTCAAACTAGGCCTAGGTGCAACATTAAAGTTAAAACAAGCTTTATTAGTCTAGATTTTATTTTTTGTAGTATTTTTCCTTGCTCCTTATAGGTACACCAATCTCTTCATCCAAGAGATCAAGACGGCGAGAAGAGGAAGTAGACGTGTCCAACAACAAGAAGAAAATATTGTGGTGGAAAGTGAAGGTGAACAATCCATAGCAATGGAGGAGTCAAGGCCAAGAGCATTAAGAGACTATGCCTTGCCAGATGAATCCGGTGCTCAAACTAGTGTAGCAAGGCCGACTATTAATGCTAATAACTTTGAAATTTCACCGGCACTCATTCAGATGATCCAAAGAAGCCAATTTGGAGGAAACGCAACCGAGGACCCCAACACACATCTAGCTAACTTCACAGATTTATGTGGTACTGTTAAGTACAATGGAGTTTTCATCAACAAGATGGTGAATCATTATATGAAACTTGGGAGAGGTTCAAAGATTTCCAAAGAAGATGCCCCCACCATAGTCTTCCAGAATGGTTGGTAGTACAAACGTTCTATCAAGGTCTTGCCATACCAACCAAAAACATCATAGATGCCGCGGCCGGTGGATCGTTAATGGCAAAATCTACTGAAGAAGCTCAAGGTTTGATTGAAGAAATGGCTTCTAACAATTACCAATGGGCTAATGAAAGAGGTAACCAAAGAAGATCGGTCGGTATGTACTAGACCGACACCATTAACATGTTATGTGCTCAAATGCAAAATCTTACTAGCATGTTTAATAAACAAGGAGAAAATGGTTTAAGTTCTTGTGTAAATAATGCTTATTGTTCAAATTGTGGTGGTAATCATGACACTTGCATGTGTAAGAATGTTGAGCAAGTTTGTGAGGCCCCGATTTTTCCCCAATTTCTGGAAAATATTAGATAATGTTAATTATAGTTATTTTGGTTTGCCAAGGTGTTTATATGGTTTGTTTTGCTTTTAAAAGTGTTTGGTTTGACTAAACTTGTGTACAAAGTTTAGAAAACCTAATTTGATTAAAACCCTAGTTTTTTTCGAAAACCCTAAATTGGGAGAAAACCCTAATATGTATATGCAAAACCCTAGTTTGGATTTGTAAAACCTTAGTTTTGAAACTACATTTAAGTTTTACGTTTAATGACAAGTTTGTTAACTCTTTGATTTTATGTGTGATAATGCATGATTAGGAAGTGAGATTACAATTCCTAGGTGATTAGTAGCCTAAGTAGGGGTAATTAAGCTTTGATGGGCTAGGTTAAATTAAGTACTTATGGACTAATTTGATAGGAAAAGAAGTTATGTGGGAAAGAGTGGAAAGACCTAAGTTGCTAGGGTTTTTAGCATGATATTTTGACAAAATTTGACAAGTGAAAAATCTTTTGAGGTTATCTCTTGGCTTATTTTAAGCCTTTATAGCTGCTTGACCAAATAAGGAAGAAGAGGAAAGGAAACCGTGAGGGAAGAAAGAAAAGAGGGAAAAAGAGAGGAAAAAAAGAGAGAACTTGGAAATTTTGCAACTTTCAACCGTCTGATTCGGTCGGAGTTGGGAGGAGAAGCTTGGACTTGAGCACTTGAAGTTTCACCAAGAACCACCCAAGAAAGGTTTCTCCTAGTTTCCTATAAGCTTGAGTTGAGTTGAAGATTTGAAATTGAAGGATTTGGTAGTTTTCATGGCTTGATTCATGCCTATTTTTAGCTTATGGAATGATGTTATGGATTGGAATGGTTGAATTTGATGTATGCTTTGGCCATGATCATGAGTTAGGGTTAGGGTTTTGGCTTTAATGCTAATGGTAGAAATCAAGGTTGGATTGCATGTTTAGTAGTTTGGTGGGCTCTTGGATTCCCATGCGTAAGTCGAGCGGTTGGTGGGCTCTTGAATTCCCACTGTGGTGTGTTATTGTGTGTGTGTGTAATGTGCGTGCTGATTAGGAGTGATGTGAGGTGTGTGAGGAGCTGTTTTGCATGTATTATGTAATAGGCGAGCGATGGAATTTGCATGAATGTGTTTTGGTTCGCATTAAAATTGTTTGGGCATTGAGCGGAAAAAACAGGATTTTGATTGCAGCGACTTTGGCGTCGTTTTTGGTGTTGTTCCTTTGTGATTTAGCTTTTGGCCAAAACATGAAAGTTATAGCCCTTTGTTCTAGCTTTCCAGCATCTGGAATTTCTTGATTCGATTTGTGCGCTGAGTTATGTCCGTTTGAAGTTGGCCTGCCGGACATTCGGTGAAATTCTGAAACTGTTTCTCGCGTTTTTTTAGATAGAGTAAATCTCGGGTTGAAGTTGTCTTCATGAAAGTTGTAGCTTGTTCTCTTAGCTTTGAAACAGCACCTCGTGCACTCAAATCTGACACTTGTAGCCTGAGATATGGGCAATGGCGTTACAAGGGGTCAAAACTATTTTTACACCTTCTTGTGTGTTTTTCGTTCGATTTGTCATTGTCCGTTTTCCTAGCATCCCACATATGTGCTTCTTTTGCTATTTTAAGTGTTTATAAGCCTTTATGAGCTTAGTTCATAGGGCATATGCATGTAGCGTCGGTTCACCTTTGAAATAGTTTTCTTCAACAATCTTGACGACAAGATTGCTTTAAATAGAAACAAAAGGGTTGATGGTTTGATTTGCATGTTCAGTTGAGTCAGGTTGGGCGTTGTGGCGTGTTTGACTTCTACATTGTCTTGTTTCAGCTGTTGGTGAGTGTTCCTTGCATGTTTGTGAATAAATTGCTTTCTTTGTTGGCGTGTTCAAATGCTTTTAATAATTATGTGAAGAGGCGAGTGTACTTTATCACACTCGACCTACTCTATTCTCTTATTCAAGCGTATTGCTTTTCCATTGCTTGTATATTACCTGCATGATGTAGGCCATGTGTACTTTACCACATTGGCTGAATAAAGGCCCTTTCCCCAACCGTTGCTCGACTATGAGCGAAGCGGACTTCGGTCGGGTAGGTTGGTACCCAGAACCTTGCGTGTATACTCGAGTATTACCACTAGGAGTTATAAGGAGGAGTAGGAGGTTGAGTATTGAACAAGGCGGACTGCAAGCGACTTCCGGTGGAACTGTATCCTTTCAGGTATTTCCCGGTTTATGTGTTTGTACATTTTATGCTTCTAGCTGAATTATATTAACCTTGCTTATCGATATATTTTTGCTCAGCATTCTTGTGTGATTTGTATGATATGTAGGGATCATTCTGGGCTTTTAGCTCACCCTTTCAACTTTGTTTTCCTTAGCGGGATTTGGTCGAGAGCTTCAAGGTTACACTAGGTCGATTGGTTTGGAGACCTAATCTTGTATGTCCGATGTAGCTAATGGAATTTTGGATGGATAAACTTTTGTATCGTAATTATAGTTGGGGCGTTTGTGGTTCGTTAAGGAAACTTTGAGGTTTAAATATTCAGTTGATTTGAGGATATCGATGTACTTTGTTATTTGCATTTGAACTAAGGATGCATGAGTAGTCCAGTGAGGCAGGCCATTAGTGATACCTTAGGGTTAAAACAGGGGAGGTGGAGTGTCCCACAAGGATTAACTTTAACAACTTCAAACCGACCACCTCAAAACAATCCTTATTCAAGTACTTATAATTCGGATGGAAGAATCATCCCTAACTTTGGATGGAGGGATCAACCTCATAACAAATGTCTTCTAATCACGGTTTCCTCTAAACCACTTGAACCTCAACCAACTTGGGAAAAGCTCTAGAAAAGCATGCTCAAAGTACAAATGAAGGTTTGAACAAATGGATGAAAATTGACCATATGCATAGAGTCTAGAATTTCAAATAGGTCAATTATCTAATGCCTTTAATGGAGAAAACCAGGAGGAGCTTCCAAGTGGCGAGGTTAATCTAAGAGAACATGTTAATGCAATCACTCTTAGGAGTGGTAGAACATTAGAGGATAATAACCTTGGTAAAAGTGGTAAAAATGATGAAAAAGAGGATTAGTTCTGTATCACTTAATCACTAAGAGTTCACAAATTATGTAAAGCACAATGCATTAATTACTATCTATTATTAATAGCCTATTAGCCATTACCTATATAATATATTCATAGTATACATTATATAACTATATAATATATAATTTTATAAACTAATTTGGTAATTCAAATTTGGTAAATTGGTACACCCTATTTTGTTATCGAATTCCGAATTCGAAATCGGTTATTACCAAATTGAAAATCTCATTACCTATTTCATACCATATTTGAATTCGGTGAATTTGGTATATACCAATTATGTATCAAATTACTAAATACCGATTCCAAATTACCAAATTCAATTCGAAATCAGTTATGAAATCAGGTACGAACCGAATTTGCACACCCCTAGTGACGAATGTTCGTTCCATTGTTGTAGCTTGCAAAGGAGTTGCTAGAATCAGAACAAATCTAAAGTTGCCGACAGAATGGGATTTTTATTAGTTAGGAGTAGCTAAGTTCTAACTATTGTACCTAGGGTAACCACGGTTCAGGTTTGAATCAGAACCGGATCGATGGTTTATTGAGTCTAAATCGGAACGAGGAAATGATCGAACCAAAGCGTGGCCATTAAGTGACTAAAGGTTTAGATTGAGTTCTAAAAATTTGGTCCGGAACGGAGCGGACATTTTCAAGACCCGTTCAAATCGTCTAAAGTACATTTATATTCTAAGTTGCTGGTCTTTTTTTATTCAATTTAAAATTCAATTTCAATAACCAGCACCTAATATCAAACAACCTTAGTTTTAGTCCTACAACCTATTATCCAAATTCATTAATAAATCCAGATACGATAAATAATTAAGATTTTTTTCCTTTACTCTATTTCAATAATGAGAAGATTATGTATCTTTTTAGTTTATTTAAAGCATTCAATATAAGTTGAGTTTTTTTATAAAATTTTTTCTTTATTTTTCCTTGCCACATGATAATACAATAAAATTCATAATTTTTTCAACATTAGTTGTTATATTTACTTAAAATCGATTTTATAATACAAGTATTTATACGCAACTACAAGAACGAAATGAATCAGGAAGAAATGGAAACCGTAGTGAACCGGAAGGAGGTTCAAGAACCGTAACAGCGTTCTGTGAGGGTCAATTGATTCTACCTTCGATAAGAATCAGACGACCGGTTTTATTTGTGCCATCCTAATTGTATCGAGTTTTCAAATAGTCCATGTGTATGGAATGGGTTCATATGATGAGTAAAATTACATTTTCGAAAATAAAAAGGGAAAGAAAGAAGGAAAGTCTCATTCGGCCATTTGACGCGGTAAAGGTCCTATCAACACATACTTTTAAGTCTCCATGTTCGGCTGTCTCGATACCATGCATGCTTGCCCGTATCAATCTCTTTATTTTTTAAGAAGGATAATTCGATTAAGCTAAATAGGATTTAAGTGATAAAAATAAACTAATGGATAATTGATTTTCTTAATTTTAGAAAATTTCATATTTGTCTCTATTGTTAAAATTGTGATTTACAATCACTTATTGTAGATGGTAAGTTGTGCTCGAGATTTTAAACAACTTGGCTCTTTTTTTAGGGTGATAATTTGTGCTTGAGATTTTAAATAATTTGGCTTTCTGTAGAGCTCCTTCAACGAAGAGATTTACACCGTTAAATCTTTCTATTTCTATGATTCCTAATTTTGTGCTTTGGTCAATCAATTTGTTGTTGGCTATAATAATTATTGCTTTTTTTTAATTAATTTGTCCTACCAAGTCAATGTATAAATTTTTTTTTTAACAAAAGGATTTAGATACAGTAATTTCCATTTGGTACGCTAGAAAAATACAGAATGAAAAGTCTTTTTCATCCAGAATTTTTCTATGCCAGAACGGGTAGAAAACTATTTACTATTCTAGTGTTCAATAACCAAGTTAGAATGGAATGTGAATTTCTTTTTCAATGTTTGGTATAATCATATTGTGAAATCGGAATGGAATGAAAAATATTACTATATTAACTTAATTGCTCCTATATATAACATATAACATTTTATAGACATCTTGATTTAGAGACAAGTGACTTATTAATTAAAAATTAACTTTTTAATAGCATAAAATTATAGTAACATTATTAATTAAAAACTTTTTAACAGTATAAAATTATAATAACTTATTAATTAAAAATAATTTTTAATCGTATAAAATTACAATAACTTATAAAGGGATAAAAAGGATAAATTTTGGAAAAAAAAGAAGAGTTTTATGATATATGTAAAAGACAAATATGCACACATTAGCTAGAGATATAGAACATAAAAGACTAATCTTGACTTGTATAATTTAGGTGTTTGTTGGATAGAGTAGGAATGAACTTTCTCTAAACTTTTGTAAGGAATGAGATTTTAGGAAAAAAAAAAAGTGAAATAAGCTTTTTAGAGTAACAAAAATATCTATGTGAAACACTGAAATGGAATGAATTCATTCCAAACTTTTCTAACGTACCAAATGAGAGGTAAAGATAATTTTTTTTTCAAGCTTCCGTTTGCAAAAGCGAAATCTGAAATCGAAATCCCAGAAATCATCACGAGAATTGAGATTCATTAAGTCTTGAATTGTTAAGTGGTGAATCTAAACTTACTGAGCGTATCTACCCTGTTTGATAATTAATAGACGGCCGCATGTTGAATTTCACTTATATTTTACAATTTTGTCCTTATATTGACTTGTTATAAATGATCTATATTGGTATTTTTTTACTAGTGGTAATATAGTATGAGTTAATTTTATTTAAAATAAGAACTATGTATTAGAAAGAATAAACTAAAATGAATAAACTATTATCAAAAAATAGAATTATTTATTAGAAAAAGAATGAACTATTATAAAGAAAAAAGAATAAGCTCAAAATGAAAAGGTTGTTAAAAGCGAAATTGATGCTAAAAAAATTGAATGATTTAATGGGTGAAACTTCTTAAAATGAAGGTTGACAAAAAAAAAAAAAAAAGTGGAGAAGAGGTTGATGCGAGCGATGATGGAAAGAAAAGAATGAGAGAGAAGAAAGATGGTAGAAGAAAGAGAAGAGAAAAAAATAAGATGATTGTGTTTTATTTGGTAAGGATTATTTATGTCCTAAAAGCTGTATTTAAACCCTTACATCTGAGCATACTTTTTATTAAGTGGTGATAAGTGATAAACTTATCACTTATTTTGGAGACTCCATTTGCCTAGGCAATTCAGACCCACTTAATCATTAAGATGTAGTATTTTTTGTTATCAAACAGTCTTAACACCATTAAGGTCTGAAGTCATTAAGATTAAGACCTGAATTGGGTTATCAAACAGGGCCTTAATATCTTCATCTTACGCGTGTCATAAATCTAAACTCAGTCATGTTAAAGGTTTTTATAACCTAACTATATAAAATAACTCTTTTCTCAAGGATTGTGAGAGATTCGTATTTATACATGTCATGTTCTACATTAACTCGCACTTTTTACAACACATTTTATGCAATATTTATATTATCTTCCAAAGAATTGTGGGAAGTTGCAAGTCATTGTTATATTTCCGGCTACAATCAATGATAATTCACTGTTAAAGTTTTTATATAAATTTCCCAATATCATCCTAATTATTGTAGCCTAGTCCTAGTTTAACAATCCTAGAATTATGAGTCATGATTGGTGAATAAATTATAATTGATGATGATTGACTGTAACTAGGATCTATAAGAGATTGACTAGCTATTGTTCTGTTTTTAAAGAAAAGAGATAATCTTAATCATTGTATAGTAATCATAACACTGAAATCTGATAGACCTTAGGTTATAATCTGTCGAATAAGATTAATAAAAAAGAAAAGGTGATTTTTTTTTTTTTAACTCGACCGACGTCACGAACTTCCTCACATTCCTTTAAAAAATATCGCTTCCCATGGAAGATTCAGTCTGTCGTATCTCGAGTATATGCTTAGACAAGTACACTATTTTGCTGGTTTTGGTTCAATTCAATATAGGAGATATTGCATTATTTTTTAAAACGAAAATTAACTTTTGACTGAAAGAACATACTGCTTGAATATGTCTAAGTAGGACAATTGGGAAAATCATTTAAAATTATGTCCACCAATTTTGCAATGGTGTGAAACTCGCATTGGAGAGCGATTTGGTCGAAGTAAGGATTAATTAAACTAAAAAATCCGACTAGACTGAATAAAGAGCGAGCCAGAGAGAACCAATGAAAATGGTGTAAAATAAAAATTGGAAAAAAGTACCCAAAAAATTGATTCTTATGGATTTCCCGATTTATGGTTTAATCACATTTATTACCATGTTTAACCGAGTTTTATCCACATTATTTTTTAATTAAAGTGGATCAAACACTCACTCAAACTCAAGTTTCATTTGGTTGGTTTAATCCAGATTTCAAAACATTTCAACATCGATTTGCTAAGTTTAGCAGCAACTGTGACGACCCCACCTCCCTCTAAGGCAAACCAATGGGTTCGGTAGATCACCTGCCCAACTCTCACCGGAACTCACTATATTCCACAAATACTTTGCAGGAAAATACTTCAAATCCATTCGAGACAATATAACTTTAAATGTACTTCACTATAATGTTTGCATATTTCCAAAAGTAATTACTTAAACTCGTGTATAAAAGATCGAGCATTTGGAGTTCAGTTTAAGTACATTCACATCTCCCAAAAGTAAAAGGGATTACAGGCAGTTATACTAAACAAACAAACTTAAATTCCCAAAATGACCTAATGCTATCCTTCAGCTCTTTTTGCCTCGAATCTTGTTAAAGAAAACAAATAAGTGGTATAGTAAGTATTCCAAGAAATCAAGCAAAATACGAGCAATGCAAACTTTAACATGTTAACACGTAATTCAAGAGGCACAACTCCAAGTATAACCATAATCAAATTCAGGAAACAAGAAATAAGGTCAGGTACATAGTGAGCGATAAACGATAACATTAATTCAAACAAGCAATTACTCATTCAGTAAATAAAATAATACATAATAAATGAGTTCTCAAAAGGATATGGGACTCATTGGGAGTCATTTTCCACCTTATCACTTCCAATAAACAATCCCCTATATTTTTCCACCTTATAACCTCCGAACTCCCACATTATGACCTTCAAAATAATAAAGAATCCCCTACATTTACTTTCACCTTATATCCTCTAAAACTATAAATAATCCCCAAAATTTAGCATTAGATATTATACTCAGGGCCTTTCGGCAAAGAGTTTTGAGCTTTGCACTTAACATTGATGAGTTATGAACCCAGAGCTGTTCAGCTGATTCGACCTCGTAATTGGCGGGTCTCAGATAGGGTTCCAGCAAAGAGTTGAGCTCAGTTTAGCCGATGCGATAAAGTACACATCAGGCCAACATTCATGCACATTTAACACTCAACCATGCATTGCGAACAAGCAATTATTGAGAATTAAATAAATTAACGAGTCAAAGGAATCATAATAACATGACACTAATTAGTATGTCAATCAAAGGAGCATTTTAAACAAATAGTAGCATTTACTCAAGTAACATGCATCGTCAAGCAAACATGCATTGGAACACTTATCGAATTAAACAAAATAACTTCAGGCATTCGCACCCAAATCCCCTTGGTTTCCTCATTCTAAGTCTAATAACAAGTAAAATGAAAAGCATTTAGGTTTGGTTACCCCAAACATAAAAGACCAAATGCATGTGCTAGTAGTTTCTTTGCTTGATAACTAATCACAAATTTGATGCACAAAAGCCATAAGATGTTTAATCCAAAACATAGATATAAAGTAAATGAAGAATCTCATAAATACAGTAGAATCACGAGTTAGGTAAGTTGTGTCGCGACAAAGCTGCATACGAGTCAAGAGAAGTGAAAGAAACAATTGTAGAAAGAAGAATGACATGTGACAGGTTTACCACCCTTCGGTGTTTTAATCATAACTGTGACTATACTTATTGGATTGAGATGAATTTTATGCCATTTTGAAACTAAGACATAGACCTACATTTCATATGTAGACATTGAAACCTAGTTCATGCATTTTAATTGTCAAAGTTCACACTATCAGAAGCTTAAGAAAACCATCAAGATAAAATCTGGGCATTGAGCAGTTAGGGTTAGTTTGGTCATTTCACATGCTATAGTGATCCAATTAATCTAAAATTTGGTGAGTAGAAACTTAACTCGACTCCCTGCAACTTTCTTGTTTTCAGCAAAATTGGTTTGCCTGTTATCACAAAGAAATGTGTAGTTTAAATTGACACAAAAATAGAACAGCGCAAAGGCTGAGCAAAATTGGTAATCTGTTATGAAGATAGAACAAAAGACTTATGCGATGTTTTACTCCCACTAAACCTCAATAATTCAATCCAACACAACACACATGCAATGCTTGACGTAGGGAAATACCATAATAAAGTGACTATAACAATAGAAAGGAAGTTAAGCAAAATAAGATGCTTGTTCGTTACTAAGTTAACATTTTTGAGTCATATCAGGTGAGCAAAAGCAGTTTTGGAAAAATGGATATAACTCAATGTATAATAATCAAAATCGAGCGTCATCGATTGCGTTGGAAACTAGACTTGAAGGGCTTTCCAACAGTATAAGGTTCAATCCCTGACTCGGTTTCTACAAGTACTAGAAAATTCGGAAATTTAACTGATTTCCTACTCTGATTAGGTTTGATCTTAACAACTAATCTACCTTGTTTTGTGATAGGGTTTTTCTTTACTCCTCAAATTTTAAATAACCTTTATAACCCTATATTACCGCAAGTATACGGATCGTTTATTGAGTATAGGGAAATATAGGTGTCGATCCCACGAGGAACTATGGTTTTGCAAACACTAAAGTTTAATCACTTGCTTTATTATCTAGAAAACAACTAAAGGAAAGCAAGTAAAGTAAGGAAAGCTAGATAAAAGGGAGAAGGCGGTAAACCAACCTAAGGAAGAGGGATAAAGCAATTAAAACCAACTGTTAGGTGTCAAAGACATCCAATTGGTGGTAGACAAGAAATAAGAAACAAGTAAAGGAATTAGAGTTAGGTTAGAGAGAGTTTTACGATCAAGTTGGAGGAATCCTAGAGCTTTAGAATCCCTTGTTAAGTTAAGATTAGAAGTTAGTCAAGTTTATTATGTCCTTTCTCCAATGATTCGCTAAGGTATAACTTCCTTTTGTAAGCCATCACTTTCGTCAATGGTCATGTGTAATGCAAGCTCTCGTTTAAGATGAGCTAGTCACTCGGAATTGCTTTCACTAATTCCTTAACTCCTTTGAATCTTCCTTGACCTATTTTCATAGAGAAAAGAGAGAAACAAGTTAAATAAGCTCAATGAAGTTATAGTATAAAACCAAAACCAACCAACTATATTCACTACTTTCGTGAGAATATAAGTTAGTGTTTAAGAACTTAGATCTTGTTGAAGGCAAGTTTTTCATTACTCATCAACATCAAATCAATTATAGTTGGTAGCTAATCAACCATAAAGTATAAGCACAAGTCTTAAACTAACAAAATCATGGAGGACATAAATCACTTAACTACTTCATAATCACAACTAAAACAAGTTCATCCTAACTCTAGGATTAAAAAGGCTTAGCTAGACATCATATTAAGAACATTTAAGCATAAACAAACTTGCACAAAGCCATGAAATTAAAACACAAGAGATAAGTAAGGAAGAAGGAATCTTATTCAATTCCTTGAAGTTGAATCCATAAACTTCTTCACAAGTTGATCTCCCAAATACAAAGTGCAAGATTCCTCACAACTTTCACTTTTACTCTCTTTAGAAACTACAAACTAAGAACTAGAACTAATCCAATGAACTAGAGCAATTCTCTAGTCTTTTTCCTCTCTTGAATTGAATTTTTTTTTTATGGAATACCTGAATTGTATACAAAAGGCCCTATTTATAGAAGATTTCAACCATATGCATCCAAAATTATGTCATGTGAATACAAGACAAATTGGCCTTCAAAAGTCAAGGAAAATGGCTTCTTAAATCTCTTTGTCTTCATGCATTTGAATCCTTTGAATTTCAATCTCAAATGAGTTGTAATGTTGAAGCAAATTGTGTTTTGAATTAGCAATGAGTTGTTTCTTCAACTTCACAAGATTCTTCACGCAGCTTTCATTGAAATTCTTCTGAAAATTGAGCTGGAAAATCTGAAAATCGGCTGCAACTTGCAACTGTCACTTTCTGACGATCCGCGATGCAGAGGCTCGCGGATCACATCGCGGATCCGGTCCCCTGGCTCCCGTGAGAGGGATTCGCGAGCTATTTGAAATTTTCACCTGTTGGTTCGCATTTTGCCTCGCGACTCCACTTGAAACTTGCAAATTCCGAGCTTTTTGTCATGAAATTGGCGCGTTAATTGCTCCGACTTTTATCCCTTTGATTCCTCGTTGATTGAATTGCAATTTGCATTTTCCAATTTTTCTTCGAATCTTAATGGCAAATATCCACATTTTCATCTCATTTGATAATTGAACAAGCAATCCTACAAAAACATGAAATTTTCACCACATTAATCCATAAAAATGCACTTTTCTATTTAGACCACAAAATGTAGAATTTCAATAGAAACCCTAGTTCATTAGCCATAAAAATATCAAAAACACACGCAAACTACATAATTAAACCTATTAAAAACATGCAAAATATTGACTTATCAATTCCCCCACACTTGAACCATTGCTTGTCCTCAAGCAATAAGAAATGCAAACCAACAATGATTTAAGTGTTTGTGCACCTTTTAATTCAATTTCTCAAAACAAGGTAGAAAACAATTTTTCAATCACAAGTACTCATAATATCAAGTAAAAGAGAGTAATTATACCATAAATTCAAGTAGCTCACTTCAATTTCTCATTCCTCACCCAATTTCACACGCAAAGTGAATCATATAGCCAGTAAAATGCTTCCTAAACCCATGATCCTTTTCAAGAGAGGGATTTATTCATATAACATATCAAACATATATTTAAATTGTGAAAATGCCTTTTGACAAGAAAATCGACATTTTTAGATGAAGATCCCCTGTTACTCAACATTTCACTTTTTTTGCCTACTTTTTATTTAAGTACCGTTTGACGCGAAAGTCGACATTTTTAAATGAAGACTCCCGGTTACTGAGCACATTGAAATAGAGCTTTCATTTTTTTTTTAGAAACATAAATAAATATTCCCTCAAAAGAACAATCATGAGAAAAGTACTACATTTATCAACCACATTTATCACTCTACTATGTAAAAATCAAACAAAGAAAAGAAATCTCATTAAACATACAAAATTAGGCATAATTTCCTCCATTTTACAAGATATACTTTCCTTAAATTGCAAAAATTTTAATCACAAAATAGTCATCTCCAAGTTATTTGAGAATTTGAAAGAATTTGGTACAGGATTGTCAAAAAATTTTAGCAAATTTTCATCAAATCACAATCACATAATTAAACATATAAGCACAATTTCCTCCCCCCACACTTAAAATGCACATTGTCCTCAATGTGTAAGAAGGAATAAAAAAATAAGAAAGGAAAGAAAGAAATACTCCCCTTTTAATGAAATTGAATTGGTCCGCTTTGCCATTCGCCAATGAATAACCTTGAATACCTGAAAAATTTGACAAGAAACTGCAGGAAAAGGTTAAACTCCTTGGATCCGCGAATCACAGGTTGCGTTTCAGTGCGCGGATTTGGTTGGGTAGCTCTCAAAACTTGATCTGCGACCCATGGATCCGCGATGCATACATCGCGTATTGGTCCGCAGATGCTCAGAAAACTTCTCTGATCCTGATCCGCGAGGTATACCTCGCGTATCATATCGCGGATCCTTCTGGAAATTGGATTCTGCAACTTTTCTGCAACTGTTTCATTGGACAATCAATTTCTACTATTTCCAGAACAAAAATCCTGCATGTTAATTATGCAATGCACCTTCTCTAACATATGTAACATGATCAAAACAACATAATTAACCTCATTTCTTGAATCATAAACAACTAAAACACAAATTGAGGTATGAAGATGTTTGCATTTTCACTATTCATCGTGCACCAAAAAGGTTATTTTTGCATGTTTGACTTTCCTACATGACAAACAAAACAAACATACTTAAAAACATAAAACACACATGTTTAAACATAAAAACACACCAAACTAACACAAACTTTTAAACAAAATTGGGTTGCCTCCCAAGAAGCGCTTTTGTTTAAAGTCATTGGCTCGACTCAAAAGTGTTCCTCTTTAAAATCACTTTGGAGGTGAAAAGGAACTTGCTCCTTCCCAAGGGCTAAAGCTTTTGGTTCCATGCATCATTAATGAAGCTTCCCCTTTCTCCAAATTATCCTCATCATCAAACAAAGAAGGATTAGAATTATCACGTATTAAATGAGGAATTTTCGAGAAACATTTAAAACAATCCCAAAGTTTACTTGGTTTTTTCCTTTTTTCTTCATTAACTTTAGGGATTTCATGCTCTATAAAGATCTCTTTTCCTTTGTTCTTCACATAGAACAAGTCATTAACAAATAAACTATCATTATGCAATTCTTGAACAATATCTACCTCTTTTGGAGGAAGAGTTAATTACTATGTTTACTTATACTTTACCTTCTGCAAGTGGCACATAGTAGTTTATATGTGTTTATGTTTTTATTTTTAGTTGTTCAAAAATCAAATCTGGGGATCCTTGAGCTTTACCGCCAATTAGTCCAAAAGTCATATATGGGGGTTCTTTAACTTTACCACCAATTAGCTTATTTATTAATAATATGAAACCCTGATCTTAGCTTTATCCTATATTTAAAAAATTGATGCTTTTTGCCATAGTACCAAATGGCCAATCTTATGTTTCTAGAGATAGTAGGAGATGGTACAAGATAGATGGCCGAACTGGTCAGTTCTTCCTTTTTGAAGCTATTGGATATACGATTTGCATTATGCTCATATGATTCCCATTATTGTCAGTGATACTGCTACAGGCCAAGCCTGCTAATAAGTTAGTGTTTACCATTAATGATTTATACATTCTTGCTTTTAGGATTTTTCTAGACCTATGTCTTGAGAACTATGACCAGAAGGATGGCCATGATAGATGACAACTTCTTTTACTTCCCTTTAAACTTCAAGAGTTATTTTACTAATTTGGCTTCTAGTTTATAGTTTATCCCATCAATGGCTAATTATACTAGTAACATCTAGTGTATTATTTTTAAGAAAGCATTATCTTATTTATGATTATGGAATTAAATCAAATAGGTCTACATCGAACTGTACTCTAACTTTTTTCATGTACTCCTGAGTTGGCATATACTTAGATGCACAGAAATCAAAAGTGCGCGTGCGCGTGCGCGTGCGTGTTATAAACATACTTAATCTCTCCTATAATTGACTAGTTTCTTGTTACTTGCAACAATTGAAACTCTTGACATAGGTTCGGGATTTCTACTATGATATTACAATCATCCAATGATGCTGCACTTTTCACTTTTGGGTACCTTTATGCTCCCTCAAGCTCTCATCCTTTTTTTTTTTAGGTCATCACTAGTACACTTTACTAGAATTTTACACGCTATGAATTATCCAATAAATTGTAATGGGGCTACGTTGCTACTAAATGTCTGTATACAATGTATGTTAGTCATAAAATGGTTAATCTGATTCAATATTTAAGACTAATTACTATCCCTTTTTCTACTTTAGTAGGTATTTGCACTTGATTATAACATGCTTGAATTTAGTAAAGATACTTGTTCGATTTTGTTGGAGTTTCTTTGATGCTATTTTGGAAGATTAATTTCTCCTAACTAGCTATTGTGTCTTAAGTATCATCTACTGGGTGCATATTTTTTGAATTAGGATGAAGGGTAGAAAAAACATGGATAAGAGTTGGATGTCAATTAAATATTACCTAGATCTCACATATTTAGGAGTCAAAGAATTTGTCAAATTTGCCAATTTAATTAGGGATCCCACATGTAAGCTCTCTTGTCCCTGCAAACAATGCAACAACTTTGAAACTTTGAAGGTCATGGCTAATCACTTTGGTGGAATTGTTTATCGTTATATTAAGTGGATATATCATTGTCAAAGTTTTGAAGAATCTCATGATGATGAAAATGATAGCATTAGTTATAAATGAAGAAAGTAGTGACTCTAATGATACTCAGGAAATGTTAAATGATATTGGATCTTCTAACTTTGGTGAAAATCAAAGAAACTCTCAGTCATATATACTTTAATACATACCTATCTAAACTTGTCAAGAGAAAAATTTAGCATATCTAGTTTGGTTTTGTTTGGCTTTTTGACTTTACATCTTTAAATTGCTTTTTCCCTCTATGACCATTTTATCTTTGATCCTAAGACTAGTAAAAAGGGAAAAAAAAAAGTGTGACTTAGACAGAATCTTAGCATGCATTAATAAGTAAATTTTTTTGCCTAACTGGAGTTGTATGCATGCCTATAGTGACCCCAGATGCACCTACCAATCGGGGTTTTTATGGTCCTTGTCCTATGTTGATGTAATTGGACATTCTTTCACTTGATTTATTCTACATGCTTGGTCCTTTTTTGCCATACCTAAGTTAGCTTTATGAGCTACCTTTTCTCGTTTTTTGTCTCTTATTATTCTCTTTACATGTTCGCTATCTAGATAAAAATTTAAGCAAATGATATACCTTATTTTCTGGTGATTCCTTAATTGATTTTCATTGACTCAAGTTGGTTTTGTCCTCTACTAATAATTGCATTCCTTTACTACAGATATGTTGCACATTTTGGAGTTTTGGAAAATCAGTCGCAGGGGTTACTTTTGACTCAAAGGCTGGTTATAGCGCTATCTTATGCTTCGGAAATGTTTTGGATAGCATAGAAATGTTTTGGCTTTGGACTCGCTTTGTACTACTCCCTTGCTCTCTTAACTTATTGACTCAAAGTTAATCTAATACTACTTGTCAAACTCTTTGTAATGTGATGTTGGATATATTTATGATATTTCAATGATTATTAGGATATTTTGGCATTTTCTGTTGTAATGGGTGAATGTCGTTGTTATTCATTAAGCATTATTACTGGTTCAATTTTGTAGATATTTATTGTAGTAGGAAAATAATCAAGCGGCACCTGGCATGAGACAAGGTGTTGTCAGCTGAATCATATTTCTCCAAAGGCGAGCTTATTATCAATGAAACGAGGCACCTTTATTGACAACAATTGTTGTCAGCGAATTAAATGTCTCGACAACAAAATGTTGTCACTTTGTTTGCAGGGGTTTAGTGACAAGATTGTTGCCGATGGTGAATCATACTGATAACCATGGTTGGATTATTATTGAGTTTTAGTGACAACTTTGGTTCACACATTATTGACAAGTAGGCTTGTCGTCACTAAATATAAAATATTCTTGACGAGCGTGGTTGTGTAAAAGCGATATATTCACTGACGACTTTTATATCATCAGTGTATAATTTTACCAACGGGCATTCAGTGACGACCCTGTGACGACTGATAAGTTGTCAGTAAAAGTCATTAGTGACGACTTTTTACTTTTTTGTGACAAGAATCAGTTGTCACTGAAGACCAAATTTCTTGTAGTGACTTCCAAAAACAGTTAATTCATATAGAGCAATTGTATACCGCTCCTTGGCGAATGGATTGAAGATTGCCTTACAGCTAAAATCTTGAAGAAAATCAAGCATCATATAAAATACATCCGCTCTACTCCCAATTGAGAATAATAGTTAACCCTTAATCGGTGCCAAACTAATAGGACTTCCATTTTGCACTCCCCAATTCTAACTGATATTCACTTTGCATCTTGGATTTCAATATTAGACAGACTACACTCTAAACATTCATGTTCATCCCAATTTGACCCTTTCATTGACCATATTGAGAAAATTAACTGAATTCTACATTCTACACATGTGGATATCACTAAGTGTTAACCAACAAGCCAAATTCACACTTCTATCCATAACTTATTTTTGTTTAGAATTTGGACACCTAAACTAGTTTCTAGACATATTGCAATCCATTATATAGTTTTCACATATTGCTATAGATTTTGTAAATGTGGAATAGAAATATGTGGTATTTTACCTATTATTTGAATGACTTTACCACCTTCCAATTTTTACTAATTCTATCTAGTTGCCATCCCTAACAGTTTCACTTAATTATATAATTTGTAGTAGAATTTGGCTAATAGAAGCAGTAGTATTTTTATATGTTTGGGTTGTTAGTTAACAATGGTATTTGAGCTCTAATTTGAATAGAAACTACTTAATCTTGATCTTATGTTATTCAAATAGGTGAAGACCTCAATTTGAGAGAAAATGGACTGATCTTGAGGGTTTGAGGAAAAGGCGAATTGAAGGAAGAGGCAACGGAGCAAGAAGAAACGAAGGCTACAGACCTTATATGGATTCAAGGGTGGATCCATGTCCGACACTGGTCATCAGTTTGGACATTGCACTGGATGTCTTCTTATTCATTCGAGTTTTGAATTTCGCCAAATGACCAGGCCAATCATAAGGCAAGGCTGGTCGTTGGGCCAATCATTGTTAGATTTCATGCCAAACACTTTTCTTAGTTTTAAGGAGCCTATTCCTACCATGTTTTGGGTTATAATTTTAAAAAATTATAAATAAAAGCTATCTAGCTCGTTTTTAGGGCTAGAAATACAATAGGCTAGCATGAGTTCACTTTTATAACTTGTTCTTTAGAGATCAAGATCAAGAGGATGCAAGCAAGAATCAAGGAACAACCAAGATGGAGGTTAGGGCATCAAAGATTAAGAAGCTTTTCTTGGTCGATTCTCCAATATTGCATTTGTTACTTGAATTCTTAGGTCTATCAATGCTTTTATTTATGTCTATGATGATCTAATTTGTAT
Organism: Gardenia jasminoides; assembly: GCA_013103745.1. Classification (NCBI taxonomy): domain Eukaryota; kingdom Viridiplantae; phylum Streptophyta; class Magnoliopsida; order Gentianales; family Rubiaceae; genus Gardenia; species Gardenia jasminoides. Next base: position 39,455,203 of record CM023103.1, read on the forward strand.
CTTGGGCTCAGGTTTTGTGAAAGAGTATTGATTATTTATCCATGTTAAATTCTTAGCTTTTGTTTTGATTTATATATCTTGCTTTAATTACATGTTTATGTTTGGGCACTATAGACATGCTCTTAGAGTTTTGTATTGAATTGAGAATGAATATACAATCATACACTAGACAAATAAGCATACTTAGCCTAAATATGAGAGTATTTTAGGATTTTTATGACATATTTTTATTACTTAAGATCTTAAAGAGTTCAGTTAAACACTTATGATCTCGAAAGAGATGTGAGACGTAATTGGATACAATTTGGATGTATCAAGAGATAATCAAAAGTACCTTTGTATGGTACGTCCTTGACATGTTAAGAAGATAATTGGATAATTAACTCAAGTTCTAGATCAAAATCTGAAACACTAGTTTTTTGCTGATTGTTTTCTCACCTCTATCTTATTTGACTTGATTATTTATTTTATTTTTTTTACGCCGTCGTTACAACTTGTTTACTTCACCCTGGGGTTGAAGTAGGAAAAATTAACTCATTCCTTTGGATTTGACCGCTAGAATACTCCAAGTATATTGTTACTACAATCAACCCTATGCACCTACTGGAATTCGTCCGTTAGTGAAATAACTGAAATTGCTGGAGTTGCTGGAAATTTGAAATTTTAGATGAGTACTTCTTGAATTGTTTGGTAGACTACTAAAATGGCTAGAAGTACTCGAGTTGCTTGGAAATATTGGGATTGAGTTGGGTGCTTGCTTAATTGGTTCGGTCGGGTGATGGGTTCTGCAGCAGTTATGGTATGTAAGTATGAACCGATAAAGTTTATATAGAAAACCATTCTTTTCTCTTTTATTTTTTTGGGCGTTTCTAATTATAACCACGAGGATAAAATAGGTGTAAATTTTAAAACTTGAAGGTTGCTATCTGCAATTGTCAAAAACTATAGAAAAAATATGTGAAATTATTTTATTAAAAAAAAAAAGAAGGTCAATCAATTAGTACATACGCCTCTTCCACCCGAATAAAAAATTCCTGCTAGGATAAAGTTTGGTGGAATTGGGCCCTATGTGTCAACAGGATAATAAACAACAAGCATGTAGTGCAATTAAACCACTAAAATTGCCTTCCCAGTTTTTCACATTATTCTCCTAATTTCTGCTATGAGATTTTCTTTTCGCTTTTCGTCGTCTCTTCATCAAGAAATGTTGATGGCCTGCAGAAACAAAATGATGATGCCCTACCCAGATCACAATATCAAGTTCCCTAAGTCTGCAGTATGTAAGTGGCAGAATTTGATCAAAACATTCATGCAGATCACTCGGTCATTTGATCACAATATTCCTTTTTTCACTTCACAATCGTTCAAAAGATTGCCTTGGTAAGCAATTCTGCTCTTTTTTCTTTTCGCAGATGTAGATCTTGGTCGAACATCAGTAACATGCAGCTTAAGTTTTTCATCGGTAAAGAAAATCTTGATTCAGAATACCACTTAAAAGAGCCATCCACTTGTACAGAGTCTTCCATTAAAGGAGGAAAAAAAAGTGTGCTCAAAAGAATCACTGGTGTCTGCAGGATACAGAAAGGTCAATTAGAAGAATAAAAGGGATATTGAATAAAGCTGAATCATCAATTACTGCTTGTGACACAGCTTGGGTTGCCATGGTGCCGTCCGGGGATGCTCAGCAACAAGAAGATGTATCATGGAGTTTGGAAACAAAGGACCGGCAACTGGTTGAAGACTCCATCTCTTCCAGGCTAGCCTCTCTGCTTTCTCAGCGAAAGTGGTTAAGAGGTAAGAAGTTCGCTTATTTGGTTTCATAGTGGATGGAAGAGGATGAGCGGATCGAATTGGAATAGTTATCTTGGATTTATCATTTAATTTGAGATAATTGTTTCACACTTCGTTCTAAGTGGATTATTGCTCGAAGATTTTGAAAATAATCACGCATCATATTAGCTATGTACTGTGAAAAATTATGGGAATTACGAAAATGGCTTTGTGAGATACAAGACATTCCATTTTGCACTTTATCCCATTTAGTTATCATTCCTGATATCCTATCTCGGATTTATTTTGTCCCGATTTTATTGTATAATTCACCTATTTGGGATTGTACTCCCATATTCCAAACATGGGATTTAACGAAATAGAAATACAATAATACCATTTTTGTTGTAAAACTACTGATATAAAGTAATAAAAGTAGATATTGAAATAGTAAAGTAGAGCCAAGAAGTAGAGAGAGTAGAATATTATCTTATTAGTAACTCAACTATTTAGAGTTGTTGCATATTGTTACAATAGAGGTTAGGGTACTCTATTTATAGGTAAATCAAGATCAAAGATACATGAATCCTATTTAATATCTATACATGAATTTAGTACTTCAAGTACATGTATTTAGTAGTTCTAGATGAACTAACGAACTACGAGAGGATACATCAATGTACCAATGAATCTTATGGGGAATACATGTATCAATCTTCTTGGGAATATAAATGAACATCCACGTCAATATAGATAATTATTTCATAACACTCCCCCTTGGATGTCCATTACACAAAGAATATGCCTCATTAAAACTTTATTAGGAAAAACCCAGTGGGACAAAAACCCTAGTGAAGGAAAAAGAGTACACTATTCTTGTGTATTTTCTCCCCCTGATTCAAACATCATTTGAGATCTTTTAACCGACGCATTCCAATACTTTTCACCAATTTTTCAAACGTTGTAATCGGTAATGCCATGGTAAATAAATCTACCAAATTATCATTTGATTGGATCTGATGCACATCAATTTCACCATTCTTTGTAAATCATGAGTCAAGAAAAATTTTGGTGAAATATGTTTCGTCCTATCTCCTTTAATATGTCCTCAGTTTAATTGAGTTATACAAGCTGCATTATGCTCATATAATACAGTCGGAGGATTTTCCTTTTTCAGAGGATAACCCATATAATACAGTCGGAGGATTTTCCTTTTTCAGAGGATAACCCACAACTCTTTCACATATAGTGGGTCATTGATCTTAACCAAATACATTCCCGACTGGCCTCATGAATTGCTATTATTTCAGCATGATTAGAAGAAGTGGCAGCTATTGATTGTTTTGTAGATCACCATGAAATAGCTGTACCACCATATATAAATAGATAACCAGTCTGAGACCTTGCTCTATGTGGGTCAGATAAATACCCAACATCAGCATAACCAATCAATTCAGGTCTAAATTTATTTGAATAAAATAAGTCAAGATCAATTGTTGCTCGGAGATAGCAAAAAATGTGTTTAATAATATTCCAATGTTGTCTAGTTGGAAAGAAACTAAATCTTGCTAATAAATTCACAACAAATGTTATATCTGGCCGTGTGCAATTAGCAAGATACATTAGTGCTCCAATTGCACTGAGATATGGTACTTCAGGACCAAATATCTCTTCATTTTTTTCGTGGTCTAAAGGATCTTTATTGGGATCAAATGATCGGCGACCATTGGGTATTTAATGTATGTGTTTTATCCATATAAAACCGCTTTAATACCTTAGGTATAGCATTTTGGTGGACAAAATTCCACCTTCTAAATGCTCAATTTGTAAACCAAGACAAAATTTTGTCGACCAAAATCTTTGATCTCAAATTCTTTCTTCAAATATTCAAGTTTTCTAGATCTCTCCGGAGTTCCAATCAAATTAAGATCATCAACATATACTGCAATTATCATAAAATTTGACCTATTTTTCTTTATAAAACACATGGACATATTGGGTCATTGGTATAACCTTCTTTAATCAAACATTCAGATGGTTATACCACATATGTCTAAACTGTTTAAACCCATACAAAGACCTTTGCAATTTAATAGAATAAAATCTTTGGATTTGATTTACATGCTTGCATGTTGAATCCTTCAGGATTCTCATGTAAATATCATTTTCAAATTTCCATATAAATGGCGTTGATTACGTCCATTAGCGATATTTCTAACTTTTCATGCCTTTGCTAAACCCACAAGATATCTAAATGTGATCGCATCCACTACTGTGAATCGTTTCTTCATAATCAAATCCAAACATTTGTGAAAATCCTTGGACTACAAGTCTTGCTTTATATCTTATAATTTCATTTTTCTCACAGATACCCATTTATATCCCAGCGGCTTTACACCTTCGGTGTTTGGACTCTGAGTCCAAAACTTTTTTTAACCAGTGAATCCAATTCTGATTGGATCGCATCTTTCCATTTCGGCCAATCATTTCTTTACCGACGTTCATCAACCGATATATTTTCATGATTCTCATTTTCTTTCCTAATGTCAAGTGCTACACAATATGTAACTTCTTTTCATATATGCTCCAATTTCAAATTTCTATAATTTCATTCTCTTCAAGAATAAACTCTTCAGGAGTTGGCTCTTCACGAGCGATCTCTTTAGAAGATTCAGTTTTATCATGACATTTTTTTCATCTCCGGAGATATTCGATATCAAAATGCTTTATTATAGTAGGCGCCTTAAATTCATTTGTAGCACTTGTATGTGTCCTTCGGGACATCAATTTTGACTATAATATTTCTGGAGAATATTCAATTCAATAACTCTTACGAGTCGATAAATATATTTGATAATTGACTTGCAATTTTGTTGCAAGATAATCTATTGAACTTCCAGTTCTCATTATTTGGTATGAGAATCAAGGAAATCCAATAATATATCAAATGATTTTCTTTCGGTTGATCATTCCTCCCCCTAATGTCGGGTAGTGTACAATTTTAATTTATAAATGGATCACCCATCAATATTTCATGATTTCTAATTGTAAAGGGTGATTTCACTTCCGACATAAATTTCTTTGGAACCCGAGATAATTCAAGGGGTATGTATGAATAATTGTTGGCTCTTATTTTGATAAATTATAAATATGTTGGGATCGAGAAACTTCGATTTCTTGTAGTGATGATTTTGATTTAATCAAATCAAATGAGAATAAAACAACTTTGAATGGTTTTGTGGTATAATCAATCTTTATCTCACTTGATGATATCTGTTATTGTCTCATTTTGTATCTCGAAATAATATCCATTTCAGCGGATATTTTTAGATTCAATATATTTCTTCGAGATTTTGGGAGAGAATAGTACATCATTTAAAAACTTTCTTGCTTCAAGGAGAAATACGATTGGTGGTTCTTCTAGAGTTTTAATTATTTTACCACCATCAGCGATTGTATTTATCTCTCTATTCTCGACAGAATATAGTGTGCATAGTTGCACTATCAATGAGAATACATTATCATCACCATAATTTTAATCCCAAATATTTGATATCCATTTCTTCTTGGGAAGAAATAACAAAGAAATTTTTCTTCTTGGGAAGAAATAATAAAAACACAACAATTTCTTCGAAGAAATAATAAAGAAATGTTCTTCTTCAGGAAGAATTAATAACGAAAATTACAAATAAATGTAAACATTAATAAAATCCATAAATAACATAACTGATGACATAAAATACGCAAAAATAACAATTAACCAAATTCTACATAAATATTGAGCGTTTGGCATCAATTTCTTTTCAAGAAGAAAATATAATTATTACTATCATCAAATGCACCATCAATTTACACCTTCAGGATGCTTGTTTATGATGATTGATAAAGGTCAATAAAATATTTAGTCATATGATATATACGTGACTAATGACCTTTAATACTATATAAATAGTATTTATTTTGCGATCTTTCTTTTCGCATTCTTTCTTATCATTATCCCACTTCAGGTGGTATATATCTATATTAACTGCATCTACAATCACGACCGTAGTCATAATTTAAGTCGCATTCACTTTAGGGAATAGACTAAATCCATTAAATTGGATTTTAAACAAAGGTGTGTAATAAATTCAAAATACTTCTCAAACTTATTCTCTCGATATTGATACTTCAAGAACATATTCGAGGAGTAAAATATGGAGAATACATTTTTCACATATCTATATCAGTGATATTTTCTCCACATAATAACTTGCAGCATTTGATAATTTTATCATATCGAATTTTATAAGAACGGCCATCTTGGGTCGGCCTTTCTCTTAAAGGATAAACGAATCCTTATGCATCATTTTTTTATTAATGGTTCCTTCAAAATCAATTTTTATCAAGATATATTTCACCGCCTAATATTTATAATAATTCATTGATAATAAAGATAAATAAACAGAATTGAATTCAACAATCAGGTGCGAGAAAGTAAAAGCAACAAGAGAAGCATCCAATCAGCTCCAAATGAGTTCACAATCACGGGCACATGCAAACAGCAGTACATACAACTAGAAGGTCATGTGATGCTCAAATGACCACTTAGGAAAAGATTGACATTTGTTGCACCGTGCTAGCTAAGGATCATTTGCAATATAAAAGGTTCACTTTCAAATTTAAAATAGTAGAAACAAAACCTAGAATTTCATGGCTTTTTCATTCTCATTTGTGTCATCCAAGAAGTTTCTTTTTAGTTAAGCCAATCAAATAATCTGCATACGTGTAGGACGGTATACGACTGGTTTTGAAATGGATTTATTTTTTAATCCCCTTCTATTGATGACATGCTTCCCCAAGACGTTTTCTGATTTCTACACGTCAAGTTTAGAGCTTTTGCAATGAATAGTAAAGTATTTTCTTATAGCAATTCAATCATATAGAAAGCAAATTAGATGGGCAGACATCATATAGTAATGATTTGTAGGCGTGTTGGTGCTAACCTGTGACAAGTTTGTGCCCAATACTTTTCTTAAAAGAGCTGAAATGGTCCATTTCAATGTGTTCCAGTTTTGACATCCCGAATCATATGGCGCATAGAATTCAGCAAGCGATCATAAGTGAATCCGGGTTCCTTCTATGCAGCTTGGATGAAGCTGTATGTCATGACTCTAGTGACAAAGATTTGTGATTCATATTTGCTCAATGGTAGAAACTCGTGCTGATAACGTGTTATAAAACTACTGATATAAAGTAGTAAAAGTAGATATTGAAATAGTAAAGTAAAGCCAAGAAGTAGAGAGAGTAGAATATTATCTTATTAGTAACTCAACTATTTAGAGTTGTTACTATTGTTACAATAGAGGTTAGGGTACCTCTATTTATAGGTAAACCAATATCAAAGATACATGAATCCTATTTAATATCTATACATGAATTTAGCACTTCAAGTACATGTATTTAGTAGTTCTATAGATGAACTAACGAACTACGAGAGGATACATCAATGTACTAATGAATCTTATGGTGATGCAATTCTCTCTAGCCATAGATTCTTTAAATTTGCGAATTTTGTTATTTTCAAATTTCTGAATTTCTTTGTTTTCCTCATTAAAATTCGGCCAGTTCGTTAGATGAATAAGGCCGAATTTCCTCTTCTTGTTTAGATAGGATTTTAAGTCTTTTAAGAGATTTCTAATTAGTTTAGGTTTTTTTTTTATTTTGTTAGTTTCCTAATTAAACTAAGGGAACTATCGTTACTTAATTTGTGTCCAAGTAGTATTAGGGTTTGCTTTGTAAAGGCTATAAATAGCCTTCTTTTCATTCAATAAAGGTAGGCGAATTATTTCAGAAATTGTTGAGAGTTTTGTCTTGGTTCTTGCGAGAACAATCCTTGAGTGCTCTAGACGTCTTCTAGGTGTTCAAAAAAGACTTTATCAATCAAAAATGCGTTGATTGTGGTGTCTCTACCGTCAATCTTGGTCTCGAGTCGTCCTTGATCAAGTTGATATTCCGCTGTTAAACCATGGTGAAATCGTCTAGATCCTGTGAACTTGTCGTGTTACGGGTTTCGTCTGAAATAGGGCGAGAGATCGTATCAGTTGGTATCAGAACTAGTTGACGTTTACCAGGTTATATCCTTCTTGTTCTTGTGTTTTCCTGTCGTTTGTTCTTGTTGACAAAAGAAAAAGGAAAAACAAAACTGTCCGTATCTTTTTGTTAAGTCTGTCCATGGTCTTTTCCGTTAATTTCCGTTGAGTCGTGTAGTTAATTCTAGCCTTGTGTTGCTTCGCATAGTGTTGAGTCTTTGTGTTGTTTCTGGTTTTAGTCCGTCTGTTGATTCCAGCCTTGTATTTTTGGTCCGTCTCGATTTTTTTTTTCCTTTGTTCTCGTTTCAGGTCGGTTTTTTTTTTTTAAAGTCTAATTTTGTAGTTCTGCCTGTACTCTTCCTCTATTATTTGAATCGTTTATTTGTTGAATCACCCCAACATCTGTTGTTTACGTTATCTTGTTTTTAATTCAAAAAAAAAAAAAAAAACCAGTGCAAATTTTGTCTTGCTGCTGTTTCTGCCAAGCTATGTTGCATGCTGTCCGTGTGTTTCTTGAAGTTTTGGCTGCTAAATTCTGTCCAGAAATTGTACCAAGACTTGATCTGAAATCTTCTTGAAGTTGGGAACAAGTCTGGACGTAATTCTTGCATTCTTGAATCACATAAGCAATCTGAAATTTCTGGAAACTAGAAGTGTCGATTCTTGAAAGATAAATTGAGGTTGCTGAAAATTGTCTTGAACAAAACCATCGAAACAGCCTTGATCCTTGAACGTTGCTAACATCTTGTCCTTGTTTCTTGAAGATAGAACAAATTCAGTTGAAAGAAAATCAGGAGAGCCGAACCACAATCAAGAAATCCTAACTAGAATTCTAAAGAAAAATCAATCCTGCTACATCTTGGACTCCAAGTCACCATTGTTTCCTATCTTGAGCACATTTCCTAGAGCATCTTGGATTTGGCTAAAGAGTAGTTGCAAGCCAAATCTAAATAGGAAAGGGAGCGAAAAACAGTCCAACAAACCAACAAATCCACCTCCCGACTTGGAAACCAGCACTTGGAGGGACCATTTTCAATTGGGTAGGAATCAATTCCCTTTCAACCCTTTGAAGTTTGAACCTCAAAGAAATAAAACCACTTCTTGTGCTTCAAATTTCAGCAACAATCCTCCGGTTTTAAGCTACTAACCAGCCTCAAAACAGCTTAGGAAATCTTCCAAACCGCCTTTGACCAGCTAAGTCCTAAACCGAATTGGCTTGGATTCTTTTGGAACCTGAATTCTGGTCTTAATTGGCCACCACTGATCCACTTAATTTGTTCTTGAAAACCGTGAGAAGGGAGGAAGAAAAGAAGAGAGAAAAGAGGAAAAAAAAAAGAGAAAAGCTTTGGGAAATTGGTGTTAATTCAATCATCCAATCTTTCTTGGGAAGTTGGGGCACTTGATTGGGAAGCTCAACCTTGACTCCAAGAGGTATTCTACACTTTGTATAATGAATATTTGGGTGAAATTGCTGAAATTTATTTAGTTGATTACGATTGGTGAAGATGATGAATTTTGCTTATGTTATAGCTTCTTGATGATCAAAGCTAGTTGAGAAGATGATTCCATGGATTAGTTTTCTTGTTTTGCTTGTCTTGAATCTTGGCCAAGAACTAGGGTTAGGGTTTTAGTTGAAGTTTCATGTTGTAGCTTATGTTTGTGTTTGTGGGTGATGAAGTGTTGTTGGTTGAATTTTTGTCCATTTTTCTATCTGAATTTGCTTGATATTTTCGAAAATGATGAGGACAGAATTAGCTTTAGCACAAAGAATGAAAGTTGTACAGAGTTGAGTGAGGATTCAACCTGTAAATTTTCAGGTGAATCGGACCACTGTAACATGCGAAATGACTAAAATGCCCCTGATGCCCTGTTTCTGTCCGAACCGTTATTTTGCTGCTGTAATGGGCCATTTTGACCGGGAAGATGACTGTTTTTGTTTTTGAGGTCTTCTTAAGTATTGTAGCTTTATGTGTTAGCTTTCTAATGGCTTTGGAATCGCTTGCTTTGGAGCTGTGAGTGTCGAAGTTATGGCCATTTGAAGTCTTGCTAAATCTCGCATGATAGGGTAGAAAGCCATTGTTTTGATTATTTTCGACCTAGTTCGGGATGGAATTGGATTTCAACTTCTTCATGAAAATTGTAGAGGGTAATGTGGAACGTGTAAGGGTTGCATTTGCTTGATTGTTATTGCATTTGAGTCGATGAGTTTGCATGTGCGTGTTTTGGTTGAATGCATTGAGTTTTGGCGCAAAACTGAAAACAGGAATGACAAACCAGCAACTTCAGCTTCGATTTTTCTGTTGATCCTTTGTGATTTGGCTTTTGGCCAAAACACGAAACTGATAGCCCTTCATTCTGGCTTTCCAACGCATCTAGAATTTCTGGATTCGGATTTGTGAACGCCAAGTTATGATCATTTGAGTGTAGCCTGTCGGCAATTCTGACGGGGAAAATTTCTGAAACTGTTTCGACATATTTCACCTAGAAAGAGAAAATCTGGGTAGAAGTTGTCTTCACGAAAGTTGTAGTTTGTTCTCTTAGCTTCGAAACGGAACCTCGTACATTCTAATCCAATACTTGTAGCCTGAGTTATGAGTATTAGCGTCTGAGGTGTCAAACTGTCTTACAGACCTTTGGTGTGTGTTTTCCGTTTTCGTTCCATTTCATTCGTTTTCCGTCTAACACTCATGCGTGTGCTCCTTTTAACTATATGAAGGTTTTATAAGCGGTTTTCGAGAGTTTCATTCATTGAGTATTTGCATGTCACGTCATTTCACCTTTGAAAATGGATTTTGCCAAACCTTTTAGTTTGGAATCGGAAAAGTAATTTGCTTGCACTTTCACATCTCAGGAGATTCTGTGGACGTTGGAGATCGTGTTTAACCACCTACATTGTCTTGTTTGCGCTCAAGCTTGTTGGTGAGTGTTCCTGCATGTTTGTGAATAAATGCTCTCATTGACGTGTTTAAATGCTTTTAATAATTATGTGAAGGGCGATGTGTACTTTATCGCACTTTTCGACCTACTTTTATTCTCTGTTCAACTGTGTGCTTTTCCATTGTTTGTATATTATTTGTGCATGATGAGGCCATGTACTAACACATAGAATTTGAACAAGGCATTTCCTTAGTTATCGACCTATTCGAGCCGGACTCGGTCGGGTAGGTTGATAACCTAGAGCACTGCACGGTATACTCGAGTATTACCACTAGGAGTTATAAGGTGGAGTAGGGGGTTGAGTATTGAAAAGACAGGCTGCTTCCAGTGGAACCTGTATCCTTTCACTGGGTATTTTTCCAATTTATGTGTTTATACATTTTATGCTTCTAAACTGAATTATATTAACCTACTGAGTGCTTAACTGATATATTTTGCTCCACCATTCGTGGTGATTTGTATGATGTTAGGATCGCCACCTTGGGCTTTTAGCTCATCCCTTTCAACTTTGTTTTCCTTAGCGAGGTTGAGATCGAGCTTCAAAGGGTTACTTGGTCGATTGGTTTGGAGACCTAATCTTGTATTTTGATGTAGCCCTTGTATTTTGAATTGTACTAATGGAATTTGGATGGATAAACTTTTGTATCTGTAATTATAGTTCGGGACGTTTGTGGTTCGTTAAGGAAATTTTGGGGTTTAAATATTACAGTTGATTTGAGGACATTGATGTTATTTTGTTATTTGCATTTGAACTAAGGATCTCAGAGTGAGTCCCTGCAGTGCGGCTCAGCGATACCTTAGGGTTGACTAGGGAAAGGTGGGTCCAGCGGTTGGTATCGAGCTTTAGGTTCGGATCTCATAGTGTACCCTAGGCTTAACGTTTAGGGTGCCGGACGTGGGATTAGGTTAGCATTAATGATATGATTTACGGTAATAGTTTACCAGAACACTAATTCTAGTCGTGATTGTAGGAATGGAAGGAAATGGAGCACGAGGATCGCCTGGGGCGACTTAGTCTGTTATGTTTGAATAGGACTGGCGAGCCATTTCAACAGTTTGATCCGGGACGTAGGGTGGATAGGTGGTGTGATTGTTGGCAGACATATTCATATCCCAATCAAGTGGTGCTAGCTATAGTAGATGAGAGGCAGAGGTTAGTCAATGCAAATGCCAAAGCAAATGGCCGAATTCAAGAGTTAGAGACTAGGGTGCTCGAGGTGCAACAACGAATCGAAACCTTACGTGAACAATTACAAGAGGCCAATAATCGTTTGGCTCAGATGGCACAACAACTAAGGGAGAGAGGTGGAGAAGATCGTGGCCTTGAGGATCCTAGCGTAGGAAATGAAGTCGAACGTGTTAGAGAACGAGAATCTCTTGGGTCTAATTAATCCAGTGCCGTATTGGTTTTGACCTTTTGTAAGAGAATGATAGGATGGGGATGTAGAATGTTCTACTTTGGAGGCCAGTGTATTTTGTTGATGACTTGTTTACTTTTGTCTATTACTTTTGACTTGGTATGTACTCAAGTTGACTGTGACTTGTGTTTGAGTTTAACAAGTTCTAGTTTGTACTAACATGAGACATGACTGAGTGTGAACTGTATTGTGAAATGTGCTATGTGAAAATGTGTTTGCTCCACTTGCTTTAAGAGTTGTTACTTGTGTGTGTGTGAAGTTAACAACTTGTGTGTGTGTGAAGTTAATTATGGTTTAGTATGGTTGATATACATATGCATATAGATTAGCTATGAACATGGAAACGAGAGGGCAACGACGAGGCCGTGGGCGTGGACGTGGACGTGGCCTTAGACAACCCCAAGATCTAGGGGATGACCACGAATCAGTCGCAGGAAATAATTGTGAACCAAGGGCCGATGCTAATGATCAGGTAGCCACAGCCATCCAACGTATGACTGATTTGTTAGCACAAATGGCTGGTCAAAACCTTGGAAATCAACAAGGAAACCCTGTGAATCAAGTAGAAGGAGAAGACAAGGCACTAGAGAGATTTCAAAAATTTTCTCCCCCTAAGTTTGCTGGAGGTCCTGACCCCGATATAGCCGAGAATTGGTTGGAAAATATAAGGAACATATTTGATGCTTTGAATTATTCCGAAGAAAGACAAGTAACTTTTGCGGTGTTCCAATTTGAAGGAGCGGCTAGAGCATGGTGGAATGTTATCAGAAATAAGTGGGAAAGGGAACAAACTCCGAGAACTTGGATGAATTTTGTACAAGAATTTAATGAAAAGTTCCTTCCACCACTGGTCCAAGAAAAAAGAGAGAAGATGATTTTATAAAATTTCGCCAAGGAACCCTAAGTGTGACTGAATATGAAACTCAATTCACGAAGTTGTCACGATTTGCCCCAGAACTGGTACTTACAGAGCGAAAGAGAATAAGACGGTTTATTCAGGGACTTAACTTAGAAATTCAAGATGCTCTCGCAGCATCAAATTGAGACATTCACCGATGCCCTTGAGAAAGCCCAAAGAGTCGAGATAACAAAATCTCAACTGAAAGCCTTTCAAGCCCGAAAGAGAGATGCACCTAGTGGTAGTTCCCTTGAGGTTCCTAGAGAGACCATACCGCCGCCAAAAGTCGGAAAAGGAACTGGTGGAATAAAACTACCTCCCTATTCTTCTCATAAGATGGAGCAACTAGAAGGGACTACATCACAGAGAACTCAAACAAGAAGGGTTCAATCAAAGGAAACACCGTTGGGAAGTCAAGCCACGGTTGTCCAACCAACTTGTGGATACTGTGGGAAAAGCAATCACACTAAGGACAACTGTTGGGTGAAAGGACGGAAATGTTTGCGTTGTGGGAGTGCCGACCATCAAGTTAGTCACTACCCAAGGAAGCAACTGGTCGAGGGTAATCCTCATCAAGGAAATGTAACTACTTCTCAACAAGTTACTGAAGGAGGAAACCGATCACGACCACCGGCTAGAACCTATAACCTTCTTGGCCAGCAGATTTCAAGATCAACTGAGGTAGTTGAAGGTATGAATTTCGAGGACGAAATTCTTTTAAGGAGGGGCGATTGTGAGGCCCCGATTTTTTCCCAATTTCTGGACAATATTAAATAATGTTAATTATAGTTATTTTGGTTTGTCAAGGTGTTTATATGGTTTGTTTTTCTTTTAAAAGTGTTTGGTTTTGACTCGCTTGTTTTACAAAGTTTGAAAACCCTAATTTGATTAAAACCCTAGTTTTTTCTAAAACCCTAAATTGGGATAAAACCCTAATATGTATATGCAAAACCCTAGTTTGGATTTGTAAAACCCTAGTTTTGAAAATACATTTAAGTTTTACGTTTAATGAAAAGTTTGTTATTTCTTGATTTTACGTGCGTAAATGCATGATTAGGAAGTGAGATTAAGATTTTTAGGTGGTTAGTGATCTAAGTAGGTGTACTTAAGCTTTGATAGACTAGGTTAATTTATGCACTTATGGACTAGTTTGATAGGAAAGAAAAATCACTTGGGCAAGGGAGCAATTTACCTAAGTTAGTAGGTTAAATTGAGCATGACAAAATTGACCTAATTTTGACTAAAGCCTAAAATATCTTTGGAGTGCTATCTTGTGGCTATTTCTAGAAGAGGCCAATCGGCCAAGCAAGAAAGAAAGGAAGAAAGGAAAACCGTGAGAAGGGAGGAAGAAAAGAAGAGAGAAAAGAGGAAAAAAAAAAAGAGAAAGCCTTTGGGAAATTGGTGTTAATTCAATCATCCAATCTTTCTTGGGAAGTTGGGGCACTTGATTGGGAAGCTCAACCTTGACTCCAAGAGGTATTATACACTTTGTATAATGGATATTTGGGTGAAATTGCTGAAATTTATTTAGTTGATTAAGATTGGTGAAGATGATGAATTTTGCTTATGTTATAACTTCTTGATGATCAAAGCTAGTTGAGAAGATGATTCCATGGCTTAGTTTTCTTGTTTTGCTTGTCTTGAATCTTGGCCAAGAACTAGGGTTAGGGTTTTAGTTGAAGTTTCATGTTGTAGCTTATGTTTGTGTTTGTGGGTGATGAAGTGTTGTTGGTTGAATTTTTGTCCATTTTTCTGTCCGAATTTGCTTGAAATTTTCGAAAATGATAAGGATAGAATTAGCTTTAGCGCAAAGCATGAAAGTTGTAGAGAGTTGAGTGAGGATTCTACCTGTAAATTTTCAGGTGAATCGGAGCACTGTAGCATGCGAAATGACTAAAATGCCCCTGATGCCCTGTTTCTGTCCGAACCGTTATTTTGCTGCTGTAATGGGCCATTTTGACCGGGAAGATGACTATTTTTGTTTTTGAGGTCTTCTTAAGTATTGTAGCTTTATGTGTTAGCTTTCTAATGGCTTTGTAATCGCTTGATTTGGAGCTGTGAGTGTCGAGTTATGGCCATCTGAAACTGTTTCGACATTTTTCACCTAGAAAGAGAAAATCTGGGCAGAAGTTGTCTTCACGAAAGTTGTAGTTTGTTCTCTTACCTTCGAAATGGAACCTCGTACATTCTAATCCGATACTTGTAACCTGAGTTATGAGTATTAGCGTCATGTGGTGTCAAAAGCGTATCTTACGCACCTTTTAGTGTGTGTTTTCCATTTTCGTTCCATTTTATTCGTTTTCCGTCTAACGCTCATGCGTGTGCTCCTTTTAACTATATGAAGGTTTTATAAGCGGTTTTCGAGAGTTTCATTCATTGAGTATTTGCATGTCACGTCATTTCACCTTTGAAAATGGATTTTGCCAAACCTTTTAGTTTGGAATCGGAAAAGTAATTTGCTTGCACTTTCACATCTCAGGAGATTCTGTGGACGTTGGAGATCGTGTTTAACCACCTACATTGTCTTGTTTGCGCTCAACTGTTGGTGAATGTTCTTTGCATGTTTGTGAATAAATGGCTCTGTTGACGTGTTTAAGTGCTTTTAATAATTATGTGAAGGGCGAGTGTGTACTTTATCGCACTTGGCCTACTTTTTATTCTACTGTTCAACTGTGTGCTTTTCCATTGTTTGTATATTATTTGTGCATGACTGTAGGCCATGTGTACTAACACATAGGCTGAACAAGGCCTTTCCCCCTTCGTTATCGACCTATTCGAGCCAGAAGCGGACTCGGTCGGGTAGGTTGATAACCTAGAACCACGGTATACTCGAGTATTACCACTAGGAGTTATAAGGTGGAGTAGGGGTTGAGTATTGAACAAGACGGACTACAACCGATTGGAACTGTATCCTTTCACTGGGTATTTTCCCAGTTTATGTGTTTATACATTTTATGCTTCTAACCTGAATTATATTAACCTATTGAGTGCTTAACTGATATATTTTGCTCCACTGTTACTGTGTGATTTGTATGATGTTAGGATCGCCCACTGGGCTTTTAGCTTATCCCTTTCAACTTTGTTTTCCTTAGCAGAATTTGAGATCGAGAGCTTCCAAGGGTTACACTGGGTCGATTGGTTTGGAGACCTAATCTTGTATTTTGATGTAGTCCTTGTATTTTGAATTGTACTAATGGAATTTGGATGGATAAACTTTTGTATCTGTAATTATAGTTCGGGACGTTTGTGGTTCGTTAAGGAAATTTTGGGGTTTAAATGTTACAGTTGATTTGAGGACATTGATGTTATTTTGTTATTTGCATTTGAACTAAGGATCTGTAGTGAGTCCCGGTGAGAGCTGGGCAGGCGGCTCGCTGATACCTTAGGGTTCGCCCTAGGGAGAGGTGGGGCTGTCACACTTTGCCCAAACACTTGAAATCAAAACTGGACGGGTTCATGAGGAAGGTCCCCAAATTGCAACCCAAGTGGACAAACCAGTTTTCGGTGCAACCTTAGTCACCCATGGCCATGACACGGAGTTCCACAAGATTGATTTTCTAGGAGTTGAATCTCTTCGGACTGACTTTGTTGAAGTATATCAAATCAAAACTAACCGCGCCAATGGAGAGTACCATCAAACTCATTCTACATGTGATATGCCGAGTTATTACCTCAAGGATGGTCGTGAGTTGAAGCCAGCTCCTTCCTACGAGTTGCCTTTTGTGCCAAAACTCATGTGGATCTGCCATTTGTGCAAGAGACATGTCGCGTGGATTATTTTCATAAAGGTGATGTCGTTGGCCCTATCCTCCACCATTGATTCGTGGACGAATCTTCTTCAAGAGGAGGGGAATGATGCAATCCTCTCTAGCCATAGATTCTTTAAATTTGCGAATTTTGTTATTTTCAAATTTCTGAATTTATTTGTTTTCCTCATTAAAATTCGGCCAACTTGTTAGGTGAATAAGGCCAAATTTCCTCTTCTTGTTTAGATAGGATTTTAAATCTTTTAAGCGATTTCTAATTAGTTTAGGTTTTTTTTATTTTGTTAGTTTCCTAATTAAACTAAGGGAACTATCGTTACTTAATTTGTGTCCAAGTAGTATTAGGGTTTGCTTTGTAAAGGCTATAAATAGCCTTCTTTTCATTCAATAAAGGTAGGTGAATTATTTCAAAAATTGTTGAGAGTTTTCTCTTGGTTCTTGCGAGAACAATCCTTGAGTGCCTTAGATGTCTTCTAGGTGTTCAAAAAAATTTTATCAATCAAGAACGCATTGATTGTGGTGTCTCTACCATCAATCTTGGTCTCGAGTCGTCCTTGATCAAGTTGATATTCCGCTGCTAAACCATGGTGAAATCGTTTAGATCCTGTGAACTTGTCGTGTTACGGGTTTCGTCTGAAATAGGGCGAGAGATCGTATCATATGGGGAATACATGTATCAATTTTCTTGAAAATATAAATGGACATCCACGTCAATACAGATAATTATTTCATAACAATTTTATATCATCTCATGAATCATATAATCAATGCTTTGGCTAGAACAATTATCCAAGAGGCAGGACCCTACTTTAGGTGCATTGTCATTGAAAATTGGGGGCTTTTCTAAGTTAAATTTTGGAGATAAAATATTTTTAATGATCTATAACATGTTTAAAATAATATAAGGATATAGTGCATCTAAATTATACTTAACTTATCATGTACATTTACATGTATAAGCTCAACCAAATTAGTTTCGTTCTTTTTTCCCAAACGTTAGAGGAGCCCATTTTAGGATAGCTACATGGGCAGAGTTCCAGTCCCTCACTCTATGTTTTTCCCTTCTTAACGAGTTATCCAACTTTCATAGTTACCATATGGGCTACAATTGTCTTATCGCTTCTAACGGGGCATGAACGATGACTTCATCTTGAGCTTGATTTGATCACCTCAAATTCCACCTTTAAGGAAATGGAATTTATTCGATACCCTCCATTTACTTCATGCTCCACTATTTCTGTTTGGGTTGCCATGGTTAAAGTTGCATCCATTATCGATATGAATACAAAGAGGAACTAATATGTAGACATATTTTCACATGGGTAATCAACGATTATAAAGTTTTAGGGTAAATTACTAATAACCTCCTCCTGTGGTTTCATCTATTGCCAGATAGTCTCCCTAACGTTTCAAAATATCCAGTTCACCCCCTATAGTTTCATGTAACTAGAAATTTAATAGAAAATAATTTATGTAATGTCATTAGTTAAAAACCAATAGCGCCCTTAATTAAATGCAAAATTGAACAAATATTTGGCTACTTTGTACAAAATCATAGGGATAGATCCTTTCAGTGTTCGACCACACAAGAGTGGAATGTACTTGAGCTCACCACTTGTCTCAAATCCAGCTCCAATTAGTATGGATGTTCCAAGTCCCTGATTATTTTAATATAACGATAAAAATCATTAGAATTATAATCTTTCAATCTTGTAGTATTGAATTTATGATTACAACCTGTTGCATGAGTTTGCAATGCTGATAAATGTAAAAATCACAAGGGGTAAAGTAGATATTTATACAAACTATTGGGAGTTAAGTGAATATTATGATTTCATTACATACACTTTTAGAATGTGTATGGTTTAATCATTGTAATTGATTATGTATTTCATCCATTTTCCATTTTACATAAAATCATAGAGCAGTTATGTGGCTATTTTGAAACCTTAGAAGGTCATCTAGCATTATAGAAAACCATAGGAGATTATATGTAATTTACCCAAAGATTTACAGTGATCTACCTATGCATTTTACCGTGAATTTTAAATGTGTATTTAACTTTCTTTTGGGTGAAAAATCATTATTCTACTGCGGTCACATATTCTTTACCTCAAAGCAATTTTTTTGTCATGTATAAAACATTAACTCTGGTTGGTGGTCAATCAAGTTTTTACCCAAATATTATATGATATTCTGTTTTCTTTTTCTCTATTTTTTTTTAATTTTGGATCACAGTTCCGCACATTTGTCCTCTGAAGTTAATTGTTCGGCTCCAACTCATAGACACACTTGAAAAGTTGGGATTGGAACGATACTTCAGGGGTGAAATAGAAAGAATATTGGATGAAACATACAAGTAAGATTCACATGAATTTAAGTAACTTGCCAAATTAATTGTACAACTAATTGTACAATTGTCTCAAATTGTCAAGTTTGAACAATTAGGTCATGGCAGAAGAAGAATGAAGAGATTTTCTCCGATGTCACTTGTTGTGCCTTGGCATTTCGATTTCTGCGACTAAGAGGATATGATGTTTCTGCAGGTACGGATAAAATTTGATCAGCTTAAATATGATTTTGCTGATAAAAAATTGGCTTAGCTCAAATTTCACAACAGATGAACTGGTGAACTTCGTAGATCAAGAATTATTTTTCAGTACAGCAAGCCCTCTGTTCACAAATGTGACTACTATTCTGGAGTTGTACAAAGCTTCCCAAGTGATTATACATCCAAATGAAGAAATTCTTGAGAGAATCCAGGGTTGGACAACAACTTACTTGAAGGATCAGTTGTTAAATCAGCCCATACTTGACAAGAAGTTACATAAAGAGGTAATGAAATTAGTGTTCAACATACTCAATTGCCCACAACAGTTCGTTGGTGAAAATGAGCTTACATTTTTTATTTTGTCATCTTCAAGCCTTACTACTAATGCTTTACTATCTTAATCTAGTGGTAGAAACAACCAAGATTGAGCACTTAGAAATAAAGGTCCTAGGTTAAGTCTCCAAATTGCGAGTTGTATTCTAATTTACTTGAGTACTAGATCACTAGAAACAAAAGAATGAAGGTCATTTTCTATAGCTACGTACATTAACAGCTCTGTATGCAAAATCTAAAGTGGAAGTTGCATCACTAAATGTGTTAAACTTTTAAAAAAGTATATATAGTAATACTTACTTACCTAGAGTTATTGTTTCACGCATGACACACATAAACACGTACTTTCTCTTTCACACAATTCCATACATACGCATATACTTTCTCTTTCATGGGGAAACTAACATTTTTAAACATGTTCTCTCATGCATACAAACATAAAAACACATATTTTTCTTTTCCCCAATCCAATTTCTCCCACGCATACACATTTTCTTGCTTTGACTTATGTGTGGTGTTATATTAGTGTACAGTAAGTCAGCACGATTATTATTAAACTATATTATTATGAAACTATATGTATGCATGATATAAACTGTTTTAATTCAGACCCCAAATCCGTATTATCCTACAATGTGATGTTGTGAGTTTAGCAAACTAATTAATCAGCAGTTTTCAGCCTTCAAAATTTCGAACTTTGGCATTTAGTTTTTCCAAATTCCAGTCTCACTTTTGTGGGTTATCGTCCATATTTTTGGGGTTGTTCACTTGTATTCCCGTTGTTTCACCAAAAAAAAAAAAGTTTAAAAAAGATAAACAATTGTTCTTTTGGTTTCTCTCAAATCGATTTCATAACACCAATGTGCACACCATTCCTCATGACCTAGAAACCGAAATATAATGACGCATTAGCAAAATAATATGAAGATGATAATGATACCTTAATTGCCCACAATAATTAACTGGTGACTTTTTCATACTAATATTTAAGTTTACTAGGTCAAGTTTACTCTCAAGAATTATCATGGCACCTTAGCACGGGTATTGAACAGGAGAAGTATTGAACTATATGGCATTGGCAAGCATCAAATTCTTGAAACAGCCTACAGGTAGATTTTCTAAAAACTAACCCCCACATATATCCAAGATCATTAACCTATTTTCTGGTGTTCTGGGTCCTTCAACATTGCCAGCAGAGACATTCTGACCTTGGCAACACAAGATTTTAACAGTTGTCAAGCCCTACATCAAGCTGAACTTCAAATACTTGATAGGTATGCATTCTTGTATAGTTTGTAGCTAGTGTTAATCAATGGGAAAATGAGTAATTATGTCCTTTTGTTATTTGTATTTTTGTCTTCTTTTTTTTTTTTGAGGCATTCAAGTATTTGTCTTTCCAGGAATTAAGTATTTGTTTTTTTTTTAATTAAAGCTACGTTATTGAAAAGGGTATATATGCTATTTAAAAGTGAATTCTTCTTATTTTCACCACTGAGCTAACTATGTGCCAAGTGTCATTTTGGTCATAAAATTTTGTTGTGCCTATCGCTCAGTCTTCAACTTAAGTGATTTGTCTTTAAATGGTCGCCTTCCACCATAATTCTGGTAAAATAATTTATGTTTTCCTCCCATAGAGTTTGTTAATTTCAGATATTCTCCCCCAGGTTTAAATATTGGTGGAACTTCATTAACAATTTACCTTGTAATGTTGGTCAGTCAAAAATTTCCATATTGATTACAATTGATATTTATATCTATTCAACTATATTACAAAAATTTGGTGGAGTTGAAGGATTGAGTGTTGGATCCTAAATCCAACGTTGGACTTATATGTGAATAATTATGTGTTGCAGGCTGTCATATAAATTTAAACCCAATTAAGTGATCTATTATGGTTTGGGTTTTAATGTATCTAATAGGATCTGGGCCTTTAATGTGTGGATACTTTATGGTAATTTCTATTTTAATGATGGACTGAAATAAAAATGCCAAAAGTCTACAAGAAAGTTGTCTATAAATAGGGTTATGGTCCCTAGGTCACGAGTATCCTTTTTGTCGTATATTCCAGTACCACAAAATCACCCTCTTGATATCCCATCATCAAGAGAGATACCAGATACTAGAGAAAGTTTAGAGGGCTTTCTCAAAGGATTGGTGGATACACGTAGATCTGGAAGGCCAACCCCACTTTAAGGCTAGGGAGGAATCAAGTGGTGATTATCAGAGCACTCAATATCAGGTTTTGAATCGTTAAAGTTTTGAATTTGGGTTTTAATTGTGATATTCATAATTGTATTATGAATTTGGTTTTTTGATTGATGCGATAAAAAAATTAGGCATAAGATTGCATCAAAATCAGGCTCAAGATTGCTTTTTTATTCGGTTGTTCAATGCCTTCCAGTTTGAATTAGTCTCATCGATTTAATGTTTCAATAATTATGGATCCGGATATAATCATATATTTATGTTTTCAATTGCTAAGTTCGTGATTGATATGGCTTTGTCGTTTCTCAATCAATGAATGTTCTGGTTTGGTTTCATGATTGATGCCCGAACTATGCACGTGTCTATGTCCATGGAATTATTTGCTTTTAATTGCCTAAACTTGCTCAAAAGCAAAGTTTCTTTAAAAAAAAACAAAAAAAAAGGGCATGGTTTCGTGCATGGTTTTCAAGCCTGATTCAATGAACTTAGTGATAATTGTTTGCATTCGGTTTTCCTCTCTGCTTCCGCATGATTCATGAAGTTAAATTTCATGAAATTTAGTATGTTTATGTTAAGAAAATTAGGGTTTCCTAATTTAAGTTATTTAAACCTTATAAAGTCCAAAAGATTGGCCCACCAAACATATGATTTAATAAAGCATTTATGAACTTTAATAAGATTTTGGATTTAAATAATCAACTATTGGGCTAAAATTATGGATATGGATTTTTTGATCCAATAAGTTTGACTCAAATTAGATTTGACCAGTTGACTGGTTTGACTACTTTGACCAATGTTGAACAGTTTGACTGGTTGATCAGAGTTGACTTGTTTGACCAGATTTGACTGGTTGACTGTTGACCAGTTTGCTCAAAGTTGACCAAAGTTGACTTTGTTCAAAATTTTAGTATAATTTTTAATCCGAATATTGGTACAGTTGTATATATATTTTGGAATAAATTAATTGAAACAACACGTCACCAAAGTGACATCTCTTGTGGAAATTAATTTGTTTTGAAATATAATTAGTTGTGTATTTATAATTTTGTGAATATTAACCGCCCCAAAGGGAGGTTAATGTCGACAGAATTATACGTACACTAGTAGTAATAAACACGTGATGATTATTTAGATTTTACATGTAATTTATAAATTGGTCCAAAGGAAAATTTATTTTTTGACATGTGCTTATTGTCAGTGTTTATTACTATATCAAAATGTCACTAAGAAGTTAATATTTTTGTCCAAAGACAAATTATTAATGGAATATCGATATCTTGAGATGGGATTACATTATTTGAATTTATTATTATTATTTTGGATTACGTGAGTTTGTTTTAATTATATGTTGTTTTCTATTTAGTTATGAATGACCCTGCTAGTATAACTACCAGCATTAATGCTATTCCCATGCTGAATGGCACAAACTTCAAGTCTTGGAAAGAAAATCTCTTGATAGTACTTGGAGTCATGGATCTCGACCTTACGTTAATAGTTGATACTCCTCCACCTCTTACAAATAAGAGTACCTTTGATAAAAAAGGAATAAGGAAAGGTGGGAGAGATCAAATCACTTGTGTCTAATAATCATAAAAGAGGCTATTCCAAAAGCATTTAGAGGGACAATGTCTGAAACGACAACTACTGCTAAGGCATTCCTTCAGGATATTGAAAAGATGTTTGTCAAGAATAAAAAGGTTGAAATAAGTACACTTTTGACACGCCTAATTTTAGAAAGATATAGTGGTAAAGGCAACATCAGGGAGTACATCATGGAGATGTCTCATCTTGCTTCTAAATTAGGTGCACTAAACCTTACAATTTTTGAGGAATTGTTAGTGCATCTGATTTTGATATCTCTTCCTACACAATTTTGTTAGTTTAAGGTGAGTTATAACTGTCAAAAGGAGACTTGGTCTCTAAATGAACTCATCTCACACTGTATAGAGGAAGAGAAAAGGTTGAAACAAGATCAGACAGAGAGTATTCACCTAGTCTCTACCACTAATAATAAAGGGAATGGACGTAAAAGGAAGATGGATAAAGAGACTGAAGGTCTGCACCTCCAAAGAAACAACAAAAGAAACCGACTGAATCGGGAAAGAACGGTTGTTTCTTCTGTGGAGTTGAAGGGCATAGAAAGAAACATTGCACCAATTATCACGCTTGGCGTGCTAAGAAAGGTATGCTTCATAATTTGGTTTGTTCTGAGATTAATTTAACTTCGGTACCTGGACACACTTGGTGGATGGATTCTGGTGCAACAATTCATATCAGTGTGTCTATGCAGGGTTGCCTGAGTTGCCGAAAGCCTAATGATAGTGAAAGATATATCTATGTGGGCGATGACAAAACCGTTCAAGTTGAGGCAATTGGAGTTTTTAGATTATTGCTAAAGACCGAATTTATTTGGATCTTAATGAAACTTTTATTGTACCATATTTTAGACAGAATTTAATTTTTGTTTCTATTTTGGACAAATCAGGTTATCATTGTTCATTTGGAAATGAAAAATTTAGATTGTTTCATGATTCAAAATTGGTTGGCTCCGGTACTTTATCATATTGTGATAATCTATATTTAGTTGACACAATTAGTTCATATAATGAATCTCTGCATTTAAGTACTAGAGGTGTAAAGAGAAAATTAACCAACAAGAATTCAACTACATTATGATACAAGAGATTGGTTCATATGTCCCAAAGGAGATTAGAAAGACTTGTGTCAAATGAAATTCTTGACCCCTTAAATTTTACAGATTTTGGTGATTGTATTAACTGTATAAAAGGGAAACAAACCAGTAAAAGGAGGTTTGAAGCCAATTGGGGTCTCAGACGTCATAAAACTTATACATACAGACATTTGTGGACCATTTCCTACGTTTGCTTGGAATGGTCAACAATATTTTATAACGTTCATAGACGATTTCTCGAAATATGACTATATATATCTCATTCATGAAAAATCACAATCTCTAGACGTGTTCAAAAATTTTAAGGCTGAAAGTTGAGAATCAACTCAACAAAAGAATTAAAAGTATCAAATTTGATCGTGGTGGTGAATACTACGGCAGGTATAATGGCTCAGGTGAACAACGTCCAGGGCCTTTTGCTAAGTACCTAGAGTAATGCGATATCGTCCCACAGTACACCATGCCGGGTTCACCCACTATGAATCGCGTTACTGAAAGACGAAATAGAACGCTTAAGGATATGGTGAGGAGTATGATAAGTCATTCTACCTTACCAGAATCACTATGGGGTGAAGCACTTAAGACTGCAGCATATATCCTTAACAGAGTTCTAACTAAGGCAACTACCAAAACCCCTTATGAGTTTTGGACTGGTAAGAAACCTAATTTGAAGCATTTATGTGTTTGGGGTTGTCCAACTGATGCAAGACCTTATAGGCTAAATGAAAAGAAACTGGATTCAAGAACGGTTAGTTGTTATTTTATTGGATATTCTGAAAAATCTAGGGGTTATAAATTTTATGATCCCACAGTTAAATCAATTTTTGAGACAGGAAATGCTCGATTCTTTGAGAATGTCGAGTTTGGGGGAGAAGATGTAGTTAGAGATATTGTCTTTGAAGAGGAATATGTTAATATTCCTACAGGTGTTACTGGTATTGTTCAGGATCCTATTCCTAACATTGTTAATGACACAGCAGGTCAAGACAATGTCAGAGAATCTCCTAATCCTGAGGAACAAATTCTATCACCTCAAGAATTAGTGCCATTAAGAAGATCCACAAGAGAAAAGAGAAGTGCAGTGGCAGATGATTATATTGTTTTGCTCCAAGAACACGAGAGTGACATTGGAGTGATAGAAGATGATCCAATCAACTTCTATCAACCCATGGAAAGTTCAAATTCTCAAAAGTGGATTGATGCCATGATTGAAGAGATGAAATCTATGAAAGACAATGACGTCTGGGATCTTGTCCCATTGCCAAAAGGAACGAAACCTATTGGCTATAAATGGATATTTAAAACGAATAAGGATTCGAAAGGCGATGTGGAAATTTACAAAACTCGTCTTGTCGGTAAAGGTTTCACACAAAAGGAAGGCATCGACTATAAAGAAACTTTCTCTCCGGTTTCTTCAAAGGACTTTTTTAGAACTATAATGGCAGTAGTGGCGCATTTCAATCTTGAGTTACACCAGATGGATATAAAGATGGCGTTTCTCAATAGTAACATTGATGAGACGATTTATATGGTGCAACTAGAAAACTTTGTATTAGGAGATCCAAAGAATATGGTTTGCAAACTTAAAAAATCCATCTATGGGTTCCAGCAAGCATCTCGACAATGGTATTTCAAATTTCATTAAGCGATCATCTCATTTGGTTTTGAGATGAATCTAGTTGATGCATATACCATAAGTTCTGTAGGAACAAGTATATTTTCCTGGTATTGTATGTTGATGATATTTTGCTTGCCAGCAACGATATAGAATTGTTGCATGAAACCAAGAGATTTCTAACTAAGAATTTTGAGATGAAAGATCTTGGTGATGCATCTTTTGTGTTAGGCATTCAAATACATCAGGATCGCTCTCGGGGTATTCTTGGACTATCACAAAAGACCTATATCGAAAAGGTTCTCAAAAGATATGGCATGAAAAATTGTAAATCAGGTGATACCCCTGTGGCTAAAGGAGACAAATTTAGTCTCGATCAGTGTCCTAAAAATGCTCTTGAGGAAATGGAGATGCAGAAGATTTCTTATGCGTCAGCAGTAGGGAGTCTAATGTATCTTTAGATATGTACGCGTCCAGATATTGCGTACATTATCGGGATGCTTGGTAGGTATTTAAGCAATCCAGAATTGGATCATTGGAAAGCAACCAAATGCGTCTTGCGGTACCTACAAGGAACAAAAGACTACATGCTCACGTATCGGAGATCAGATAAGTTCGAGATCATTGGGTATACTGATTCTGATTATACTACATATCAAGTTCCTGGTTGTTAAAGAAAGAGTTCAGAGTGGACAGTTATCTATAGAACATATTGGAACAAACTCCATGATTGCGGATCTGCTTACTAAAGGATTGCCACCCAAAATGGTTTACTAGCACACTACTCGTATGGGTGTCATGGCATTAGATGATGTTCAGTTTTAGTAGGAGTTTGTTATTTTAGATGCTCTTGAGACATTGATATTTTTCAGTTGTTTGTATTTAAGGATATTTCTGTATAAATAAAGTTTCAATTTATTTCCACTCTGATTTTGGTGTGATTTGATCTCACAAAAGTTTAAGGTGGACCAATTGGAAATAGGCATGTTAAGATCACAATGCATAAAATTTTCATACTACACATCCACATCATAATTCATGTCATTCAATTATATTGACATATGTGACCATTCATGGGTCAAGTTATGAAAATTATAATAAATGCCGCTTTGATCCTATGTTGGTGTAATTGATGGACGGAATTGATTAGAGATACATTTTGGTTATGATAGCAAGTCTAAGCTCATATGGTTATTTTGTAAAACATAATTCTAAAGTTACACATATAGTCCAAGTGGGAGATTGCTATATTCTTAATCCAACGTTGGACTTATATGTGAATAATTATGTGTTGCAGGTTATCAAATAAATTTAAATCCAATTAAGTGATCTATTATGGTTTGGATTTTAATGTATCTAATAGGATGTGGGCCTTTAATGTGTAGATACTTTATAGTAATTTCTATTTTAATGATTGGCTGAAATAGAAATGCCAAAAGACAACAAGAAAGTTGTCTATAAATAGAGTTATGATCCCCGGGTCACGAGTATCCTTTTTGTCGTATATTCCAGTACCACAAAATCACCCTCTTGATATCCCATCGTCAAGAGAGATACCAGAGAGAGTTTAGAGGGTTTTTTCAAAGAATTGGCAGATACGTGTAGACCTGGAAGGCCAACCCCACTTTAAGGCTAAGGAGGATTCAAGTAGTGATTATCGAATATGAATCTAGGTACGCATTCATCCTTTTAGTTATATTCATAAATCTGATATTGGGATCCTGGATGTTCTAACATTGAGAGCAAAAGTGACACAGCACAAACAATCCTCTAGAATAAAGAAAATTTCTTGATAATTCATGTACAAAATAATTACTCCTTAGCTTCCCTTCCATTAAATTCAATTGTGTAAAGTTTAAGTAATCAAGTGATTGTCATATGCAGATGGTATGAAAAGAATGAGTTGCAGGGTTCAAGGATCCCAAAACGCATTTTACAATCGAGTTATTTCATGATCACTGCCGATGCCTTCGAGCCAGAATTAGGTGAGGCTCGAATCTCGTTTGCCCAGACCTGTGTCCTAGTCACAGTGGTGGATGATTTATTCGATAATTGTGCTTCAAGAGAGGAATTAGTCAACCTTATCCAATTGGTAAAAAAGTTAGTGCATTCCACCTTTATTGACGTCTTGCTTTTCATCTTTCTTGCAGCTTGTTACTGATAGTTGAATGACTTTTGATTTCCAAAGCGTTAACTGAATGATTTATTTGAGCCGAAACCATGCATTTAGATTGCCCTTTCTACGGAAAATATTTTGGTACTATTACCTAAACAGGTTATGAAAAAAAAAAAGAAGAGCATAATGCTATTGTTTCCTTCTCAAAAAAGGGAAATAAAAATTCAAAAAATATTCGATCCAAAAAACACAAAAAATTCAAATTTTCATTGTGATGTTATTGAGTGCTATAAACTAAATCAAAATTGGAGCAATCAAAATGGACTATTGACATTGGTGTGAAAATTGTACAAATAAACTTTATAAATGTTGTGACAAATATTTTAGAGGTCCAAGATGACATTGTACCTTTCTCTTTTGCATCGAATTACAAGAGAGAGAGAGAGAGAGAGAGAGAGAATAATGCTATTGTTTCTTTCTCAAAAAAGGAAAACAAAAATTCAAAGAATATTCAATCCAAAAAACACAAAAAATTCAAATTTTCATTGTTATGCTATTGAGTGCTATAAACTAAATCAAAATTGGAGCAATCAAAATGGACTATTGACGTTAGTGTGAAAATTGTACAAATAAACTTTATAACTATTGTGACGAATATTTTAGAGGTCCAAGATGACATTGTACCTTTCTCTTTTGCATCAAATTACAGAGAGAGAGAGAGAGAGAGAGAGAGAGAGATTATTGACATTGGAGCAATCAAAATGGATTATTGACATTAGGGTGAAAATCGTACAAGTTAATTTTGTACATAATGTGACGGGTAATTTAGAGGTCCAAGATGACATTGTATCTTTCTCTTTTGGTACTTTGCATTTTTTTTCCAAGCAGGGGAAGTGTTGGACTTGAGAAGTAGGAAGGGGTGGATGTATTTGAACCCATGAGCTCTTTGATTACCAGATTACTGTGTCCATTCAATTTTGATGAATATTCCTATGTAGATGGGACCAGAATTCTTTCACTGAATGTTGCTCCAAGCAAGTCAAGCTTTTCCTTTTGGCACTTTGCAACACAATAGATGAGCTTGCTGAAAAAGCTTTTGTTCATCAAGGGCGATGCATAAAGCAAGACTTGATTAGCATGGTAGCAATGTGGAATAAATTCTAAAATCTTTACATAGCATACTCCTATTTCTTGGATATTATTTGCTTCCAATTTCACACAGTGGCAGGAATTGCTGGAGGGAATGATAACAGTGCTAGACTGGTGGAGAGAAAAGTCAGCACCGACCATGGATGAATATTTATCTGTTGGACGCGTAACTGTTGGAAGCAAAATCTGCGCTCTTACGGGAGCTTATTTTCTTGGACAAAAATTATCAGAGGATATTTTAAACAGTGAAGAAATGAAAAGCTTATGGATGCATGCCTCCACAGTTGGACGACTCTTAAATGATATCCGAACGCTAGAGGTAAATTTCTTCGGCTTAAATTGATGTTGTTAGTTGAATGCGCTACATGCACTATGCCCCACTTGGATTGCAATTTTTTTGGAGTTTTATAGTAAAATATATTATGCTGATGTAATATATGTGAGATAAAAAGATGATTAGAATGGAATATTCTAAAAAATATTTCTGTGTAAACTCACAATCCAAACATTTATCTTTATTTTCAAAATTCATAAGATTTGGTCACAATATTGTAAAACCCTCAAATTCATTTAAATGACATTTTTCATTCAAAAGTTCATGACAAACTTCACTTTTCATCTTTTAAACTCACACACTCATAAATGAACATAAAATGTATTTTTTTAGACAAAAATTCATCAAGAATAATCACAAAATCTCGAAATCAAACATGGAAATACCAAGCATGGGTTCGGTCACCTCAAGCATTTTTCCTCTAAAATTCTCAACAACCAAAACCCTACGTTCTAACCATATCATGACAAATTCACAAATATCATTCAAATCCACAATCAAGTCCTCAAGTCCGCTACCTAGAGGCCACCTCAAGTCCGCTACCTAGGTTGGAATTTCAAGAGCCCAACTTCATCTTTTCAGATGTAATCATTTCTACCGATATAAGCCATAGATCTATGATATTTTATGCTAATAATGCTACATCTGGGAGTTTTGAAACTTATACCTTCAGATCTAACACGATCCAACAAGATCAAAGAAGATCTTGTGAGTTCCTCTTCCAAAGGATGCTTCCAAACTTAGCAAACCCCGAAAGCTTCAACCTTTGCTCTCGATCCTCTAGTTTTGTTAGTGATTTCCCACAAAAACTCCAAGAACAAGAACAAGGTTCACCACAAGCTTTCTTTCTCTTCTTTTTCTTTCTTCAAATTTTCGGATTTCACCTCTCGTTCTCTCACCTTCACTAGGCTGCCAAGGAGGAAGAAATACAACCCAAAATCCTTCACCAGAGTTTCACAATTTCAAGTTGCTAGATGAAGAAGAAATTGGAAGATCAACCCACAAGTTTTTCCTCTCTTTTCTCCCTCAACAATCAGACCAACTCCCTCCCTCTCTTCCCTCTTTCTCGGCTGCAAAGATGAAGAAGATGATGGTCTTCAATGGTGCTTAAAGCTTCAAGGATGAAAGGTAGAAGAAAGGAAGAAGTAAAGCAAATTCTCTCACTCTCTCTCCCTCCTTGTTGCTTTCGGCCTCCCTCTCTCTTTTCTCCAAAAAGTGGAGCTGAAAATGAAGCCTCAAGGATGCAAGAAGTCAACACTTAAAGGACAAAAAGATGGAATTTCCCTAATTTAAGGAAAAGTGCCTTTTTGGGCACTTTAGGTCGCGTCGCGCGCGACAGTTGAACTTACACTGTTTTATTCCATCCTAACATTGTCCAACCTTAATAACATTTCCATAATATCACTACATATGTTCGATTTCAATATCAAGTCACTAATTACGCTTCGGAACAAAATTTGATAAAAATTCATATAAAATTCTCTAAATTAAACATAAATTCACTCATATTTCAATAAATAAATATACTATAAACAATATTATGCATTTTTAGAATAAAATCGAATTTTGAGGCCCTCACATCCTTCTCCCCTTAAAAGAATTTTGTCCTCAAAATTTCTTACCTTTCTGGATAAACAGCTCTGGATATTTCTTCTTCATCTCTTCCTCTAATTCCTAAGTCGCTTCCTCAATAGCATGATTTCTCTAAAGGATTTTAACCAAATGGATCTTCTTATTCCTCAAATCTTTCACTTCCTTATCAAGGATTTTCACAGGGCGCTCTTCATATGTTAATGACTCGTCCAATTCAATCTCCCCTAATTGTAGTACATGACTTGGGTCTGGATGATACTTTTTGAGCATGGATACATGAAAGACGTTGTGAATCTTAGACATGCCAGGGGGTAAATCCAACTGATAGGCCACTTTGCCAATCCGCTTGAGAATTTCAAATGGACCTACATATCTCGGTTTCAATTTCTTCCCTTTCTTAGATACTACTCCTCCTTTTATGGGCTTAACTCTCAGAAATACTTTATCCCCCACTTCAAACTCTAAATCTTTTCTTCTGTTATCGGCGTAGCTCTTTTGTCGACTTTGAACTGTCTGAAGTCTCTCACGAACTAACTTTACTTTCTCAAAAACCTCCTCGACCCAAGGACTAGTAGTTGGATCCAGAATTTTCTTTTCCCCTACTTCGTCCCAGTGAATCGGTGATCTACACCTTCTCCCATAAAGTGCTTCATAAGGGGCCATCTGAATTGAAACATGATAGCTATTGTTGTAGGCAAACTCAACTAAAGGCATGTGTTGACTCCAATTCCTCCAAAATCCAATATACATGACCTCAACATATCCTCCAAAGTCTGAATTGTCCTCTCAGACTGTCCATCCTTTTGAGGATGATATGTCGTACTCAAATTCACTTTAGATCCCAAAGTCTCTTGTAATTTCTGCCAAAACCGTATGACAAATCTTGGATTCCTATCAGAAACAATGCTCACAGGTACACCATGTAATCTCACAAGTTCATCCAAGTACAACCGAGCTAATTTCTCCGAAGGACATTTCATACTCACGGGTAGAAAATGAGCAGTCTTAGTAAGTCAGTCTATTATCACCCAAATTGCATCATCTCCTTTTTGGCTCCTAGGCAACCCAGTCACAAAGTCCATAGTGATGTGATCCCATTTCCATTCAGGTATCTCTAAAGGTTGCAAAAGTCCCGAAGGTTTCTAGTGCTCAGCCTTAACTTGTTGGCACACAAGACAAGTTTGAATGAATCTTGCTATATCTCTTTTCAAACCATCCTACTAGTACATCCCTTTCAAATCTTGATACATCTTATTGTTCCCAAGGTGAATTGTCTACTTAGTTCAGTGTGCCTCTTCTAAAATTTCTTTTCTCAATCCTTCATTGTCTAGAACAACTAGACGATCTCGAAATTTTAGGATTCTCTCAAGCCCTAGTTTAAAGTCTAGAGTTTCTCCTTTATTCACCTTTTCAATCCATTTCTGCACCGTAGGATCTCCTTTTTGTGCCTCTTTGATACGTTCTAATATGGAAGATTTCAACACTATATTTCCAAATATGACCTTCTGTTTCTCCAAATGAGGATTCCATTCGCCAACCCTTTCTAATATTTCCCACTCCTTAACAATCAAACTCGCTACTTGAGCCTTTCAACTTAGTGCATTTGCTACCTTATTAGCCTTTTCAGGGTGATAATTTAGGGTACAATCATAATTCTCAAGAAATTCTACCCATCGCCTCTGCCTCAAATTTAGTTCCTTTTGAGAGAACAAATACTTAAGGCTCTTGTGATCTGTGAAAACCTCAAATGTCACCCCATATAAGTAGTGTCTCCACTTTTTCAGTGCAAAAATGACTGCGGCTAACTCCAAATCATGTGTTAGATAATTTTGCTCATGAGGTTTTAATTTCCTAGAGGCATAGGCAATAACTCTCCCATTCTGCAT